>JAGPOW010003316.1:74126951-74195826 GCA_030014935.1 Caiman crocodilus
TAGGTTGGACATTAGGAAACACTACTTCACAGTTAGGGTGGCTAGGATTTGGAACCGGCTTCCTAGGGAAGTTGTTCTTGCTCCTACCTTGGGTGTCTTTAAAAGTAGATTAGATAGGTACTTGGCTGGGGTCCTATGACCCCAGCACTTGTTTCCTGCCATTGGCTGGGGATCAGACTAGATGGCCTGCTCTAGGCCCCTTCTGACCCTAGTTACTATGAAACTATGTATCTGGAATGATTACATTAGCTGTTACTATTCAAGAAAGGGATTTGGGAATTATTGTGGATACTTCTCTGAAAATATCAGTTGAGTGTTCAGCAGAAGTCAAAAGGAATTACTGAGAAGGGAACTGTTAACAAAACAGAAAATTAGATTATGCCACTGTATAAATCAATGGTATGCTAACATCTTGAATACTGTGTGCATTTCTGATCTCCATTTCAAAAAACATATTGTAGAGATAAAAATATACAAGGAAGGGCATCAAGGATGTTGTGTTAAGCTTCTATATGAGAAGAGACTAAATAAGCTAAGTCTTAGAAAAAGACAATGGGGCAAGAAGGGGTAGATAGAGGTCTATTAAATCATTAATGGTGTGGAGAAAGTAAGAATTTACCGTTTACTACCTTTCACAACACTAGGGCCAGGTATAGAAATAAAATTTTTACCAATATAAGTGACTGGAAACCAGTCTAAACCAGTAACAAAACAAAAGTTTGGTTTATATAGACTGGTTTAAAAATGGTAGAACCCAGTCCAAGAAAGACCTTAATCAGTTTAGGTTAGACTGGTCTATCAAACTTCCCCTATCGATTCAGTTCATCTAGCTATTTAAGTTAGATCACTGTGTTCTGGCAGCCCAGGCACCTTTGCAAGTCCCTGCTATCTCCTTTCTCCCCAGGGAGCAGCACTATCACTCTGCCTACACTTAGCTGCTCTGGTTGAGCACCCACCAGGCCCTGCTCCACAGCTCTTCCAGACTTGAGCCAGAAAAGTCCCTCTCCTGAGCCCTGCCTCCTGCCTCTGGCCAGCCATTAGTCACAGACAAGCAGCAAGGTGGAAAGGGAAACAATGGAGGCTTGTGTGTCCCCTTCATGTGCCCCAGACCCTGGTCACCCATATCCCTGGGCCACACCTTATCACCAAGCACCCCACAATGTACACATACACCTGAAACTTTGCCAAGGAGAACCCCCACAATCGAGCACTGCCCCACATCCTGGTCCTGGCTCTCCCCAGCCCTGCCTCCTGCTTCTGGCCAGCTGTGAGTGGAAAATAAAGATAACTGATTCATAACAAATTTATTCTATGTTGTGTTCCAGGCTCATATGGTAGGAAATAGGAAGTGGTACATATTCATTTGAGCATTTGTAGACAAACTGCATTTAAATTATACCAGCTAAATGCTTTAAGACATATTTAATTACTACTACAAGGAAGAATGGTTTGAGGAGACTGCAGCATGACCCCATCTTTTGCTGGGTAATGGGGAGAAGGGGAGCTCTGCCAAGGAAAGGATTGGGTCCCTTGGAGTACTAGCACCAGTGGCAGCTGGACACCTCCAGAAACCTGGGAGGCTTGCACTAGGTAGTGTGCCCAAGGAGGTCCCTGACCTCTTGTCACCTCCTGCTGTTCACAAAAGCTTTGAGGTGTCTGATACTTCCCACAATGGATACCCCTTCCCCTGCTGCCCAGCATGAGCCACCCAGGCTGCCAAGTGTGTTCTGCCACTAGCTGCTGCTTACAGGAGCTCCAAAGGGCCTGATACTTCCTCTTACAGAGTTCTGGGACCACTCCTGATTGGCTGTCAGGCATGAGCGAACATATCCCCAACCCCCTGCCATCGACACAGACTCTCCGCTGTGCCCAGCCCTAGGCTTCCAGGAGAACCCCAAAGTGGGTCACCATGACACATCCCACAGCCCAGCCAGCAGTAGGAAGGGTGGGGTGGGGAAGGAGTCATGCCATGGTGACCCTCTCTGACACTCTCCTGGAAGCTTACAGTTGTGTAGAGGTGATGGCAAGGGACTGGGGGCATGTTTTTCTGTTCCCAGCAGCCCATCAATGGTGGCCTGGGTGCTTGGCTGTGCTTGGCATTGTCTGGCAGACCAAGGAGCCTACAGAGCCTGCTGAGAGGCATGCAGGGGTGGCCCAATTGTGCCGTCCTTGACCAGTGCAAACAGCCTATGTGCCTCCCCCAGTAATACAGAATGTGTATTCTGTTCTAACCTGTGCTTCTTACAGCAACTAGTGTAGGTTTCATCTATTCAGACTTGGACTTTTTGAATGTCTGTACTTAGCCTAGAACTTAGGGACATAGATACAATTATTAGGTATCAAAAATAAAACAAAACAAAAAGGAAACATTTAGGTCCCCCCTTGAAAGAAAAGGACCTGGGTTAAAGTGAACAATAAAATGGATCTGAGTCAGCAGTGTGCCCTTGTTGCCAAGAAGGCTAACAGCATACTGGGTTGCATTACTAGGAGTGTTGCCAGATTGAGGGTGATTATTCCACTCTATTCTGTGAGTGATTATTCCTTTCTATTCAGCACTGGTGAGAACACATCTGGAGTACTTTGTCTAGTTTTGGGTCCCCCACTACAGAAAAGATGTGGACAAGTTGGGGAGAGTTTAGTGGAGTGGAACAAAAATGGTTAGGGGGCTGGGGCACATGACATATGAGGAGAGGAGGGAGGAACTGGGTTTGTTTAGTCTGCAGAAGTAAAGACTATGGGGAGATCTGATTCCCTGAAGGGTGGTTCCAAAAAGGATAGAGCTAGACTGTTTTCAGTGGTGAAAAATGACTGAAAAAGGAGTAATGATTTCAAGTTGCAGGAAGGAAGGTTTACATTGTATATTAGGAAACACTTTCTCACTTTGAGAGTGGTAAAGAACTGAAACAATTTATCTAGAAGTAAATTGGTAGAATCTCCATCCTGAGAGGTTTCTGAAGCCCAGCTCGACAAAGCCGTGGCTGGAAGGTTATAGCTGGGGATGGTCCTGCTTTAAGTAGGGGATTGGACTGGATGACCTCCTCAGCTCCCTTCCAACCCTAATTTTCTGTGATTCTATATAAGTAGCTAATAGAATTCATTGTCCTAAGATGTTGTACAGTGTAATAGATTAACCACATTTAAAAGCTAATTGAAACAAACAAGCAACAACAAAAATATATGTAGGACAGTTTTATCAGTATGTATTTAAACCTGATAATTAGGGTACAACCTCCAATCTAGGACTTCCTAAACCTCTGAATACCATAGAGGAGGAGGTGCAAGGGACATCTGAAATGACCTTGCATAAATACTCTTTTCCTTAGCATCCTCTCTCTTCCAAAGTGAGATATAGGAAACTGCTGGATTTGATTTAGTGTGGCGTTTTATACATTCTTATTTTCCATATCATGTTATGTGTGCATGTACATATGTATAGTTCAGGGAGAGAGTGGTCACTGTTTTAAATAACTATCTTGAATCAAATCTACTTTTCAGCTCCTAAATGGGGAGGGGGAAGGAGGGGAAGGGATCTAAGTGCTAAGTCATAAATTCAAATTGACCCTACTCAGAGCCTGCAAAACTGCTTGGGTACTTAGATTCATTTTCCTTTTGACCTGAAAAGATGCCAAAACTCCTAGATTTAAGCTACTATGCATGCTTAGAAGTAGATCAGTAGCTTAGGTTCATCACTCCTTTCTAAGGTTTATTGAGGTCCAATCCTGCCAAAGATGTATTGGAAGGTGTCAGTTCAACTCCATGTATGTAGCTTAATACAAAGCTGCATTTTGAAAACAAAATTAGAGAAAAAGCCACTCTGTTTATATTAAAAACAAAAAATTGAGAAGCATGTGTGTTTCATGCTTTGACATAGGGATGGTAAATTTCCTAGGAGGTTGCCAGCATGCTAGGGATTTGACTTTTTTTCCTGGGAAGTTTCATCCATATTTTACTAGATTCCACTTATGTTTATTGTAGGTTGTTACAGCTTTTCAGCTAAATTTCTGAAAAGTTTTTCTACAGTGGGACCGAATGATCTCATGAGGTCCCTTCTAGCCCTAAACCTTTGCGAATCTGTAAACTGGCTTAATTCCCCCACAGTTTAGTCTGTCTAGACTAGTATGTCTTCAGTAAAGCATGCATAAAACCATATAATTAATTTGAGGATGAAAAGACAAATTCAATAGCTGTACATTTTTTGAGCAGTAATCATCTTATCTACTAAATAAAAAAGGGTTCTATGTACCATAATGTATACATTCAAGGGGGCAAATTAAGATGATACAAACAACATTAATTCTCATATTTTTGAGTACTTGATTTTGCAGCTTTAGCATTCTTTTAATGAAATTTTTGGCTGCAGTATTTATATACTGTAACTTTAGTCCTAAATAAGACCTATTAAATCCTATTAAGAACACTGTCCTTTCTCAAATGTGTTTTAGAAGTTGAAATATACTGCTTGAAACAAGCTACATTTAACTACTTACTACACTGTGATTATAGCTGTCTAATACATATATCTGTAAATAATGTTACTTTTTGGTAACACAAACAGCATTGATAGTTGGTAACATACGATCTTCCTTATAATTAACACATGGATCTTTCTACTTATATCTATGTGGACGATAAAGCAAAAAGCTGTCATTGACCAAGACAGACTTAACATGTAAAACTGCTGTGTCAGTCCTTAGCTGTTGAAAGCATTTTAGTCATAATACAAAATAGGGCAACTCTCTGTAAAATAAAACTAGTGTTTAACTTGTCAAAAATAATTTGCTACCATTTATAAATGTCAGCCAGGTGATATATAACCCTAACTAATAGCCTATTAAAGCAACACTGAAAAATGTGTCAAATTTGTCAACCCAATGTATGTTTTATTTGCATGTGACTGAGCCAATGCCATGTAGTAAAAGACAGATGACAAGAACAGCATGACATAAATATACTGCTTATTTCCATCTTGTTACCACAGTGTTTCTTGCTCTACATAAATTATTTCATGGTCTCTTGATTAATCCCTTTAATTCAGATTCAAAGAGTGAAATGCATCAACAATCCATAAAGCCAAACAACATATATTGTTTTCAGTGCCTCTTGTTTGGAGGAAGACAAAGGTTGGTAGTCTAGATAGATTAAGGTATACAAGAAAAAAAAAATCAGTAACTCCCAAAGCTAATCAAAATTATATTTCATTTGTGTTTTTAATCCCCTTTTCCTGTACTTAAGACCCTTCAGAAATTAGATTTTCAGAGTTGCTGCACTTTGCTTTTTTATGTTCCACACAATTTTCCACATATATTAGTTCATACTGCTTCATTAACAGCCACAAGAAAGCAGTCATGCAACATTACTAACTTCCTGTTTTTCTAAAGATTGACTAGTTCATGAGTCATTCCTCTGGCCAAGGAGCTAGAGCCATGAGATTATTCCACATCTCCTGTTATGACAGATTTGTATCAAACTGCTACACTAAACTTACTAAACATGTTGAGTCAACAGTTCTAAATTTCTGTTTCAAGCAGAAATATTCATGAAATTCTATAATGAATTTCTGTGGTGCTGTAACAGTTATCTCCATAGCTCATCTTTTATTAACCTGCCACTGCTATGAAAGTTTTTACCACTCAGATCTGGAGAATAATTCATTCTGGAATTTGAGCATTTGACCATACAGGCAGGCAGGCCTCTTCCAAGGAAGGGGAGATCAGTCTTTTCTGAGCACATAAACAGACAAGGGTGTGATACATTTAGTGGACAAAATCCCTTCTAGTAATAACTGGCAAGACCTAGGTGAAGCAGGTAAAAGGTATCAAAGGACAAAGAGGTGGCTCCCATAGTTGGCTTCTGATACATTTCAGTCCTTTTTCAGCAGGCAAGTAGAAAACACCAGGGAGGAGTTTATGGCTCAAGAGAAACCCTGATAGTGTGAGAATGTCTCAAAGGCTTACCTGACCACATCTGGGGTCAGGGTATGGCATCATACCCATTATGTACCATTATGTCATTGTTTAACCTGAGTAGCTCTTCTACCCTTCCCAATCCCCTTTATTTACCCTGGGAATATATTCACAAAAAATAATAAGATCATCTCTTTACTTTCATTTATCTAAACTAAAGAATTTAAACTCTTTTAATCTCCATTTTTAAAATACGTTCTTCATTCCCTTAATTATTTTAGTGGCCTTTATTTGAAACCGTCCAGTTTAAAATAATCTTTTTTTTAAAAAATATTTGCTACTAGGACACTGTATGCAGTATTCTGAATAGAGTCTTTCCAGTGCCTTGCACAGTGGTGATAATATTTCCTTGTCACTACTGAATATACTGCTCCTAATTAACATTCAAATACCATTAACCTTGTTCATGGCCACATCACGTTGGAGCTTTTTTTGATTATCCAAGTATCTGATGAAGTAATCTACAGTTCATGAAAGCTTGTTCTGTATTTACTTTGGTTAGCCTACAAAAGGGGTGGCCAATTATTTTGGCTGGAGGGCCACTTAATAAGTTTTCATGAGGCATCTAGAGCCACAAAGGTAGCACTGTCCTTTGATAGGTGCCCCACCCCCTGGTCACTATCTTGTGATTGGAAGCCCCACGCCCTAACTCCTGACCTTTGCCACTGAAAATCTGTGCCCTTGCCCAGGAGTACTCCTTTTGGGGGTGGGGTGCTTGTATATTGTGTGTGGAGAGATGAGGGTAGTAGGGGGAATATGTGGTTGGGGGTGTATGGGGTGTGGCTGTGGTGCAAGTGCAGTATGTGGAGGTGTAGGAGGGGTATGTGGGTGTATGTGTGGGTGCAGGATGTATGTGGGGGTGTGGGTGAGGTGTGCAGTGTGTGTGGAGTATGAGGAGTGCGGACATGGTGCTGGCTGGGTGTATGTATGGGTGTTGTAGCAGGGAAATGGGGGGGGTGGTTAACCCTTAGATCCAAACAGGCCAGGGATGAAAGGGTTACAGAACCTTGTTTCTCCTTCTCTTATATTTCTTCCTGTTAAAAAAAAAAAAAAAAAAAACTAAAGAGGAGATGTAACAAATACATGGTTTACTCATACTTTCATGCTGGCAGTTCCCTTTAGAGCAGCTTCAAAACCAAACTTACAGGGAACTCAAGAGCTCTAAACACATCTGAATGATATATTTGGTCATGATGGAGGCATCCAGGGAGTAGGATATCGTGGATACAGGATCTCTGGAAAGGGTGATCAGGCCTCTCCAGTGTTGTGTGGATCCCTGCTGGTTCCAGAAATTTCTCCCCTTTTATAAGCTAGAGAGCCAATCAGAATGTGCCCCACGTGTCTGCTGACCTTCAGTCAGGAGACTGTGACTGCCAGCCGTGCAGTCACACGCCTCATTAACACTGTGATTGTAACTCCCTCACACGTCGAACATAATTTACTCTCATGTTTTACATCGGACTGGCGTTTGGTCACTTTTTATTTAGATATACTGGCGTTTGGTCACCTTTTATTTGGAGAGGTGTGTGTAGATGTGGCTGGGCTGTGGAGTATGTGGGACTTGGATGTGTGTGGGTATGACGAGGAGTGGGGTGTGTGAGGAGGTGCATGTGTAGGGAGATGTAGGTGTATGTATGGGGTGTGGCTATATGTGTGGATGTGTGTAATGGGTGTGGAGGGTGTATTTGAGGTATCAAGTTTGTTGGTAGGTAAGGTGGGGAAAGTGTGTGTTGTTGAGGCTTTGCGTCTGTGTGTGTGTGGGTATATGTAGGTGTGTGTTCGCATAGGGTGTGGGTATTAGGGTCAGGGTGTGTGTGTATATGTGTGGAAGTGTATGGTGGGGTGCACAGTTGGGTTGCGGAGTGCAGGACAGTGTTGTGTCTGTGTGTGGGTAAAATAGGGGGTAAGGTGTGTGAGGGGCTATGGGTGCACGTGTGGGGCACAGGGTGTGAGTGGTCTGGGTGTGGATGTATAGGGGGTGTCCTCCAGCCCACTCTTTGTGATGTGGCTCAGCCCAGCCTCTTCACAGGTAGGGGAGGAGGAAAGAGATTGATGCTACTTGCCTGGCTGGCAGCACATTGCAAAGGGCAGAAAAACAGCTGCCACTGGTGGGCAGAAACAGAAGCTCCTGTGAGAGGGGAGGAGAGGCAGGGAGCCAAACTTGGCACCGCTTGCTCCCTTGATCTCTGTCCCACATCTGCCTGATGGGGCTGCAGCAGAGCCAACGCTGGCTCCTGCTGCTCTTGCTCCTGCTTCTCTTATGTGCCTGCCTGGCAGGGTTGCACCAAGTACACCCTGGCTCCTGCTGCTGCTTCCCCACTCCTGCTTGTCCTGTACCTGCTCCATGGGGCTTTTTGAGCAGTCAAGCTCCTTCATGCCCCCACCCTCCTCCAGCCACACACTCTCCTGCCTGACACAAGCAAGACCAGAGTGAGATGCAGGGAGAGCCCACCCCACTCCCCTCAACCCTGCAGCTTTCCCTCTCCACCTGCTGCCCAGAGCGCTGCAGCAGGGACACAAGGTGGAATCACTGGAGGCTGGGGGAGCCCAGCAGTTCCTTGAGCAGCAGCAGCAGCCCAGCTCAGAAGCTGTGCCAGCTGGCAGAGCTGGCACCCTCCGGCAAAGGAGGCTGGAAGTGAAACACACTCTGCCCCGGGCAGGATTCGGTCCCATACAGAGTGCAGCAGGGGCAGCTACCAGGAGGGCCAGATACAATTAACTGGTGGGTTCCTGCCTCTGGGCTGGATCCAGTCAGCTGGTGGGGTGGCCCGCAGGCTGTATTTTACCCATCCCTGGCCTATAGGGTATAAATTACCCTGTCTTTTAATTGACTTCAAACTAACACAGCTACATCTATCCAAAAAATAACCAGTACATCCAAGTCGTGATCCTCGCCTGCTGGAATTTACTATCCAGCGCAAGGCAAGCAGCAAGGCAGAGGTCCTCCAGGAAGGCCGACTTCTATTAGTTAAGAAGGTTAGTAAGAGAGAGGGATTAGGGTCTCAGAGCTTTATAAGATGGGAGTCCAAGACAGGTGGTTGTTCCTCAAGGAGGAGATCCTCTGAGTGCAAAGGGAATCAGTCCCAATACACACCTAGTGGGGCAGGAGTGCTAAGAAGCCCCAATGAATCAGCAAAGACATCAAGGGATGCCTGAGGGCAAAAAAGGAGGCATACAAACAGTGGAAGTAAGGGGCTATCACCAAGGACGATTACACCACCATTGCTCAGTTCTTCAGGGAAGCTGTTGGGAAGGCTAGGGCAGAGATGGAAGTAGTGACCAGAATTATGGATAATAAAAAGTCCTTTTTCAAATACACAGGAAGTAAGAAGAAGGCACTGGTAATGTGGGGCCTCTACAGGATAGGCGTGGCAATCTGGTGATTGTGGCAAACAAAAAAGCTGACCTCTTTAATGAATTTTTTGCTTCCATATTCCTGAACAGGGACCAAGACATCTCCCCCACTAGAACTGCAGACGGACCCAGGGGAGGCACCGCCATGCCTAGGGCCTGGGAGGACCTATTTAGGGAACTTTTGGATGGGCTGGGCATGTTTAAATCACTAGGTCCAAATGCTCTTCACCCAAAGGTGCTGAGGAAATTGGTGGGGGTCATAGCGGGGCTTCTGGCAGAGCTCTAAGAGCATTCGTGGAGCACTAGCCAGGTACCAGCGGATTGGAAAAGGGCAAATGTGGTCCCCATTTACAAGAAGTGGAGAAATGAGGATCCTGGCAATTATAGGCCAGTCAGTCTTACCTTGGTCCTTTGGAAAAACTTTGAGAAAATTATCAAGAATCACATCTGCAATGGCTCAGCAGGGGAAGTAAATCTCAAAGGCAACCAACATGGGGTCATTGAGAGCAGGTCCTGCCTGACTAACCTGGTTTCTTCTTATGATCAGGTCACAAAGTCCCTGGATGAGGGTATCAGGGTGGATGCCATCTTCCTGGACTTTAAGAATGCCTTTGACATGGTTTCCCACCCCATTCTCTTAAAAAAAAACAAGTGACTGCAGTATTGATGCCTACACAGTCAGATGGGTAGCAAAATGGCTAGATGATCACACCCAGAGTTAGGATTCTTCCCCAAACACATGACTAGGCATGTCATACTGATTAATTGTCAAAGTTGAGTAAATTCAGAAAAAAAGATAAAATATTTTGCAGGTAATGGGAATGTCTGCAGTTCGGTGACATAGGGAAAACTAAGAGTGTAATTTCTCATGTATCAGAATTCCCTATAAAATTTGCTGGAAGATAAGATAGTTCATAATATCGTAATACCTTCATCCCACATTTTTTTCTCTCTTCTTTTCAAGCCTGCAATGTTCCAACTTCAAAGCCAACATATTAGCTTAAATTATTGATTGTGATTAAATATTCTTACTAATGCTTACTCTGTTTTACATCTGTGGATGCAGATATTGCAACCCAGTTCACAACATATCTTCACTGATTTTTGAAAATGATCAACTACTTCAGATCCTCTCCCCATTATGACACACATCCAATATAGTGGTGAAAATGTGGCCTTAGGTAGCCAGAAAAGACAGAAGAACACACACACACACACATGCACACACACATATGCACACACACAATGTGGACAGCATAATTGGCAGCATATGCTGTAAATGGGAGACTGTTAGAGAGAAATTCAAGTTATTTTATAGCTCTGAGGTTTTATAAATGTCCAAAATCATAAATCCCTTGTTCCATTTGCTCTAATTGTGTCAAGAACAAGTTCTTCTACATTAACTTTTCAAAATTAGCATCATTAATAAAAATCACATGTAGGTTTTCAAAGTGTGAAAAAAAAAATAAGACTACATGTTGTGGGCATGATTTTACTACTCTTACTCTCAGTAGGACTTACCCATGTGGGTGAAGACTGAAAGATCAGGTGCTTTGTTGCTTGCAAAGGTACACAATCCTTATATATATTTTAAATTTGAATTTTAGTACAATTCCAGAAGAAAAATTTGCCTACATGTAAAAAAGCTGGGATAGTGTGATGGGTAAAAAAATGTTTTAAAAAGGAAAGCTAGATTTCAAAATCAGGCTTTGTTCCAAGTTGGAATGGAAACAAATATTTCTAAATTCGGAAATCATTCGGGGATGATCAAAACATTTTGTGCTAACTGTATCTTTTTAATCTTTCTAATATATGATGTAAAATAAGAAGACAAATAAAGAAATCAATCTCAAACTGGGTTGGTCCTGTTCAATATTGCCAAATATAAGTTTTAGTCCTTTGCTACATAATAAAGAATGCTTTGTATTTTGTGTCACTAGTCTAGTCAGATAAAGCTAAATGGGTCTACTCCGAGAGGTGAGACCTGATATATATGTCACTGGATTCTTTGTGAAAAAAAAGAGGTGTGCAATCCCTGAAGACCCTCAGTGCTTTTAACCTTTTGTAATAGAGAACACAAGAGGTTTCAGAACAGAGCAGGTTCTGAAGATGGTATATATGTTATTGTTTGTTATGTAAGATGCATGTTGCCTCACACAAGATATGCATTGGACTTGCATATCTGGTGTGAATGAGTCAGTGGGAAGATAGCATCCCCCTCCCTCTGTCATTAAGCTAGTACAATTATCCTCTGTAATTAAAAGTTGATTCCATGTCTTTGATCTCCCTCCCCATGCCAGTGTATTAAGACATTTACACACAGAGTTACATACCTATTATTTGGCACAAAAGTTTGGGCAAAATTGTTTCATAATCAGCAGGGATTCTAGTATTCTCTGATAAAAATAAAACCTCCAATTTTCAGATTTAAAAAAGTAACCCAAAATCCACTTTTTTCTGTGATTAAAATGAAACACCACTAATATGTATCCATATATATACACACATATACATATACATATACATATATATATATACATATATATATATATATATAAACATACATACATATATCTATATCTACAGATAAATGTATCTATCTATGTATGAATATGGAAATGCAGTAGTTGTGTTTCATTTCAATCACGGAAAAATATGGATTTAGGGTTTTTTAATCTGACGATTGGGGATTTTTTTTTTTAATCATAGAAAACCAGGATTCCTGATAATCATCAACAACTTTTGAGTTATGCCTTTTGCCAATTATGCCAAACAGTTCACAAGGTAATGACAGAGAGACTGATTAGTCTTTTTACTAAGGCTATAAAAATGTTGAATACTTATGTTCCCTCTATTTTTTTCTTTCATACACTAATAGTTTATCAGTTCCTAATGCATATTTAGAATCACATTAGAAAGACAAGTTTAAAACTGAAATTTAAATGCAACTGCTGTTCAGATGAATACCTGAGTAATATAAGGCAAATAAGTACTAGAATATGTACATAGAAACTGCTGACACATTTTTCCCAGATGCTAACCTTTCAAAGTAGTATATAGAAACTCTGTAAACTCTGTATAATTATAAACATTGCAGAAAAAAAAAATTCTGCTCATTAAAATCAAAACAAAACACCCCTCACATCTAGTAACTATAAAAACTGCCTAGTGCAGCAACTGTAAGGAGGGCTAAAAGTTATTTAAAGGTAATAATTTTTTCTACTTGTCTTCTTAAGGCCTTTCTCTGCAAATCCTGATAAACACAAGTACTTTCAGAAGTGAACTGAAGCACATAATTAAGTAGGATTCTTCCTGGGCCAAAAAACGAATTTATTTACCTCCTCAATGTATCAGTTAGATTGCCTCCTTTTATTCCCCTCATTGACTTCATGTTTCTGACAACGTCTCATTCCATTTAACCATCTTAAAGGTCCTATGTGCATCTACTTGAATTTCCCCCACTTCCACATCTTTGCTGTCTAGTGTATTACAAATCTTTTAAAAACTAATGATGCCTTTCTTTCTCCCACTCTCATTACCCTTACTGTCTCTCCTGTTGTCCCAAGTGCTTAGAAGAATACTCCTATCCACATCTGGCAAACCATCTCTCTCACTCCTTTCTGAAATCTCTCATTAAAACACACTTTTGTCCACAGGAAACCTGCCTATGTTTTCAGCATCAGTGATCTATGGGCCTTCTCATACCTGAACTGACAACCTTAATTAGATGGGAATAATAGGTGATGGAAGAAGACACAGACTTTAAGAGCAGTACCTCACCAGATTTCAAGTAATATGATGATATCCCTTTAGAGCTCCAAGTTCATTATTTCAGGATGTAGTTAATAATATTCTCCACTTTAAAAAGTATTCCATTTACAATTAATATGACATTCTGTTGTAAAAAAATGTTTGGTGTGGTTCTGCAAGATAAGCAGTATCTTGCTTCTGTGCATTTATTAAAGATTTTATTGTCAAACTAAGTTTTTAGTCATTGAAGATAACACAGGGGCTGCCAATGAGAAATACGTTCTCTCCCTGTTTATGTAGTCTCTGAATTGTCATCTTCACATAACACAGGGGCCAAGGATTCAATTTCTTTTACTTAATCATACCAGACCATTAATTTGAATTAATCATAATTAATGGTCTTAATCTCCATTTTGAGACCATTCAAAACATGTTCGAGCCTCATCACACATTTACTTGCGACTGTTGCAAATCATTGGAAAATTTTTATATATTAAAATTAGTATTTGATGTCACCTCAAAGAGAACAATTTTACAATGCCAACCACCAAAGAGCCAGCAAAGAGGGACTGCAAACAGTGTAAGTAATTTGCAAGCAATTTGCTGGGAACAAGAGGAGGAAGAGGGAGAAAAACCAGGCACCAGATCCTGCTCAGGGAAGGAAAGTGACCCACAGCTGCCTGTTCCTTTGGTTTGTTTTGTGGGTTGTGTGTGTTTGAGGTGTGTGCTTTGAGAAGCTTGGCGTATTACTGGCTGAAAGACTGCTGCTTGGGCCTGACAGAAGCACTAACGAGGGGGTGGAGCCAGCCTAGGCCCAGCAGGGTATAAATGGAGACTCTCTGAACAACAAAGGAGCTAGAGAACAGGGACTGTAAACAGGATAAACAGTTTGCAGGTCAGTTCACAAGTCAATTTGCTCCCCACCCCAATCCCTCCTGAAGGGAGAGCCTTTCAGCTTGGTGTGAGGAAACCGGAAAAAGGAACCTTTTGGAGCCAGTGAGAAGTAAACAGGCCAGCTTCCAGGTAAGTTTGCTAGAAAAGGTGGGCTTGGAAGTAGGGTAGTAAAAGAGAGAAGGCAGATTAGAAGGGATGTCTGCAGTGTGAGCAATGCCTCCTTCTGGTGCCTTGGGGAAAAGCCAAGAGAGCTATGGGAAGAGGTGATGAGGCTCCTAAGCATCCTCCACCATGAGGAGTTCATCAGTTCAATGCTGGAGGAGATCTTCGGGTCTGTGGAGGAAGAACTGCCAGAGGTAGCACTAGAGAAAAGAGAGGACATGGACTTCCAGGAGGGTGGAAGTTGGAAGCTTGTGACCTCTGGCAACAAGCAGAAATATTCACCTCTACCCACAGCAGTTTATCTGGAGAACAGATATGCAGATCTAGCAACAGAGAGGGAGGAACATATTCCATTGGTGGAGGAGGACACGACAGGCCTCACGAAGGTGGGAAGAATTATGACAATCACCACCAAGAAGAAGGAATGGGTGGTGAGGTGGTTGGAGTCTCTTCTGCAGGAGACAGAGGAAGCCATCTGGCAACATGACCTATTGTCTTGGAATGTCTGCTGCTTGTCCGGAGCCTGGATCTGAGATGTCAAGGAGGGACTACTAAGGATCATCTGGCCCTCTGACTACTGCCCCATTCTGCTCATCCATGTGAGAACCAATTATACTGCCAGAGGAAACCCTGAGTGGATCAAAGGAAACTACAGGGCTCTGGGTAAAAGGGCAAGAGTGTCTGGGACTCAGGTTGTATTCTCATCAAATCTTCTGGTAAATAAAAAGGCCCCAGGCAGGAACAGATGCATCCTGCAGATCAACACCTTGCTGCACAGATGGTGTTGCCAATGGGGCTTTGGCTTCTTCAACAAGGGTATGTTGTTCCAAGAAGAAGGATTTCTGGGAAGAGATGGGATCCACCTGATGAAGAGAGGGGAGGACATCTTCACAGACATGCTTGCTAGCCTAGTGAGGAGGGTTTTAAATTGAGTTAACTGGAGGATGGAGACCAAAGCCCTGAGGGAACTGGGAGACCTGGAGGAAGAGTGAGCAGGAGGGGGAAACAGGGGAGGTGTCCTCATATTTCCTGAGAAAACAGGGCAATTGAATAGTTACCTTAGGTGCCTGTACACAAATGCACAGAGCCTGGGAATCAAGCAGTAAGAACTGGAAGTCCTTGCATAGTCATGGAACTATGACATGAATGCAATAACAGAGACTCCGTGGGATAGCTCACGTGACTGGAGCACTGTCATGGGTGGGTACTAACTGTTCATGAAGGACAGGCAGGGAAGAAGGGGAGGAGGAGTTGCACTCTATGTAAAAGAGCCATATGCTTGCTCAGAGCTCTGGTATGAAACTAGAGATAGGCCTGTTGAAAATGTCTATGTTAAGGTTAGAGGGGAGATCAACAAGGATGATGTTGTAGTGGATGTCAGCTATAGACCAGCAGGCCATAAGGAAGTGGTAGATGAGGCTTTCTTCAAACAGCTAGCAGAAGTTTCATGATCACCAGCCCTGGTCTCATGGAGGACTTCAATCACCCTGACATCTGCTGGGAGGGCAATACAGCAGTGCACAGGCAACCCAGGAAGTTTTTTGTGAGTGTTGGGGACAACTTCCTGGTGCAAATGCTGGAGCAGCCAACAAGGGGACATGCTCTTCTTGACCTGCTGATCACAAACAGGGTTGGATTGGTGGGAATGTAGTAGTGGATGGCAACCTGGGTAGCAGTGACCATGAGATGATTGAGTTCAGGATCCTGAAGAAAGGAAGGATGGAGAGCAGCAGAGTAAGGAACCTGGACTTCAGAAAAGCAGATTTCAGCCTGCTCAGGAAATTCATGGGCAGGATTCCCTGGGAAGCCAGTCTGAGAGAGAGGAGTCCAAGAGAGCTGGTTATACTTTTAAAAAAGCTTTTACTAATAGTGCAGGAACAAAAGATCCAGATGTGCAGGAAAACTAACAAATCTTGCAGAAGACCAAATTGGCTTATCAGGGAACTCTTCAATAATCTAAATCACGAAAAGGAACCTTATAAGAAGTGGAAACTTGGACAAATAACTAGGGAACTGTATAAGAGCATTGCTCGGACTTGCAAGGATGACGTCAGGAAGGCCAAAGTGAAATTGGAGTTGCAGCTAGCAAGGGATGTGAAGAATAACAAGAACAGTTTCTACTAGTATGTTGGTAGCAAGAGGAAGATCAGGGAAAGTGTGGGTTCCTTAGCAAATTGGGGAGGCAACCTTGTGACAGAGGGTGTAGAAAAGGCTTAAGTGCTCAGTGCCTTCTTCAACTTAGTCTTTACAGGCAAGGTCGTCCCCAGACTACTGCACTGGGAAGCACAGTTTGGGGAGGAGATAAACAGTCATTAGTGGTGAAAGAAGAGGTTAGGGACCACTTTGAAAAGGTGGACATATATAAGTACTGGGGTCAGATGGAATGTACCTGACCCTGGAGGGTGCTGAGGAAGTTGGCTGATTAGATTGCAGACCTACTGGCCATCATTTTTGAAAACTCACGGTAATCGGGAGATGTCCTGGATGACTGGAAAATGGTAAACATATTGCCCATATTTAATAAAGGAAAAAAGGAGGATCTGCACAACTACAGACCAGTTAGCCTTACCTCAATCCCTAGAGAAATCATGGAGCAGATCCTCAAGGAATCCATTTGTAAGCACTTGGAAGAGAAAAACGTGATTTAGGAACAGGCAGCATGGATTCACCAAGGGTAAGTCATGCCTGACTAACCTGGCTGCCTTCTATGATATGATGGCTAGCTCTGTGTCTGTAGGAAGACCAGTGGATGTGGTATACCTTGATTTTTATCAACCCTTTTGTTACAATCTCACAAGCAACCTAAGGAAGTAAGGGCTGGATGAATGGATTGTAAGATGGATAGAAAACTGGCTGAAGCACTGGGCTCAGAGGGAGTAGTAAGCAATGGCTTGCTATCTAGTTCACAGCCAGTATCAAGTGGAGTGTCCCAGGGGTTGGTCCTGTGGTCAGTTTTGTTAACTGACTTCATTAAAGATGGCACAGAGTATACCCTCAGCTAGTTTGCAGATGACGCTAAACTGTAGGGAGTAGTAGATATGCTGAAGAGTACAGCTAGGATTCAGAGTGACCTCAACAAATTGGAGGACTGGGCCAAAAAAAAATGTCCTTGCTCAACCTCATGATAAGTGCAATGTTCTGCATATAGGATGGAACAATCCCAGGCACCGATACAGGCTGGGGGCTGACTGGCTGCGTAGCGGCTCTGTGGAAAAGAACCTAGGTGTTACAATGGACAATAAGCTGAATATGAGCTAACTGTGCCCCCTTGTTGCAAAGTAGGCTACTAGCATACTGATCTGGAGCGATAAGTGTATTGCCATCAGGTAAGGGAAGTAATTATTCCCCTCTTTTCAGCACTGGTGAGGCTGTATCTGGAGTACTGTGTTCAGCTTTGAGCCCTCCACTACTGAAAGGATGTGGACAAATTGGAGGGAATCTGGGGCAACAAAACTGAAGGGAAACAAAAATGGCGAGGGATCTGGGACATGTGACTTTGAGGAGAGACTGAGGGAACTGGGCTTATTTAGTTTAGAGAAGAGTAGACTCAGAAGGGATTTAATACCAGCCTTCAACTACATGAAGGGAGGTTCAAAAGAGGATGGTGGGAGACTGGTCTCAGTGATGGCAGATAACAGAACAAGGAGCAATGGTCTCAAGTTTCAGCAAAGGAAGTTCAGGTTAGATATTAGGAAGGAATTTCTCACTAGGAGATATTAAAGCCCTGGAACAGGTTATCCAGAGAAGTTGTGAAATCTCCATCCTTGGAGGTTTTTAAGCCCTTGCTAAACAAAGCTTTGGCTGGGATGATCTAGTTGGGGATGCTCCTGCTTTTGAGCAGTATGTTGGATTAGGTGACCCCCTGATATTGCTTCCAACACTAATTTTCTATGATTTCACAAGGGCACTTAACAAAGGCTAACCTGCTTGAATGTGCATCTGATTGGGTCTTAATTGCACTTAGTCTTAAGTTGAATGTGTGGCACCATGCTTACAGAAGTTTGAAATGAGAGTTATTTTCTCCCTCATTGATTTCTACGTTACTACATAAACTCTGGATCAATAGAACTGGTGGATCACCTGGAAATGGTCTCCTCTATCATATCCACAAATTGTCTAGACAATTTAGACAGTGAGGTTGAGGATCAAGAAAAAAAACAGGTTGTGGATCTTATCTAACTCAGTGGGAGGACATTGGAATTGATATTGCTGAACAGCAGCAGATGGGAGCTATCTATCAAGTCATTCATATAATTAAGAAAACAATCACCAATAAACAATGTTGCTCTCATAATGGTATCTTCCTAGAATTAAAATAGCAATTACAATTAATATGGGTATTGTCAGGCTGTTGCTCATACTGATTATTATGTTTGAAAAATGACCATATTCTGCCCCTTTCCTAGACAGAGGTTCTAAAATAATGCGTTTTGGCTATATAATCATCTTGCATGAAAGACCGATTTAATCTCTTCCTTTATGCAATACTAATCCTTGAGCAAAATGCTCACCTCATCAAGCTTAAGATGGGAAAGTCATTTTATACAAAAATCAAGGTCTCTCAGGGATTGTGTGATATTCTCTTGCTGCTTCTGTTGCTATACCATTTTTTTTTACCATCTTGTAGACAGGAGCATACATTTTAATGTTATTTATATGTTGTAGAAAGTCATCAGCAATGCTTCCAAGAAAATCAACATTCACTCAAAATACTCCAGAAAATGTGAAATCTGGATAAGATTATAAGAGTACTTAAGGTGGAAATGAACTAGCTGTGTGAGCCATAGCTGTGTGAGCCACATCTGAATGTTACATTGTCTATTCAGAGGAAATAGTATCATGATGTAATTTTTTTTTTTTTTATAAAAACTACCCAAGTTGCTTTGGAACAAATATTTCATACAGTTAATATATTTCTAGGGTCAGAAGGGGCCTATTAGATCACCGAGTCCAACACCCTGCTCTCAGAATATTCTGTTCCCTTGTACTATGATCAAAAATATGTCCATATTCTCAGATTTATTTTTCCAGAGTGGGATGAAAGGAAGACTTCTAGATGGTGGTCTGAATTCAGAACGTGGGATAATATTTTCTGCTAATGCCCTTTACAGTCTTCCATCCCTTAATTTTTCTCCTTCTATTGCAAGACAAAGTTGCAATAGTTTGTCCAATTAATTTGATCCTCCACACCTGAATATGAAGCAATAAAAAAAACCCAAAACACCATACTTCAGCAAATACAGAATGACTTGTCTCATAATTTCACACATAATTATCTCCCTGCTGGCTTGGTGATACAAACCTAATCGTACAGAGAAATTAGCTGCAACATTTTCACAGGAATTATATCAATATGTAGTATTGTTTGACAAATACTTCTGATTTTTTTTAACTGATTACCATATATTCTAATTTCTAGGTGAGTGACTTTAAAATATTTTCATCAACAGAAACATAAATCTCTCACTTTCATCTTATGTTTTAGAGACATCTCAGCATGTGTGCTTTAAATGAATAAAAACAAGGCAAATTTGAACACACTTTCAGGCCTCCATTTTGAGTAATGTTACTGATATGACTTGGCTATTTTACTTTCAATGTTATTGCAGTATAATTAATAGCCTATAATTTTATAGTGAAGTAGATCTATAAGCCTTTAATTATTGAGATACAGTATACTAGGAATGATAGCTACATACTTTATTTTCTTGTATACAGTATGTCCCCCAAATAAAATATGAACCTTGTTTTTTAAAGGCAGATAGGGGGTGGAGGGAGAGAGCTCTTTCCTTGAAAATATTGGTAAGGACCAGTAAGTTACAGAGTGTAACCCAGGCGGTACTCCAAGAGGTACCCCCTCTCCAACTGAAGGAATTGAAGAGGTACACAAGTACTGTGGGAAGTGTAGGAACTCTCCTACCCCTATAGAGCACAGCCAGATCACTAATGGGGCCTTAACCATATACCTTTTAATGAGAGAAGTACTGGGAACATAACTAGTATAAACCAGGGGATATAGGAGACACTATAATGCCCCAAGGAGGCAGGATTCAACAAAGGTTAGACACTTCTAGATATATTCATCCACTTGACAAAAGACAGGGTTAACAAAATATAAGCCACAAATGGAAGAACAAACAATACTGGTTGGTGAAATATAAAAGGCATAAAATACAAAATCTCAACTAACAAGGTATATAGGTACCTGGAGGGAAAACACAATGATGCTTTTCCACTGCAACAAGAATTTCTCTCTGTTACTTTATTCACCCCAACTGGGACTTGAACTTTGATCTCCCATGTAGTAGGCAAAAACTCTACCACATAGCCACCAGTGCTCATACTACATGTTGTAGCTAGGTAGCTTGACCTCCCAGGAGCCTTGGCCTCAAGTCGAGTTGCCTGTTCTCTTATTGGAGGAGCTGGAAACAGAGCTGGGGACCTCTCAGGTCACTGCTCAGATCCTTACTGGAGCTGGGGAGCCTCTCCTTCTGGCCACAGACTCTTGTAGGGGATCCTGAAGCCCAGCGGGGAGCCTCTCCTGCCAGCTGCACGCCACACTGCTGAGGGTCCAACTGCTGCCTGGAGGTCCCTCTCCTTCAGGTGCTTCTGGGGCAACTGCTTTCACCCCACTGGCCCAGTTCTTTGCCAGATCTTTGAAATGCCTTCCTTGTGGTCCCTCTCTGGTCTCCCCTGAATCAGCTGCGCTGCCTCTTTTATCCCCCTCCAGGTGACCCGAGGGACCAATCAGGGGACATGGAGGGTGAGTCTCTAGGGCCTGATTGGTGAGGAAAGGGAATCCCAAGTCCTCCAATCATAGAATCATCATAGAATCATAGAAGCAGGGTTGGAAGGGACCTTGTTGATCTTCAAGTCTGACCCCCTGCCTGGGAAGGAGGAAGACTGGGCTCAAATGACCCCAGCCAGGTAGGCATCAAGCCTCTTCTTAAAGACTCCCAGGGTAGAAGCCAGCACCACTTCCCTTGGAAGTTGGTTCCAGATCCTAGCAGCCCTAATTGTGAAGTAGTTCTTACGGACATCTAATCTAAACCTGCTCTCCAACAACTTGTGGCTGTTATTCCTTCTTATCCATGGGGGCGCTAGGGGAAACAAGGTCTCCCCCAAAACCTTCTGGTCCCCCCTAGTGAGTTTATAGATGGTCACCAGGTCCCCCCCCCTCATTCTTCTCTTCATCTTTTACCATTTCAAAACTGCTGGGCTAAGTCACTGCCAGCTAGCCCATCACAAGAGTATCACATTTTTTTCCAACAGGAGCCTCTGTTTTTGCATAGTGTTCACAGCTAACAGCTAGGGACCTCCACATGCTGTCAGGGGTCCTAACAGGAGCCCAGCCTGAGATAATTGTTTAGTGGGCTACATCCGCCCACTGCATGTTTGATGGACAGCCATAACCCAACTAATGACTCTAGCTGGCCATTTTCTGGGCTCCCTGATTGAATGCTGGGAGAACATTTTTACTATTCATCTGTAGTTGTGGCAACAGTTCCTGTCAAATGTCTGTCCTGGTGAACCTCTGTTCCTAGACTCTGGTTTTGTATTTCCCCTTGGATATGTTTCATGGTTTCCTGACCCTCCTCACTAGGTTCCTAGAATCTGGCTTTCATTTTTTTTGCCCTCAGATCTAATAATTTGATCCCTGATTGCTGAATTTTGACCTGGCTTATGACTCAGGTCTTGCCATTGAATTTCCCCTTGGGCTTGCTAGCCTGATCTCTTCTTTCTGCCCCCTAACATGGCCTGTGGTTGGGGTGCTTCCCTTCCTCATTTGCCTGAACACTAGGCCAGATTGCCTATAACTTAGTCCCTTACATATACAGCATTGCAGCATTATTGTTGTGGGTGAGAAAATATGGTCTTGCAAGAAGCTGTCCCTTTCCTAAATACCTTACAGTCAAATGGGGAAAAAAAAATGAGTGGGATGGAAAGGAAACCAGAGACATGGAGGCGTAAAGTGATTTGCTGAGAGCAGAGAATTGATAGTAAATGGGAGTTCACAAAAGTATCAGATCAAGTGGGAAGAGTCAGCAGTGCAATCTGATAGGAATGTAGGGATAAGGCATGGGTTCAAAACAACTGAGAACAACCTTGAGTTCCAAACCAGGGGGAAGAATCTGAACTCAAGAATCAGAACTTGAGCTGGAGGACTAATCAGAATCAGGTTGTCAAGTATTAAGTTGGGGTGAAACTACAGGCCAAATACTGAGCCAGAGGGCTAACCAGAATCAGGGGTCAGGAAGCTAGAGGAGTTATTTATTGGTACAGGAGCTGCTTAAGGATTGGAGACCATAAAGTTGTGCAGCAGGACTTGGGTGCTAGAGGAGTTCCTTAAAAGCAGCCCCAGAACCAATCAGAGGGAAAGGGATGGGTTTCAGTTTCACTTGCTTAGTATATAATATGCTGCTGACCTAGTTACACAGCATGTAGGGCAGACACCCTGCATAACCCAGGTGTAACCATAAATGTCTTCACTCTGGTTAGCAGTGGTGGCAGAGGTAGTGGCAGGGGCTGGACTGGGCTGGCTGCAACTGCTGCAGAAGCTGAACCAGCAGCACTGGTAGCTGCAGTTCATGTGCTCCCTCAAAACAGGTGCCTGAGTTTGGTGCTGTGGTCACCCACTGATTTTTATGTACTGCTAGTAACAAAATAATGGAACTCAGCATCATGATGCCCAGCTCTCTGTTCATTATGGTACTGTCTTTCCAACATATTACACATTACAATTGCCAAGTGCAGTGCTTAGAAATCAAAGGTAAAAATTAATCTTAAACCTTTAAAGCAGGGGTGCTCAAGTCCTGGCCCACAGACCATATCTTTCCTGTGGCACTGTGTCATCTGATCCACAGGGCTTATCAAGGATCCAGAACCTTACAGTGGCAGAAGCTGTGGTACCACTACCCTGCTGCCAAATATCCAGACCCATGCACCTCTCCCTTCTCCCAAGTCATGTATGCTGGATTAGGTGCCCAATTCTAGCCTACAGAGCCAGAATAGAGCAGTGTCAGGCCCAATCCTGCCAGGGGGTGGGGAAGGGAGGGGCTCAGTCTGGCCAAAGGATCACCTCAGCACCACTCATCTGGCCTAGAGGATCAAAAATTTGAGAACCACCATTTTAAATGGATAAAGTGGTACCACAGCTGCTCACTAGGAAACTGATGTTTATAGTTTTCAGTGAAAAGATGTATATGTATTTTTCAATCCTCTTCAGTCTGTGGTCTCTTTTATAAGATGCAAAGCATGTAGAGAGTTGAGATATCTGAGCCCCAGGTCTCTAATGTGCACTACATGCACCCAGGAGTATAACGACCTGCATACTATATCACACAAGGTCTTGTAGATTCAAGGCTACTGTATGTGTCTTGTATAGTGCTCAATGCAGTTTTTAAACATCAAGGAGTCAGTTCCTTTTTTGATCTAAAACAGCAAAGTTCCAGTAAATTTGAGAGAATTACACTAATTTGTGACTTGGAGGGAGTGGTCCTGGATATCACATCATTCACTTTAGAAATGGCTAAACGTGGCCACTGAGATGTAAAGTGACTCATCAAACATTAACATAGGATATCAGTCATGGTGACAGAAAAAAACAATAAATGTTTCATACCTCATCTGCGATTTTTACTATTCTGACGTATAACTGTGTAATTGTCTGTTTAGTATTAGAATAATTTGTTTAATAAAGTTTCAAACCCATGCCTTGAACTAGGATGAAAGTTAGTTTAAATGTCTAGCCTTGAACCTGGAGCCTCAATCTGGCCAGCACAGCTACCCATCTTGGCCTTCCATCCTGTTACCCATACCCCAGACTATCTAAGGCTGGTCTGAAGCCTCCAAGGGGTCCAAACCCTTTCCCTATTCCTGCTCATTGGAATGACTTGCTGGGGTCAGATGATCTTCCACACACCACATATAAACCCATGAACAGGAAGTTTCTAGGCAATAAGGTTCTTCACTTGACTTGTGACTGCTCCCTTTGGCTTACTTCCAGACTAGGTTCTTGGTTGACAAAGAACTTGACACATAAGGAAGGTTACAAGGAAAATGTACTTTTGAAATCCAGCCTTTTAAGCAGAATAGAAAAATTACTTGCAACCCAAGAGAAATATAAATCTGTATGACTATGGGTATGATGCTTTAATTCAGAAGTTGTAATAATTACTCAGATCCTTTGTAGGTGTGAAGTAAGTTTGTGATATCAATGTAGTGTGAAAGGTCCTGATGAATTTAAGAACTAAATGTATCTTTCAAGAAATCAATTTAGAAGATAAATTAAAGTTGAATTCCTTTGTTCTATAGCTTAATGCTGTGTGCCAATAAAATACATTTGTAAAATGCATTTTTAGTTACTAAAATGCTAAAGAACACAGAGAATAGATCAATTTTCTGTTTCCTACTTGTAAGAAAGTTGCTGACTTGTCCAAAACCAGAGATTTTTTACAAATGTCTTTTTATATAGCATCATATTGAGCATCTGGGGATTGGACTTAAATTTAAATTGATCATACTTAGTCATGAGAAAATGGTACCATTAACAAAATTCCCACTATTAAAGTAAAGTAGTGTTATATTCCAAAATGATTTAGGGGAAAATTGGATCCTAAGAAAGTGGCAGGTATCAATTATGCAGAAGCAGTAATAGTATCAAGAAGAGAATGTACTGGATTGGAATTTCACCATAGATGAAAATGCAGACATGAGCTATGACTACATCTTTCTGGTGGCCTAGCAAAGAGATACAACCTTTGGCATTTCAGGGAGCAAAAAACAAAACAAAACAAAAATGGTAGATCAATTTAGAATTATAAATATTTTTTTTCAGGGGAAAAAAAGATTTAATCTATTTCTCTCATTTCTAATAATTTTGTTACATCCACTTCCAAGAAAAAGGGGAAAAAATAATCTCCCACCCCTTTTTTCTCTCAATTTTGGGGAAAAAACAGATTTTAAACATCAAATAGCAATTCTATCTTTTTCTCAGGGCTTTATGTTTGGGTAGAACATCTTGCACAACAGACATCTGATCTCGTTTGGCACATCTGCGTACTGCCAATATGATGATGATGTTGATTATCATCACTTTCAGACCAGTGACATATTAGGTCTGATGAGGAGGAAATGTGGAGATGTGAAAGTCTTTAAGAGGTAATTATAAGAAGGGTAGATTTGATCCAACATTAACATGAGAATAATTCATGGGGAGAGGTAAGGTGGCAAAATGTAATGATTTATTTATATAGGGACCTGTCCCTACCACCCACATACACAAATAAAAAAACCCCACCAAAACATCAAGGTAGCTTACAATAAAAACAGAATGAATTGCAAAAAACAAATAAAATTATAAAATTAAATAGTAAATTATAAGAACAGTCTATAAATAAATACACCATAACTTAATCTTGCCTGCTGAGCACCTAGCCAAATAAAGCTATGTCAAGGCAAAATCCAGGGCTCTGATGGGCCTGTTGATGTGACCCATGTACAGTGGCCCTGTGGTGTCCCCTGGTTGGCATGTTACTCCTGACCCCTCAGGGTGCCCTTCTCTATTATTTCCACTGGTACACCTTGAGGTTGTTTAAAAAGGGTTGGAAACTAACCTGAGGGCCTGGAACAGGCCCAGTTCATTGCAAATTTGCCCTTAAACAATCCATTGAGGCCCTTCTGGCCTTATTGGTGTCCTAGGACACCAGGTGCCTTAGGGGCTATGTTCATGGCCTCTGTGCATCCCCAAAGCCATGCTCATACCATGCAGATGATATCATTTCAGAGGGGCTGCCCAGCCCCACCACAATGCTTGACTCTTTCGGGCCTCAAAACCTTTGTTCGGGCTTCAGCCTTCCTGGTTTTGGCCCCATTTCTCTGGCTATGCCCTGCTCAGTCCAGGTCCACTATACTGGATCTCAGTTTCTAGGCTGCAGCTTTGGTCTCACTCATCTCATTTTCTGGGCCCCCTGGCCCTTGTCTCACCCTTCTCTGGTTCAGGCTCTGGCCCTCTTGGCCCCAGGTCACCTCTGTTGCCCCTGTTGGGCTCAGGATCTAGCCCTCTCTGGCCTCAACTTTCCTGTGTCTAGCACCCCTGCCCCTGGCAGGGCTCAAAAACTTGGCATACCCTTCAGGCACAAGTGATCCTCCAGTATAAATAGAAGAAACATGCAAGCAACAACTTTCAAACAAAATTTCCCTGATTTTGAGTAAAAAAAATATTTAGCTAGTGCTCCTTCCCTTGAGCTCTCACCTCTTTCCTCTCAGGGTATTTTGGTGCCTGCCAGGCTGTCTCAAGCAGCTCCTCTTTCCTAGGTGCTCTGTTCCCAGTACTGTACTGGACCTGACAGACTGCCTTCCTCCAGCTGCTGCGTTTATATGCCCTGGACCCCTGCCTCCTTGAGTCAGGTGACTCCATAGACTGCATCCCTCATGCAATGAAGGTTCAGATTTTCACCCGCTTGACCATTTGTAAAGCTGTCTGCAGACAGATCAGGTGAAAATTGTTACTTCTGTCTGCACCCTTAGCAATACTTTAATGAAGTTGAGACAACCAAATGAAAAATATGCAGTATTTTGAAACCGAATAAATGATGACTCAAATAATATTTTTTCTGATAAGAATCCCAAAGAGGATAATTACCCACCCAGTAGTCCTACAAAGAGTACAAACATGAAAGCAGTAGAGTAACCAAATCTTAGTTAATTAAACAGTTTAGAATTAGGGAAAAATCCATGTATGCATTTTCTATTAATTTATGTAGTGTTTGCTCTGTAATATTGATGAGCAACTGTTCAGGTATGAGTAATGTCCCAGAACTTATAGGAACAAAACTGGGGCAAGATTTATTCTTTGAAGGTCCCTACCCGGGCAGAAAGTTAACAAAGGCTAGGTACAGACATTGTACATAATCCACAGTGTGGAGTCAGCACAATACTTGATGTTGATAAGGATGGGGTGCTTGCCCATCTCCTGCAGCCTGCTTGTGCTCTCTAACATGCTGGACTTCATCACTGCAGGCACCCTGCATGCCTACCCACTGAAGTGCAAACTTGTTTTCTGTTCACTACCAAATTAACCTAGTCTGGTTAGAGAAACCCATTCATGTTAACTCGGATCCCCCTTGGGCTTTTTGAATGTCTATACCTAGCCATAGTAATTCAAGTTCCCTCTATTGTTGATTTCGGTTAGTTTTACCCTACTAACTTAGTAATATCTTGGGATACAGACTGGTTCAGTTTTGCATCCAAAGTGGTGATTGAAGACTAGATAATCTAACATTATTCATTCTTTTTGAGACCTGTTTGGGTAATAACTAAGTATTCAAACTCAGTACATAAAGGTGAGATTCAACACTATGTAGGTAATAAAAGTAGTCAGAAAGTATTATAAACAATAAAATTAATGGTTTGCAAGGTATTTTCTTTAAATCTTTGTGCATAGTCACTACAAATGGAATTAGACTGGAAGAAAGAGAGGAAGTACGGGAAGGGAGGGAAGGTCCTTTTATTTATTACCTTAATATTTAGCAATAATCATAGTCTATAAATTAGCATCTGTGGTATAGTCTATGACTTACCACAAATTCTTAAATGCCTCACTTAATTATGGTAAGCTATGCATCCAGAAAAGCATCAAAAACATTTTTAGGAATATCAGACTTTGCCTATAAGCACTTTTCTCTTGCACATTTGGAACAACATCTCTACCAGAAGCAGACAGATCCTTATTTCCCAGTAAATAAAAGGATGATTTCTTTTCAGTCAAAGGCAAAGATATGTCCTCCATTACTGGTGCAGATTGATATTTCTTCCATTAGTAGTGCAGATTGATACATTTCTTTTGTCTCGTTATTCTGTTTAGGACTGATAAGAATCCTGTACAAGCTGTCTTTTTTGTTACCATAGGTGATAAACTAAAATTACTTTGTGCTGCTATGGTAACCCTGTTTTATAGAAGAGGCCCCTTTCTTTCCTTCATTCTAAACATGTTAACCATGGAGGAGGGCTCGGAGGGAAAAGAGAAGAAAACTGATTTAAAAAAATGAAAACCCACTTCCAAAAGAATGAAATCAAGGGTATATAGTAAACCACACATTTTCAGAACTCAATCATGTAAATCCTCACTTCAGGCAAAATTGCTTTTGAATTGACTATTATGGTTTATAGTCAGATTACTTTATATTAAGAGTCAGGCAGTCTAGGGAAACTATAGAGCATGCTAGGATGCATGTTTGGGGGTCCTCTGGCTAGGTACCTCTGGAAGTTCAGTCTCTCTGCAGAGCACACAGCTGCTCCCATGAATGCTTGTATGAGATTCCTTTGCTAATATTTCCAATTGTTTAAACTAATACACTAAACTTCAACCAGCTCATTTGAATGTTTACATATACCCTACATCTCTCTGACAAAATGTCTTACTAGAATCAGAGGCCTTTTTGTTTTTGTTTGTTTGAGGGTTTTGGGGGTGCAGTTATTGTTTTTTGTTTTCTTTAAACACCAATGTGAATTAACTTTTCTGGTTTTGAGAATTACGCTTTTTGATTAATAAGAAGTTTAATTACACCAGTAGTGTTAACTATACGCCTGAAATTAAACATATTAGTACAACGATTTGTACATCAGATCTAAGTCTCTTTTTGTGGACTTTATTATGAAAACTATGCTCGCATGTATTTTATTATTTACTATTATTATTATATTATCATCATATATTCATGATATAGCCACAAAAGCAAATCAAGAGAAAAAATATGTCATGAAAAATGTCTTAAAATAACATAATTTGTTTTGGGTTATTAAATGTAGGATATGCCCTCCATTTTAACCTCCGGTATCAAACAGCATGGTTATCCTGTCAAGATAAGTGTTTCAGTGATAATTAGTGTATTTTTTCCTTTCCTAAAGCTGCAGCCAACTAAGAGTCTGAAAAAAGTTGAACTCAATATGCTGATTTAATACAGTATAGTATTAGAGCCATTTCTTGCTTAGTTTTTCATTTTCCTTTTCTCATGTGTGTGTTGCTAGTCTCAGAGCTACAGACAAGCCAACATGTCCATTTAGAATTATCTGCTTATAATTTGATTCTGGCATAGAAAGTGACACCTGCTGACTCCCTGGGTGTAACAGTAGGTGCAGTTTGCAGAATGAAACAGCTGGTACTACCACTTAACACAATCAGGATTTACATTTAAGTTACACTTTGCATTATATTAGGTTTCAGTAACTACATTTCATCATGTGACCATCTGTTTTTGTAGTTCCAATTTTGTTCTTCCCTTGGTAACATTGCTCAAAGAAACCAAAGAGTCATGCTGTGTATAGTACAGTGTAAATCTCTACTGAACAGAAAAGAAATAATTGTCTGAAAAACCAATGCATGTAGGCAGAAAATCCAAAGCCATTGCTACCTTGTAATTTTTTTTCTTCCAAAAATTTGGTGAATCGGGGCATTGTTACATATTCCATTTTGCACGTGCTAACTTTAAGGAATGTTAGATGTTATTAAAGTTATTATATGCTGTGAGCAGTCACACCTTAAGGATTAATACCCTCTAATGTGCACAGCTCTGATTTTTGCTAGAGGACTGATGAAACAGAAGTGGCTAGGTGCTGCCAAGTCTGTCCCATATCTGCCCATCTCTCCAGTGGTACCCTCCAGTCCCCTTGGCAGCTGCCCACTCACTCACAGGCTCTCCCTGGCTTTCTGTCAGTAAGGGGCAATAGAGTTCTTAATGGTAGTTAATCCATGTGTAGAGGAGGAAGTGGGGGACTTGAAGCAGTGCATCCTGGGACCAAAAAGCACTGGTATTGGAGATATGGAATATCTCCATGGAATATATGGAATATATGCAACACTACAGCTACAGCTGCAGATTGTCTTTGACCAAAGAGGCTTACCTTTGAGATGGTCGCTTGCTTGTCTTTTTTCTTGGTTGAATGTTCAGAAGCTCCTATCTTAAGAGCATTTAACATGTGGAAAGGTAACACCTAGCAATATCCTAATCTGGCAACAAAGCACACTGTATCGCAGGTAATATTCCAATTTTGCATTCTGCGTGCATATGAAGTTCCTACTTACGTCATTTGGATGTCAAGGGATCACGATACAATATTAAGGCTTCATACTATAAAGTCTTTAAGACCAGAGTCTCTTTCACATTTCCATGTTGCTTGATGAGGTGGGGTCTATTAGACCCCAACTACATGTGGTATTCAATGACTAGGGAGATGACGGTCCAATTGCTCATGGATCCTGGTACACAGTAGCCAGAGCAGACAAGGAGCAAACACCAGAACACATTGCTCGCAACAGCTTATTCATAATGGAAACAGTGTTGGGTGAACTCCCTTACAGACACCCAGTCTATGAACACAGGGAACAGCAATGAGCAATACTTTTTTCCACATTTCCACATTTTGGTTCATGTTTATTACCATTCATTCTACCCTCGCCCCTCCTATGTTCCACCCATTTCTCCTCCTATCTTAAGCCCCACCTCTGTTTACTGTTTGCTTCATTAGCATGGAATTGCCTATGCACTTCATTCATGTACATGTCTTTTTGCTATGAGCACATTTCTAAATCCATGAACATTCTTCTTTCAGTCAATGGATGGACTTTGGAGGTTTCTCTACCAATCACCATTCACCCTTTTTGCAGATGTTCATTTTGGTTACATGTTATCTTACACATTCCAATCTGTTTTTCTATCTCATGTTGTGCCACCCCCACCTTTTTTTGGCCCCTGTATCTTATCTCATTCCTTGCCATAGCTGATTCACAGAGCATGGACTTAATTGCTGCTTTTTTCTAGAAAAATGGTTAACACAACTACAATGGTTACCTAATATAATCACTCATAAAAAAAATCATATAAAAGCTACATATCTCACAAAAAATACTATTATATGGTTAAAACCTACTTGCCTAAGCATTTGCAAAGTATCATTCTGCCTTGTGGTCAGCAGCTTTGCTGAGGCACAGATTAAAGCCTTGTTCCAGCTGCAGGTCCAATGATCCCCAAAAATCCACATACCCTAACACTCCCTCACAGAATTAGTATAGGCAACAAAAGAGAATCAGCCAATTCTCCAGAGGTCATCACTCTCTCTGCACAATATACCCCTTGGGCCTGGCAAGTAGATGGTGCTTTTTCATTACTCAGACAGAGGAGTAACCTTTTGCCTATTGGTGATGACGAGGGGGAGAGTGCTTAGGTTACTTGCTTTCCAGCCTAGGTTCAAGCCAGGAACTGGGACAATGGTGCCATAGGGTTTTTTTTTTCCCCCATTGGCATGAACATGCAGCTGAATTGATTTGCTTCTATTGCGAATACAGCATATACATACACAAATGCCAGCAATAGTAAAACCTAACAAAGAAAAAATGCTGATTATCATCCAAGCACTAGCACGGACTCGGGGTGGACCATTTGCAATCATACAGATTACAGCTCCCATCCCACATGGTTCTGCAATGTCCATGGCAAGTTTGTACATTAACTTAGCTTCAGCTACAGTGGTGGTGAGCTGAGCTCCCCGTCTCTATTCTTTTTTCAACCTCTTTTAATTGTTTTTCCAGTTGTTTCCACCCTGGAAACTGATGTGCCCAAATGACAGCACTCCAGCTTTTCAGGAGAGTTGGTCTGTTCTCAACATTAAAGTTTATTGTGAGTGGCCAATTTATTGTGATGGGCTCTCTGGAAGTTTCAATTATAATAGAAGCTCCCTTTGCATCTATAGGCTACACACATCCTTCTGTATTGTTTACCCACAGGGTGTGGTTGGACCAGATCAAGTTTGCGGGTCCATACCAACATACCCTGTTTCCAATGGCAATTACATTCCCATTGGATAATGGCTTGGGACAACTTAATTGTGGCAGTTGTTTGGGCTATTCCCTCCAAATCGTTCCAATACCTATCCATATTGCGTGGTTCCAATACAAAGGATTGAAGACAAGAAATGTGGATCCCTCTGGTGTAGCCACATCCCATACTTTCCAATGTATGACCCAACCCCACTGACAACCTCCTCCCATTCCCGAATTCAAAAGTCTGCTTTTTGTCCAGAATCCACCTCCATGTCCAGTGGCTATGAAGTGGCAAATACCCTTTTGACATCCTTCCCAGGTCAATGTCCAATAATGTCTGAACTGCCAAACAGACTTTAGAGTGGCAGATAAACTGCTGTTGTCTAAATCCTCTGGCCAGAGTCCTTTATTATTGTCTTTTACTGTACCAATTAGCTGAGCACTGAGTGCTTGCTGTGCACTTTCACATTCTTCATCCCAGGTTATGTCTTGAAACCCCATATGTGCAACCTGCAATAAACATTTCAAAACATAGGTTATGTTTACCCCCACATGGGAGGTCCATTGGATGACATCAGCTAATACTTGGCTTTCCATTTTTCCCTCCTCACCCCAGTCTTTGTATGCAATACCATGCTGTAAGTGGTCTAGCCAATCAGCATTATCGGCTCCCTTATATGAGTTCCAAACTTCCATTGCAGAATTTAAACCATCCCAGATAGTACCAGCTGCATCTCTTTTCCTTTTGACAGGTTGTGTTTGAAACAGATCAGGCACAGCCAATTTAAGGAGCTGTTCTTGTCCCTGACTTCCTTTGCTGCAGTTGCAAAAATAATGCTTCAAAAGCCACTCATCGGGGTGAGTGTGACTTGCACATGAACTGTGGATGCATTATGCAGCACTGCTCAATGTTTGCCACCCTCCCACCAGAGTAAATGATGCTCCCAACTTAAGTGTCTGCTGGGATGGGGAATAGAAGACAATGGGTTCAGTACTGAACATGCAACACCACCAGCAAAAGTTATGGTGTTGTCACAAAGCCATTGAGACTGGCATTGCATCTCCCAATGGTTGGTGCTGTCAAACACTGTGTGGCAACTATTAATATCTGACTTGTTATCTTGCATTACTTAACACAGTCCTGGATTTACCATTACCCATTTTTCTCCTGCTGTCCAGCTGATATTCCAGTGCTGGGTTGCGAGCCTCCATTCTGATGTTGTATCAGTGATATTGGCTCTCCAGGTGATTTGTCATTCCCAACACACTGTGCCCTTTTGTTGGTACAGGTATGTGGCATACTATCCCCCCAAGAATTCATTTGGTGGAGGAGGAACAATGGGCCCTTCTGCAGATGCCTCATCTGTACCCTCTTCTACAACTGGAATGGTGGTGGTGGAGATGACTGGGTTAGGACTTAATTGAGGGGGATTTTCACGCACCAGAGGGAGAACTCCAGAACACCCTGTTTCATCCCCATAGTGTGCATCTCTAGCATACAGAATAAATCCCCAATACCATCTGGTTCCACCATTCCCACCACAGGTAGCTCCTTGCCACCAAGGGATAGTTCACCTTACCCGCCAGTGCCAATTTGCAAATTTTTCAATGGTTACATAATGTCACTTTGGGTCTCTGTATGTGAGTCCCACTGGGGATCTGTAATCCAACATCTTACATCCAGTTATTTCACAATGGTAATGGGGGAGGGTGGTGAGACAGGAGGCATGAGTTTGGGACTTACGGTGGGTTCTGGGCCTTTAGGGTAAGAGGGATTTTCCGTATCATAATCTGGGTGATTGGGGCCATCAGCTTCAGGGGAAAGTTTAGGGTAATAAACAAATCCAACATACCCTTTAAATGGAAGTAGGATGCTCCAGCTGATGATTCACCAAAGATTTAGGCACGCTGTTGTCCTGGAGTACCACATCCTGGAATTAATTCTTAGGATTCTGTAACACATAATTGTCCCTTTCTTTGGACTGATTAGATGGGTGATTAACCTTTTTTATTTATGACCAGTATATACATCAAAGCCTTTTTTGCAGGCCTGCTAGTTGGACCAAGCTGGGGCCCAACTTAGCCACAACAGTGTAGAGCCCTTTCCATCATGCCTTAGGAAAGGCAGGAGACCCTGATGCCTGATACATTACCTGGTCTGCAGCTTCCACTTGTTGCTTTATAGGCTGTTTGGGACCGTACCATCACTTAATATATTCTTGTGCCCGTTGCTTCACCAGCACTGCATCTTGGTGACTTTCGTTTACTGCATCAATAAGTGTTTCCACCCATTGGTCAGTGGCTTTCCGCATGATGATGTCCTCAGGACTAAGGCTAAATAGATTTTCCCAACAGGGCATTTCCTGGCCCATCATGAGCTTGAAAGGGGAATGTTTCATGCTGGCAGTGGGACGTGCCCAAATTCTCAGTAGGATGAAGGGAAGTAATTCATCCCAGGTCTTTCCAGTGATGGACATTCTCTTTCACAACTCCTGCTTGATGGTTTCATTCATACTCTCCACTTGCCCTGTAAAAGGGTTCTAATCCCTGACTGTTATCTATAGGGACTACCATGATGTCAATGGGCTTGTATAGATGAAACCGGGGTCCTAAATTGAAGTGGTGGGTTTTAAACCCACCACTTATTTTAGCACCCTTTAAACCTCCATGGTGTGCACACACTCTGCACTTACCTGCCTCTCCAGCTGTGGGAAGGAGAGGGTGAGCTGCCAGCAGGCAGAGCAGTCCCTGGGCTGCAGTGGGGAGGGGACTGGTGCTTTCCTCCACTGCAACAGTGTTCCCCTGGTGGCACCTGCTCACAGGCATCTGGGTCAGGCAATCCCAGGGGGTACCACAGTTGTGGAGGGATGCACTGGACCCCCACGCAGCTCATGCATTCACAGCTGGTTTACTGTGCCCAAAGTCATTTAAGGTGCACTACGCCACAGAATTTCCTACAGCGGCTGTAATTAATGCACAATACACTGCCAACACATGCAAACATCGACAACATTAAAGCAGTGCAAAAGCATTTAGCCCACTTTAAAGTGCCGTGCACACACAGCCTATGGTTATTGAAAGAAGCAGTGATGAGATAAAGTATTGTAAAAGTACTGATCTGGGAGTATTGCCATGTTGATCTATAATAGAATATAACAGAAATCTCAAAATCCATTACTGTGGAACAATGTAGTTTATATAATAGTCTGAAATTCTCTATTCCTATTTAAACAGAATCTCTTTATCCAATATTAGAAGCTTCATCTGACTAGAAGGTAGATAATATGGTAAACATCTGGAGATAAATAATAAATATAAGTTATGCATTAGAAGTGGAAAATGGCTATTAATATTTAGTCAAACAGTTTTCACAAAGGTTGAAACAAAAAAAGTCAACTGCTTACAGACCCAGTTCAGCAAATCAATAGTTACATTATCAGGCATCTTTCTGATTCAAATCAAGTGATCATATGGAGGATGGAAATGCACATTTCTCTATTATTAAAAAGGACAGAACTCAGAACAATGGCTTCAAGCTGTATCAGGGGAAGTGTAGGCTGGAGGTGAGGAGGAACCTTCTGACTATGAGGCTGGTCAAACGTGTAGAATCTACTTCTTTGAAAGTTGTCAAGTCACAATGGACACTTAGTTGGGATGGTTTAGTCTGGGATGAGCCTGCCTTGAGTAGGGGGCTAGACCCTTCTGACTGTACTTTCCTATGAAGAGTTTTAAAAAAATCAAAGCACAGGTTAGTTATGGATTCACAACCATAAATGTTAATGCAGTTTAGGATAGTGTTGAGGTGATGTTGTTGCCATGGTGGTTCAGAAAATATGCAAAAGGCAGGAATTTTTGCAGGTGATGTGTTTTATTGTACTGACTCAATGGCTGAAATAGACATAGCCAAGCTTTCAGATTTCACAATACTCTACTTCACGCTTCTGGGAAGCAGATGCAGCAGAGCTATGCAGCAGATAGAACAAAGAATTGTGTAAAACTCTATATGTAGATGCAAATAGGATATAAGAAATATAATCGGATCACCAACAGACAAGATAGCCAACAATAAGAACCTGATAAAGGACAAACAAGATTTTTCAGCAGCCTGTTATTACCTATGAAGTGAAGAGGTTAGTTAGTATCAAATAGATTATAATATACAATTAAGTCATTGTCTGTTTTATACCTGGCAAACAGTGTCTAATAGGCTAATTCCTTTCTGTTCCCATGCTCATTTTGTAATGGTGTTGGATAGATTCTGATGATTTTGTAGTGGAGAGTGTTGATTTTTGGGGAAGTGGAGATGTATTGACAAGTTTTGCATTTATTCTTAAGGCAGGACTAGGTTCCATTAGGTGCCTGTTAATAAGCAGGGAATTTACTGCCACTGCTGAGTTAGGAAAGGTTAGGGAGCTGTTTGAAGGCTGGGGATGGGGGGAGGGAATGTTAGGAATATATATATATATATTGAAGTTCTGGTTCTTTTAAAATATAGGCAGTATTTTTTTTTTTATCCTTCTTATAGGTTCAGTATGGGATGGTAGGTGACAACCAAGGGGGCAGGGTCAGTATTTTTTTATTACTATTTATTTTAACCCCATCCTGGTGTAGTAGAATCCTGTGGGGTATCATGGTCACTCTTTCAAAGGCACAATCTGTTTCTCGGCTGTAGTGCCCTTGCTGGAGAAATATTTGGCAAGATGGGTGCCACAAGTGTTCTCCTCAGACCAGATGCAATTTTATCCTAGAACCTGACTATAGATCACTCTTTTGGTTTGCTTGGGGTAATTTTTGGTCTTGTGGATGTAAACATGGTGGACCATGATTTTTCTGTATAAAGTAGTTTGTAGAATGTTCTCCTGATGTAGATCATGGCGTCTAGAAAGTTGAGGTTAGCATAGGAGTATTCCTAAGAGAATTACCTGAAGGGTGCTAGTTGTTAAATCTGCAGTGGAAGTCAATAAGTGAGTTGGTGTTCAGTCCAAATGATGAAAATGTTATCTATATGGTCCATTAAGATGTTGGAATTTTGGGGAACCATTCTTGTGTTTATTGTTGTGTCCATATATTGGAGAAAATGTTGATTGTTGAACCTGAAGTTATTGTGGGTGAGAATGAAATCCAATATCCTGTGATTGCAAATCCAAATGTAGCCTTTCTTCAGTTTTTCCGTCTGTGCCTTCATGGTGCTCGATATTAGTGAATAGGCTGGTGGCATACATGGTTGTGCGCTTGACTTTCTCAGGGAAGTGATTGGTACTCTGGATCTTGTTGACAAAGTCTGTGGCTTGTAAAAATTTGTTCTTTGGATGATAAGTACTTTATATTTAACTTGATAGCAATTCAGTAAGGGGACATTTTATTGAGAATTTCTCAGTTAGCTTTCTTCCCGAACCAATAGATATAGTAGTATAATGTGTGGCTGGGAGTTGTCCAGACATATTTTTGTTACTGTTGTTGTTTGTTTTATCTGTTGTGACAGGAAAGTTGTCAGAGGTGGTTGTGTTCTGGTTGTGTCTGGTTCTTTCAGCTGAAATCTGCAGACAAACTCTTCTAATTCTCGACATATTAGTATCTTGTCAGGTTGTTTGTCTAGGCAGAAATTCAGGCCTTTGTGGAGTACAGTTATTTCAGAGTGGGATAGAAAGTTTTGTGATAAGTTAATGATGTTGATTATCTGGATGCTGCTGTCCTGATTGTTATCTGTATTGGTGGTATGCTGCCTCTTGAGATAGCTGATATCACTTTTTTTCTTTTTATGTTGTATGACTGTCATCAGATTTTTTATTAGTAGCAGATTAGGATCTACTGCTAGTATCAAGGATATGACTTTAGGTTAATATCTACATTTTAGAAGCATACGTAAGTATGTCGTGTTTAAATTTTTCTCTTGGATTAGGTTAGATGAAGAAGATGGTTTCTCCTTTTTTTCTGAAGTTCTCTATCATAATTGTGTAGCGTATTTGGAATGGTGTCTGTTAGCTGGAGGGTTGCAGATAATTAATCCCCTGGGAATGATGTTATGATTCCTTCACAGTCTTATGAAAAAACTTAGGAAGATGTTGCTGTGTAGTTTGGCTTCTTTTTTTCTTTAGGTTGTGGATTTTCCATTGCAAGCAGTGCTTTTTTCTATGTTCCATGTTTCGGTACTGCTTTGCTAATGTTGTTTCTGTGATAGTCCAGGAAATATGCAAGAGAAAAGAAGTCTTCTGGGTGATATCTTTTTTGAACTAAAAACATGGTTGGAGTAGACATGGGCAAATTTTCAAGTATTATAGTAACTAACCCGGTACCTATAAATACAATGTATAAAAGATCACACCTTCTAAAAATATACCTTTACCTAAATAAAAGTCTCTCATTCACATTTGGAGAATTTATAGGAGTGTTATAGTGAAGTACACCCATTACTGATTGAGTCTAATTATTAAAAAAAAAAGAAAATCTTATGCTTTTAATTAATTACGATAATTATACTAACTAGTGGATTGTAACAGTATGCTATAATTTTGCAGTATATGAAGAATTTTTCAAAAACAGTTTTTAAACTTACACCTTTTGAAAATTCACTGTGACTGTTAACAGCACTTGTTTGCTCTGTGTGTGTGTATTTATCTATATGTATATATGCATGCAAATGTAAGTGTTCTTAACAGTCATAATATATTATGAATATATATATTTATATATATATAATATAGGCATATTCACTTATATGAAGTCATACTCCATCAAATTCTTGATTTATTAATCTAGCCATTAAACTAGTCACAGTCCATCTATAATTTAATTTATTCAGATATGTCACAGAGAGTCTTGTTGCTTCAGAACTTAAATTATATTTATGAAAGGCCTTGTTACATGGTACTTTTGGATAGCCTCTGGAAGTCTTAATCTGGATAGTCCACACATGAACTCCAGAAACAAGTTTATGCAATTCAAAAGTTAGGCTACTCCAGTGCAGGATTGCCTCTACTTTGTGGGCATGTCTACAATGAAATGCTACATCACTATAGGGATGACTTACAGTGATGTAGCTCTTCACTGTAGCAACAAAGCATCATCAGGCACTAACCATGACGCTGCTGGTGCTGTGCAGTAGCAATGAGCAATTGCACAGTAGGGTCAGAAATGACCTGTGTACCATCAGGACTGTTTAGCAAGTACTAAATGACTGCATTGGGGCCCATGTGTAGCTACACCCTATGTTACCCAACTTGTATTACACTAAGATGTAGCCGCTCTAAGCTTAACCTTACCCCCCTAACCTACCCCCTGCCCTCCCCACGAAGACTGGATTGGGCCCACTGCCCCCATCTCCCCTTAGCATCCCAGCTCCCCACTTACTGCCCCTCCCACATTTATTTACGGCTACCTACACTTTCTGTCTTGCAGGAGTAGTCAGGGAAAGGTTAACTTGCCTTCCTGGCCACTATCATTGCTGCTGCTTTCTACACTGGGCTCAGCAGAACCCCAGCAGCCGTGGTGGCTGGGCAGGCAGGCAGGCAGGCCTGCCTCTTCCCCTGGGACAGGCAGTGTGGGTATCCACAAGTAAATGGTGGGGGGAGGGAGAGAAAAGGGGAGCAGGGACTCCAAGGATCAGGGGAACTGCAGGAACCTTGTGGGGCAGAGGTAGCGGGGAATCTTGGAATGAGAAGTGTTTGAGATTCCTACATTTCAGTCCTCCAGGCCTCTGTTGGCTCAAACATGTGAGTGCTCCAAATGTGAGCTAGCATTAATACCAATCAACATTTGTGCAGCTCACAGTATAACATGTAACAAGGCTTCTCAGTCTTCATCTTCAAACTTTTACCCCATGGTCAGATTGGTATGAACTCTGTGGGGGGGGGGGGGGGCGTTGCCTCTGTAGTGAGAGGGGGAGAGGGAGCATGACCCTCTTCCTGGGATTTCTGGAGGTTATACTAACAACCTTTACAGAAACAGAATAATGACTTCCATGGTCCCTCTGCTTTATCTATGGCAGGCTAGGTTCTTATGTCATGGTCCATTATATAGTTTTGCTAAGAGGTTAGACACTGAATTTGATAGGATGGTATGAATAGTGATTGCATGATCCCGCCTGAGGCAAGGCTTGGACTAGATGATCTTTGGAGGTCCCTTCCAGCTGTACTTCTATGATTCAGAATCTTTGTAAGGTAAGTAAATAGAATATCTCCTTTTATAGCTGGGAAGAATGAGAATTTAGGAAGAGGGCTGCCCTTATTAAATATTGAGGTGAAATGAGAACCAAAGAGATGATGATTAAATCCCTGTCAAATCTCTTCTCTATGCGTTTTTTTCCTTGATGGACATATGCTAAAGAAATAAAGATGCAAAGCAGACAGGAATTGTTGAAAGGGGTTGATATGCTCTCTTGTCCTCGTGTGTGGGGGGCTAAATCCTAAAACTGATGGATGAATGGAAAATGTTCCTGTAGATTAGTTGTTTCACCAGTGCGAAAGAAGTAGGTAACCATGCAGACATAAAATAGCTTTGATAATATGATAATCATCTCTTTTGAATACCATATGCATTGCTTTAAAATAAGCCATTCCATTTCAGAGTGTTCAGTCTTTCTCAAATCTCAAGAAATATCTCTGCTGTTGTGGTGTAGTCCTTGTGTTTGCTAATGCTATAATGAATAAGCTTCACTTGCTGCATAACTGCATGGAAACTAGGGTCTTAATTGTGGCATACAAAATAATTGTAATAATTTATAGTCATTTGGAGCAACTAAATGAGCCAACCTGCTATGCAAACTATTAGCATGTTTCCAATAATGTGAAAATACATCTTCATTTAAGGTTAAAGTGGAGCATTTATCTATAGCACAAAAGCAGCATAAGGGGACACTTCTTCCCTGGTCTGCTCATTTGGGTTGCAGATAGAACATTCCACAGCTTCCCTTTAAGAAGTAGTGTAGCAAACTCTCAGGATGTGTTGATTAGCATGTAAGGGAGAACTGTGGGGGAACATGGCACCTTATGTTACATCTGCAGTGTAATTTAAATTTTAAAAAAGCACTTCTAAGAGCTTGTTTTCACACACCTTATGTATATATTGAACATATTTGAAAAAGTAACTTAACTTACAGATGAACACAGTGTTTTGTGTCAGCTTACAACTGCGACTTATAAATTAATGCTTTTCACAGTCTGCTTTGATTAGCAATTTCTTTTTATTCACATAATGCTTAAGTGATTTATGAATGTGTGCCTAATTTATTAGCCAATCTGCTGCCTTTATCAGCCATAAAGCTGATGTTCCATCCTGACAATGATTTGTGTTCTGCACAAGTTTGAAAAGATGTGCAACTAATACGTTGATTTGTGTTTTACATTTTAAATCCAAAGTCATGATTTGCTAATTCTTTATTGAATTTTAAATCAGTGAAGCATTATATACCTGTTTACAGTGGAAATGCAGTATTAACTTTGGAAATTTTGCACTCGGTTGCAGAAGGCTTTCTATGCCAATTAGAGGCTATGGTAGATGCCCTGATGAGAAGGATGCAGAGAGTTTGTGTGTGCTATCGATGGAATTTCAATAATGAAATAAAATGAGGAAATCATGTGTTTGAAGCACAGGATCAGTGTCTGTTATGCATCTGACATATTGGCTTATGTAAACCTTGTAAACAATACGAAGGAACTTCTACTTCTACTTCTGCTTACATACTGGAGCACTGGGATGTGGCAGCTATACTACAGTCCCTTGACCTGGTCTCCTGTCAGATAATAGGAAGATAAGACTGGAAGGAACCATCTGAATTATATAGGACATCACAGGGAACCACATAGCATTCAAAACCTTAGCATCTTAAAGGTGGTTAGAATTCTTGCTATTTGTTACTCTACTTGGAATACAGTTCTAGCATATTTGCTATTCTGATCATTAGAAATGACATAATTTCTTGCCTAAATATATTCATGGCCAATTACTAACCCATTTTGTTTTTGAGCCAACATAATTCTTTACCTGAAGTGGCTCATTAGTGTTTTTGATGTTTTTCCCTCTTTATGTTTCTAGAGAAGAATTATATTCCCTTTCATTTTTGCATTAACAAGCCATCTTCTATATTCTTCTATAGGTCCTCCATTTCCTTGAAGATTATAGTAGTCATTCTTTTCATCTGGTCAGTTTGAATTCATTTTATACACCTTACCCACCTTGACCACTATGCTTACAGTTGCACAGATGATTCCCTATGAGGAGATTCTTATGTAATTTTGGGACCAAGACCTCCCTTGATTTAAGTGTATTGAACTTCTTGTTCTTAGCTTTCTTCTCTACTTGCTGGTAGGGTTGAGCTTTTCTCAACCCTACCAGCAACCAGATTTTGACTTCATGGTTAATATCATTGCTTTTACTGAAAACTAGGGTGACACATTCATTCAATTCTTGGATTATACCTAGATTATTTTTAGTCTTACTATTGTATTCTCTAAAGGGAAATCTCCCGCCCCCCTTATTCTCTCTGTATTTATAGATCTAAAGAATATATTGTAACTTGTTTTAACTGTGTGCTTAATTTTTGTTAAATCTCACTTTATCCACACTTTTCCAGACCTCCAAATCATTGCTGGTCAATCTTTTTTTTTTTTTTTTTAAATAATCCCCTTTTGATTTTCTAGTTATTCTTTATGTGATTGAGATGGTTAGATGATTGATTAATCCATTTTGGCCTGGATCTTTTACCTACACATGACATCTCTTTTCTTAAGATGCAGGTTCCAGATTGTTTGTAAACCTTTACAGAAATTTCAGTCCTGTTCCTTGAGTTATTCAGTTGCACTAGTTTCCTCACTTTCTTAAAGTTTAGCCTTTTATAAGTAAACACGTTTGTTATAGTTGTTTTTATTTTTCCATATATATCATTCGAACTGAATCAACCTATGGTAACTTCATTCAAAATAAATTCCTAGGACCAACTCTTTCATAACATAGTCATGGAAAAGGTCATAGTCAATGAACAACCCACATATAAAATCACAAAATATCTTTTCTCTTGTTTCAGTGTGTTTGATGGAAGAAATCCATCAGTTATCAAATCTAGGATGACTAGGCAGTCTTATTATTTTTCCAGACTATGTCTGGGAAATTAAAAGTCACTTATCATGATAGCCCTGGCAGTATTTGTCTATCTAATATTAGAGATATTATCCAAGGCTCTGATATTTTCTTTGGTCCAAAACATTTACTTCATTCTATATTTGCAATATTGTCACTGAAGAGTCCTACACAGGATTCTCACCCCGGCTCAAATTAGCACTGTTTATATTTAAGCTGCTGCAAGTCCATGTGCTTGCATGTGTGGATGTGCCCAGAGGGTCCTATTTCTAGGTATTGAATCATACAAGTGGGAGAAGGTGCCTGGCCATACTCAAAGTATATTTTAGATAGATATTCTGCTGCCATATTGTAGGTATTTCTGATAAGACCAAGTTCTGCATGCATTGCTTTCATCTCAAATCAAGTTGTCTTCCTCTAAGTTATTTTGTAACTGAGGTAAAATACAGAGATGATTGTTAAGCACATCATTAATTTAAGAATTTATTTTATATCCATGTAGAGTCTCCTGTAGTTCAGTGGTAGAATCCTTGTTTGCTATACAAGAGACTTGGGTTCAATTCCCAGATGTTTATACAAAAATACAGCCATGGAGGATCCAAAAGTCTGGAACTAGTCTGGCCTTTGGATTCTTTCTCAGTGGCCTGAAGGGGGAATGAAAGTTCTAGGCAGCCTCTACTTCTCCAAAGACTCTTGCCTAAGCATATGCATTGAAGATCTGGGTGACCGCTCATGCATACTTCATGATACAGAAGGATCAACAGTTGTTAAATATATATATATATATATGTATATCTATTTTAGTATCTTTAATATTAATATTTGATGAAGTGCATAGACTGGACTATATTCCGTTGGCTTTTTAATCTTGATTTAGATTAATTTATTTTAATATACCAATGTGATTTAGAGTAGATGAAGAATATAACCTATGTAGGAATCATATGGTATTTCCTTGGCAATTGCAGATAATTATTATCATCCAAGGCAAATATGATATTAGTACAAAATGTTAACAGGTTTCGTGCAGTAAATTCTAAGGTCTTTCTATACCGCAGTCACAACAGTGACTGCAGACTAGACCTGAGCTAGCTTTTCAACTAGCTAGTTTTGGTATTGCTGTCATTCTAACTGCAACAGCACAGAACTCCATATGGGCTAATCGCACAAGTATTCATCCATCTTTTTGGCTGGCTTTTTGAAGCCCATAATGAATTTTATGATGCTGTGTAGTTTCAATCTATCTGAGGTATATTACTTTGAGCTGCAATCATTGCAGTGACTGCGGGAAACATACCCTAATTGGTTGAGAGATTGCATATATATTAAGGGGCATTTTATTTTTTAGATTTTTTTAAATAGAAACAGTTATTTGTATAAATCAATATAGAAATTCAGCCAAGAGCCTAATAACAACAACAACAAAAAATTAGTCCAGAGCCTCTTGTTACCTCAGGTTGTCTGCATCCTCAATCTGTTTCTACTATATCCCAACTTGTCTGCACTGACATAATCTGTGCTTCTTGGAAGGGTATGTTTGCTTTCTCACCCTTCCATATCATGACCCCTTTTACAGAACAATTCACACCAGAATCAGCTTCTCCTGGGCTCAGTGTTTACACATGTGCCTGCAACTGTGATGCATTGAGCTGGGGTGGAGCAGCCCTGGGCTGGCAGGGGGCCCCAGGAATGACCCCTGGGTTTCAGGTGGCAGCAGAGGACAGCAGAGGGGCTGTGAATTTGGGAAAATTGTAAGGGTTACAAGGGCCTGTGCTCCACTCTTTGGGGGGTGGGGGGTGTATGTGTGTGTGCACCTTGCATGAGTTTGGTGTGTATACTGAGAATTTGTGTGTCTGAGGAGAGCAACTTGTGAGTTTGAGGCCTGAATATGAAAAGAGACAGGTTAGATCTAGTGAGTCCGAGACTAGATGAGATTAAGGCTTTTTGGTGAGTGTCTAGTGTCTATGGAGTGATTGCAGGTGGGTGTGTATCCAAGGTACAGCAAGATTCCCTGATGATCCCTCTGGGAGCACAGCCACAGAACAGGACCGGTGCCGATGGGCCAACACTCTTGTGGTAACATATCACCATTCCTTGGACCGAAAGACAGAGAGTACCCTGAAGAGGGGAAATCTCCCAGGAAGGTGGAGAATCTGTATCGTTCCCATTATAAGCATATGCCCTGAAAGTGTGTAACTGCTAGGCTCTCAGTGTATGCACTGGTGTAACTTGCAACATTGTTTGCAGTAGGGCTGTGTGAAATTTTGGCAGACTCATTTTATTTTGGATTTGTACATTTCAACAGTTGAAACACCAAATCTGAAATGAAACGCAGGGCTCTGAAACAGCTCCAAAATGAAATGGGCCCTCTGAAATGTTTTGGAAATTTTCCAAAATGATCTGGATGTTTCAAAGATGGGCTAGCAGGGAAAGAGGGAGGGGAGGATGAGGGAAAGAACTTCTTTGATATTGACATCTGTAGCTGGTTAGTGACAACGATCCATCCCCGAGCTGCCTTCCAACCCCAGTGCTGGGGAATTGACCAGGGAGCTGGAGGAATGTTATTGTTCAGGTCCCTCACCTTACAATTGGATTCCCCAGCTCCCCAATCTTTCCCTCAGGTCTCTGATGACTTCCCCCAGCTCTTCTTGGGGGTGCAGGCCCTCAGATGATGAAGGATGACAGCAGTCTGCCTTTGCCAGGTGGTGATGGCAGAAGCTCTGGGCTATTTCCCCAACTGACAATGGCAACCAGCTGAAACCCCACCTGCAGATCCAGGGGCCCATGTCCCTTGGGAAGAGCTGGGGAAATGATCAGAGAGCTGAGGATTGAACTAGGAGCTCTGGCTGACTGCTGGAGATGCCCCAGTACGCAATACCCTGCTGAGCTGTGCTACACTCACATGATGGTGCAGCTGCTGTGCAGGTGCCAGGAGGGGGCGGGCCAATCCCTGCTACTCCCCACTGTTCTACGCTGCACAGGGGGGCTCTGCCATGAGCCCTCAGAGACCCCATTTGCTGCTGCCACATCCAGTAAATGCAGGGCTTTTTTTATTAAACTCCGCACTCACTGGCTGTGAAGCATTCAAGATGGTTGTGGGGACACTTTAACTAAAGCTTACTCAATGAGCTTTTGTTAAAGCGCCCCCACTACCATTTTGAAATAGGATTCTGAATACATGAGCCACTGCAGCTTGCTGGAGAATTCTGATTAGAAGACTCCATCGGACTTGATTAATGAAGTCTGCTTCAATGCATATTAATCAGACTGTATCTGAGAACATGTAAAAGTGCCCACTGACACTAAATTTAACATGCTTTACCCATAAAACAAACACATTCTGGCAATCATTAAATAAGTTCAATCTTAAAAGATTCTTACCTGGGACAAAGAATTGTACATGCTTCTGTAAAACTAGCTTAGAATGCTATAAATTACTTGTTGATACCATTGTTTCACCAGCACCCAAGTCTATGAGCACCAGCACCCAAGTCTGCCTGGCACAGACCACACCGAATGCTGGGAAGAACTCATTGCTGGAGCTGGCCCCAGCTGGCAGCAGCAGCCTACTGTCATCCTACATGCAGATCCAGGGGCCCATGCCCCCCAGGAGGGATACAGATCTGTGCCAGACTCCTTTCAGGGGAAGCGGAGCCCCAGATCTGTGCGCAGGATGACAGCAGTCTGCTACTGCCGGCATTTGATACGCGTTTGCTTTGAACAGTTTGAGGTGCAGTTTCACAAACCCTCGTGAACTTGTCTCCTTGAAACTTGGCAGGCTTCATTCCCTCAGCAGGGGCTACTATCCCTGCAGTTTTCACCCTGCTCTGCTTTCACACTCACATCACACAAGTTTTGCTTTGAACATTTAGAGGTGCAGTTTCCCAGAAACATCTGCACCACCTACCTCCTTGCAACTCAGCAGGCTTCATGGCCTCAGATGAGGCTAGCCACCCTTCAAGTTTCTTCTGTATTAGGCATGAAATGACAAAGTTATAGGTAGTTTCATGATTCCCCATTATAGCTTATGGCCGAAACACTGCAACACTGGTGAAATTCCAAAACAGCTCCAAAACAATTTCAACTGAAATGAAACAGGACAATGATTTGAAACACTGAAATGAATCATTGTTCCTCTGAAATGCCAAATCCAAAATGAAATGAAACACAGCTGTTTTGGACAGCCCTACGAAATACCAAAATGAACCAGTGTCCCCTCGAAACACTGAATCTGAAATAAAACTCAGGCATTTCGCACAGCCCTAGTTTGCAGCTCTCAGACTAAGGGTCTGCATTCTGCTCTATTCTGTTCTCTGCCTCACTGTTTTCTTACTTATCAATGTAAATAATCTTGTAATTATTTTAAACATTGTTGTTGTCTGTTATCATTAATACTCTCCGGTGGCTTGCAGTTTAATTGAAGAGTCTGATCATTTGTTTTTGTGGTGGGGTAGTGCTGGGCTGCAGGCAAACACCTTGCTTAGAGTCACCTGCTACCTTAAAAATCTTTTCCCTGGGCTGGGTTCTGAGAGAAGTAACACCCTCATTTGCTTAATTAAGAGTCCAGCACCTGACACTGCCCATTGATCTTGTGGGACAATGGGTAACATGTTTAATCTAGTGAAGCAGATCACACAAGACAGCTCAACGTAGCTGACCACTTAATTTGGAGACATTTATTTCCAGCATGAATCCTCCTTCTCCAGTCATTTATATATTTTCAATGACCGTAAACAGAACTTAACATGGCAAACTATCTTTGAATGATTCTTCTCAGCCCAGAAACCCAATTTTTAAACATAAGGAAGCCTAAGTTTAAAGAGCCTAGGAATCAATCTGATTTTTCCCCTTTGATATGTTCAGCCATTAGATTAAAACTTAATGTTTGTGTAAATTTCCTATTGAAATTTATATGATATAGGAAACATATAGTGCTAATTTTTATACCCTATTTCACAGATGGTTAACATAATATTTGTCTCTGTATTCTAAATTCATGTTGCACCCCTAGTTACCACTTCTGGTAAAAATCAAGGAGCAGCACACAGTCAACATGTAAGCTTGATAAATTGGTTACTTGAATTTATCAAAGCTCTAACACTCATCTACTATTCTTTTGGTGTGCTATTCACCACTTTTGGAGTGAGAAAAATCCAAGAAGCATTCAATAACATGCTTTGTACCTCATAAGAATGAAATGTTCAGGATGCATGAGAGAGAACTTGCCCCTCCTCCTGCCCTATTTCAAACTTATCTTCTGCTCAAACACAGCTTTCTATGCTTTACATAGATAAAGTATGTCTTAATTCTGACAGAGGCAGGGAAGAAAATGTCATAATAAACTATAGAAAGGAGGAAAAAAGGAGAGGATGAATGTATGCTACAATCTGGCTGTGTCAACATGAGTACAGGACTTCACAGTTGTTACTACTCATAAAAAAATGACTGCACAGTAACTGGCATTACTGCGCAGTGCCATCCCCACACATGTTCTCCTGATGCTGCTGTGCAAAAGAAACAAAATAGCACTACTGAAAACATGTAACAGATTATTGTCATAAGAATAGAGAGACCAAAGTGAGGAGAAGTATGCCAAAAAACTACCATAATTAAATCACAGGAAAAAAAAAATCCTACTACTTTATTAAGGACTGCTTCATTTTTGGAAGCACAATTCCACTACTGGGGGAGCATAGCAGATATAGTTTTTTGTGGCCTCTTTTAGGCCACAACGTGTTTGGAAGTGCCTTTCCATTCTATGTTCCTATGTGACAATATAGTATTGTAACAATTAGGTGCTCATTATAGTGATTTGGGGATGAAATTTGTGTGGGAAACATATACTAGAAGTGGAATTTTATTTCTTTTGGGTTGTTCAAGTATCAGTCTTTTCGTCACGTACATGTCTACCTGGCATTTTTGACACTTACAGGTAAGTAGCCATTCTTTTCCTAAACCTGAAGCCCTATATGTGTGGAGGTGTAGACTGAGCATGCATAACAGGCTGGCCTTGTAAATGTCTGGTTACATGAGTGCACCCCTTGTGGACATCTAGGGTGGATGGCGGCGGCTGCAGCTGCCGCCGCTGCACTTCTGCTTCCCACCTCATCGCTTCTTCTGCTGGTAAGTATTCTTTCCTATTTACTTTCCTTGGGTCTGCCGGTCCCCCGGGACCTTCTTCTGACTTGCCCTGTGTCCCTAATGGTGGCACACCGCCGTCACAGTGCACTGAACATCTGTTCTGTTACAGGTTTAAACCAGTTTCTGATCACTTAAACCGGTTTATGTGTAATGTCTGTCCCTAGGCCTAAGACCCACAAATATAGTAAAAAACCCATAACTAATGCATGTTAGACTCTGGAGAAGGACCCACCCATGCTTTACCCCCTGTAGCTGAGTGACTAGCATACTCAAGTAGGAAGCCAGAGAACCAGATTTTAGCCTCCTCATACTCATATCCAGAAGGGGCTTGAACCTGCACTTTTTCCCCAGCAGAGTGTTATAACCGGCATGCCACAAGTTGGTCATGAAAGGGAAATATTTGTCACCATGAGAAAGAGCAAGCCAGAATGTATGAGGTTTCTGGCTTGGAAGGGAGGGTACTGTGGTTTTAGCCTGAAGCATTGCTCCCAGTGGGACAAAAAATTCCTCCCTGCACTGCCTGCCATTATTTTTTTTCCAATTAAATACAGTGGGGAGAGACTGACTTTCAAAAGGAGTGCCAGAGAAGGGCTTGAAGAATACCTGGTCAGTGGCATGATGATTACAACATTATACTAGCAAACTCCTATGAATGAGAGGAGCCTATTGCCTGGATCACAGTTCTTTGAATACTTGACTAAGTATTTTAGACTTTACTAAGTACTTTAGTAAGTACTGAATCTAAGTACTTTGAATTTTTGACTGAAGTACTTAGCTCTAGAAGCTAAATACTTTGCTCAGTAATTTATACCTAAGATATTATATCTTCTTGCACAAGCAAAAGTAGACTCAACACTTTTAAGCAATGGTATCAACAAGTAGCATATACCATTCTAAGCTAGTTTTACTGAAGCTTGAATGATTCTTTCTCCCAGGTAAGAATCTTGTACAATTGAACTTATTTAGTGATTCCCAATATGCATTTGTTTTACGGGTAGAGCATATCACATTTAGTGTCAGTGGGCACTTTTACATGTTCCCTGACACTTTCTAATTAATATGCATTGAAGCAGACCTGATTAATCAAGTCTGCTGGAGCCTTCTAATCAGAATTCTCCAGCAAGCTGCAGTAGCTCATGTATTCAGCATCCTGTTTCAAAATGATAGTGGGGGTGCTTTAACTAAAGCTTATTGAGTAAGCTTTAGTTAAAGTGCCCCCACAACCATCTTGAAACATGAGACACTGAATATATGAGATGCTGAGGGCATTTTAAATATAGCTGTTTCCAAAAGCCACTATAATTAAAATGCACTTCTCACCCCACACCCACCCCAGAGCATGTGCATAGGCATTCAGTCTTAAAATGTAAGTCTTATTTTTAAGCCATTAAAAATATCCACATATGTATCATTATCTCTTATATCAGCTGTTTAATTAAACATTAACTTACTAATCTTCCTACTCAATCATTCAATATCTGGTGGAAGGATATTTTGTAGCTTCTCACCATGTCTTTCATTACAATATGCAGGTCTCTAATGAAATCTCATAGGTCAGAGGTTCTGTACTCAAAGTCAAAATCTTTTTCCCTTATCTCATTAACATTTCATAGGAAGCATAAGAGATTGTTTTATATTGGAGAATTTCCTGAGAAACCCAGAATCTTAAATGAGGCCAAATAAAATCATCTTACCAGTCACCATAAAAAACATCATATATCTGGAACTTCAAACCATGTTGCTAAAAGAAAAAGTAAAAAGGTTTCACAATTGCATACACTTTGGCATGATAGCCTGTACTTATTAGCAACACAGCTTGTGTCTTAAAATATTTAAAATTATCAAATTCCATCCTGGTAGCATTTAAACAGACAGGGATATCAAGTTTCTAAGGCTGAGAAGGCTTACACAATCCTTGGTTTCTTTCAATGAACAGTCCCAGTACTACTTATAAATTCTTATAGGTTAAAAACGAAGAGGTGATTTCCCAATCACTTTTTCTACAATGCACAAATCTGAAAACAAGGTGGCAGGGGAAAATGTTATACATAATCTTTCAAAAGAAGAAAGAATTTATATTTAACATGCAATCGTTTTGCTCTGTTCTAGTGTACCAATTTACTCTTTGTGGTCTGATATTTCTTTTTCTCTGTCCCTTTTTTTTCCTCAAAAGAAGCAATAAATGTCCCTGCATTATTCTGATCATCTAGCCTTTCTAGAATTGATAATTAAGGCTGTGATTAAATGATATGATGCTGTGTGGTCAAAAATAAGCTGCTCTAAAAGGTCAGTTTCCTAAAATTTCCAAATACTCACAGAAACTAAATTACTGGGTTCAGTCTGTGTTGAATTCGCATGTATTATGATGTAAATATGAACACTAGGGTTTTCACAGAAGGTCCTAATCTAAGTGTTCACAGAACCTTCAGTAGTGTAACCTTCAACAGGATAGCATATATTGTTTTTTGTTGTAATTTTTGTTAACAAGTAAAACAATATATTATTTATTCACTTTTAAGTACATTTTTTATGTTAACTTTTTCATTGGTCAATGTACCTGTGCTCTAAGTATGTAGTGTAAAAGTTATAAATAATTTTTTACATTGTGCACCCAAAGTAACAATTCCAAGCAAACAAATTCTGATTGTTTGCCCACTGGGCTTACTAAATTCAAAGTCTTACTAAATTCTAAGTAATGTAATATAAATAAGATACAGGAAGTTAGTAATGATAACAACAATGAAGTAGGCTGAATATCATCTATAAGGTTCATCTTTTACAGAATAGTTTTCGTAGTACTTTTTAAGTATTCTTCTTTTCTTTTTTTTTGGAAAGAAGAAATAGAGAAAGAATGACTGCAAATTAAATCCAAAATGGAATAAACCTCACTATAGCCTACTGTTTAGAGTACAGACCTTTACCACAAATTAGGGAATATTGTACAGCAATTCTACAGGACAGCAAATTATCATGACCCCTGCCACAGGCTGTCAGAAAGAACAGAACATAGGATCTTCAGGGTGAAGGCAAAACACAATCTAAGATAGCAGAATAATTCAGATAGCTGATAAAAGTAGTAGGTTCTTATCCTGCAGGTAAGAGAATAAGGAGGACTAAGAATTAAGTTTAAACAGCAGCTTTATTGTGGGGAAAAAGGCATGGTAGGTTTAATTCTCCTATTTATCTAACCAGCAGCAAAATTTCCAGTAGAACTAAAAGGCTCAGTGACCTAATAACTGTAAATTAAGGCTCTAGTCTATTATTCTGGAGTAGTCATCTCTCAGGAGACATAAGGGCATGCTCACCTTGCAGATAATGAATCAGAGAATTATCATTCTGTTATGGTCTTTTTTCTGGAGGCCTTGATTTTTATTTTATTGCTGTTTCAGCATTTTACAACAGGGAAACATCCCTAATAGCACCATTAAGAAGCAACACACAAACAGTTGTCCATACGAAAGTTGTAGCCAAAGAGATTTAACGATGGAATATCTTTTGAACACATTGCCCTAGTTCACCATATTGTGCAAAAAGCATGAATGGCTTCACAAAGCTAAATGGCAATTAGGACCCCGAGAGTCTAAGATGTCTAGAGTGAATGAAGGGATGTTTGTTAAAGCAAAACCTAAGTTAAGGGAACAGTTTGACTGGCTTAAGAACACTTTCAAATATTAGCTCACTTTAAAAAACACTGAAAAAAGGTAAGTGGGTGTTGGTTATAGCTATGTAGCTCAGACCAATTACTTCCCATCACTTTTGCTCATTATTGCCACACGTTTGCATTTTCACAGACCTGTATTTTGCATATTGGCTTCTATTCCATCCAGGAGAGCACAAGATACCATCATGACAGAAGAAGGGTGTCCGTGCCCGAAAGCTTGCAAAGAACAAATTTTCCAGCTATTTAGTTGGTCTAATAAAAGATACCACATTGATCCAAAGAACATTGTCTGCCTAAAAAATGATAAGATCCATTGACTATTATTGGAGCAACAGTTTCTGGTATATTTAAGCCTGTAGGTTGAGTTATGATCTTACTCCTTATTTTCAGTTCACCCCAGACACTTCCACTTTTAGGTTTTAAATTTTCCAGGCTTAATTTATTTTCTGAACCATCATTTTCCACATCAATTTTAACAAAAATGCTTCTGGTATGTTAGAGCATAAGATGATCAAGGGGAAGAATCCTCGGTCTTTAGACATCATCCAACAACTTTTAAAACACCTTTCAGATTCAAATATTGGCACCTTTAAAATAAAAAAAAAGACACAAAAGCACAACATACGTATTTTGAGGGGAACTGGTAAGTTCTGAGAAATAAGAAAAAAAGTTGGTAAGTTAATACTTCTTGGATTGAGGGATATAATATGTAGAATTTCAGGAAAAATGGTTTAAAATGGAGTTTGATGGAGAAGCAGCTGTTCAGTGCAGATCAGTGATCTCAATAGCTAATTCACAAGTAAATATATACCCTGCTCCCCACCTACCATAGCTCCATAAACTCAATTTAGGCATTAAAGATAAGGGAGGTTCTTTACTCCCAATCATGTCTCAGTGAAAATAATCTACATTTGAAATTTCAAAGCAAGATGCCTGTAAGAAAGGTTGACTTATTTTAGACAATGAACTAGGAATTAAATTCAAATTGAGGTCATGAAGGACAGGGTAGCCAACCTATAGCATGTGTGTCACAAGTGGCATGGGCAGCCTGTGTGTGTGTGTGGTACATGGTAAACAGGCAGGGAGCAGAAAGCAGAGAAAGGGGATTGGAATGGCATTTGGGGAGGGTGTAGACTTAATTGGTGGCAAAAAGTTTGGCTCACACTGAGCAAGGGGATTAGGCATATCATAATAGAGGGCCATAAGATAACCACACATACTGGAGTGGAAGGAAAGTCGAACTTCCAGTAGAGAGTTGCTACTAAAGGATAATAACATCCACAAAATTGTCCAGGGCATGCTTGTGGAAACTGCTAACAAAACTGAAGAAAGAAGTAAACTCCACAAGACTGGTGGATCAGTAAAAAATCTGCCAGAAAAAGGGCAGTGAAATTAAGCATGTAGCAGATATTATTAAAAGACAATGAAATAAAATTCATGAAAAAAAATCAAGTCCATTTAATTATATCTGTTGTGTTTCTACATTTTTTTTTAGTGGATGGAAGAGATAATGCTGAATGAAATGAAGATATAGAAAGTGTCATGTTAAACACGGACTTCATGAGTGTAGAAGATAAAACAGATTTATTTTCCTAGTCACTGCACAGGAATATACTTAGCACTAATCCACAACAGAGAGATTAAAGGGGATTTCCAGATATTCTCAAAAGGCACAGTCAGTATCTGTTGGACTTCTATGGTGATTTAGGAAATTTCACAGATCCTGAATAACACACAAGCTGGTTACTTTTGTAAACTGTCCACAGGATATTATTAATCAAACAAAAGATTCAGTAGAATTATGAAAGATCTAAAAACTTCTGACACAGAAGTCAGTGGAAATCTTCCTAGGAGTCTATTCACAGCAACTTCACAAAGTAATTCCTGGAGAGAGGAAGAACAACAGACAAAAGATCACACAAGATTGGATTAATGAATACGTATTCAAAAGCTCTAAACTCTCTTACTAAAATAATTCATAACTTTGGGAGTTTTATTTCATAAAATAGACCTGAAAAGATAGTGTTGTTGTACCATCTATTCCCCAAAAGAACATAGAAGTTCTTCTGCTGGATCAGAAACATGATCCAGAGAGTCCCGTAGTCTGTTGGACAATAATCAGCACAAGATGCCTGAAAGTTTGATGCACAAAAGGCAGAATGGACACTCAATATCTAATAGTTAGGAACTGTTTTCAGTTCCAAAGTATAAAGTATCTTGTTTGCTATACTTTCCCCTATCATGACTTTGAATGTGCTTGTTTCTAGTAAACACTGAGTGCATCTACACATGCAAATGCTCCAGGATGGGTTTACTATAGAGGCAGGTGTCTAAATGTGTGGGGATGTGGAAGCAGATTTGCTGCTCCTAGCAGCAGTATACTTCCACCACCTCTGGTCTTGTACTGGCCCCTTGCAGCAGCCAGGGGGAACTGGAGGTCCTGGTTGCAGTGACCTACAGTTAGTAGCCATCTTTATAAAGTAGATATGCATGCTGCTCCCTGGCCATCTGCCTTCCTGGCTTAGATAAGGATGCAGAGTGCAGTGGTAATACACAGCAGCTCTATTGTTGGAGACTCTTCCCTCTGCAACATGGCTGCTCCACCCCCAGGTCCAGGAGTGGCATCCAGTGTCCTGAGCTCCTGCCCACCATGCTGCTCACTATGGTGATCCACCATGGAGACCGGCAGCTGGCTCAGGTCAGTTTCAGCCCTGGTTGCCTCCCCACACAAATTGACTGCCTGGCTTTGCTCACCATGCCATCCACACCTCCTGCCCTTACATTGTTGCTGCCTGGACCCCATGCTGCCACCTGGACCCCAGCAGGAATGCAGTGGGGCAGTCCATACATTCCTGGGCTTAGAGTCCTGCTTCCTGTGAGCTCCCAGGTCCAGCCAGGTTTGGTGGTTATGGGTCATCCAGGCCATCTGGGATGATGACCAGTGGCTGGAGTCATTCCACATGACCTGGGCCATATTCCAGGACATCCTTGAGCAGCTCCACTTGCACCTGGAGCAGCAGAACACCGCCATGTGTCTGCCTCTGCCCACAAACACCTGGCAGGCCATCACCCTACTGAAACTGGCCACACCCTCCAGCCTCTGCTACATGGGCCACTTCTTTGGAATGGACAAGGCAACCACAGGGAAGGCAATCCTGGAGGTGTGTGGCACCTTCCAGGCCATGCTGGAGGATACTATGCACTGGGTGCATGACCCCATGAAGGTAGTGGCAGGGTTCCACGCTCTGGGCTCCCTCCCAGTCCATCAGAGCCTTGTTTGGGACCCACATCTGCATCATCTGCCTGCTCTGGGATGACCACCCCTACTATAGCCAGAGGGGCTTCCACGTTGTCATGTTCCCTGTCATTATTAACCACCATGGAGCTTTCAATAATGTGAGCAATGGCTGGGCGGGCAGTGACCATGACATCCATGCCTTGTACAACTCCACCCTGCCAGCCCTGGTGGAGGGTAGCCAGTGCTGCAGGACCTCTACCTGGGCACCACGATGGTTCTGGCCCTTCTCACTAGGACTCTGCCTACCCACTCCTGTCCTGAATCATTCACCCCTATACCTGCCAGCCAGCTGGGCATCTGCCAGTATTCACTTCAACTGGTGCCTGGGTTGAAACCATTAGGATTGTGCGAGTCTTTGGATCCCACTCCGGATCTGAACCCGCTTCAGTGCTTTGGCATCTGAAGTGGTACTTCCAGATCAAAGTGGGATGTCAGCAATGGTGTCCAGAGTGGGTCAAGGTCATCTGAAGTGCTTTGGATCTGCTTCAGATGCTTGGATCCATTTTGGCCATTTTGAGGCAATTAATAGAGGGAGGCGGAGTGGTGGGGGGATGGAGAATGGGGAAGGAGGGAGGGAGGGGGAGCGGGGAGGGAGAGAAGATTGACATCTGTAGGTTTCCAGTGAGAAGGATTTCTCCTGGGCTACCTTTCCAATGGCAGCGTCTGTGGGGTGGGACTACAAAAACTATAAAAGCCCATTTCCAGGCCTTCTCTGCCTTTTGTAGCTCGTTCCCTGTCAGCAACTGTGTGAGAGAGGAACACTGCAACTGAAACCTGCCTGCTGCTTTTTCGTGTTATAAAGGAGTGGTTAGGATTTAGCTTAGCTTTTTTTGTAATCTTGTTTTGGAAACTATGAAAAAAGAAAGTTGTGTTTTCCCAGCCAGTGTTATCTATTGCTGTGCAGGGAAGCACAGATTGCTTGCATGCACACATGCATGCACACATGCACATAAATACACAGACACCCAAAATATAGAAAAAAAATCACAGCGGAAGAAGACAGATATTTACAGAAGTGCAAGACACAGGTATTGAGACACAGGAAGACACACAAATAATTTCATTCACAGCATAAGATAACAATATAATGAGAGCCACAAAGAAGACACACAAATAGTTCATTCACAGCACAAGATAGACAAGATATTCACAGGAGAACAAGACAGACAGATATACAAAAGTATTCAAACACACAGAGACCTTTTGCAGCACAGGAAAGACCAATAAGAAGCATGCTGGAAAGGCAGGTACCAGGTCTTCTCTCAGGGAGGGAGAGGGGGTATGGTAGGAGTTAGACTTGCAAGCCCCGCCCCATGCCAAACACAGATGCATTCTATTACTGCGCAGCCATGACAACAGTGCTGCCAGTGGAAGCCAGGCAGCGGGAGCAGTGTCTACGTCTAACGTCCCTGCACCTGCACCACCTCTGCTCAGTCCAGAAGTGAGCATCAGCAGTGGAATCACTGCCTCTTCCACCCCAACTTCAGTTCCCCAGCAATTCTGGGGATCAGGGGGAATCCGAGTTTGTGCTTCACACCCCTCAAGTTTCCTCTAGACCCAGGTGTCCTCCAGAAAAAAAAAAAAAACAAACCTCAGAGGAGGCTGAGGTTGTGAAGGCAAGTGTCTCAGCTGAGGCAGCTCCTCCTGCTGTTCAGCCTTAGCCTGCTAAGAAGTGGGAAAAGGCAGGATCCTCAACCTTAACCCAGAAGCCAGGGAGTAGTGTAGTGTGGTCTCATTTTGAGGTGGAAGATGATCCCAGGTTTGCCATCTGTCAGCACTGCTGAAGACACATGAGCTGTGGCAAGGATGTGAGATGCATCTCAACCATTGCCATGCTGCTGCGTCTGAGGAGGCAACACCCCCTTACCCTTCTTCCTGCTGCTCAGCCTGGCACCAGTGTGAGTGTCCTGAAAGAGAAGTCCTTCACTCGCTCCAAAACTCCCTTACCCCTAAAGCACAGGCAGACCAGTAGGGGAAAGGTGGACAGAAAGGGGGGGGGTGTTCCCAAGGTACGCAATATCACCCAGAGAATTGGGTAGATGCTTGCTTTGGATAGCCAGCCCTTCTCCCTCGTTGAGTGACCGAGGTCCAGATGGTTCGTAGAACTTCTTGCCCCATTTTACAAAGTGCCTGCATTCACCACCTTTAGCAGGGTGGTGGTGCCCTCCCTGTAAGAGACATGCAGGGAGTACTTGAGGGAGGAGCTGTGCAAGGCAGGGCCACAGGTAGTCTTTCACTTCACCTCCGACATCTGGAGCAGCCAGGGTGGTGATCACGCCTACCTCTCCCTCATGGGGCACTAGTGCACTCAGTCAGGCCATCAGTGGGCTCTACTGCAAGGTGAGGTGCTGGATAAGTCCCACTTGGCAAGGGAGTTCATGGGGGCCATGAAATGGGTGGCTCATTGGGCAGGCCAAGCTCACCTGCACATTCATGGTCACCAACAACGGGGCCAATATGGTGAAGGCTGTCAATGATGCCAATTTTGTTGGCATCTAGTGTGTGGCATACAGGCTACACCTAATAGTGTGGGATGCCTTGGAGGGGGACAGGGGATAGTGCCAGCACCGGTACTGCTACAAGCCAGCTGATTTCAAAATGCAGACAGGTGGCAGGCTATTTCCACTGCAGCATCAAAGGGAAGAAGATGATGTGGGAGAAACAGGCAGAGCTCAGCATCCTGTAGCACACAATCATACAAGATGTGGAGACTCGGTGGAACTTCACATACCTGATGCTCGAGAAGCTGGTAGAGCAACAGAAGGCCATCCATGAGATGGCCTTGCTTGGGGAGATAGGGATCAGCGCCCCTCTGAATAGAGCTGAGTGGGGTACTATCTCCCAGATGTTGGTGGTCCTCAAGCCCTTCCTCGAGGCAACCAAGACTCTTAGGCCTGGTGATGCCTCCTCAACCAGGTGATTCCCCCTAGTGAGAGAACTAGAGAAGCAAATGGAGAAGTTCCAGGGGATCAATGCTCCTGGCTGGGGCTGGCCACTGTCACCAGATGTGCTGGCACTTATGAGGTGGCTGAAGGAGGGCATCAGGAGATGGCTGGATCCCTTGCAGTCCAGTACAGTCCACATGAGGGCAGGCATGTGTGACTTAAGGGTGAAGGGGAACATGTGTACTGGCAGCCCCAAAACCCTTGATCACTGGATGCAGGTCCTGGTGAACAAAGTCAGGGAGACCAAAGTGTAGAGGCAAGGGGATGTGGAAGAGAGATATCCCGTGCCAGTACTCCCAGAACAAGCACCAGCACCAGCCACTGCCAATGGGCATGGCTTCAATGCTGGGGTTCAAACGCACCAGAACCCAGCCTTGAGCAGGTAGCACCAAGGCTTTGGTAGCTACCTATCTTGTGAGACTGTGGAGCCACTGGACTGCAACCCCTTGGCCTACTGGGCAAGCCACAGGCAGACGTGGCAGGATCTGGCCACAGTTGTCCATCAACACCTGTCCTGTTCACTGACCAGGATTCCAAGCAAGAGGGTGTTCAGCATTGCTGGGGATGTTGTGATACCCCACCACACCTGCTTGGATCCTACATTTGTGGAGCAGCTGGTGTTCCTAAAGGTGAACCTCCCACTGCTGGTGTTCCCCAAGCTCCACCTGCAGATGGACTGAGTGCTACCCTCCTCACTCTGTCTGCATCAGAGGCTGTTTGCCTTTTTTGAGGTTTTGAAAAGCCAAGTAATGCCCCGGTCTCAGCTGGAGGGGGCACTAACTGCATCACCAGACAGCAGGAGAAGAACATGTCCCTACTGATCTCATTCCCCTGCTAGGATGAACTTGGAGGTATGGGATTGGGGCTATAGGAAGAAGGAAGCCCCAGGACCTGGGTATGAACACTGAAACTGCACCCTGCCAGGGTAGGGAGGCCTGGAGGGACTGCGGGTGGTGCAGCAGCCCCATAAATGCCAGGACAAATGATCCCCTGGTGAAAGGTGAGCAGGAGTCACCATGACCCCCAGGTAGTGCATACATGCACAAAGCCCTGGATGGGGAACACCCAGACCTGTCACGTCTTTGATAGGCCTGATGCTTGCTGGTTGCATTGCACTTATGAGGCTCCCGGTGAGCTCAGTTTATCTGACTGGGATGCCAGCTTTAGGGTTGAAAACCCCTTTGTCAGGCTGAGGAAGTACCTGCAGTTGGTCCTGGATGGAAGGAATAGTAAAGAAGCCAGAGGCTGGTCGGGCATGCAATGCAGGCAAGAAAGCCAGTCAGTGAAAATGGAAATGGAGGCATCAGGTGGGGAGGGATAGGCTGGGGTAGGGAGGGAAGGGGGGTGTATCAACACAGGAAAAAGTGCAGAGGTGCCTGTGGTGTCAGATATCCAGCAGATTAGTTTGAATGCAAGTTAGGCTTGTTTGAATGCACACCCAAGGCTGAGAGGGGGCAGCCAGATGCCCAGCACCCAGGCATCTGGCTGCCCCCTCCCTACCATGGGTGTACATACTACACTGAGCCTGGTGGGCAGCAAGCTCACCTGGGGCAATGGCAGTAGCTTCTCTGCCAATGTGGCCAGCACCCCCTCCTGCACAATCAGGGCCTGTGTGCAATGCTGGTTCAGGCAGCTCCTGCTCCAAGGCTGCATGGAACCATGGTGAGCAGTGTGGCCAAGCCTAGGTTGGGGGAATGGTGGGGACTCCCGGCTGGTGGAGGTGCCACTGCACCTCAAGCAAGGTCCAAAGAGGGCCCTGCTGCTGGGCAGTGGGCAGCTGCCATGGGACAGGCAAGGCTAGGGCTGGTAGCAGGACAGTGGGTGACATGAAGGCAACCATCAGGCTTAGCAAGGTGTTCAGCACCCAGCAGTCCACCTCCATGGCCTTCACTACCCTGACCCTAAGGACAGCCTGACACTCCAAAGCCTTCATGTGCCTCTGTCTTCCAGGGAAAGGAGCCCTGGGGAAGAGTAAGATTGCCAGGGAGATGGAGGGAGGAGAAAGGAGCCAGACCAGCAGCAGCAGAGTTGAACCAGGTTGCTTCTTGGGGTCTGGAGAGAGACCCAAGACTCCAAGTTTGGAATAAGCTGCACCACCACAGGATTGGAGTTAGATCCAGGCAGAGTGCAGAGAAAGCAGCAGTGAGCTGGAGGCATCTTCTCAGGTCTAGAGAAAGCTCAGGACTCAGAGTGCACTCTATATGGCCTATGTTAAGTTATGCTATTCAGTTCTGATGTATTTTGGTTATGGTTCCTGAGAGGCAAGTGTGCCCAGGAAATAAAGAACTGTGCAAAGTTTAAAAGCTTTGAGCCAAGCAAACCCCTGAACTTGCTACACACTCCCTGAGCTACATCTGAAACAGATAAGAATACATAAATTTAGGAAAAGGCACCTTTTTTTGTCAAGGAACTTGCAGTAATAGAATATGATGGAATAAACAGAGTTTTGCAGGGTGGTTTATTTTGTTTTTGCCCTTGTCCTGCCTTCAATGATGTTTCCTGATAGTTCACAGGGTAAAATTATCAAAGAAGTTTCAGTTCCATCTTTATGTTCACAGTATGTTCACTGTGGGGGCACAAGGGGGAGGGTGGGAGGGACGGGGATAAGTTAATTTGGCCAATTCATGATTTTAAAAGATTCAGTAGGTTTACAAAATGGCAGGAAAATCTATCTATGGATATAGACTTAATTTAAATTGCTGATATGTGTATAGATTTGCATTATACTTACCTGTAATTGCTGTTAAGGTTTGGCAATATCTTCATAATATTGTAATTTTGACATGGGAAATCACAAAACCAGAACCAAATGTTAAACTGAGTTTTTTGGATAAATTCTGGTGGCTCATGCTGTAATGAAATATCCATATTATTTGAGAGAAATAAAAGGAAAACAAAATCAAAACCTTTCCAACCTTGTTCTTAAAATCCCAGATGTTAAAAAAAATTGTTGTTATCAGATTTTGCTACAAATTCAACCCTCCTAGGGGAAAAAAAATAATAATGCTTGTTCACGTTCCCAGGTCTCAGAACAGAAGAGGAAAGAAGTCTGAAAGTTGTACCCCACTGTTTTCAAGGTAACACTGTTTGCTATAATTAGGCAAAGGTAGACTTTTCATAGTTTTCTCTTGCTGTCTATGAACACTGAAGGATTTAAAAAGAAATAGTATTGTGTAAGAAATATATAAAATAAAAGTATAATAAAATAAAAAAAAACTTACTTTTCAAATATAATTTGTTTCAACAGTTCTAATTCTCCCTGAATGTTCTCTGTGCTGTAAGCCTGAATACAAATAAAATGTTATTGTTTTAGCTCTATAGCAAAAGTGTTTTGTGGTCTTTGGGGACCACCAGCAACACATGGCTTATGGAAAAGAATAGTGTGCATCTGGAAATATGGCTTATGAAAAGTAGGAAAATATTTTGAAGTAGACTTTACTTAAATTTTATCAGCATAGTAATGTACTTTAGCCCTAAAACCAAATGTTAAATACCAGACATAGAAAAATGTGAACTACCTTTAAAAAGTCCTATAAATAATATTGAATACAATATCAAGCTTACATCAGGGTTGATTCATAGTGGTTAATACTTTATCAAGTTTTATTCATACAGCAACCTTGACAAAGCATGTGGTAATGACACCCAATAAAAATATATTAGAAGCTGCATGAAGTGCATAAGGTCCAGATAACAAAAATAAGATTTTAATTAGGCTTTTAATTTTCTGAGGGCATAGATATGCGGCAGAGGTTTATAGTGGTAGACTGAGCTTCTTTATTAAACTTTCTTTAACTATGAGACAGTAAATTGAATTCAAGCAATGGAAGAGTAATTCTAGGTCTAATGAAAAATACTAAGGAGTTCTAAACACTTAGGTACAGAAAGTCTCAGAAGTGTGGTGAGATGATTATAAAGCAAATATGGATATTGGAAATAAAAGAAACTGATCTATGCTAATACTCTAGAAATAACTGCCTTGTATTTAGGTGTTTTCAATTTATGCTTGCCATGTTGGATTTAAAATATTATTGTTGTTTGGTTACTTTATTGAATTATATAGCAGATATACATCTTGCTCTCTACAGTAATTTTGAAAATGCCATCTGAAAAGTTGAGAGTGTCGGGGCTGAGTATAGTTGGCAGGGCTGTGGCCACAAGCCCAGACGGTAGGTGGGTACTTCAACTGATGGAGCAGAATTAGGCACAGACATGTACTGGTTGAATTGAAATAATTTTACTTACACTGTCGAAGTACACAGACTTGCACTGTCGATGTACACAGCATAGGCACCTCCATAAAAGTTGCACCGGGTAGAGCTCTAAACAACACACCAACATTTCTGAGCATGCAGGGTACGGGGTATGTCGGGACGGTTGGTGACCGGGAGTCGTTGGTGGGTGATCAGTCCTTCATGTTTTCTCCGAGATGCACACGGAGTTTCCTCCAAGGTACACACGGAGTGCTCTGACTTGGGCAGAAACTGTTCTAGCTTTTATATGGCTAGCGAGCCAAGTGCTAGTTGCCGGGTAGGAATAATTTACAACAAGCCAATAGGTAGCACTCATTCAAACAATGCAATTGCTAATCTTGGTGGGAACTGTTCACTGCACCAGGGTTTTCTCACCGCACCGGGGAATCCATCACACCGAAGAATCTTGTTGTGCCAAGAAATTCCACTGTGCTGAGGCATTTTTAAGTACTGAGTACTGACAGAGAGGTATGGCCTCCATGTGCCTTGTACTAGGAGTAAAATATAGTAAATACATGGTGAATGTGGAAGAAGGAAAAGAAACAATAATTATTTTAAACATTCAAAAACTATAGTTTTTCTAGCAAATGCATGTATAAAATGCTAAAGCCATTTCAATAATTTGCAAGTCTTTCTTGATCTTTCACATATGACTAGAGATACATTTAATTATTGGTGTACTTAAAATCATATCCCATTTTTATCATCATCACACAGATTCTTATTTTGAGTTCCATATCTATTTATTTATTAATATTTAAAACAAGAGAAACATGAATATCTAATATTATAGGCACATTAACCTTGTGAGTATTACACAGTGAAGGCATAATTAATTCCATTATTTAAGTGTACTTTAGCCAAACGTCAATGAAAATATTTTCCAGTGCTTTCTCATTACACAAAGCCATCTTACAAATTCCTGTGAAATAGACATTGTTTGGAGAGTGCATGTGTATGACCATGGCAGGCCTGTAGCTTGTTTTATACCTGCTATATCCAAAGACTCGGTTAAGAGACAACACTTGTAGGAAGAAAACTTTAAATATCGTTGGTACTACCAGTGATGTCCAATAAGTCTTTGCCTTTAGTTCTAATTCACATATATCCAGTGAGGGTTCAAGGGAAGTGGATATGGATGGAACTGTAGGTAAGATGGATATGAAGGGTGAGTTAAAAGTTTAGAGATTAGAGATTGAGGTGGTCTATTTAAGTATAATAATGAATGGTCTAGAAAAGATGTAGTTGAAACTTGTATTCTGATAATACCAGCACAAATTTTATGAAATTAAAAGTTAAGTCATTCTAAACTGGTAAAAAGAAATACTATGACAAAATTAACTATGCATTTTATCATGTCAGGAACCTGCTGAGGTAAAAAAAAAAATTGAACAAGATTTAAACAGAGATTTATTATGCACATGGATAACCAGAGTAATAATTAATAATAATAACAAATGATGCTGTACATATTAAACCTAATTCTTCAGGTCTTAAACCAATCTCTTAATTATTAGAAATTATGAGGAAACTAGATTGATCCATTATAAGTTTTGTGATGCTTTGGGTAATCTATCATAAATATTATATATATATCATTCACATCATATATCATATATATCATAATCTATCATAGAATATCATAAATATAATTTATGAAAATAGATCCTGGTTTTCTCTGATAAAGAAAAATTCCCAAGTTTTAGAATTAAAAAAGTAATCCAAAATCCACATTTTTCTATGATTAAAATGAAACACCACTAATCCATAGATGTATATATAATAGTGTTTCATTTTAATCATGGAAAATATGAATTTTGCATAATTTTTTTAAATCCAAAAATTGGGGATTTATGTCTATCAAAAAAAACTAGGATCCCTGTTCATGAATCACAGTTGATATTATGAGGTGAGGTTGCTATTATGAAAAATGCTATACCATTAAAAGATTTTCTACTTATTTCTCTAGAAGGACCCAACAGGATTGAGAGACATACATACCAGCCAAAATCATGAGTAAGACATTAAAACTCAACTCATCTTATTCAGGGGATGGTATCTAGGAACAATGGGTTTGCTGGAACTAGGAGAAGATACATCCTTGAATGGATGGAAGAAGTACGGAATATAGAAAATCACTGTTAACAAGACAAAAACACACAAGTGACAAAAAAGACTACAGGTAATATTCACAGAAAGACTATTTGGTGATGGAAACATATATAGCAAGAGTTGGTTGAGAAAGGGAAATTGTGGACAAACGTTTATACATGGAATCCCCTGTTTTGGCCTCAGAGGTCTCATCAAGTTCAGAAGACACAAGTCATGAGCCTCCTGCTGAACACAGACGGGCTCGCAAAAGAAACTGACTAAGGGTGAATGCAGATATTACACTTAGATCATAGAGTCATAGATTCATATACTGTTAGGGGCTGGATGGGAACTTGTAGATCATCAGGTCCAGTCCTCATGCATTAGGCAGGAAAAGACAACTGGGGTCAAATGACCCCAGTGAGGTTACTGTCCAGACTCCTTTTGAAGGTTTCCAAGGTAGGTGACTGCACCACCACTGAAGGGAGTTTATTCCACAGTCTGGACACCATGACTGTAAAGAGTTTTTCCTGGAGCTGAGCTTGAAATGGCCTTCCAGGAGTTTGTATCCACTGGTCCTGGTCTTCCCCAGGGGTGCCCTGTGAACAGCTGTTCATTGAGTTCTTGATGTATTCCCCTGATGTAGCAGTAAACCACTTCTAAGTCTCCTCTCAGTCTTCTCGTCTGTAGGCTGAAGAGGCCCAAGTCCCTCAGCCTCTCCTCACATGGCTTGTCTTGCAAGTTCCTGATCATACTGGTGGCTCTTCTCTGGAACCTCTCAAGTTTTTCATGTCTTTGTTGAAGTGCCTAGGGTTAGGTCAATCTAAATTCTGATCCATACATATGTTTGGGGAGGTTAGACTGGGCAAAAAATGACTGGCCTTATCTAACTTAGATTCCTTTGGGAGGTGTATAAATTTAGCTTTGGTCTAAGCATGAGCTACTGAACATCTATACACATTTGAGCTATTTTTAACCCCATGATCCTCCCAAAACCTGCTAGCCCCACTCCCTGCCCTGATACTGCCTGCTCCTCTCCCCACCCTGACTTACTTAGCTCATGGTGTCAGCATGGTTCCTGGCACTGGCAGAGGTCTGTGCAAAACTCCCATCTATGATCACATCACAGGAATGGTACTCTGAGAGTGAGGATCATGCATCTATGACACTAAGTTTTTTTATTAAATGGTTTTAAATCTCTTCATCTGTTATGTTAAGAAATTGTATCTTACAAAATTGTGTGGTGCCTGTTTATATACATGTACTTATTCCTGCTATGTAAATCCTGAAGAATTGCACTATAAATTGAAAGTATTGCACTGGTGGAATTCTGGGAAGGGATATGTTTAAGTAATCTGGCAGAGCCTAAAAAATTAATACAGAACCCTGCAAACCCACTCCTATATCATGACTTTTAGTTCTTAGGAAATAGTGACAGCTATGATATCTCTGCATATTGCTACTTGACATACACAATAAGTACACCTCAAAATCCTCAGCCATGTAATTGAAATAAAATATAACTTTTCTACATTCATTTTAATTTTGTATAAAGTTACTGTTAAAACACTTTTTTATCTTCCTCTTCCCATGACTTATTTAACCCAACTATGAAAAAATATTTACTGTTACGTTATGTTTAAAATTGTTAAATGTGAAAATGCCAAAATATGTATCTCTGAGATTTTTTTCCTCCAAACTGCTCTTTTCTATAATGATCATACATTTTTATGTATTAAGTTGGAATATTAAGAACATAAGAAGTGCCATACTAAGTCAGATCAATGACCCATCTAGCCCAGCATACTGTCTCAAACAGTATACTGTAGTGTTCAATATCCTCTGTGGCATCCAGCATTTATTGCTTTATAAATTCCATAAGAAGCATCTCCAACCATTCTGTTCAATAGCATTAATAGATTATCATCCATTAATTTATCTAGTCCCATTTTGACCTGGCTATGCTATCTGCCTCTAGCACCTCCTGTGACAATGAATTCCCCAAGTTAAATACACATTAAATAAAAAACACATTTTGTCTTGTTTTAAACCTGTCACATAGTAATTGCAGTAATTGTAGGTCTAGTATTCTGGGATTTGATGAACAATCCCTTTCAAACACAGGTTGTAGAAAGGGAAAGAGAGCAGGTTGACATTGTAAACCTTGACTCCCAAAAGGCCTTTGATTTAGTATCCTACAATGTCCTTATGAGAAAATGGGAGGATTGTGGGCTTAACTCCAAGACAGTCAGGTGGGTGAGAAACTGGCTTCAGGAAAGGACCCAGAGAGTCGTAGTGAATAAGTATATGTCATCCTGGCAAGAAGTGGGTAGCGGTATCCTGCAGGGGTCAGTGCTTGGTCCAGCACTTTTCAACATCTTTATTAATTATTTAGACATGGGAGTAAAGAGCTCACTGGCCAAGTTCATGGATGACATCAAGTTATGGGAAAGTGTGGTCACACTTGAAAATAGGCTACAGATACAGGGAGACCTAGACAGGCTAACAAATTGGGTGGATTAAGTTTAACATCAAGAACTATAAAATGCTCCACCTCAGGATGAGCAACCCCAACACACCTACAGGCTTGGAGGCATCAAACTGACTAGCACCATGAATGAAAGGCACCTTGGGGTAATGATAGATGACAGTATGAATATGAGCTGGTAGTATGATGCTGTAGCCAGTAGGGAAAATAATATTCTATCATGAATCAACTGATGCATCTCTAGCAAAACCAAGGAAGTGATTCTTCTACTCTACTGAGCACTGGTGAGACTGCAGTCGGAGTACTGCATCCAGTTCTGGGCACCACACTTTAACAAGGACATGGAAAATCTTGAGAGTGTCCATCCATATGATCAGAGTCTTACATGTCAGGCCATACGAGGAAAGGCTGAGGGATTTGGGACTCTTCAGTTAGAGGAAAAGAAGGCTGAGAGAGAACCTGGTAGCAGCTTATCACGACACTAAGGGAGTACATCAAGGGCTCGGTGAGCAACTGTTCACCAAGGCATCTGAGAGAAGAACTAGGAGTAATGGCCACAAACTCGTGGAAGACTGATTCAGGTTCAACATTAGGAAAAAAAACTTCTTCAAAGTCAGGGTATCCAGACTGTGGAATAAACTCCCCCCAGAAGTGGTGCAATTGCCTACCCCAGAAATCCTCAAGAGGAGACTAGACTTTTATCTTCGTCGCTGACTTGGACGAGGGGGTGGAAAGCAAGTTGTCCAAGTTTGCTGATGACACCAAACTGTGGGCTGAGGAGGGGACACCTGAGGAGAGGGAGAAGCTGCAGCGGGATCTGGGCTGACTGCAGGAGTGGGCGGACAGCAACAGGATGAGATGTAACGTGGACAAGTGCAGGGTGATGCATAAGGGGAGAGGCAACCCCCAGCACACATACTGGCTGGGAAGCTCCCCTCTTGTTAGCACGGTGGAGGAATGGGATCTTGGCGTCATTGTTGATGCCAAGAT
>JAGPOW010003316.1:74200604-74210789 GCA_030014935.1 Caiman crocodilus
CTCAACCAGCCTCCTGAGCTTCCTGAAATTGGCCCTTTTGAAATCTGGGACCCTAGTCATAGTGTGGGCCCTATCTACACTGTGCCGGATAGCAAATTCAATCAGGTGATGATCGCTATCTCCCAGGGAGTCACGTGCCTGGAGACCTCTAACCAGATCGTCCCCTAAGGCCAGGACCAGATCCAGCAGCGCATCCCCCCTGGTGGGGCCATGCACCTCCTGGACCAAGCTCCGCCAGGAACCTCCGGGACCTTTTGGACTTGGCCGACTGCTCCTCCCAGCAGATGTCCGGGTAATTGAAATCCCCCATGACAGAGGCATCCCTCGTCCTAGCCACCTCCTTGAGCTGGCCAGCAATTTGGTGGTCTAGCTCCTCCTTCTGGTTGGGTGGTCTGTAGCAGACACCCACCACCCACCATTAAGTCCCTTTCCCCTCGTCCTCCTTGCAGCCTGACCCAAATGACTTCTGCCTGGTCCTCAGTGGCTCCCAAGTTGATGCTTGATGCAAGGAAATGCTCTTTGACATAGAGCGCAACCCCTCTGCCTCTTTTCCCCATCCTGTCCTTCCTGAAAAGGGCATATTTATCGATGCCTATGGCCCGGTCATGGGTCAGGTCCCACCAGGTTTCCGTGAGCCCAACCAAATCTGTGTCTTTCACAGCCACCAGGAGAGACAGTTCCTCCTGCTTACCTCCCATGCTGTGAGGCTAGCCTTAATTAGGGCTGTAGGATTGAGCCTTCACTTTTAGAATGATGTTGTTCAGAATATGACTTTTACTTCTATGTGTATAAAGTCTGAAATCAGTTTTAAGACATGTGATGACAAATAGGCAAGAGCTATTAATAAACTTGCAGAGAACTTGATGAATTGCTTTATAATTGAAATGCCACTTTCATGCACATATCTGTCCATTGATCTTGTACAGAGACTGTGAACCATTTGCAAAAGCTTTATCCAAATCTTCATAAACATAATACTTGGGCCCTTGAATTCTAATTACACAATTGTTATCATCAATATATAGTAGGTTTCTGCAAAGTGGCTAGTATTAGCTTCAGATTCGGCCGATTGAGGGAACAGTGATTCAATTTGGTGATTCAAATCACTGTCCCGAATTGATTCAGCTGAATCTGATTTGGAGATTCAGCTGCTGCTGAATTGGCTGAATCTCCATATCAAACAAACCCCATCCCCTGCCTGTTCTCCCAGCTCCATCAATGGCTGCCTGGCCTGGACCCAGCCTCCTGGCTCTTTAAAAAAAAAAGCCCACCATTCACCAACTGCTGCCAGGTGTGTGTGGGGAATGATCCTTATTGCCCCCCACTGCCCCGTGTTGTGTAGGGGGCTCTGTAATAAGCCCCTATCTCCCATGTGCTCTCCCAGCCCCAGCATCCCAGCTCTTAAAATACATAAATAAATAAATAAAAAGCCTCCATTCACTGGCTGCTGCCAGGAGGGGTGGATGGGGATGATCCCTGATGTCCCTCATTGCCTCCCACTTCACAGAGGGCACTTTCATGAGGCCCCATCCCCCACCCACTCTCCCAGTCCCCCGACCATGGCTGCCCCACCCAGTCCCAGCTCCCAGTTCGTAAAAAAAAAGTCCCAAACTTATTGGATACTGCAGCAGCCATCGGGACCTCTGGGGGCTCATGGCAGAGCCCCTCATACAGCACAGGGCAGTGTAGAGCAGCAGAGATTGCCTCCCTGCCTGGAAGCAGAGGGTGAGTGTGAGGGTTTTGTTTGTTTTTTTTAAAGAACCAAGATGCTGGGGCTGGGTGGGGCACCCATGACGGGGCGGGGGCTAGAAGAGTGGACAGGGGTCAGGGGGCTCTCAGCAGGCCTGAGGGAGCAGGCAGGGGATGGGGCCTGGTGGGAGTCCCCTCTCCCTTCCTTCAAGCCCGCTCAGCTTAGTGGCACAGAGTCTGGGGCAGCTCCCTGTGTCTCTCAGCAGGGACTGCCCAAATCTCCGAAGCTCTCCAAATATTTTCTGAATCAATTCAGAAAGCTTTGAATCAATTTGGACCTTTTGACTGGTCTCCTGATTCAATTTGGATTCAGAGATTCAGCCACCAAATCAGGCCAAATCTCCTCTAAATTGAATCATCACCCAGAGCTTTGCACAGGACTAATATATAGTACTTCATTTCTTATACCATTCTGAGGCATGAGATCAGTTACAGCAGAAGTCTGGGGATCATAATACAAGGAGTGCTGCCACTGTTCAACATGTGCTGTAATTACTGAAAATTAAGTTAATATTTCTATAACCAAGGAAGATACCTTTTTAGTGATGCTACTGTACAGTAGCCTAATAATACTGTGCAGCAGAGTATTATCACTGTGCTGTGATGTGCTACTGCACAGTATTATTAGGCTACTACACAGTTAGCTTCCTTTGTAGACACAGCCACTGAGAAGCATGCTTCACCCACTCCTGTACACATATAAACTCCTGAAAATGAGAAAATATAGCTACCTTAAATCAACCCCAGTGCCATTCTCAGGCTATGAATGAGTCTTAAAATGCATACTGTCTCATAATGCATTAGGTACCTACATCTGTTTTACAGGATTTGGCACATACAGAGTAAGAGCAAGCAGACAGGCAGGATGTGCTGCTTAGCAATAATTGTTTAGATTCCCCATTCAGAGATGGGGAAATGAGGTGTGGTAAGGAAACAGGGGGAGTGGGGTGATTAATCCCTGGATCTGAGCAGGCTGGGGACGAAAGGATTATTTCCCCTTTTGCCCTAGTTTTCCCATTCAAGAAAATCCGAAGGCAATATAACAAGTAAACACTTAACTTACAAACTGCAGTACAGAGACTCACGCCGATGTACACAATGTAGGCATGCTCCGTAAAGTTACGCTTTAGCACATAAATTTAGCACATAAATGCTTCGTTTGCACTTCCACGCTGGCAGTTCCCCTTACAATAATTCTGAAACTAAAATCGTAGGGAACTCAAGAGCTCTTCCACATCCAACTGATGCAGTTATCTGAGATGGGGGCGTCCGGGGGGAAAGGGAGCTGTGGACGCAGGACCTTCGGTGAGGGTGATCAAGCCTCTCTAATGTTGTGTGGGTCCCACCTTCCTTTTCATGGGCTTTGCTTTTATACCACCCTAATAACCAATGGGATTGGGTCTTTTTTGCACGCTGAATGAGCTGCATGAGCTGGAGATTTTGCTGCATGCATTGATCACGCAGCTATCAGGCTGTACCCACTGCCCCCCCGCCACCAGACCGCAAGCACAGCTTGCTGGCGTTTGGTCACCTTTTATTTACCACATGCCCCCTTGACCAAATGCCAAACTCGGATATGCTTGAGCTCGAGAGTTCCCCTTCTTACACTTAAGTCCCATATAACTAAACACATAAAAATATAACATTATTAACAATGTGTCAAAAGTGTGGTTAAATGTATAACAATGATGAAAATTTCAGCAACTCTGATGGCATCAAATCTGTCTGCTCCTGGTGAGGTTTGTCGCAGATGGGCTCATCCACAGCGGTGGGTATCAATGTTTCACACCACATCATGCGTCAGCTGTTTCATACCATCTCAGGCTAGAAAACAAACTTAAGGTTCGTTAATAACTGTATTATGTCGACTTAGCCAATTATGGTGGGCTAAGATAGTGCGTGCGGGTTTAAGGGAAACCAAATAGGTATTTTGGATACTTGCCGGGTTCAAGTACAACACCGGGAACTGGACTTGTACGCTTGCTAGTAGCTGTGGGAACAGCTAGCCACACTGTTTCTTGGGTGAGTAACATGGCTTCTAAGGTGGATGTGGCACTGGGGCACATTCATCCCACAGAGCTTTGGTAATGTTCATGGCAATTAATACATCATTGTTGTACTTGGTCCAGTTCTTAAATGATCCATTCTCCTTCAGTCTCAATTGTTCTTTATACAATCCTATTTGGCTCTCTACAATGCTGTTGGACTGTGGATGTTAGGGCAGGTGATGATGCCACTGAATGTTATGCTCTACTGCGAACTGCTCTAAGTCTTTGGAGTTAAAAGGTGGTCCTCTATCAGAGTGTATAATGTGGGACACTTGCCAATGAGCTAAAGCAAGCTGTAGGCATCCTTGAATCACGGAAGTGATGGTTTTTCTCGTGGGGAGGATGAGGATCTGATGGGTCCCCAAATCCATGATTGCTAGCCCTTTGTTTGATGGCTTGGCTCCTGGGAGTGGCCCTAGTAGGTCCACTTGCCACACTTTACCTGGAGCATAGTGCACTGGGTCATAGGCGCCCTTTAGGTGCCTGTGATGCACTGTTTTTTCTTGTGCACAGGCAGAACAGGCTTTAATTATTTTTGTCCATTGCTTTATACTTGGTCCTCTGTTGCCTTGCTCCCTCCAGCAAGCCTGCTCTCTTTTTGCTCCGGGGTGTCCCCATTGTTCATGAAGCCATGTCAAGAACGGCTCGATGCCAACTATATCAGCGACATGTAACTGAGGCACATCTCCTTGGTTCATTGGTCCTTGGTGGGCCAGCAACTGATCCACAACAACATGTACAGGGTCTGTGTTGGGTCGATGAGATCATGTATGCTTGATCAAGGGACAGATGGAGAATTTTAGTAAGGTAGCCTTGACATTGTCCCAGAGGGCCGTATGCTCCTTAACTTGTGCCATTCCAATGACAATTCTATATATATATATATATATATATATATTTGAAATCTATGACTATGATGGGCACTGGAAGCATCCAAACATGGGGTCAGTAAGTGTGTTTGAGAGCTACCTGAAAGCCTCATAGTTCAGATGCTTGAACTGACTCTTCTGGGTAAGCTGTTCGGAGCTCATAATCATGACAAGGGTCACAATAATATACGTACATTCCACCATCACGGGATGTACCATCTGAAGCTATCCATGCTGGGGATGTAGTCCTGTACAATGGTGGTACAGCAAGATCATCCTCTTCGATGGTCGGAGTCATCTCTCCACCAGCAACTTGCCATGCCGACCAGTGATATTGATGGCGAAGGACTAGGACACGCCAGGTTTTTGTTGTGCCCTGATATTCTGGGTGAATTCTGCCAGGGTCAAGTAGTTCCAGTGTGGTGCCACCGGGTGCAAAAAGTACACCTGGACTCACTGCAAGGTGTTCTCCCAGTTGAGTCGCGAGCATGATTTTCCCTAGACAGCCATATCGGTGCTGGTAGTTTTGGAGTGTGTGGTGACTGGTGTATGCGAGGTCCCCTGTTTCAGCATCACTGGCTGTGAACAAGATATGCTGCGTGATGTAGTCTATATGAATTGTTAGGAGGTTCCTGGTGGAAGGTGCGATCAGACACATCTCTTTGACCTCTGTCATAACCTTTTCCAGTGCAGCTTGGTCATGTTCACTCCATAGAAATCTGTGTCGCATTTTCTTGCGAATTTGGTGCTGCAACCTTTGGATGACTCTTAGGTATGATGGCATTATGAAGTGGTGGAACCAATTCAGCTGGCCTAGCAGGCCTTGAAAGTCTGCCTGTGTAGTCGGCCAAGACAAGGAGAACTCGAGGGTAGCATTGTGTGCTATCCCTGACTGCCACTGCCCTGTGAATCGTGTCCCCAAAAATTTGATATCTGAGGACGGCTCACTCATGGACTTGGCTGGGTTTACTGTCCATCCTTGGTTATTCAGATTGTCCTTTAGATCCACAGTAATGGTGCCAACTGCGGTGCCATCATGACCTATAATAATGATGTTGTTGACATAGGCCCAGATGCGAACATCTGCAGTCTCCAGGAGGAGATGAATGAAACTGTCGATCATCCCATTCATTGCTGTGGCTGCCAATGCTGGTGTGTTGCAATAGTTTTGTGGGCAAACTTTCCAGGAAAATATTTGTCCGCCTACACACATATTAAGGATCCCATGTGGGTCATGAATAGGGATCGAATAAAACATGCCCTTCAGGACTAGTGTGGTGGCGAACCATTCTCCAACCCTCTGAATCTCAGTTATGCCATAGAGAATGTCCGAGACAGTTTGTGCAGCGGGCATTTGGAGTGGTTTACAGTGATGATTCGCCCTTCGGTAGTCCACCACTAGATGTGCTTCTGTTGGTTTTCCAGGTTTTGGAATGTCACATCCAGCTGAGAGGTAGGTGGAGGATTTTACGGGCTGGATACATTCTCACTTGCACAAGACAGCCAAAAGATTTTGGATCTGAGGCTGCAGGTCAGTGCGTGTCAGGATTGGCTGATATCGCCAAGGTGCAGGATTTACTAGCACTGGTTGGTGTTTTTCACTTGGTGTTGCAGTCAATGGGAGTGCTAAGTATATGGCATCCTTCAAGGACAACGTCCTAATTGCGGAGATATCCAAGATGTTTATGTCCCCTAAGACTCCATGCAGGGCCTTTTTGTTAATCCAAAACTTAACTATGGGTGCGGATGTTGTGGCATTCAGCCCCTGTACAAAAAGGACTCTGGATGTCTTGACATGGGGTGTTTCAGGTCTCAACAAGTTTACTTGGGCTCCTGTGTCTGACAAAAAGTGTATAGGTGTAGGGGTAGAATCTGCAGTTGCATTCACATCGTAAGTTGCATACGGGCATTCGTCATTAGTAAGTTGGCCGTCATTGCCCGTGTTGATGGCCGCTACTCGTTTTTTTCATTGTCTGATTCCTGCCTTCCAGGCTTAAAGCCTAGATTCTGCACCAGTCTTCTTTGTCCCTCATCTCCTAACCTGTGAAGCTGGCTCCTCAGCAGGCCGCTTCTGCTCAGTAGAAATCCGAACATGGCGCATTCTTCAAATGTGCGGTCCGATGGTCGTCCGCACGGTAAGTGATCAGTTTGAGGTTTATCAGGTGGTGCTCTGACTGACATGCTCCAACTACTTGCACTGCCGCTGGCGGGGTGAGCTTGGATTCCATTTTCCGTGCTGTGGTAAGCTTCTCCAGGCTACTCAAGACATTCCCTATCAGTCCCCCTGTCAGTGAATGCAACAACAAATGGAACATGGGTGTATTCATGCCTCTGTAAATTTCAACACAGGCCTCCATTGCTGATGCAGACACAGGGACCTTGCCGGGATCATTGCACCAGCGATGTGGCCAAACACTGTTCACCTATTCCAGGGTTAGGCCCAATGGATAATGTCCCATGACCCAGATTAAATAACTGGCTCCTACTATTGCATATAAAAGTTGTGCGGATGATGAATCACTGGGTGGATCCGCATGCCAGGCATGGGCTCAGGTCAGCAGTGCTGGGACGACAGCAGCACACAGAGGAATTGGCCAAATCTTGTTGCGCCGTATTTGAATTGTGTCACTACACGCTCCTTCTCCCCATGCGGGTTGGTACATCAAGGTGGTACACTCCTCAGGGTCTACTAAATCTGACCTGTGTTCTAATATTAGCCGTCCCAACCACATCACCAGTGTTTCACGTGGAGTCAGTCGGGTATCTTTTGCCAATTCTTGGAGTTCCCCCCTGGTACGTGCGCGGAGGGTAGTGAGTGTGCGGGTTCCCGCACCATCAGTGACTGTCTTCACTAAGGCTACTGGGTTTGCATGCAGGATGGGCGTGCCTGTACCAGTGGGAAGAGCGGAGTATGACCCAGTGGGGTACTGTACAGGGGTGGTTCCTCAGGCGGGGCCAACAGGGTTTTGCTAATGTCAGAGCTTCCTCCCCAAGACTTTCCGGCCACACCCCTTTCTTCTCCCGTGATGCCATCTTTAAGCGGTGGGTCGGGCTGCAAGGTACTCTGCTGCGTGGCCGCCTTAGTCAGTGCATCCATTATGCTGGCTTGGTTTGCCGCATGTCGCAATAAAGTAGTCACTGAATGAAACAGGACATTAATAATTTTTCCCTTATTCCACTTTTGCCCTGTCCAGCTCGTAATGTCTCGCCCATCGGTCTTGAGACCCTCATGGAATGCCATTAAGATTTCACTCTCGGCGCTTCCTGGCTTGAGATTGCGGCATCTAAATTTGTCGGGGGAAATTTCGCAGCTGCACCTCTCCTTCAGGTACTGGATGCACCTGTTGTACTCCTTCTCGGGGTTATAGTCATCTGTACCCTTAGGCTTAACATGGCTAAGCAATGCCTCCGATTTTGCATAGGGCAGATGGTAAAGAACTGTGGGGCTGAAGAGAAGACATCCCAGAGCTGCAGGGCTGAGGCCAGATATGACCCACTCTTTAAGCGGCTCCTCACTGTCCTCAGTTGGGTGAATGGAGACATAGCCCCCACTCTTTCTGCCTTGCCCACCTTGATGATATGCCACGTGGGCCCACAGAGTATTGGTATCCATGGTTGGGGGCCGGCGATGTTTCCCCTACAGGAAGTACTTAATTAATTTGTCAGGGTCTCCTTCATTCCCCCTTTGCCCCGAGGATCCTGCTTGTGATGCTATGTGGTATAGAAACGGGGGTGGGGGTAATTAACCCCTGAATCTGAGCAGGCCGGGGACGAAAGGGTTATGGAACTCTGTTTCCCCTTTTCCTCTAGTTTTCCCGTTTAAGAAGAATCCAAAGGCAATATAACAAGTAAAAGCTGTACTTAGACTGCAGTACAGAGAGTTGCGTTGATGCACACAGTGTAGGCAAGGTCTGTAAAGTTACACCGTGAAGCACATAAATGCTTTGTTTTCACGTCCGCGCCAGCAGTTCCCCTTACAATAATTCTGACACTAAAACAGTAGGGAACTCCAGAGCTCTTCACACATCCAACTGATGCAGTTATCTGAGATGGGGGCGTCCGGGGAGAAAGGGAGCCGTGGACGCAGGACCTCTGGTGAGGGTAATCAAGCCTCTCCGATATTGTGTGGGTCCCGCCTTCCTTTTCGTGGGCTTTACTTTTATACCACCCTAATAGCCAATGGGATTGGGTCTTTTTCGCGTGCTGAATGAGCTGCATGAGCCGGGGATTTTGTTGCATGCATTGATCATGCAGCTATCAGGCTGCACCCACTGCCCCCCCGCCACCAGGCCGCAAGCACAGCTTGCTGGCATTTGGTCACCTTTTATTTACCATGTGAGGTACAGAGTGATTTAAGTGAGTAAAGTCACTCAGAAACTCCAGGGTGGAAGAAGTAATATAATGCCCACATCCCAAATTAGTACACTAAGCACTGATCGGTCTTCTCTTACCTTGTTTTATTTGTACCAAAACACTTTAATCACAGTGGGTGTGTCTACATCAGTGTTTCCCAACCAGTGTGCTGCAGCATAAAATTGTGCCATCAGAAATTAACAGGCGTGTCATGAAATTTTGCCATGGGAGTGAGCAAATAAGTATGAGGATGGGGAATGCTTTAGCAGGTGTGCCACAATTTTTTTTTTTTTGTATTAATGTAAGTGTGCCATGGGCTGGAAAAGCTTGGGAAACACTACAGTGGTCTACATGAGAATTTAAGTGGACTTAAATTGAATGCACATCAAACTAATGTAGATTAAGAGGGTTTTCGCAGGTGTCTATATGTGATGGGATTTGGAACTAACTTTAGTCCCAGGATGCTTCAGCCCTGCCATGTGCCCCTGTGGACATTAAGGAAAGCTCCAGCCTCTGGACACATGGCTGCCAGCACTTAGCAGCCATCTTGGAAGCTCTGAACCCTAGCTAGCTCCTTCCCTGCCCAGGAGCCATGTGCTCAGCACAGAGGCAGCACAGGGAAGCTCCCTCCTTGTTCATATAGCATCTCCTCAACAGGGCTTCCCTGGCCTTTGGCCAAGTGCCAAGCACCCAATTGCTCTAGCCTGGGACCCTGTCAGTCATCACCAGCTTCTGCTCACCATGATGCTGACCATGCTGGCCCCAGGAGGTTCCAGGACAGCTGCACTCCCATCAGCAGACATATTTTAGTTTCAATTATAAAGCTTTTTTTTTTTTTTAACCAGCTGTGGGAGGCTCTGCCTGACCCACTTTTCCTGTACTTCCCACTCCAGCCCATCTTCCCTGCCACCCATGCACACTCCTCATGGCCACACACATGATTGAAATAAAACACCTTTATTGCCCTCACAACACCCACTCCATCCCTTCCCCTTTCCCCCATCAACACGTACAGGCCCCCTCCCCCATCCCTCCCTAACACACAGTGACCCTCCACCCCACCACCCACTGTTATGCTTCAGCCCAAGTCTGAATTCGTTGCCCGGCATGCATGAGCGCCAATATATGAATGCCAGTGGGAAGTTTGAAAGAAAAAAGTTTTTATT
>JAGPOW010003316.1:74210889-74243117 GCA_030014935.1 Caiman crocodilus
ACCTTCCAGTCTCGCTGTGTATTCTGTCTTGGGAGGATGGCTCGAGGCCATTTATTAGGCCTTCAAAGAAATGGCTCGGGGTTATTCACAACACCACCACCAATAAGCAACCCTCTCCCCAGTGTTAAACTGTTTACAGGAATCCCAGTCTCTGTAAGTCCCAGAGTGGGGGCCATGGAGTGGGGAACCTATGGGACAGAGCCTGGTAGCAGTCACCCAGCACCCCAGCTTTAGCCACTTCCTCTGTGGGTCCAGGGGGCCCTGCTATAATAGTGAGCAGTGGCCTCATCTTCAGGCAATGCTGAACGGTGCTCCCCCATGGTGGGTAGGGCCCCCACACTCACTACCAGTCCAGGGCCAGCATGCACTTCCTGTACTACCCCTGGCACATCCTTATGTTTGTGTGCATGGCCTTTGGATGAGTGGTAGGACTGGGCCCAGGCAGGTGGTGGTGAACCTGGGGCAGGGGCTGGGCCAAGGGTTGCAGTTCTCAGGAGTCACTGGAGAACTTCCTCCCAGGGCTGGGCAGGGGCCAGCTATGGGGCTACAGTGGAGGATGGGTTGTGGACGACACATACAATACCACCAGGGTCAGGAGAGTGTGGGTATCTTGGCAGTCAGCATCCCCTTGTGAGTGGAGCTTCTTCAACCATCACTGCTCCAGGGCCTCCATTTGTGCCCTGTTATCTGTCACCACCTGGTCCCATGCCTCCACCTGGGTGATGTCCTCTGCCTGCCAGGCCCACTACCATACCTCATGCTCCTCTGCCACTGGAGCAGGATCTGGAACAGAATCACCCATTCCTTGTTGCGCTACTGGTGCAGGCAACACATTTGGCCAGCTACAATGGTGCGTGTCAGTGACCTGGAGCCTGCATTCCTGGTGGGGCTGAAAGGCTTTCCCCTGTGTCCAGTTGTTGGCTGGCCGTGCAGCGGCAAGATACAGAAGGCTTTTGTGACTATTTGCAACATTTCAGAGATAAAATGCACTGCATCAGGGGCCATGTGCTGCCCAGCCTCAGATCAGGGGGTCAGCTGTGCACAGGTGCCCAGAGACCATGGTAAAATTGGTCAGGCAGGTCCATGCCTAGGCAACCTCTGGCCAAGCCCCAGTCCCTGATCACTCCCCTGACACCAGAAGACCTATGGGTGTTGGGTGCATGCAACCTGCCTCCCACACCCACTTCCCAGGACAAGACAAACCAGGCTGCTGACCATGCCAGCACCTGTTGCTTCAGCTGCAGACCCCATTCCCACCCTTCTGCCTCTGTAGGCCATCCACTCTACCACACTGCCACCCAACCCACAAAGCCTGGGGTCAGGGTGCACAGGGCTCCCAGACAGCTGGGGTGAGGACCTAGCCACACCCACACCTTCCCAATAGGGGACTTCTTCAGGGAAGTGACCCAGGGCTTCCCCCACCATGCCACTGCTGTGCCCCAAACATTCTCTTGCTCTGTATGCCCTGAGAAGTGTTCAATGAGCTGTTTGTGCAGATGCAGGGCTGCCCAAGCCACTACACCCTGCTGTTGCTGATCATGATGATGCCTTGGGCACATCTGCACTCCTGGTTCATGATCCTGAGCTATGATGGCACAGGGGCAAGCCCAGGCTGTCCCACAAGCTCAGCCACCTCCTGGAGGGCTACTTGTCTCAGTGCTTTATGTCCTTTTTCCCTGTTGTCAAGGAGGACATGGCTGCTGACATTGATGCTTTCCTTGTCATGTGAGAGGCCTGTTCCCTTGTAACTGTGGGGGCATGTGCTAGTCAATAAAATTTTACACTGTGTTTTGCCTCTCTATGTGCTTGGGGCAGGGAGTTGGAAATCCAGGACCAGGGAAATGCAAGCAGGCTGGACAAGAAGAGGGGGCAGGGGTAGGGGCTGGAGCCAGGGGCAGTGGCCAGGACCAAGGCCTTCATCTTCATGTGGCACTGGTTCATCACCTGGGAGTGGCCTCTCTCACTCATCCTGACTAGCACAGCCTCATAGCCATGAGTGTGAATAGTCACCCTGTGTGAATTGCCTCTGGACCTCTGCATCACTCCAGAGCACCATAAGATAGTGCATCTTCTCCTGGCTCCAGTTGGGCGCCCAGGTGAGGGCTTTGGGCATGTGCATGGGGGTAAGGCCAGTCTTTGAGGGAAGGATGGGAAGGACATTGTGTCTCATGTCAGATCTGTAGAGCCCCACGCAGCTGTCCTTGTCTGGCCAGCCCTAGACAGCACTCAGGAGCACTCAGGAGAGGGGCACGGTCAGGGACTGGGAGCTGTGCAACAGGGACTGTGCAACAGAAGCACTTAATCTGCAAAAATAAGAGAGAGTGCTGAGGGTGAGCAGCAGCAGCTGGAAACAAGTGCTGGCCCTGGTCTCAGAGACAGCCAGGCAGGAGTCCTCAGGAGATCTCAGGAGTGGGCAAGAGGACCAGCAGGCTGCAGTCCTTTGTAAGACTCATCTGTGGCCAAGCAGATCTCCAGGTACTGGACAGGACTAGCAGCAGGAGCCTGGGTCCTATCCCAGGGGCACACAGAACTTTTGTACTGTAAGTCCTGTGAAGTATGCCCCAGGACACAAATTGTCCACAGGCTTTTATAGCCTACAGCTGCAACTGGGGCTACCACAGAGGCAGCCCAGCCCTGGGGGAAGGGAGGCTCCCAACCAGGAGTCCTGAGCCTGTGCTCTGGCTCGTCCCCTTGTGGCTGGGCAGACATAGCACTAAATTCCCTGTGTTAATGTGCATTAAAATGTCTATACATGCATTAATCCACATTAACTAATCCTGTTTAAATTTGATTCTTGGTTTAGGCAAGTATCAAATTTAAGTGGGATTAACCTAAAAATCACCATTTTTAAGGTGCATTAAGGAGTGCACATGCAGACACGAACCCCTAATACACCTTAAATTGGGCTAACCCTCATTAAATGACCAGGTGTAGATATGCCCTTGTTCCTCAGTTAATCTTACTGCAGCAAAAAAGAATATTATAATATTTGCATGCCTTACCAGAAAGTTATCAGTGTATGATTTAATTAACATTTATAAAGCACTAAAATTGAAAGGCAGTAGAGGAATGCTAATTGCTATTAGAGTTGATATGTGCTCAAGTGCATTCCAAAATTGTTTGTGAATGCCAGAAGGCTTCCTAAAATATTATTTCTCTAAAAATCAATACTATAAGTGTATTACTGTATTGTTCTGATCATGTCTATGGTTTTACCCATTAAAAAATCCCATAAAAGTTCATCTGTTCATAGGGAAGGATTAATTTGCTGCCTTGATTTGCAGAATATTAGTGCATACAACAACAAATATATCAAGTCTGATTTTTTTTTCTGGATCATTTTTAATTTAGGTTTTGGGGATGTTTTTTTTTTAAGTGAGCCCTTTCCTTGGGTATTTGACTGACCTGTGGAATGCTGTAAATTGAAGAGCAGCACAAGGTTTTTATTTGTAGCGACTGAGAGCCTAGTTAAAAAAAAGCTTTAAAATTGAACCTAAAATATGTAAGCAACCAAAATGTGGTGTTGACTTATAAATGGAATAATATGGTACTTGTTATTTGCTGTTTACCTGTTTAAAATCTTTTAGGCACCGAATTAGGAAATAGAAATAGTACTTGTGATTTCAGTGACCTATCCACAAAACTGATAGCAAATAACTGAACCGAGTAGTTTTAAACAATCCACAGGCTAAAAGATGCTTTTTTTAAAAGCTATTTGAAAAATACTCATGAATAATGTACAAATTTAAAGGAATCAGGATTAGTTCATAAATTATATGCAAATGGAGATAGACTGCATCTTACATGGTTATTATTTATAATGAATAATTCACCCAGCTCTCAGCATAACCAGGGATATTTTAAACCACATTATCTGATGAAGAGGCAACAGAAGGTAGGACTGACATATAGATGTAAAATATTAAATATGGATGAGAGAGTGCAAAGAGTTCTTAAAAAATTCTCCACACACAGAAAAAGCCTAGCACTAATGGAGAGAAAAAGATATAACACATTTTCTTTTTCATCATTTTTATAATACATTAATATTATACATTATCAGTTGCTAAAACGTGTCAGAAATTATGTTAGCTAGTACATGTTGCACACTCATCTTTTGAATAAGGGAGATAGGATATAAAAGCAGAGCAGCAAGAAGAAAAAATGTACAACTGTCCAGTAGACCCTCTCTCTCGGTCTCTCTCTCCCTCTCAAAGGGATCCTCCTCCTAGCACCATACGTGGTACATCATCTGTTACGTAGGCTTTTCCACAGATGGAATAGCAGTTGACTGTTCTGTGTGGTTCTCATAATTCTGTTCCAGTCTGAAATAACAATGCCATCTAGTGGATATTCTCGCTATGCATCTTTGTGGTACTACGAGGAAAGGAGAAGATGTTCCTATATGATCATTTCAGAAGATTTCTATATGTTAGTTCTCTCTCAAACATAATGAGGTTGAATTTGCATTTTGTTTGCTTCCTGAGGAATATCTCTCTATATAGCGCTAGAGTACTAGTTCACAAAATTCCTATTTTTTTACTTTCCCAATAACCAAATTTGTAGCACCACATAACTGGTATTTTTCCCCGAAATCTTTTGGGATCTAGGGTGCTCAGTTACTGGGGAATTTTTGTCCTCCCTGCTTCCAGATTGTCTTCAAGATCTGCTATGTAGACCTAATCAGGTATGTCTTTTTTCAGAAAAAGGAAGACATTTCAACTGCAATTACTTTTTATACAGGAGATAAGTCATCTGTAGGAATCCTCAGAAATGACTAATGAGATACCCAAGAATCCTTTCCTTATACCACCAACTCCAAGGAAGCAGAGAGATTGCACATGCAATTTACTTCCAGTTCTACTGTTAATGATTAGAAAGTTTTGTGAATGGGCGAAGAATTTTCGAACACCCTGCTTTAGCATAAACACTTCAGCATGTCCTCATTTTTCAGCATAAGTAGTTTTGCTGAATTCAGTAAAATTTAAATGGCCTGGATGCTGTCAAAACTCTGGATGATACTGGTGATAAGACATTAATCTTTTCATCACAAGATCACTGGTTTGGGTCCTGACCATATTAATAAGCACCAAGAAACTTTTGTATCTCATTGATATACAGAAAGCACCCTAAACCCATTTCCTATTTGGCATATGTTCATATGACAATAATCTCTTCTTTTGGCAGTAACAGCAGTTAAGCTAAAAAAAGTGAAGAGTGAACCACACCTACATATTTCTTGCAATTCACTTCAGAAAAGGACAATATTCCTTGTGCTAGTCCTTGTGTATTCTTCTACAGCAGTGAAAAGTGAAATGAAAATATTACTACTGGTTTTGGCAGCATTTCAAATACTCCTTTTGCACTGGATATTGAGTACACATGATGCAGGACAAAGTTAATCAGGTTAATACTTCTGTTTACGGTAGTCAGCTAGGAAGGTCAAACAAAAGCTATTAAAGTTAATGTTTTATAAAAGAAATACAGCAATAACTCAACACACAGGGCCAGATTCTAGTTGAACTATTAGGTTTCTAAGGTCCCTGGCATACATTACATTTAAGCGTGATTAACCAGTTAATCACATTTTAAGTTGTTACCTGGCCACATGACAAAATTGTGTAACAGCCTATCACACCATTAACTGAATGTGTGGCCAGCTGTAGCCCCATCAGCTGACAGGCCTCCTAGCCACAGAAGCTTGCTACTTGCCAGTGGAGCAGGAAGTCTGGCATCATGGTTCCCCTGCACTGGCAATAAGGCACGATGGAATGGGATCTGATACTTGATTCCATAATCCCACCGCCTGGCATGCATGTATGAATCATAGGAAGCAATTGTGGGGATTGCACATCAGATCCCATCATGCCTTTACTTGCATATCTGCCAGGGTCCTAAGGTGTGATTTTATTCCAACCTGTTCAATCCATTAATGCATTTGCTTTTATAACTGATATCTGACTCGTAAAATTGAGTCAAGGTAAAGAAGCCAGATGGAAGAGGACCCACTTACCTTCATATTAACAGTTATTCAGGGACTGAAGAAGAGCAGAATAAAGAATTAAACTTAGTGAATGTGTCTGGTTGAGCACAGATGTGTGTGGTATATGGTGAGCAGACTCATCTGTAGCACCACACACTGCACCTGGAGGTGTGCCCTGCAGTGCTGTGGGAGGGTTTTTTTGACCCTGGGAGATCTGAGGCAAAAAAAGCAGGGTCCTGCTCTTGGTGTCCACACACTTCCCAAATCCAGAGCCTGGCCAGCCAGAGCCACTCTCTGACTGTGGGCCAGGCTCCCAGGTGCAGGAAAGCTATGACTGAAGCTCCACAAGGCCCACAGGACCCCAAGTAAGGCTTCTGGGGCCAGCACAATTGCTGGCCCGAGCCTCCCTTACCCCACCCAGGGTAACCTGCCAGAGTGTACATGGCATGGGCATTCCCTGCTACTGGGAATGCCGCTACTTGTCCCTAGGGAAGCAAATGGCCATGCTTGCCTGAACACAGCCTGTATGCCCATTTAGTATCTATACCTAATAGGTAGAATGGAATCTGGCCCATACAATAACATATAAAACATTAAGCAATCCACAACTATTAGTCATTGATGAAACTGCATTTAAAGAACTATATTGTTTTGTAAATAAACATAACTTTTCTCTTTTGCTCAAGATGGTACTGTGTCATGTGAAGATTACAAGCAAATCAAACTCAGTCACCATTTTAGTCAAATTGTTGTATTTAAAAGTGGTATCATGGTATTTGGAGTTCAGTCATGGTGCATTGAGGAGAGGATTATTTCTTTAGAAGTTTGAAAGGATTGCTGTTTCTGCAGCTTACTAACAGAATGAGCTTCTCTCATCTCCCTCAAGCACTTTGGGAAATGTTGTGTCTCCAGAACTCTACTGTTTGCATCAAAGATTCCAAATGGCAAAGATAACATATAGTGCCTATTCCTATAACCACTAGCATATGCAATCCAGCAGAATACAGGGCTCAGCATCCTTCCTCTCCAGGATGTGAATACAACCGAACAAAACCATTTAGATGCAACTTCAGCAATGCTAATCCTCCCTACCTCACAGAATCTAAAATGAAAAATCATCAAATAATAAAGTCAGCTCCTGTGAAACTTTTCAAGTGAGTCTTTTTGACATCCATAAAGGTATTTGATGTTAAAATGACTTCATTATCTATTGTAAATGCATGAAAATCATTTTGACTACATCCTAAAAATAGCTTATTCCCATTCAGTGCACTTGTATATCAGCATGACTAAGCATATCAGCACAGGCAGCATCAAGTGTCTGCCTCTATAAAGCAATGACATTGCTCTTGTTTTATTCTTAATCATTTACTTCTATGTATTTGCCCAACTAAATATACAAATACCTTAATTACTTACATGTTATAAACTACTGACAATCTGTGTGACTAGATCATCCACTTATCAGCTAGAAAAGAAAAATATGGAGAAAACATAAGAGACTTAAGAGGCACTGGAAGAGAGAAATCTGCAACAACCAGCTGAAAAGAAGGGCATTTTAGTACTGCAATTACTTGACTTTGCCAAATTTAAAGGGCCAGTTCCAAGATATTGTAGGGGTAGGGTTAAGGAAAATTGGGGAAAGGAGGAGTAAGAAATAGATCATTTATTGTGGCAGTTTCCTTTTGTCATGTTTTGCTTTTTTCATATATCACACCAACAGAAAAAAAAAATATAAGCCCTAAGACAAAACAAAAACCTAGGAAACACAATATGGTTTGTTGGTATTATGTATCAGTTAGTGAAAAACAGGTAAGTTATTATCCTATTTTTTATATTGCTTCTTGATGAGAATGGAATATTAGGTATTGTTCTGGCGTTTTTAGCTGCCTGTTATGTCATGGTTTTGTTATTATGTTAGGGATTTCAGAATTATTTTCCACATACTTAATCGTTATTAATGCTCCCTAATGTCATTATGAAATACCATAATTTATGAAAGTGACAAAACCTGTCAGATCATATCAGTAGAGAAGTACTGTTCCTGCATTAAGTTAATTGATAGGATGGAGATCCATGCTGTGCTGGCTTTATATCAGCTGTGCTACTCACAGTGGACAAGGTTGCTTATTAATAAAGTCAATTCTAAATATTTTTACAGTGCTTAAAATGATGTGGTCAATCACCTGCTATTTCTTTATTTTACAGAATCAACATGTGTGCACTCTATTAAATTAGCATGCAAGGTAATAGATAAGTAAACACCTTTCACAGAGGAGCATTCTAATGTAAAGTTTGTTCCTATGGAAAAGTGGAAACTTGTAATATAATGTGGGAGATTTAGATACACACTATCTGGCAAAGATGTTCTGATGACATCTGTCTGCCATTAAAAACAGAGAGGAAGTCTGACCTGGTTTTCCTCCGATATAACTCTTCTCTGTATAACTCTATTGTCTGGTTCTTCTCTGGTATGGCTCTATCACATTCTATGGTATTTCTTCTGATTTACACCAGCATGATACAGATAAAAATGAGGCAGAAGGCTCCCATCTTCAAAGGCATGATGATAACCAATTTGATTATATGTGTCCAAATAATCAAGGAGAGTCTTTGGATTACTTTGTTGCACAAGACAGAATCATAAAAAATGTCTGGAAGGGAACTCAGGAGGTCATTTAGTCCAACCACTGCTCAATGGAGGATCATTCCTACCTAAATCATTTTAAATCCTGTCTAAGTATTCTTACAAAATTTGGGAACAAACCCTCAACTACTGAACTATTATGTCCAAAACATCAAGATAGCAGCCTTTAATGTGTCTCAGGTAAAGCAAGAGCACTGTCAGTGCTTGTTACAATATCTTTCTGAATTCACAGCACTGAATACTGCATTCTTAAAGTGAGCTATTGAAAATATTACCAATACTGCTACTTGCTAGTGTTGTTATCTACAGTTGTCACTGATAATCTGCACTGCCAGTTTCCTTATGGTTAGCTGTTTACATAATATTGTTTTTATGACTTTGTTAGCTTTCCATTTGTATCATATTGGTGATGTGAGGTGGGAAAAAGTTTTTCAGAACTGATTAGTGGTTGAGAGATGCTACAGATTTGACTGCCCAACTTGAAACACTTTAAAAACACATTAAAAGACACCCTGGGGGGCTACAAGAAATAATAGCCACAAGCTAGCAGAGAGCAGATTTAGACTAGACATTAGGAAGAACTTCTTCGGTTAGAGTGGCCAAGGTCTGGAATGGGCTCCCAAGGGAGGTGGTGCTCTCCCCTACCCTGGGGGCTTCAAGAGGAGGTTGGATATGCATCTAGCTGGGGTCATCTAGACCCAGCACTCTTTCCTGACTATGCAGGGGTTCAGACTCGATGATCTGTTGAGGTCCCTTCCATATATTGAGGACCCTAACATCTATGAATCTATGCATCTATGACTTAATTGTTTGAAGCACCTTGCTGAGCAACTGCCTGGTGAAAAATTAAAATAAGAACTCCCATATTTCAACTTGTCATGAAATTAAAAATAAAAACCTTTAAACAAATGTTGAAAACACTGACTTTAAATGTCTTCTCAAAGGAAAGCTATAAATAAAAATATATACTTTAAACTGCAAATATCAGGGAGAAATCCTACTGATCAAGGATCCCATCTAGTAGGTTCCACTGAATGATTGTAATGAAGACCACAGGTTACTCTGATTGCTGAGTAAGTTGTTCTGGCAGAATGACCTGTCCATTTTTCTATTGAAGAAACTAGTCGCATATGAAGAGACAGAAAGAGAGAAAGAAACTACAGAAATTAAAGGATGAATGAACATACCAGTAATACTGAATTACTTTGTTATGAAGTGGTTTTAAAAAGAATGAAAAAGAATGTGGTGACTCCAGCTTATTCATAGACTAACAAAGTGAAGATTTTACTGGATATCTCTCTACAAAGAAAGAAAGAAGTGAAGAATGGTCATGTCCTCATTTTCCTCAACTCAGTCATAATTTCACATATAGGAACCCTTTCAGAATTGTACTGAAATCAGTGGACAGACTCCCATCGTGCGACTCTAAATGCTCAAAGTAGATGTATATTTAGCTGAGAATTGATTAATACTTCAGGATAATACAAATCCTTTCTTGGCTATTGATAAGAGAATAGGAAATGGAAAATATTTAATATTTTTGTTAAATTTTCAAGATCATCTTCTCTCAGTCTCTCTGGAATGGTTTCATTATGGTATTAATTTCAGAATATAAGGCCCGTCACAAAAAATCTCTATTTTAATCATCTTCAGAAAAACCAAAACAGAAAAAAACCTTTCTGCCGCTACAGCTGAAATACTGTATACTAATGTTGTCCCTCACTGCTAGCTTCCGCCAGCTTAAATTTATAGTGAGATAGTTTAATTTAAGGAAAGTAGAAAGTGAAGGGGTCCTAAACTTCAGCCCCTAACCTTGTATCCATCTAAGCTGAAATAAATGAAAAATAAATATTCATTAAAGTGTTCATTAGTCAGAGACAAGTCCCCTCCTCTCCCCAAAAATAGAAGGAGATACTCTATTTGCTTTTTAAGAAGCACATGGCATTATAAGCCACCATCCCTCACCTTCAAATTATATGCTACTCTTGTAATATATATTCAAATGTGCATCCATCTAGCCTCCCAAAATTAGCAGAATGGCAGGCAGCTTAATGCACTTTTCCTTTCTTCACCTTACTGAAAGAAGGGCTAACAATGGGTTCATAGAGGAGGCAGGATGGAATACTTACATAGCTCCCCACTCTAAATAGGATCTTAATCCAATTTTGTTCTCTTAGCCTGGTTCCACTAAAGCCATTCTTTAAAAAAGGAAAAAGGGTAACACACGGTCCTAGAGCTTATGATAAAGCCTAAAGAATACACACAAAACTCTGTTACCAGATTTGCTCATAATTTTGGGGTGTGCTCATTTATTAGGGGCACATTTCTGAGGATCTCTGTAATTCTATCAATGTGCTGTTTGTGTTACTTGTGTTTCTAGATGGAGCTGTATCTCTCCCTTCTGCAAGTCCTCACCCCCAATGGAGCTATCTTGTAGGACTGTTTCACTGGGGCTGGGTTCCTCCATCCACCAAATCAGTCACACACTCTCTCTCTTTCTCTCTCTCTCTCTCTCTCTCTCTCTCTCACACACACACACACACACACACACACACAGATTAACGTGACACACCTGACCCAGCCAGGTTGATCAGCATGGACAGGCTGACACCCTCATATGCCAGGAATCAATTAATTAAGGTAACAACAAAATACAGTCAGACACAAGCACACAGGTGAACAGAATATCTCTGAATCCAGCTGGGTATCCAGTTGACACCCTTACAGGCCAGCATTCAGTCCATTAGGACATATCTGAGGCAAACTGGGTCAACCAGCCTGTACAAGCTGATTTCCTTATGCGTCTCAAACTCAGCATGTCCCAATCTTTTGCCCTAACTGTCCTAGTAGTAGCCCCCTTGATGAGCAGACCCCACTATAGTTTTGGGCATTACAGGGATCTTTGGCTTAGGTAAAAGAAGCATTGCTGCAGAGCAAATGGGGAGGTCAGGGGGAAGAAAGAGTAGGTGAGGTTCATCCAAAAAAGTATAACAACTAGCTTGGCCATAATAATTATTTATTGCCATGTATATGAACTTATGATGATACCAGTAATAATAGCCACACAAAAGAGAGACAACTAAACAGTTACAGTATTACATAGTTTTAATCAGGGTTTTGGAGAAGTCTAGCTTGAGCTTGATTAGCAAAAGTCAGGCATAGAAAGATGTTCCTGAAGTAAGAGAATAAAATTCAGGTTCCTAGAGTCAGAGAAAGAGAGTGAGAGAGAGAGAGTGTGAGTGAGTTGAGGTCTCACGTCTCAGTGAAGCTTGAACCAGTTGAGGTTCCCAGGTATTTGTTGGAGCTGGAAGACAGGCAAAGTGCTCAGCATGATCAATGGAGAGATTCCAGGTAGAAAAGGAGTGAAACTGGTTCAGCTTTGGATCCAAGCACCAGGACAGATGGTTGAGCTCAGGTAGGGGTTTTTGTAGACATCTGACAATGTCTCAAGAGAGAACACTAGGTTTGCATTTGGGTAAACAATGGTTCATATGCTGGATAATAGGAATTGATCACTGCTGGCTATAGGTTGCATTACTTTGAGGGAGTTCACAATACAGACAGAAAGATTCAGTGTCTTGGATACCAATAGAGGTGTCATTACTAGAATTGATCTGATAAATGCTTAGCTGGGTGCATGAGGATGTAGATTGATTAGCATCTGGATTCTCCATCATGCAGCGCTCCCCTGTTTTTCTAATCCTAGAATTCAGTGCAGTCTTTGCCTTGGAATCTCTGTTCTCCATCCTGAATGCTAATGAAGGTGCATGCCTGTCCCATTTCTCATTTAAATGAATTGTCATCTGGTTCCATCTAGGATGCAAATTAGATGAAGGGAGTTGCTTCACTCTTGTCATCCTTGTCTGGAGGGTTTCAGGTGCATCTCCCAATACATCTTCTTTGTCTTCTGTAAGTCTTTCCTCTAATCAGTTCTTGTTCAGGCAGAGATGGAGAGGGGGAGAGTTCTTTGTGAGTCAGACAGGCTGCGTTCTGTGCCAGGGTTCCCCAAGAACATGGAGCTGACAGGTGACAAGTTACATAGGTGTCTCTACACATAAAAATCTCTGGAAGCCTTATTTGAATCTCCTGAGATCTGCTATGTTTGGGGACAGAATTGTTGCTTAGTCTATGCTAGTGTTACAAGGTGTAGGAAGAACAAATCGTTTCTGTGATAGAATAATTTTAGGGAATATTCACAATAGGGATTTTATAAAAATTAAAGGGATCAGCATTTAACTTGAATTTTTACTTTTTAAATTATCCTAAATGACACTATATTTTATATTGTATGCATTCATATATGTCTGAAATACAGAGCAGTGTATCTTGTCAACAAAACTGTATATCTGAGTTCCATAATAAACAACTAAGAAGCATAAATTATGTGTGTTCATCAAAATACATTAGATAAAAATATCTTATTTTTCTGAGCCTGGCCCCTTAAATGAATTTGAATGGCCTGTTCCTGGATAAATTTGTAAAAGTTGTACTTGTCTCGGATAACCAGTTCTCCATCTCATAGCAATTGCTAACTGCAATTTTTGAGTAAATCCAAGTTTTGGAAACTTTGTTGATTACCTTTGCTTTCTGCAAAGTCTTAGTAAACATATTGTACACAATAGAGGTTGCCACGGTATATAATTAGTATTTCTTTCTCTGTTTTTTGTCTCAACTGATGACAGTACACTGATCAAAACTGAGTAGTCTTCAGAGGCTGGAAAGACCTGCTTTGATGTAGAAAATAATCCGGGGAGGATACAGAAATGGGCACTGGGATGGAAAGATGTTGCTAAAACAGATCAAAAGAAACAGGCCCTGTAGAGTGCTGGTTGAACAGTAATTGGATGTTTCCTTTTAAAGGGCCTGATTAATGGTAGCAGAACTGTAAATTTACCTTAAAGCTCATTCCTTGTGAGATTTGGTGCTAAAATAAATGTTTATATGTATACAGTCTACACAGAGAATCTTAGTTTCAATTATACTACAACATTTTATAGTGTTCTAATTTTACATAGTGTGTTGTGGTGTGTTATAAGCAGGGATCCTGGTTTTCTCTGATTAAAAAAAATCCCAATATTTGAATAAGAAAAAGTAACCCCAATTCCATATTGTTCCATGATTTAAATGAAACACAACTTATATATATAGACACACAGTAAAAGCGCTGTTATCTAGCATCCCCCAGGAATGAGGGATGCCGGATAACAAAATATGCTGGTTAATTGAGTGGTCCCAGATGCCACTTCTCTCGCTGAGTTCCTCCAGCCCTTCTGTGTTCCAGTGTCTTTGCCATCCCTCTCATGGGTCCTGTGGGCCCTACAGGACAGGGGAGTGGGCCCCGCATAGCCCCACACAGCCTGTTATGCCCCTGTACCATGGGGGGCTCGGCAGTGGAGGCTGCTTTGCCCCAGGCTGTGGGGTCTCAGAGAAACTGGAAGTGTCACAGTGGGCACTTCCAGTTTCACATTTCCGTACAAGCCGGCATGCCAGTTAACAGAGCATGCCAGGTTGTAAGGTGCCGGTCACCAGAGAGTTTACTCTGTATGTATATGTGTGTGTGTGTGTGTGTGTGTGTGTGTGTGTACATAAACACACACACTAGTGGTGTTTTATTTTAAATATATATCAAATCAATATCTATATCTACAGTGGTGTTTTATTTTAATCATGGAAGAACGAGGATTTAGGGTTACATTTTTAATCCAAAGACTGGGGATTTTTTAACAGAGAAAACCAGGATTCCTGTTTATAAGAGTGCAAAAGGCATCACCTAGTCCATCGCTTTGCCCATTGTATTGATTCAGGTACTCCTAAGGAATGTAATGAAAATAACAACTACACCCCAGGGACCTATATGCAGAAAAATTCAAAATGATGAACAGAAAAGAAAAATCAGTCATGAAACAGAGATATGTCATTGCTAATTGAAGGTGTATGATCAATTATTGGGTAATTATTATTTTTTAATGGCTTACAACATAGACAAATGAAAGTATTTTTTTCAAGTATCAAAACATTTGAAAATATAATAACATAATCTCTATTAGCACCTGAAGATCTCCAGAATGGAATAATCAATATCCTTAAGAATAGGATGTACTTTGCATATCCCCTGCTGTGCTCCTTTTCCTTCATGTCCTCCTTAGAAGATTTCCTTACCTTTTTTCCTATGTGTATTAAGTATTGTATACATACACACATATATATGTGCATACATGTGTGTATGTACACATGTGTATATGTATGTGTACACACACACACATATATACACAACTATATGTATATATATATGCACACATACACATGCACTTCCAAATGCTGTAAGAAAAGTAGTATGATACCATTTCTATAGTCGTCTCTACCAATATGTGAACTTAGACTTGTAATGTAACTTGGGTACACAGGTGTGTGGAGAATCAGACATTATAGGTATCAGCAGATGTTTGCGGGGGGGGTGTTCCAACACTGTAATTTCAGCATGTCAGAGCAGCCTCCATTATCGAGTCTGCTGGAGCATACTAATTAGTATGTATCAGTGTCCCCACACTTAAAAATGGTGGTGGGGACATTTTAACTAAAACTTGTTGGGCAAGCTTTAGTTAAAGTGACCCGAACACCATTTTGAAGTTCGGGGATGCTAATAACATAAGACACTGCAAGCACATTAATTGAGCCATTTCAGCACATTAATTGAGCCACTCTAATTACAGCACCCCCCCCAGAGAATGTATAAAAATGCACTATCAGCTTGTGATGGGTGTGTACACACCTGCCACTGAGCACAACTCCATCAAATAAACCCTATGATGAAGGACTAGGTAGACTGCCAGGGAGGGGAAGGGATATGTATTATGATACACACGGAGGGGTGTGTGTGTGTACACACAGGTACATACATACATATGTATGCATGCATATCCAAGAATCATTCTCTACAAGGCTTCGTAGTGGAATGTACAAAATAACAGCAAGAGCATCAATGTTGACTGCAAAGCAGTTTTGAAAATCCGTGACTGAGGTGGGAAAACTTCTGCATACATATTGTTTATTCCAGTTGTGGTCTAGAAACAGGATTTGGCTTTATGACAGTTCTTCTTTAGCAATACTTGCAAAGAGGAAGTTTGAAGATTCTGATTAATGAAACACTGTATTACTTGTACATTATATGGTAGGTTACTACAAGGATAAAGAAGGTAGTTGTGAGAGAGAACAGAAAAAGTTGGATATAACAGAATTTATCATAACATAACCTGGAACTGCTAAGAGAAAATTCACTCCTTGATCAGGTAATGGGATCTTTATTATTTTAAATGGTAGATTCTCAATTGAAAATGTATGAGTAGTGTAATGCACAGAACCAGAAGGTCAGCTCCTGTAAGAGTGCACATCCACTGTATGTGCTTAATATTACAATGGTATAACATAACACAACAAATGTTTTATTTGTTCTATGTTTTTGTGTGTTCTTCTCACTTACCTTCTCTGAATTTGATCTCACTTCCATTAAAACTAAAAATATAGCTCCACAAACTTCATTGTTCAGAACCTGAATACAAAAAATATAGAATTCAACAAAGAATATCTATTTAAACACTACCTAATGCTTCCTTTGTACAGCAGGTGCTATTGCTACACTATTGAAATTCTCTGGTTTAGTTGTTTTGCATTTCTGTAAGAAATACAGGATTCATTAGTTCAGTACATTCACATTAATAGTCATGGGAGTTTCTATAATGACGTACCTAATTTTGTTTGATGGTTGATTCATGTCATTCTGCCTGAGCAGAGATATTTAGTTGAACGAGTGAATCCCAGTCTGGTGCTGGAGTAATTTATGGTAAGGCAATTAGATAAGATTTGGAAACTGATTATGCAGTATGAAAATATTTTTATGACAACCGTGATGTGCAAAATGCTTTCTCATAGATTCATCACAATGGCAGGATAGAAAAATGAACCCAGCTTTAATAAATAAATAAATAAAAAGTAAATATTTTATAAACTGCTAGGACACAGAAATGGAGATTCAATTTTTGTTTAAAAAACATACTTCTACAATTGTATTTATGAGAACCAACAACTCTTAAGTTTTATTACATTTTACTATAATTACCAGAATTGCTATTTATTTAGCTTAGCTCACGGCTTTGAAACAAATTCCAATGTGGATGTTCCTGAGGGAGAATTTTGGTGCTATTATTTTAAATGAATAGTCTCATCTATTTATTCACTGTTCTTCATCACTTTGCTTCTCAGTTTTTCACTGCTTTTTAGGTGATGTTCACTTCCCACATGACCCTGAACAAGTCACTTACTTTGTCTCTGCTCCAGCTCCTCATTTATAAAATATACATAATGATACTTCCTTGCTCTGAAGTAATAAGCTATTTCATGCAGGGAACGTTCCTTACTCCCTTTGTACAGTGCCTCGCTCACCAGGTTCTGATTTTAGGTGTTGAAGTTGTTACAAAGCAGAGTAAAACTCACTGAAGTCAGTAGGTTAAACCACCACTCACCATTTCAAATTGTAAAGCAGACAGTAAAGCATATACATTTTCTTAATGCAAACCAAGGCAAACCAAGGTGGCTCAGGAATAGTAATGAATTTCTTGAAGGAGTTATGCTGGGTATTGTTTTGTGCATAGATGCATGAACACAGGACTTTGAACAGGTAGAGAAACTAAGGAGGGGGAGAGGGGGGCAGCAGCTGTTATTTTTCTACCCCCACCCAAATTAGTGCCCAGAGCTGCTGCCCCAGTCTGCCTTTCTTAGTTATGATACTGAGGGTATGGGTCATGCTATGGTTTCAGAAGATATTTCATGATACACTCAGGGAATAAGAAAAAAGATGACTTTGTGAATGTGGTACCCCACATTTATGGCAATACTTATTATAAAGCATCTGCCTTTTCTATTTTCCACTGAACTTTTCATACTGTCTGTCTCAATTTTACATACAAATTTTACGTTTCTGACCGGGAAAATTTTATTTGTTTTCTTAAAACATTCAATAGCACTGGGTGATCAAACAAATTAAGAATTCTTTATACCTTTGCTGAGCTGATAAAACTTTGGGGATTCGAGTAAGTTGTTTGAAGCTGTCAGCTTTCTGTTTTAAGTTTGAGAACCAGTTGGTAAACATGGCACTGTTTATAGTAAGCTGCCCCTAATTACAAAAAATAAACAACTTAAATAGCTTGGGAGACTGAGAGACAGAAGGCAAAGAAACTCTAACTGATCCTTCCATGATATCAACACTTCTCCAGTTCTCTGCAATTCTCCCTTCCTGTCCCTCCACCCAAAAGGTATAAATGTGTTTATGTTGACCCAGTGGTCTGGGGACTGTTATGGTGGGTTGTAAGCAGGCAGTTCTGGGATTTACTCAAGGTCCTGGGGAGTAACCTGGATCAAAAGGAGTGTGCAGAATCCAAGGGCTCTTGTATACATGACTACGTCAGGTGCCTGCTGAAGGTAGACGTGGTGAGGGGACCAAACCGTTTTGGTTTTTTTTTTTTGATGGAGCCTGCCTACCTCTCCTTCAGCTAGGGGGCAAGCTGCCAGCAGACTGGGTGGCCCCTGAGCTAAAGGGGGCTCCAGACCTTCCCTCTGAGGTGGCAACACCCCTCAGGGACACCTGGGCAGGCTGCTAATGGGACAGGTGCTGCCCCAAATTGAGGTTGGAGAAAAGTTGGATTGGGCCAAGTGCTGTCTCTGAGCTGGGGCAACACTTTGCCTTATAGCAGCCCACCAAGGAAATCCCAAGAGGCATCACCACTATGGAGGGAAGGACTGGAGGCCCCCATAACTCAGAAGCTGCTTGGCCCACCAGCATCTCACCCCCCAAATGTAGGCAGGATCTGCCAAAAAAAAATAATAATAAAGGATCAGGCCCCTCACTATAACAGTGATAGAAAAATAAAACCCCAACGTTGAAATAGTGAGCCCCTGTCATTTGTACAAGTGACCCAAGTATTGGTAAGCCAGAATCCAGGACAACAGTCCAAAGAGCCATATTAGACAGCTGGAGCATCAGGAGGACAGTAGGGTTAGAAAGCAAGCCATTCTGAGTAGCCAAGAGATAAATCTGGAATTAGGTTGAGGAAAAGATTGGGTTAGGAAGCCAGAGCATCAGGACAAACATGTAATGTGGAGGTGAGCTCAGTTGGGTAGCCAAGGGATCATTCCAAGAGCTAGTAGATTATTGAGACTATGGCCTGACAGGAATGAAGGTAAATTAAGTTTGATAAGCCTGCTCCAATGAAATCATATGTTCTAAAGAAGTGTTAGTAGAAAACCTTAATAAAAATCTTAGTAATGGAATACAGAAAATAAATAAATGTAATACAAATACATGTGAAGACAGGCTATATTCTGCCTTCATACAATTAGGACACTCTAGCATAAAAATAGACCATATATTTGAAAGAAAAAAAAACAAATTCTTTGCAGTAAGCTGCTAAAATACAAAACTAAGCCTCCCTGGGACCAAACATCCTTGGTGATCACATAATTCCCCACACTGGAACTGATTAGAAGTATTATCAAACAGCTACAGCTTATACCTGACAAAAATCAGACTTTGAGAGAAATATTTTCATGTCCTCTTTAAACCTCATCAAACTGATCCTTGGATGCAAATGTATCACTGCTTAACAGTTGATTCACCAAAAGGTGTTTAATCTGTCAGCTCATCTCCATAGCTATTTGCTACTACAACATCCTACAGCCCTACAATGGTCCCATCAGAACCCAAAATGAGATATACCTAATTGAACACACCAATTGTCTAATTTAAGGAATACGGAATGCAAAATCAGAATGAGCCCCTTGGAAGGTGGATGTTCAAACACACAACTGAATAATGTATAGATTAGTATGTTACTGAACTAAAGAGACTGAGTAAGAACTGTGCTTTTGGGAACTTGGCAACATTTCTAATTAGATATAGGATTATTGTGATAGTTTAGACTCTGCTAAACAAGAAAAGATATTGTATGAGGGACACTTATCCCCCCCAAAAAACTATCTGAATGTTCTGAGCAGCAGAGGTCTGAAGGCCCAGGCTGCAGAGCTGAATGCTCCAAAAGGGTTGTCCATACAATAAACATGAAAGTATGTTGCCAGAAGAGTGGAATTTTCCATGTGCAAGCACCATGCTAAGTGGGTGAGAAAATAGGGCTAACTTGTGCCAAGTATGGAAGTCAACATGGACCCAAACATTGTGCTGCATTTGGAAAACAATATTTAATCTGTAATGAGAAAAAACTTGACCAAGTGTTGCAGATCCCAAACACAAACTCTCAAGTGCATACAGCCGAGAGCAATCCAGAGGAATGTTATATAGATATGGTATAACCAAGCAAAAGCAATTAGACAGACTGGATTTTGCCAGTGGAAGTGAAAGGAACAATAGTTTCATTTCAACAGAAACTGGACCTCAGTTTAATGTGATTCAGTGGTAGAATCCTTATCTGCTCTGCAGGAGACTTAGTTTTGAATCCTGGATGTACACATAAGTACAACTGTAAAGGTACCAAACATCTGGACTTATTCTGGCATTTATATTCTGTCTCAACAGTCTAAAGAGGAACTAAAAAGTCTGGGCAACACCAATTACTCCATACTTCTGCCTAGGCATACATGTCAAAGGTCCTGGTGGTCCCTCATACATTCATCATGGTCCAAAAGGATAAACAGTTGCCTACTAAAAATTGAAAATTAAAATTGAAACCAAAAGCTAGTCTAAAAACATCAAAATAACTGGCTATTCATCAAGAAATATATATTAGTGAAAGGGAAAAGCATTGCCAGCCTCCAATATAGAATACATGAAATCTCATTCATTGTGGTCCCTTGGGAGGTGACAACAATTTTAGGTCTGGCAGCTTGTAAATCTAGTTAAGTGTGTACTTACAGTACAAAAAAACCACAACTTGCATGCCTCTTGATGATCTTTTTGGCTGTCAGAGCCCAAATCAGGTCATTCACATTATAAAGAAATCAGTTCTCCAGAACACAGGAATAAATTATGTATGTTCTTATGGGAAGAAATGGGCCTATGGATACAAATGCAAACGACTTCATGTAGAAAAAGAAAATCGGTCTCAGTGGTTTGTAGCTAATGAACTTTGTGCTATGTGCAGAAGCATAACTGCCAAAAGTACAAGTCATTTGGAACCCGGTATAAGGACTGAAGTCTGTCAAGACTTGGAAAGGAAGCTTCCCAGAAAAAAATAAACAAACAAAATTAAAACAGCGAAATTGGATTTGATACTTTGGCTGCCTGGGAAAAAATATAAAACCTCTTGAAAGACTCATAGGCCAAGTACAGACATTATACATAAACTGCTACAGGGGACCAAAAACTGATCTAAACCCATAACAGTAGAGAAGTGCAGTGCACATAGTCCCGTTTTAAAATGGCTGAACTTGTTCTAAGATAGACCTGGATGGATGCAGTGTCAGACTTAAGTGATTTAGGTTAAACCAGTCTCTTGAACTTCTGTACCAGATTCTCTCCCTAGTCAAGTTAGGTTGTGATCTGCTGGCATCCCAAGTGCCTTTGTAGGTCCCCTACTTCCCCCTCCCCATGTGGAGACTCACTGGAACTTGGCTGCACTTAGATACTCCAAGTATCAGCTGCAGGCAAGGGGTAAAGGGCAGGGGGAGGTGGGGCAATAAAGGTAGCATCAATAGCTCAGGGATTTTCTATCATTATACATTGTCCGTAGGTTGTGGGAGGAGGGGAGGAGGGGAAGGATGCTCCACAGAAAGAAGGATGAGGCCTTTCAGAACTTCAGCAAACTGCAGGCTGAGTTGGAATACAGATAGCCAAGATCTGATTAAAATTCATTTGTCAACAGCACAAAATGCCAAAAAATGTCAGCAGCAGAGGGTGTCTGGCCTGATTCGTGCAATTGTGTCAGGTGTCTGCTGCCACTTCCTGAAGTTTAGCAGAGTTCTGAGGGGCCCAAACCTTCCTTCTGCAGAGTGCCCCTTTCCCTACTTCATGGACCTGTGAGTGCTTCCTGCAAGGGGTCTGGGGGAGGGCTCTGGTCCTGCTCCCTGGGGTTGCACCAACTTGCACAAAGCTGGAGCTGGGGATGACCGAGCAGACACAAGCAGAAAGCTTGGCACCAGCTGTTAGCTGGGCCAGGCAGCAGGTGGAGATCAGCCTCAACCCCAGCCTGAGCCAGAACACCTGCAGGGAGTTACATGGTGGGGGCTTCTCCTCCATCACTGCCCAGTATGGCTGGCCAGTGTGGCTCCTCTCCCCAGCCATGCCACCCACTGGCTGTCCAGGGGATAAAGGGGGCTTAGACCTCTGCTGCACGGACTTGCTGCCCTGCCCCTGACCCGGAGCACAGCTAGGGAACTCAGGCAACTAGGTCTCTCCCCACTCCTCCACTGCCTGTCCCAGATGGCCAGCATAACACATCTCCACAGACCATCAGTCAGTTATCAGACATTTTCCAACAGCTTGTAGTGCCCTCAACCTGGCTGGCAGGCTCAATGCCCCCAACCCCCACCTCCATGAAACTGTAAATGTCTGTTTTGTTCACTTCCAACCTAGGGCACTTAAAGTGCAAAACTTAAACCATTTCCTCCTCAGGCTTTTTGAACCTCTGCACTTAGCCAATAGATGTACAGGCTTGTTAAAAGAGCTGCTGAAAAGTGGGAATAGGAAAGTAAACAGAAAAGGCTCACTCCAGAGTCAAGTGCTAATAACCTCTCCTCTGCAAATAGATGTTCTTTTTTGGTGTTACTTGACTTTTATATTAATTGTTGGGAGGGAGATATAATTATAGAAGTTATGATTTAGATATGTGCCCTAATGTACAGGAAGTTGGTAACTGAGACACAATCTCTTAGTTAAGTAGTCATTAGTTAGTTAAAACCAGACAGGGTCAACAGAAGTTGCACACTGCTCCATAATTAAAATTTGTTATTTTTCTCATTTTTCATAGTTTCATAGTTGGTAGGGTTGGAAGAGACCTGAGCAAAACATCAAGTCTGACCCCCTGCCACGGTCAGGAAAGGATGCTGAGGTCAAACGATACTGGCAAGGTGTCTATCTAGCCTCCTTTTGAAGACCCCCAAGATAGGAGCGAGCACCACTTCCCTTGAAAGTTGGTTTCAGATCCTAGCCGCCCTGACTGTGAAGTAGACCTTCCTGATAGTTAGCCTGAATCTACTCTCAGTCAATTTATGGCCATTATTCCTTGTTAATCGCAGTAGTGCTCGGGAGGAACAGGAACTTTCCCATTCCCTGATGATCTCCCTTGGCCATTTTATAGATGGTCACCAGATCCCCTCTCAGCCTTCTCTTGTGGAGGCTGAACAGGGTCAGGTCTGGTAGCCTTTCCTTGTAAGGCCTGCCCTGCTGCCCCCGGATCATGGGAGTGGCCTTCCTCTGGACCTTTTCCATGTTTTCTACATGTCTCCTGAAGTGCGGTGGCCAGAACTGGATGCAGTACTCCAACTGCAGCCTGACCAGTGTCACATAGAGGGCGAGGATCACCTCCTGGGATCTGCAGCCTGTCCCACCCTTCTAGGGTGCTTGTGGATTCATCTGTGAATTTGAACAAGATGCTTTTCACTCCCTCATCCAAATTGCTGATGAAGATGTTGAACAATGCGAGCCTGAGGACTAAACCCTGGGGGACCCCACTGCCCACATTCCTCTAGGTAAAAAATGACCTGTCCACCACCACTCTTTGGGTGTGGCCCTCTAGCCAGTTTGTGACCCATCTGACTGTGTAGGCATCAACACCACAATCTCCTATTTTTTTTTTAATGAAAATGGAGTGAGAGACAGTGTCAAAAGCCTTCCTAAAATCCAGAAAGATTACGTCTACCATGACACCTGTGTTCAAGGATTTTGTGACCTAGTCATAGAAGATGTTGGTCTGACAGGACCTGCCTCTAATGAACCCATGTTAGTTACCCCTAAGCATACACTCCCCTGCTTTCCTTTCACAGATGTGCACCTGGATAATTTTCTGAAAGACCTTCCCCAGGACCAAGGTAAGATTAGCAGGCCTATAATTTCCTGTGTCTTCCTTCCTCCCTTTTTGGAAAATAGGGACCATATTGGCCCTTTTCCAGTCCTTTGGCACCTCACCAGAGCACCTTGAGTGCTCATAAAGCTGCGCCAGGAGTCCCACAACGACCTTTGCTAATTCCCTCAGCAATTTGGGGTGGAGATCATCAGAACCTGCTGATTTGAACATGTCCAGTCCCTCCAGAATTTTTCTGACTAGGTCCTTACTGAGCCAGGGCCTGGCAGCGTTTCCCCTGGAACCATCAGGGATCCCAATGAGGGGGATGACCTGGTCCCTGCTTAGAAAAATGGAGGCACAGACATTTTTAAATAGGTTAGCTTTTTCATCTGGTGAGACCACCAGATTTCCAAGTGTGTCCTGCAGAGGCCCTATGTTACCTGGTACTTTCTTTTTACCCGTTATGTATTTAAAAAAGGATTTCTTGTTATCCTTAATCTGGGTTGGTAGTCCCACTTCCATCTCCTCCTTGGCCTGCCTAACAGTCCCCCTACAATCCTGAGCAATGCTGGTATAGTCCTCCCTGGTGATGGCCCCTCCCTTCTATTGAGTGTTCACCTCCTTCTTAGCTTTGAGACATTTCTGGATGCTTTTGGTGAGCCATTTTTGGGGGCTTTTGAGCACTCTTGCCCCATTTGATCCGTGCTAAGATGGCCACCCTTTGAGCTTGGAGGATTGTCTCTTTCAGGAACGACCAGTCTTCTTGGACTCACAACTCCCCACCCCTCCAGGACCTCAGTGCCTCCCTGACTCCTTAGCTCAATGAAATCTGCCCTCCTGAAGTACAGGGCTGCTATCTTACTGCAGGGTTTTTTTCACCCAGTGCTGGATGGTGAATTCCAGAAGACAATGATCGCTATCGCCCAGGTGATCAAGCACCCACTGTCCCATCACCAGGTCATCACTTGTAGCCAGGACTAGTTCTAACAAGGCATTTCCCCTGGTGGGACTGTGCACCTCCAAGGTTAGATGGAGGTCCTGTAACATGGCTAGGAACCTACATGAGCAGTCAGACCTGGCTGACTGCTCTTCCCAGCAAATGTCTGAATAGTTTAGGTCACGCATGAAGACCACCTCCTTTGACTTAACTGCCTCCGTGAGATGACCTGAGAATTTCTGGTCTAGCTCTTCTACTTTGTTTAGTGGTCTGTACTAGACCCCCACTGTTAAGTCCTTTTTCCCCAGCCTCCTTGTATTCTGACCCAGAGCACTTCTGACTGCACCTCCTCTGACACAGTGCTGCTTATTGAGGATGTGAATTGTTCTTTGAAATAAAATGCCACACCCACACCTTTCCTCCCTGTTCTATTCCTCCTGTATAGCCTATAGCCCTTGGTGTTCACCGCCCAGTCATGCGTTGGATCCCACCACGTTTTGGTGAGTGGGATCCATTATATGCCTGTTTTTATCCAGTGATTGCTACAATATTTATATTTGGTGTTTTGCATATGAATAAGAATAATTTGCTCAGTTAATATTTAGAAACAGATGGACAAGAAATAACTATGTTCAATTTCAACTCTAAGATTTATATTGTTCTAAATTGTTTTAATTGTTGTTTTGTTTTGTTTTTATATAATATCTGTCTTATCATTGTGGGGTAGGGGTTGTTGAATTAGTCATTTAATTCCAAAATATCTGGGCTCCAATAGAAATGTCCACAGACCTATTTATTTCAGTTAATATTTTAGATACAAAGTTTCATTTTTTTATACCATTGCTATACATTTTTTTCCAGTTAAGAGGTCTGCATTTTTTATTTTTCTCATTTCATAAGGTATACTCAGAAATGTAGCATAAAAACAAAACAATTACCTCAGGGTTGTTTTTGCTTGTGGATTGGAAACTGGCTAATGTGGTCCCTATTTTTAAGAAGGGGAGTAAGGAGGACCCAAGTGATTATATGCCTGTAAGCCTCACCTTGGTGCTCAGGACCCTCTTGGAGAGAATCATCAAGGAGCATATCTGTGGGGGGCCTGCAGGGGAGATCATGATCAGGGGCAATCAGCATGGGTTCATCAAAGGCAGGTCCTGCCAGACCAACCTGATTGCCTTTTATGACCAAGAAACTAAATTCTTGGATGATGGTGTCGCTGTGGACATAGTCTTTCTAGACTTTAAGAAGGTCTTTGACACTGTCTCTCACACCATCCTCATCAATAAATTAAGTGCCTGTGGCATTGATGCGTGCACAGTTGGACGGGTAAAAAAATGGCTGATTGTGCATACACAGAGAGTAGTGGTGGACAGGTTGTACTCACCCTGGTGAGATGTGAACAGTGGTGTACCCCAGGGCTCAGTCCTTGGGCCTGCACTGTTTAACATATTCATCATAGACTTGGACAAGGGGCTGGAAAGCATGCTGTCCAAGTTTGGGGTGAGGTAGACACACTTGAAAGGAGAGAGATGCTGCAACTAGATTTAGACAGACTACAAAACTGGGCAGATGAGAATAGGTTGGGTTTCAATGTAGACAAATGCAGGGTGCTGCACCTTGGGAGAAGGAATCCACAGCATACATACAGGCTGGGGATTTCCCTTCTTGAAAGCAGAGAGGCAGAAAGGGATCTTGGAGTCATTATTGACTCTAGATGAATATGAGCCACCAATGCCAGACTGCAGCCAGCAAGGCCAGCCATACCTTGTCATGCAACCAAACGGGCATCTCAAGCCAGTCCAGAGAGGTGATACTTCCCCTTTATGCAACTTTAGTCAGGCCACAGTTGGAGTACTGAGTCTAGTACTGGGTACAACACTTCAAAAGGGATGTGGCCAGCCTGGAGAGTGTTCAGAGGAGAGCCGCTCACTTGGTGAGAGGGCAGCAGAACAGGTCCTATAAGGAGAGACTGAAGGACCTGAACCTGTTCAGCCTCAGCATGAGGAGGCTGAGAGGGTACCTGGTGGCTGCCTACAAGCTCATCAGGGGGCATCAACATCAAATAGGAAGAGCTCTTTTCTCCCCAGCACCACTTGGGGTGACAAAGAACAATGGTCATAAGCAGATGGAGAATAGATTTAGGTTACAGATCAGAAGGCAATATTTTACAGTTAGGGTGGCCAAAATCCAGAACCAACTTCTCAGGGAAGTGGTCGTTGCCCCTACCTTGGAAAAATTCAAGAGGAGGTTGGATGATCACCTGTCTGGGGTCGTGAGAGCCCAACATTCATTCCTGCCTGTGGCATGGGGTCAGGCTAGATGATGTGTTCAGGTCCCTCCTGACCCTAGCTACTATGAAACTATGAAACTATAAACAAGTAGGATGCCTAAAAGGAAATGCATTTAAACCAAGGAAGTTCATGTAGAACCAATATATTCTGTAGAATAAATTGCTTTGTTAGAATGGAAACTGTATAGATACCTATGTACTGTGAATATAAATTGATAGGTGAGAGACGGTAGATCTAGATATCTGTAAATCCAAGGAAAGACCTTGGTCACATAGGGCACATCTGCACATGACCCTATGTCACTATAGCAATGTGCTACAGTGACATATGGTCCATGGGTGTCTTCTCATGACCAAGAGCTACTTTATCATAGCAGCATGCTCTCCCATTATACCACAACGCTATAGCGAAGTAGCTGCTAAAGCTGCATTATAGGACTGTGTGAAGCTGCAGGTGCTGATTCGATTCAGAGATCAAATCCCTGAATCTGAATTGAATCAGGAGACCAAAAAAAATGTCTGAATCAATTTGAATCTCTCATAATTGATTCAGAAAAGATTCGGAGAGCTCCAGAGATTCAGGCAGTCCTCACTTGCTGCTGCAGGGACTTGGACCTGGACTCCATGCAAACAGGTAGGGAGTGGGAGAGGGACCTGGCAGGGACCCCTGCCAGGCCCCATCCCCTGCCTGCTTCCCCAGCTCCCCTGAGCACTCCCCGACCTCTACCCACTTGCCCAGTCCCCTCTCCCTCCATGGCTGCCCTGCCCAGCCTGAGCTGCCAGTTCTTTAAAAAAAAAAAGAAAAGAAAAGTAAAGCCCCACATTCACTGGCTCTTGCAAGGCAGGTAGGGGAATTTGCACTGCTTCCCACTGCCCTGCTCTGCATAGGGGACTCTGCCAGAGGTCCCCATCTCCTGCTTGCTCTCCCAGCGCACTCAGTAGCTATTCCACCTGCCCCAGCATCCCCAGCTCTTAAAAAAAATATTTAAAAAGACCCACACTCAGCGGCTGCTGCAGTGGGGCTCATAGCAGAGCCTCCCCCATGCAGCACAGGGCAGTGTGGGGCAGCAGGGATTTTCTTCCTGCCTGGCAGGAACCAGTGAGTGTGGGATTTTTTTTATATATATAGAGAGAGAAATCTGGGAGGCTGGGGCTGGGAGAGTGGGCAGTAGATGGGGGCTTGTGACACAACCCCTGACCCAGCACAAGGCTGTGCAAGGCAGTGGGGATTGCAGGGGAGAGGGCCGTGGCAGCATCCAGTGAGTGCCAGGCTTTTTTTTTTTTTTTAAAGCACTGTGAGACTGGGGCTGGGTTGGGCAGCCATTGATGGAGCTGAGAGAGTGGGTATGGGATGGGTTCTGTTTAATTTGAAGATTCAGCCTATTTGGTGGCATTAAAATCTCCGAATCAGATTTGGCCAAATCAATTCAGGACAGTGCTTCAAATCACCGAATCAAATCACTGTCTCCTGAACTGAATGAGTCCAAATCCAAAGCGAATACTAGCTGCTTTGTGCATGCCTAGTGTGTTATAGCACATCATTATGATGAAGCAGATTACGGCGCAGTGCAGGCAGTTAATGCACCATTCTTTAGTACTTCCAAAAAGAAGTACTAAAGCATGGAGCAGTAACAATGATGCTGTAGGTCAATGTGTAGATGCACCCAAGGGCATCAGATAGTTTGATATCTCTTTGATTATAATACTATTTGTTCATATGGAAGTCTTTGTATTAAATGATTATTTAAATCTTGTTAGTAAGCTGTTAGATGTTTTATGGGGTCTGCTGTTATCATAGTTCTCCTGTACTTACTCATTAATTCAGGTAATATAAATCCATGTTGTCCTATGGCCCATAATTTTTAGTATACCTACATTTTTAAAAGAAATTACAAATGCAGATTTTGAAAGGAAAACAAAATTTATATTTCCATAAGTATAACATAGATTATTAGGTTCCCTCTTACTGGACACCTAGTAAAATATCCCCATTATGAACTGTGTTCAAATAAATATGATTATAGCTGATGGCTATGATCCTTGTTCTCTACCCTTTCTCTTCTCTAACTAACAAATTGCTGTGGAGTTTGGCAAATAAAACTTACAGGATGAATTGGAATAGAGATAGCCCAGATCTGATTAAAAATCATTTTTCAACAGCACAAAATGCCAAAAAATGTCAGTAAAGGAAGCACAGGCAATTTAGCATTCTAAAAACTGCAAACCCTCTCAGTTCTTCACTAGCAGTATTTAATTTTATACAGCAATATGATTAGCTACACCAAACTCTGTAATCCAAATACGGGATCCAAATATTGTATAGCATTTCCACCCTTAACTGATTGTAAAAAGAACTCTGCAGGGAGGAGAGGAAGGGAAGGTAAGCCAACACTGCGTAGGTGAATTACGCTACTATTGTTGATAAAGTGTAAAGTATCCATACGCACTGAAATTCAAGAATATCTGAAAAATATTCAAGATACCACAAGAAAATAAATCTGTGAACCTCTGGGTTAATAAAAGAAAATGCTGCAAAATTTGGATCACTGCTAACTTATGTGACCAATGCCTGTTTCAGATATGCAAATCTGACAACTTCCCTGAGAAACAGTCTAACACCTCCACAAAGTTAAAATCAGAACATATTTCCATGTGTCCCCAACGCCATCTTCCAGTTAATAATTAAAATCATAAAGACAGCCAATCTTCAACATATGATATTGATGACAATGTAATTGGTCTTCACAGTGGGTACAATAAAAAGATAGCATTAGAAGCCTCAAAAGACATAGGCTTGCACCAATTAAAATAGGCCATTACACAGTAATCATATAACCTGGATTGCAGCACAATATCTTCACATGATGTTTTAATCTATTTTAGTAAGAGGTGAAAGAAGAGCTATTTAAGGCAAAGAGCAATATTAGTATATGAATACATAAGCTATTTCCATGAATAAGCTAGAAATAAGCAAGTTTGACGATGACACCGAGACAAGTGGAGTAGCAGGTATTCTGGAGGGTAAAGATAGTATTCAGGGAGACCTAGACAAATTGGAGCATTGGACCAAAAGAAACCTCATGAACTTCACTACGGGCAAGTGCAATGTTCTGCACTTAGGATGGGACAATTCCCATGCACTAGTATAGATGAGGCACTGACTAGCTAAGCAGCAGCTATGAAGAAAAAAACATGGGAGTTACAGTGGACAATAAAATGAATATGAGTCCAGATTGTGCCCTTCTTGCAAGTAAGGCTAACAGAATGCTGGGAGGCATTAGTAGGAATGTTGCCAGCAAATTGAGGGAACTGATTATATCCCCATATCTGGCACTGGTGAGGCTGCAGCTGGAGTACTGCATTCAGTTTTTGGGGCTCCTCACTATAGAAAGGATGTGGATAAATCAGAGAGAGTCCAGCAGAAAACAATGAAAATGGGGTGGGGAGGAACGGTGAGGAACGTAATTTCCAAGGAGAGGCTATCTTATTGGCTTATTTAATCTGGAAAAAAGACTGAGGCAGGATTTAATAACAACCTTCAGCTACATGAAGAGTGGTTCTGTGACAGGTGACAGAATAGGAACCAATGGTTTCAAGTTGCACCAAGAGAAGTATAGTTTAGATATTAGGGAAAAAAAATCTTACTAGGAGGGTAGTAAAGCACTGGAACAGGTTACACAGAGAGATGGTAGAAGCTCCATCCTTGGAGCTTTTTAAGACAAAGCCTTGATTGAGATGATATAGTACGGGATGGTTTTGCTTTGAGAAGGGGGTTGGTCTAGATGACGTAAGGTTCTTACCAATACTCATTTTCTGTGATTCTATGAGAAGATTTCTAATCAGAGAAATGTCATTCTGAAAGAGCCTTCCAATAGCAAAACACTATTTTGAAGATAGTATTTGATGACAAGTTTGTAAACAGGATTGTATTCAGAGGCAGGCTGTGATAGGAAAGGAATATGATAAGAATGAATTAAATGGCCCAATAAATCCATCACAAACCTGTTTCTAAGGGCAGGAAAAGTGTGAGAAGTCTTTTATAAATATCAGCCTACTGATGCAATTTATCTCAGAATTGTTTAGACACTATTCTGAGAGTCACTATAGAAACTGTAACATTAATTTTACCTTTTAGATTTTAGTGCAACAAAGTACATAAGTAGGTATCTAACCTTAAGCAAAGCTTGACTACAATTCAGGTATTTGTATATTCAGACTTGAGTATGAGCTTATTTGACTTCAGGAACTGGGGCCTAAGAACAAAAATGTGAAACAAAGGAAAGCCAGCCACCTGAATGGACAGTATCCAGTTATCATCTTTGTTCGAATAGGACCCCATTAAATCTCTATTACAGGGAAAAATGGGACCGAGTCCTTTATGAAGAACCAGAAAACCTGGAAGCCATGCCCCTGAGAGCAGTATAATGTATAAAAACCAGGAGACAAAAAGGCTGTGACTGAGGAGAGGGTAGGAACTCTTAGGGAGTTTCTACACATGCACATTTACTATGCAGCAATTTGTGTTACTTCTCAGTAACCAAAAATTACTGTGCAGTTCAGGTGTTACGTGCCTGTACTGCACAGTAACTATGACAATTTATGCTGCCTTAGGTATTAATTTTGTATCTGCATCATGGAGGTATTAAATTTACCCCTGATTAGTTACTGTGCAGTAATGTACATGTAGATGCTTTACTGCACAGTAACACTGTGTGTGAATTGACTCTGAAAGAAAGCAAAGCATAGTCCTCTGACATCCTAGTTTTCTCTCCCTCCACTCCCTCCCCAGGGGAGACATGTGTCCATCACTGAACTCTGCTGCTGTAGCTAAAAAGGGAGAAGAACGTTCCCTTTCACAATCCCACAGCGTGCTGCAGGGAGACACAGGCTATCCCTTAGATAGGCTGCCTTGTGAACTGTTCCCATCTGTCTCTGGACAGAATAAGGAACCCTACAGAACACACTGAGATTTTCATGAAATTTAAATTAAGGGTAGGTATAGACATTCAAAAAATGCAAGGCAGATTCAAATTAACTTATGCAGGTTACTCTAAGTAGACTAGGTTAGTATGGGAGTGAACAGAATGCAAGTTCCCCTTTGGTGGGGGACAGTCACACGCAGGGTACCTGTATTGGTTGAGAACAGCAGTTTGGGAGTGCTCCTACATACTTTCCAGTGTTAGAGACTGCCAAGGGCATCAAAATATACCTGTGTGATGGGTTACTCCTGATTGACTGCTGGGTATACCCCCGCAATCCTTGGTGTCATCTGTCACAGGCCAGCTGGGCACTGTGAGTGTATTCATTTGGATCAAGTCGGCAAGTAGGGAGTGGAATAAAGGCAAATTTACTATAGCTTACACACACAC
>JAGPOW010003316.1:74243217-74319727 GCA_030014935.1 Caiman crocodilus
CAAATTATGACGCAGCACTTTTAGGTTTGAAATTGACATTGCTCCGCCTAAATCCCAACCCCTTTTAGGCTTCATTTAAATATGCTTTCCTGGGATACAACAAAAACAACTTCCTGGAATGTGTTTGGGAGTGCCTGGCAGTTAGATCCAGGTTTTATCGCTAAGACTGAATCCCGAGCAAAAAACTGTTAGGCCAGCTAATCTCACAGCTACAGCTCTGTCTCTGGGGCCCAGTTAGTTCCATGAACAGTTAGGTTTGACCAAACTGATGAATTATGACAGACAAGTCATTTGCAAACTTACAAGCTTATGTTAACTAATATTATCTATTTAGGCAGAATACCAAATGACTCTTAGAAGCACACATCAGTGCTTATTAAACTCTCATTCTGGCTGTCACAATCATCTTCAGGGATGGCAGTAGAAGGGGACTGAAGTTTCTGTTGCATAGACCTGGCTCTGGCTGTCAAACTACCGCAGAATCTCTCCCCAGCCCCGTACCACATGTCCAGCTAGGTCTCAGCCACAAGTAGTCTCAGGATGGCTTACAATAAAAACCAGACAGGTTTATATAGACAGATAGTAAAGACATTATCTAGACAGAGGGTAAAGACAACTTCCTAAAAACCCCACAGCTCCCATGGTCTAGTTCCAAAATCATCCTGTGGGGCAAATAGCTTAAATACCATCTAGCTGTGAAGTACTAAGTGCTATTGCTACAACAATACTGCTGCTTCACCACTGATAGAAGCAAAAGAAAGTATTTGAGTAAAGTCCTTTCTTAGTTGTAGTTCTTTATTTTTTGGTAAGTACTCTTCAACTGGCAGTCATTGCCATACCCTCTTGTTAATATTGAATTAAATGATTAATACAGATGACACTTAAGGAATCATGGTTGACCTCTAAGCTAACTCCTCCTGAAATAAATGGGACAGTTCATAGCAACAAAATTGGGCTCCCTGGAAACTGAGACAGCCAAAGTTGAAATTCTTGGAATGATTATAATTTTGAAGGGTTTTGTTCCTACAGTCATTAGAGATGGAGACAAAATTTTAATACAATATTTCTGAAGAATAGCAGAGAGGTTCAACATCTCTGAGTGAGTCCTCCAATGATGTATCCAACACTTAAAGAATAATAAAAAGAAATTGTTGCCGACAGAAATTGGCTTCTTTTAATTAGAAAACTGCAAAACAAAGCAGAACAACTCTTAAAAATCTTGATGGTAGTATGCAAAGTAGGTAAGCTTTTGCTGTTATGGTTCAAGACTCATTAGTATTAAACTTCAAGAAAATCAAAAAACTATGTCAACTCTATCTTTATCACTATAATATTCTGAATAATAATGGAAGCTTTCTGAATTTACTTACAAGTTTTTTGCTCAGTACATGACTGAACATGAACAATACTGTGAGCTGATTTAATTATCAAGTTTTAGATTAAGTAATAAAATCTTGAAGTCACAGCAAATTAAAAATAGCACCAAATCATCAGAGATTATATCATTGTACCTAAATAATATGAAGGCCTTGAGGCCATTTCTGGTACTTTACCCATGTAATATACACCTTTCCTTACTTAAATTGGTTTTGTCTCAAGATAATCACATATGGTGATTCGTAATGGCTCTGTACATCTATCTCAACAGAAAAAAAATCTTAAAACTGGGAAGTTAAAATATGCAAAGAAAAATTAACTTTCATTAAAAAAATTAAAACAAAAGTTTAAATGAAAGAAGAAAATTGAAATTGAATACACTTTGGATTTAAATTATTATTTTTCGTTAGAAATTGGTCAGAATCAATAAATCCCAGATAAACGTTATTTCTCATTAAAAAAAAAAAAAAAGCTTTGCTGATTTTCTTGATAAGCTTTAATATAGAAAGAGTAAGAAACCACAACCATATTGTTCCAAAAGAAAAGGAGAAATTGCCTGGCATGGCTTTGCCTCATGTTCTTCAGCAGATTTAATCATTAATGTGCAGTCATGGAATGATTTTCTTTTTAGCCTAGTAATAGAATTTTAAAAAGAACATAATCTTTTATTTTATTCATTTAATTTATTTGCAAATATAGGACTGATCTTAAATGTATTTTCTCCCATGTTTTGTCCAATCCATTTCCACATATCCCAAGAAGTAAGACTCTTCTTATTTGTCCTGATCCCATGGCAGTGTTATTAAATTTCCAGCTGTTTGCCTTACAGCTTCTGGATGCACTAGGTAATGGCAGTATCTCAATTTTTGTTTGCATATATGTACCTTTTGTTTGCATATATGGTAACAGCAGAGAAAAGAAAGCTTGGAAAGTGACCCCAACATTTTCCTCAAAACCTGGGAAATGAATAAAAAGAATGTTTAATGTAGTGATGTAAAACACAAAACAAAACAAAAAACCTCATGTTTTGTTGGGCAGGGTCTGAGTCATGATTGAATACTTCGAGCATGCAGTGTTACCACTGTCAAAAAGAATGATGATATCCAGAATAAACCTGTTCAACATGTTAATTTATTTCCTTTCTCATCTTTTTATCTTTATTAGTATTTAATATTAACATGTTTGTTTAACTAAGTTTAACTCAACAGTTCTGTTCTTCATCAGTCAGTAATAGAAAATGTTTATAGGTTTTGGCCCTATGTTTGGAATTACATAGTGAAGAATGACAGTATTGAAAAACTTTTGAGAGGAAAATAGTTGAGAGAAGGTTTAAGTCAGTCATTCTAAACTATTTTTGGGCTACAAACCTTGTTGCCTTATTTTGTCAGTTTATTTATCAATTTATTTTACTTTTTTTAGTTATACACAACATTTTGAAGACAAAAACATGCCAGGAAAAAATGGATAGATATAATCACTTTTAGTTTATTCTGTTTACAATTCAGTCAATGGAAATACTATTCTGTACAGATTTGAAGCAGAACTTTGAAATATTTCAGACTCACAGTACTATGCACAGAACTATCTATTTCTTTCCCAGTTTTATCCAGAATCTCTCCCTTTCTTCCAGTTGGCTAGTGCAGTTTTTGCTCATCTATAGCCTTTCATCTTTTATTAATTGATACTTCCTCCTGGTCATCCATCTACCATACTGTATGGTGCAAACAAGATTAGACCTTATGTCAATCACAGCTGTACAGTGTTAGCACTTCCCACCTACTTTAACTTTATCCATTTCTATTATTCTTTGACTTGAGCCCAGTTACCCAATTAAGAATTTCATCAAAAACATCTCACTTTCTAACCTTTAACTCCAGTTTGATTTATGCATGGCTATGTATCATATGATTTACTGAAGTCTAAGTTGATTGTGTCTACTTCTTTGCTGCTGTCAGTTCTCATTGTCATTTCCCTGAGAAAATTAATCAAATTAGTGTTTCATGACCTTCTCTTTATAATTCAGATGTGACAAGCTGGCATTTCTTGGCCCTACTGTCTCTGGCCAAAAAGTCTTCTTCTTTGGTCTCATCACTCAGTCTGGTATCTTCAAGTATATAGAATTTTGCTTTTTCTCTAGATTACTTTAGTCTTTCTCTGCCTCTTCTAACAATAACTGCACATATTTAAATGAGAAATAGAGGAGAAAATACTTTTTCATCCTTATATATTTGTCATCTGTGGAGGAGCAAATATAGATGGTACCATACATATGTTATAGTGATATTTTGAAATCAAACACAATGCAAAATTGTAGCTTTTTCTTTATTCAATCAACTTTCCTTTTCAAAAGTGGTATATACATTTTTGACACTTTCTCTGCTGTGATATTTTCAACTGTAATCAGTGATTTGTTCATTTGTTTTCCCTCCCTCATTTATCGAAAAAAATGCATCCATGCCTGATGTAATGTCATGTTTCCCTGCCTAATACGAAGGCAAAGTATCTTTCAATTCCCACCCGCCACCCATATTTCCTCTGTTTCTTGTGATATGAAGCTCATCAGCACAAGTTCTTTGTCCTCTATAAGATTTTTAGAGGTACTGAAGTAGTGAATATGCTCTATCCTAGATTTTTGTGTTGGAGCAGCCTGCATATATAAGGACATAAGACATAAGACTCTATCACCTGTATATGCATATTTATTTGAAGAAATCTTGTATTTGTTATCATATCTCATCATTTATAAACTTGTTTTGCTTAATAATTGCTTTTCAAAAAATAGTAGTTGTAGCAATAGTATTATTGATACACTTCTGTTACCATGCTTTACTTCCTGAACATATGCAAAAGTCTGATTAAGTCACTCCAAATAAAAATGTGCCACTAATATTTGAATAAGGAGCACTATCTTTTAGTGGTATAGACTATAACAGCTTCCATATGAGGAGAGACTAAAGAGGCTGAGCCTATTCAGTTTAGAAAAGAGATGTTTGAGGGGGATAAGATAGGGTTTATAAAATACTAAATAGTGAAGAGAAAGTAAATAGAGTTTTAATATTTACTCTCACAATACACGGACTAGGGGTTATAACCTTTAACTAGTACATAAAAAATGTAAAATTAAAAAAAGGAAGTTCTTTTTTCTGACAACCCGTATTTAAAATATGGAACCTTGCCATAAAATGTAATGGAAGCTGACAGTTTAACCAGATTCAAAAAATCAATTGAACAAATTCTTGGGGGGGCAGAAATGTTCAGTAGCTACTCAGTATGGGGGTTAGAGGTACAGTCTCTGACTCAGAGCTGCCTAGACCTTAAATCTTGGAAGCTTCAAGTGGGCGAAGAACAGTACAAAAAAACCCGATCAACCCTCCCTCTGTCAGCATCTAATCTCTGCTACTGTGTCTACATTCCTATAACTGAACTTTAATGGGTGTCACTAAAAAATGTTCCTTAGTTAATGTACATTACAACAGGTTAATGTGCATTTTTCTAGTATTTGACAATAGTTTACATAATCATGTAGGCTGCTCCAACATACTGGTATTCCAGCATGTCAGAGCAGACTCAATTAATTGAGTCTGCTGAAGCATGGCAATTGTCATGCTCCAGCAGCCTCCCATGTCTCGTGTATCAGTGTTGCAGTGCCTAAAAATGGTGGCAGGGGCCATTTTGAAGACATGGCAACTCTTTAATTAGAGAGGTTATTGGAGCTACTTTAATTAAAGCACTAGTCTCCCTCCACCTGCATGCGTAAAACTGCCCAGAGGTACTAGATTTATTGTGCATTAACTAAATCATGTTAACGCACATGTAGACACACCAGAGACAAAGAGCAGTGGTCAAGTTTGGCCTCTGGCCTGGCTCAGTAAATGGGAATTCTTTTGTACTTATGATATTTTACTAGGCTTTCAAATAATACACTGAACTGAACTTTTTGCTAACATTGTAAGGTTTTAAGGACCATTCCCCCGAGGTCCCCTCCCCCTGCCATAGCCAGCCCTGCCCCTCAAACAAAAAGCTGGGAAAAGCAAAATTTTCCATAGCTTCCTTCTTGAAAGAGGGTTATTTTAATTAATTTGTGGTAAAAAAACCCAAACACTTAATGCACGTATTTTGACAGAATTATGAGTGAATAGTGGAAACTGGGTGGCTAGCATTTCTCTAAATCAATGTTTTAAAGATGATGAAAATAAAAATGTGTTTGAGGGAGTCTAAGGGTTAAAAACGTGATTGTGTTTTTGTTTCTTATGAAGCCATTATAGGTTTTTTAATGCAGAGTTGTGACTGTTGAAGACTACTGAAATAATATTATAGATACATCTCACAAGTAAATCATCTATAACAGGGGCAGGCAATTATTTTGGCTAGAAGGCCACTTACTGAGTTTTGAGGAGCCATCAAGGGCTGTATGGGTAGCCACGCCCCTTGACAGGTGTCCCACCCCCTGGTCACCATTTTGGGACCAGAAGTCCCACGTCCTAACCCCTCACCCTTGCCACCAGAAGTCACTCCTTGCCGCTCAGAATAACTCCTTTCAGCAAGGGGTTTTGCCATCTCTGAACCAGAAAAATACCAAATTATATTCTAAAAATCAAATGGACTGCAACATTCATTAATTTAATTTCAAAAAATATTTTTGTCCTGATTTACATGTGTTTTTGTAAATATATCCGGGGGTTTAAAAAAATTGAATTTTAAAAAAGTGGAGCAGGCAACTGGAGGCTGGGTCCTCCATGGAGACACATGGAGGGGCCAGCCAGGCCGCATTTTTCAGCACCAGGGCTCTGGTGCTGGTGAATAAGGGATTGGGGGGCCTGGAGGAGGGGGAAGGGGAACATGGGGGGGGCTAATGGCCCTGCCTGTTCCCCTAGCCCCCCGACCCCTGCCCTGGCTGGCCCCTCCCTCGCCATCCCCCGAGGTCCCCTCCCCCTGCCATAGCCAGCCCCTCCCCTGAGCCCCCCTGAGCACCCCAACTCCTGCCATTAACAGCCCTACCCCCAGCCAGCCCCTCTGAAGTGCTCTCCACCTGCTGTGGCTGGACCCTCCCCTCACCAGCCCACCCTGAAGCCTCTAACCCCTGTTGTGGCTGGCCCATCCCCCTGCCAGCCCCCTCAAGCCCCCTGACACTTGCCATGGCTGGCCCCCTCCCCCTGCCCTGGATGGCTCCATTGCCCCAAGCCCCCATCCCTGCCTCCTCTACCGCATAGTTTTAAAAAAACAACCAAAATCCCAGCACTTAACAACTGCCGTGTGGCCAACCAGAGCCCCACCTGCACAGTGTGAGGCAGGATAACTGCCCCAGCAGCACCAGCCTGGGCCCTCCTGCCCCTCTGCTGTCCTATGCTGCCAGGAGACCCTGAAGCCCACCACTGCCCCTGTTTCTAAGGTAAGCAAGGATTTTTTACCATTTTTTTCTTTTATTTTTCTGGGGTATTTTTTAAAGCGATGGTGCCTGAGGTTGTGGGGGCCTGAGGGTGCAATTTAGAGGGTGAGGCTGGGTGGGGCAACGATTTGGGGCTTGGGTGAGTGGGGGTGGGGCTAGGTGAAGCAGCCATTGGGGGGCTGCAGCAGCTGGTGGGGGATGGGGCCAGGTGGGGCAGCAGTCAGGACGCTGGGGTGGGGCATGTGGGCCTTGGAGGTGGTAGCCCCTGTGGGGGCCATTTGGCCCCTGTTAAGGGGCCGAACCCCTTGTGTGGGGGCTGTACCCCTTTGTAGGGGCTGAATTCCCATTTGGGGGCTGAATCCCTTTTGTGGGGGCTGTACTTCTTGTGTAGGGGCTGAATCCCCTTTTGGGGGGGCTGAATTCCTTGAGTGGGGGCCATTGCCCTGTGGGATGACAGCAAAATATGTATTAATGAAACCTGTATTTAGAGTTCACTTTATTATTATGATAAGAGACATACTTTAACACTATAAGATATAGCAATAAAACATTGTCTAACTGATTGCTATCTCTGTCTCACTTTCTCTCCCTATATATATAGTGGTCCTTTGTTTTAATTGTGGAGGGACATGGATGTGAGGGTATTTTATGAAGTGAGTTTGGGATTTTTTTTTTTTTATCAGGCATATTTCAGTTTTCCAATAGGGAACACTAGGATTCCTGCTAGGGAGGTCAGTGGCAGGACCCTGCCTGCTCAGAGCTGGCACCTGGGACCCATCTGGATGTGGCTGACCTCCTGGCTGGCCAAATGGGGCCGGGAGGACATGCTTTGAAAGTTCAAAGCAGTCCACTCACTACACCCAGAATATTTTCCCGGTGATAGCTGCCCAGATGCCTAGGCAGGGCGCACACATGTCAGTAGTGCCACACAGAAGCCAACCCTGAAACCATAGTCCACTGGCAGCTGGCTCAGAGGGGCAGATCTCTACTGGTTGTGCAGTCCCCATCCAGGTCTGGCAGGTGTGCAGCAGGTCACAGCCAGGCAGCAGCCCCCACTGCCAGACTGCTGCAGTGGGTAGCGGGTGCAGAGAACTCTCAGGGATGCTTCAGCAGTCCAGCTGGCACAAGGGGTAGTATCCCCAGGTACAAATTGGCTAGGCCCCAGAAGTTTCTGAGAGCTAGTAGTCCTGAGTTACTTGCCAGGGCAGCTTTTTATACTTCTGGGGACAGCACAGGTGCTGGCTCTGGGCTCTAGCTCCCCCTGGCTGCAGGTCTGGGAGGAGCCAGGCAGGGTTATTTTGCCCCAAGTGGCACAATTTGCTCTGCAACAAAGTGCATATCCAAGCATGTGTGCTGAAGCAAAAAGCCCCGGGTCAAATTTGTGCCATTCTATTTGAGCTGCTGCAAATGCACATGCTAGTATGTGTGGATCCGCCCCATGCCGCAGCCATTTCCCCACTTGCCTGCCCACCCATCCGCTGACTGGGTGACAGGCACCATGTTGTTGTCAGCTGCAGTACTGGGACCGCAGGAGGTGGTCCAGCCAACCCTAAGGACTGGGGCAATCACTCAAAGTCCTCCCCTGCCTCCCTACACCTTTTCATCTGTATTTCCCTCAGTGCAGGGAGGCAGGAATAGTCCCAGGCCACATGCCCCTGCTAGGCAAAGGCTTCCACCTGGGGTTTGGGGTTGTGGGGGTTGGGCATGTGGTGGGGAGTGAAGTGGGAATGGAGATGGGCTGGACTTGCTGCTATAGCTGTTTAGTTCTGCTGCTGTCTGCCCCTGGGTTCTACTGTCATCTTTGACAGGCAGCCAGGGAAATATAAATATTAATTTTCTAATTTTTTTTAAGGGCCCCATGAACCAGATAGAATGACCTGGTAGGCTGGATTTCACCTGCGGGCTGTATTTTGCCCACCACTGATCTATAAAAATATTTAGTAATGTTCATTGTAAGATGTCCTGCCCCTATTACTTTTTCCCCATTCTACTGAGCATTTGCATGGCTATTTACTTCTAACCCACAAGAGGATTTTACTGTCAACCTCTGAAGGAAAAAAAAAGCACATCCATTTCTGCTGTTCTAGACGTTCTATTCACTTTGTCCCTGACAGGGAAAATGAGACTTCATTGTCTTAGAGACGTTGCCACAGTGCAAGAATGGAAATTACATTAATAAAAAATAGCTAAGAAAATGAGTGCATATATCTTCTTGTATTGCTTCCATCCATCAGGCTTTTGAGCATGATTCTTAACAAATGTGCCTTAATTTATAAATTAACAAGGCTTAAATGCTGTCACTCTTCTCCAGGCCTTTGGGTAACCCAAAAAAGTAAACAGAGGGAAACTACAGTCAGTATCCCATTGTTTTCTATGTTTCATTCGCATAAATCTACTGTTAGTTCTCTCTGTGCCAGAAATAATGCTAATATGAAAATGACAGAAGGATGGAAAAGGGACAGAAGTGTATCTACTATGACTATGAATAGATATTAATTTCTACTGTTCATTTCTGAGAAATTTTCACTGGTAGAAATCTTTATAGGAGAAGGATAGTACAGGCATACATCCTATAGCCATCCCTGCTTCCCTGCTTTCCATTACTTCATAAGAGCTGGGTTAGGTCTTTCTAAAGGGATAATCATGCAGTTGTGCAAAGGGCTTAAATCACTCCAAAATAGTAAACCTGATCTAAGTTAGTTCACCTGAGTCGATGCTCTAACTGAGACCAGGATTGGGTTAACCTAGTCTAAGAAAGTGTTAACCTTGCAAATGCCTGTATGTATTTGTAATGCAGCTTTGGGGCTGGGAAAACCCGGAAATTCTCCTCAGCCCTTTCTTTTCCTTTTCCATGTCCTTGTGACCAAGTATTTAGGAGAACTTGCAGATTTGTTTGAGTCTAACAGTCTGTTCTGTAAGCTCTTTTGCTTTGGCCTCAAACTTGCAACATCTGGGATGTTAACTGTCACCTTGGCACCAGTGTCACTACCCTCCCTCCCCCAGAGCTGGAGCTGTGCTGTTCCTACTCCTGTTCCACCAACACTGACAAAGCCATTTTTAGACCCCCCACTTCCTCCTGCACAGGAGATCTCCCAGGCATACTCACCAACACCCCTGCAACACACCCTGCCATAGACCTCACAGATCGACCAGTCCCCAATCCTGCCATGGATCTCTTGCACCTGCAACCCTGCTATAGGCCTGCCATCTACCCAGACCTGTCCATCCCTCTGCCTATCTCGTGTTACTTACACTACTTTCCCCCCGTGTCTCCAAGGAGCAGCAAAATGCTGCACATACTGTTTCCAATCTATGTTTATGCAGCTTAAAGTAAGCTGTGTGAATGACTGTACACATTCAAAGGGCATAAATTATTGACTTGCTAAGGTGCATGAGGATAGTGTCACACATTCAGTTTAACACTAGGCACATCTATATGTGATGCTACCTCACTGTAGCAGTGTACTATTATAGTATAGTGTTAGCAGGCAAAAACTATGATGCCACAGCTACATTGCCATAGTAACGTGTTTCCTTGTTATAACATGTTGCTATGGTGACATAGCATCTAAATATTGCCATGAGACACCCATATGGGCTGTTACTGCACCATCATTTAGTACATCCAAAAGGAAGTACTAAATGATGGCACAGTAACAATAGCATCATAGGGTCATGTGTAGATGCACCCACTAAGTATTAAACTAAAATCTAAGCAGATATATGTTGGAGCAGTTTAGTATATTGTAAGTGCCCTTGTGAAATTGGAGTCATTCCCATTCAGGCAAGAGTTCTCTCCCAGCAGATCCTAACTTTAATAGGTCACTACATTTGCAACTGTTGTAAGTGAATGTAAAGGTCTTAAAAACATAACATACTTTTTTCAGGAACCAAAATTGTCCAACAGCATCCTATATGACCTCACATAACAACTTGAATTTCAAATGTCATTATCTATGTGATTATGTTCATCTCTACTCAGTGTGCTTGTAACTAATTTAGTGGTGTAAGAGACATGTGTAGTCTACTTACACTCTGGTGTAATTCAGTTCTGCCTGAACACCTAGAAATGCAGAGTAAATTTCCAAAATGGAATGTGACCAAATATTCAGGAGGAATACTAGCAGTTAGTGGATTCTGTTTTCAGACTGTCCTGTGCTCATGCTTCAACGGATACAATTTACTTAGCCCAAATCCTGTTCCTCGCTACTAAAATACAACCCAGAATTCCTAAAAATGCATTATTAAAATTTTTCATAGGATGGTATTTTTTTATTGAACCAACTATGTAGCTGGGATGAAGTTAGGCAAGCTTTCAAATGCAAGACATTTTTCATTATCTCCTAATAAAGGAAGTTGTGCATTCAAAAGCTTATTTAAATTTGTCCCAGCTATGTAGTTAGTCCAAAAAAAATCTTAGCCTAATAAGTCTTTGTTTGTTGTATAATTTCTGGACCATTACAGCTACAATATCAGTCTTACACTTATTTAAAATGTATGACTTGAAACACATATCTCTGTGTATGATACATTTGGTATAAAAGAGTATTGTGGTAAAATATATGACCAGAATTGGAAGCAGGAGACAGAATCAGCATTGCCAGGTTTCTGGAGCCACAGAGTTAGGTCTCCTTTGGCTTGTTATCGTTCTAGCTCCATAAATCTTTTTCTCTTGGCTAACCAGTAAATAACTCTCTCTTGGATAATTTTTAGTATGATAGGATTAGAAGGTCCTTCAAGTCAATCTATCCCATAACTTATGGGTTGCTTGGGCATAGGAAATATAGTTTCAAATACTCAGAGGCTAAGAAGTATCTGCACCATGTCTCCTATACTTTGCTAAGTACTTTCACAACTAATCTACTCGTAGAGATTCAGGAGCAAGATCTTCATGCTGCTTGAGTCCTCTAGCTATCAGGAGAAAAACAGCCCTGCTAAAAATATTTTTTGTCCAGTGCAGTCAGTACGGAGTTAGAATCTGAATACCTGGAGTAGGAGTTCTGGTTGTGCTAGGCCATAGTTATGCTAAGTTATAGTTAGTTACAGTGCTGAAAAGCAATATGGGAGAAAGGGGCCTCATGATTACTGGATGATGAGATGAGAAAGAAAAATAATAAAAAAAAATAAAAATACACTAATGAGTATAAAAAGACACTGATTTAAAGAAGGGAACATGAAAATACTTGAAAAACTTGAGCATGAATGTAAAAAGTAAAATTTTACCAGTGAGACATATATCAAGAAACAAAGCATAGATGTGTAAACTTTGCAAATGAAACACTTAGGGATGAACATCTCAAAAGAGAGAGAGATATGAATTTGGTAGGAGTTGAAGGAGGGATACAGTCAAGGAGTGATGCATTCTCACAGGGGTTGTGAGACCTGTTTCTCATAGAAGACCTAGAGGAGTAAAGTTAAGAAGTGTGAATAATATACTATTTCTTTACCTGTCAAGGACAAGCTTCACTAAGTTGAACTGACTATTCATCAAACCAATTGGTGTATTATATGAGAACAACAAACCTTGCTGAGCTTTCTCCACCAAACATGGATTTGAGTTGCTTTTTTCACCTTTGGGATCTGGAAGAAAGCTTGCCAGCATTGTGCTTCCAGAATACATAGGCCCCAGTAAACTGCGTATCAAAAGCGACAGGAACCAGCTGTCACCCAAGAGTAAATGCCCACCTCAAAATAATATAGATTATGGATGAAGTGCTTTCCATTGAAATGAATAAGAGTGTGTGATTCTGCAGGGCAAAGCAGAATTCTCCTGTAGGAGCCCATGAACTGTGTACTTGTGGTCACTGAAAGTATTGGAGAGCCATGCATCTAAATAGATCTGCATCAGGAAATTGCCAGCAGCTACATATTGTCCATCTACTGAGTAAAACAGGATTTATCTCAGAAATTTCAGAATTAACTTACTAATTAACCAAAGCTATTTTAGCAACCTGAAGGAATAGAAACACTTTATTTTTAAATGAAATTTTAAGATTCTGGTAAACTGCAAAATCTATCTATATCTATATCTATATCTATATCTATATCTATATCTATATCTATATCTATATCTATATAGAGGATTACTGTCCTTGCCCATTGCAGATGACAAAAGCTAGTCTGAGAAGAACATTTTGTCCTTCATCCACAAATTATTCATGAATGCAGAGCTCAAACATTTCTGAATGGGTGATGTGTCTTTATTAGCTATAGAAATTACCCTATGATATAGAGTCTGCTTTGTTTGATTACCAAGCTTGCTAGTACAAAATCTCTTTATATACTGAATAACTTTAGACAATGTTTTCATTGGGCCACACTATCTTTACAAAACATGCATGCAGTATTTTGCAGATTGGGCTAGGGACAATATTGGATCCAGTAAATCATTGCAGCTGCCATGTGGACAAGACAGTAGCGATGGTAACATCACATATTAGTGGCATAGTATCATGCTCTGTATTCTATCTGTATTCTTTTTTTCAGTAGATTATCCCCAGCATGTATAGGGCTGTACAAACAGAAGACCTAATCCAGTAAGGTTCTGAGCAGCCTCAAAAGAGAAATGAAAGCAATTGTTGAGGGCACTCAGCATTGCAAAGCGATACACTCAGCACGTTACAGGATCAAGCCTTGAGCCTATGGCATTCTTTAAACATTCTGAAGAAGGAAGGGAGGATTTACTTCTCCATAATCACTGACATATAGACTACTGCTGTAAGCCAAGCTAAGCTACGCCTCATTTTCCATTTATGCATGCATACTCAGAACTTCATCTTTTACAATTTGAAATAATTAAACCTAGGAAAATGATCAGTGACTAAATAGCAAAATGATCAGTGACTAAATAGCAAAAACTCATTATAAAAAGGCCTCTTTCAGGTTTAATGACTGTAAAAATAGTCCTAGAAATCTTAACTATAATTTTGTTTGTCCAGTCATATATTTGAAAACCTTGGGCTCAGATTCATAGTAATGGAAGTCAAAAGTAACAATACCATAGACATGAATGGTGAATGAATTGCATCTTCTTTCTTCTACTTTGAATATTTTCAGAGGGGAAAAAAAACATGTTTTCTTGAATCATTTTCAGATAAAAATGTTTTCATTGTTGGCTCCTGAAAATACATTCTGACTGAAATGGTGGGATAAAATATGTTATCAATACAATATAGTAATACTTCAATTATGGCACTATAATTATATTATTGTTAGCATAATAGAAAAGATGCCACAATATTATTATTCTTACTGCTAGCACTTCTTATTTATAGCCATGCACATACTGATGACCTAGCTAGAACTTTCACTAAAGGTTCCTGAAGTAAAAATCCCAGTGCTCTAATATCAATCTGGAAGAATCTATTATAAGAATGTCATGGGTTTGGTCTAATGCTCTGCTCTCCTTAGTGAATACCATCCTCCTTTCTGTTTTGCATTTTTTTTTAGCAAAAAGAGTACAACTGAGGAAATGATTAAAGAATGAAGGGAATCCTTACATGGCACACATTTGCTAAACCTGGGAAAGAGTTGTGTCCAACTGCGTACAGTTAAAAAGGAAGAAGCCTACAGTCTTTTGGACAGTATGTGCACAGATCTTTCCCGTCACAGAAGAGAACCCAAACTTTTACGTTAAAGAGTTGGCCTCCTTGTTTAATACTCTTCTGTCCTCATGTTTCAATAGAAGGGTTTGAAGGTAGACCACCTTAATGATTCTATAGTTTGGTGCTTATGGCACACTCATAGGAGATATGAGACATGACTATCTTAAAATTCTGGAGGGCCTAGAATCCTTCTTACTGGGTAAATGCTATAACCTCTAGGCTATTAGTAGAAAGGTGAGTGTTGTCATTGCACCTTAACTGTGTGTTAGGTGCTTACCCTCAGAAAACAAGTTGGGCTCTGAGAACCTAAGTTGATGAAGACAATTTAAAATGAAGTTGTGAACTATATGTCTATAACTATGTGGGAGTTCAGACTCATCCCTATGTTAACGTTCTCTACCTAGCTGGCTATTTAGCATGTGGGTCTTCCTGATCACCAGGGATCCTGGTTTTCTCTGATTAAAAAAAAAATCCCCAATTCTTGGATTTAAAAAAGTAATCCAAAATCCACATTTTTTCATAGCCAAAATGAAACACCACTAGATAGATAGATAGATAGATAGATAGATAGATATTGATATCTATATCTATACCTATATCTATCTATGTATTAGTGGCATTTCATTTTAAACATGGAAAAATGTGGATTTGGGGTTACTTATTTTAACCCAAAAATTTGAGATTTTTTTTTATCAGTGAAAACCATGATCCCTGCTGATCACCATTCAGAGTTACTTGACTTTTTCCCAATCGCATGTACTAGGAGCATAGGTATTTTTTTAATTTGGCCTCCTTGAGCTAGACACCATGTTTTAGTACATTATGATGTTTGGAGCTGTTGTAGTTCACCAGTGTAATCTCATTTATTTTATACTAGTACTCCTATCCCAGAAATCCCACTAGCTAAGATTAGAATGGTAAAGCAGTCAAATTTGCAACTCTGGGTTGTCAGATTGCTTACTGACATCTGTGGCTGAATACTACAAGGGCTCTCATCATCTTTCTCTGCATGTCTGACCTGAGATATTAGAACTTGAGCTACAATACCCAAGAGATTCCACAATGGATCCTTCAGGCTAAGTACAGACAGTCAAAAAGCCTAAGGCTCAATCAATTCAATCTTTGCAGGTTACTCTCAGTAATGCAGTTTGACCCAATACACCAGTGACCAGACATTCACTTTTGATTCTGGAAACACAGCCAAATGCCTGCAGTGGCCTAAGCCAGAGGCTGGGAGGTGCTGAAGCATGCCTTCTTGCTTGGCTAGAGCAGAGAGCTTGGGCTAAGTCTAGCTTTTCCATCCTGGTGGGAGATAGGGGAGTTGCAGGAGAGTTGCCAAACATCCTGGGGTGCTGGGGAACTGTGAGTTAACTTGAATCTGAAGGGTATCTGAGACAGAAGTTCAATAAACTGATTTAACCTAAATCAGTTAACATTGATACTACATCCATCCAAGTTTATTTTAAACTACTTTGGGCTATTTTGAAAGCTGTTTATGTGCACTGAACTTCTGTTATGTTACAGATTTGAACCAATTTCCTATTGTTTCATGAATCATTTGTATCTCTAACCCTACTTTGCTGCAAGGACACTTAACTGAATAGTATACTGGGTGCCTTAATGACTTTTATCTAGTAAATATATATGTTACGGCAGACTGAATTTTCCATCCATAATTTTGTTAAGGAGACACAATTAGATAGCAAACTGATTCCTTGAAATAAAATTCTGATATTTTAGTGCCAGATTCATTCTGAGAAGCATAATCTGTATGGTTTTAATAATACCTGTTAGAATAAGAGAAATGAATAGAGATGGGGCAGGCCATATGACTCTGACAGGTAGAATTTGAAAGAGGGGGATTGGAAAGAGGGGCATTCAAAAGAGGATGATGCTAGACTGTTCTGAGTGGTGACAAATGATATAACAAGGAGCAATTGTTTAAAGTTCCAGCAAGGGAAGTTTAGGTTAGATATTAGAAAGAACTTTCTCACTAGAAGAGTAGTAAAACACTGGACCAGATTACCTAGACAGGTTGTAGACTTATGAAGGTTTTCAAGACCCAGATAGACAAAGCCTTGCCTAGGATGATCTAGTTGGGGATGATCCTGCCTCGAGCAGGGGTTTGGACAAGATGAGGTCCCTAAGTCCTGAGGTCCTTTCCAATCCTAATTTTCTATGATTTTATGGGCATCTACACTAGATACTTTAATGCACATTAGCCTAAGTTAATGTGCATTACAGGCATGTTTCTAAACATGTGCACTCTTAATGTGCATTAACTTAAGCTAATCACATCTAAATGTGATATCTGCAAATACAAGTATCAAATCTGAGTGCAGTTAGTTAATGCACATTAATGCATATATAGATGTGCATTAACTTTAGTGCTGGGTCTGCCCTTCCACTAGGGGGCTGGTCTTAACCCAGCCCTAAGGAACATCCAGGAGTTGGTGTGCTGGGCACCTACCTCAGTGACCTGTCCTCTAGTCCTGTCACTCCACCATGGCCTCCCACTCTGTGCTTGAAGACCCAAAGTATTATATTTAGTTTTCACTTGTATATAGTTTCCCGCTTGTAAGTGTGTTTTTATTGTTGATGGGTGGGGAGGGTGGTGAAGGGGGTCTGTTGGTAAGGGGGAGGGGAAGAGGCCGTTCTATTTATTTAGCGGGGGTAGGGAAGGGATAGGCATTGCAAAGGTATTTTTTTTTGTTTCACCTATGTGTGTGGTGCTGGGGGTGGGCAGGGGGTAGGGAGTGTGTGGGCATCAGTGCAGGTGGGCTGAAGCAGGGAGTGCAGAAGGAGAGAATCAGTCAGGGCTTCCCACAGCCAGTGTCCTGGTCCCTGCTCTGGGTGCATGGGTTTCCTGGGCCTGGGTCTGCTGGGGCCAGTAGAACAGGCACCATGGCCAGCAGGATCATGGAGCATTGGTCATTGCTGGCAGGGGCTGGGCTGGAGCAGTGGAGCACTGGGTACTGCTGGCAGGGACAGGGGCAGGGGTGGGGACAGGGGCAGGGGCTGGAGCAGCCCTGGCATGAGAAAGAAGGGTAGTCAAGGAAGGAGCTACCGCTTGCTGTCCCTGCACTAGGCACATGTCTCCTGAGCAGGAAAGAGGCTGGCCAGAGATTAGAGTTTCCCAGATAGCTGCCATGTGCTGGCATCTGGCTCTGGCTTCAGCATGGTTGCCAAGTGCTGGCAGACATGCAGCCAGAGGTTGGAGCTCCCCCCGCTGGCCACAGGGACACATGGCAGGACTGCAGGGACTTGGGACTAAGTTTAGTGACAAATCTGCATGTGTAGGTACCTGCCCAAAATTGCTTAATGTACATTAGTGTAATTGCAAATTATATTTAGTTGAGCTTAGATGCACGTGTATATATGTCCTAAGTGTCATGAACTATGTGTCATAACTGTCACTGTTGACACACCCAGTCTATTACCTTTTAATTTATTTGTTCATTTATTTTATAATTATTATATTATTTATAATTATTTTTATAATTGGCATGCAAAATCTCCTAATCTAGAGCAGAACCACACTGAGCTATGTATTATAAAACAAAGAACAAGAAAGACTATAGAAACCTCAAAGTTAAAGTATGTGTAAAACTAAACCTTACATCAGACTTCCTTGCCATTTTATTTTACCTCCGAAAAAGACCATCTGATATTAAGCTTAATGAAGTATTTTGTAACTTCCAAGAGATTATTCAGAGTTAAACTACATAGTAGAGAGGGGACATTTGACATTTGAGTTCTCTTGACTATAGTAGTTAAAGATATAACAAGGCCAATAACTAAGTCCATAAACTTCAACATGATAATTAGCAGGAATCCTGGTTTTCTCTGAAAAAAAAACCCAACCCAATTTTCAGGTTAAAAAAGGTAACTGAAACCCACATTTTTCCATGAGCGTATATATAGTGATGCTCCATTTTGGTCATGGTAAAATGTGGACTTTTTTTTGGGGGGGGGAGGGGTGTATATATTAGTGGCATTTCATTTTAATAATGGAAAAAGGTAAATTGTCTTTTACTGGATTTTTGGTCGTAGTCATGTTGGTCTAACGTAATAGGTAGGCAAGGTCCTTTAAGTAGATGTGATATATTTTATTAGACCAACTGAGTACTTGGAAAAAGTTCTTAGCAAGCTTTCAGGCACACTTGCCCTTCTTCAGGCATAGGAAGTCTCTTTTTTAACCTGAAAATTGGGGATTTGTTAAAATCAGAGAAAACCAGGATCCATTGAAATGAGGAAGGGGGGTTGTTTTTGGTTTTTTGTTGGGGGTGGGGTGTGAAATACTTTAATACTTTGGGTAATTTATAACTAAACAAAGTTAGGATACATTTCATCTTCTACAGCCTGGAATTTTTAAAGCAACATTGGATGTTGTTTTGAAAGATCTATTTATTTCATCGACAGCCTGCTGTGTTCAATGCAGGCAGGGGCAGATCCAGGGGTGGTTTGTTTGCACCTGCCTTTGGCTGTGTGCTGCATGCACAATGAGCTTTCTGAGTTCATTGGCACATCAATGCAACTCTGGCTCAGAGCTCTGCATGTGCTGTGAGCTGTATGAGCTCGCCGCTGGTTGACAGGTTCTGCACCAGTTTGCTCAGAGCTCATAGAACACATGGAGCTCTCAACAGGAGCTCACTGGCATCTAATAAGATCACAGCAAAGGACTGCAGCCACATCCCTTCAGCTACATGGCATATGGCTGAATATTATTCACCCATTATTATTATTATTATTATTATTATTATTATTATTAATGAGCAAACTTTGGAACAGGGATTTTTTTTTCAGATTTGATCCAAATATCACAGTTAGTAGGTAGGTGAGTAAGAAAACCAGACATTCAGACTTATCACTTAATGCTACCCCTTTGTTAAACCATTACTTTAATTTTAAGGTTGAATTTTAAGTTTGAATTTTAAAAAGGTGCTCAGTTTTGTCTAACTGTGTTCTTATAAAGTCAATAGGAAGTACTATTGATTAGGGCTGTGCAAAACGGCAGCATACTGCATAGTAGTAATGATCACAAACTCCTGGAAGATAGTTTTAGGCTCGTTTCAGGTTGAACATTAGGAAAAACTACTTCACAAATAGGATATCCAGACTGTGACCATTACTTCTAGTTTTCCCCAAGGGTGCCCTGGTAAACAGTTGTTCATCGAGCCCTAGATGTACGCTTCTGATGTCATGGTAAGCTGCTACCAAGTCCCTTCTCAGCCTTCTCTTTTTCAGGCTGAAGAGTCCCAGATCCTTCAGCCTTTCCTCATATGGCTTGCTGTGCATGTCTCTGATCATACGGGTGGCCCTTCTCTGGACTCTCTCAAGCTTTACCACATCCTTGTTAAAGTGCAGAGCCCAGAACTGGATTCAGTACTCCAGCTGTGGTCTCACCAATGCCAAGTAGAGCAGGAGAATCATTTCTTTGCAACAGTTTTGCTGGTTTTCCTGGAGATGCACCAATTGCTGCAGGGTATTGTTGGCCCTGCTGGCTACAGAAGTGCACTACTGGCTCATGTTCATACTGTGGTCAATTATTACCCTCAGATCTGTGGTGGCAAGTGATGGGGGCTCTTGAGTCCTGCTGCCTGATGAAAGGCAGCAGTTGCAGAAGTACCATATCATGAGTTTTGCCTGTCAGCAGCTAGGAGTGCAGGGCCTCAGAACCCAGAAGCTCTTCACCTATCACCATAACAGCTGGCAGGCTTTGTGGCTGCAACAAGGGCTAGCAGGCCTGCAGCTTTTACCCTGTTGTGTCTTAACACACACAGTGTTACGCATGTCACAAGTTTTGCTTGTCCACAGCTTGAGGTACAGTTTCCCCAAACCCCTGCATGTATCTGTGTGAAAAGTGGCAGGATTGTGGCCTCAGCAGTGGCTACCATCCCTGCAGTTTTGACCCCACTGTAGCTTAACACATACAAGTGACCTGAGTTTTGCTTTCAACATTTTGGGGTGCAGTTTCCCAAATTCCCTGCATCTATCTCCCTGAAACAGGTTTCATCCCGTCAGAAAGGGCTACCATTACTGTAAGTTTTATCCAAATCAGGCCAGAAATAATAACATTATAGGCTGGTTCAACCTCCCCATTATAGCTTATGGGTGAAATGTTGAAACAGCATCAGAACAGCAAAATGTTTCAACTTGCCTTGTTTTGTTTCAAGGGTATTTTGACTAGATCTGTTTCATTTCAATTTTGCTATTTCAACCTCAAAACAAGTCAAAACAGCGTTGAAACAAAACTGGCAGCAAAATTTCATATAGCCCTACTATTGATTATATATATCTATCTTTATCTACTATAGAAGTGGAGATGGAAATGAATTGATATTTATAGAAAGATAAAATAAGAAACTCATGTCACTCTAGGCAGTTTTAAAGCTGCAAGTGGAGAAAAAAAACGTTCAGATAAGTTTTAGAACTGATCTCTTTTTCACTATTTGTTTTCATATCATCCTCATATTAATCAAAACCATTGATTCATATTAAATAAGCATATAGTGTTTCTTATTAAATGTGACTAAGATTTTATTTAGGCACTTAATTTAGCAATTGGCTAATGTGTATTTGACAAGCTGCTATATTAAAGGGAAGGAGAAGAGGATGATGCCACAGAAACTTGAGAACAAATAGTTTTTAAAACATGCAAACCTGAATTTGCATCCAATTATCTGATTTAAAAAAAACTTGAAGAACTAAGAACAGTAATTAAAAATGCAGAACATCTGAAAGAAACAAAGTCTTAGATTATTTTGTCTGGTGCATTTTGTTATGTTCTTCCAGTTAAGAAATGATCCCCTATAGATTGGTTACTGAGTTATATTGATTAATTCATTGCCTTCTTTGCTGGAACATCCAGAAAGAATCAGGTATGGATTTATGCATACTAAAAACTTTCAGTTAGGAAGTGGAAAGAGTACCAAATATAACATTTTAAGCTAATTTAGAGGCATTGTACTCAACCAAGAAACATCATTCCAGTGCCCTGTATGCAAGATGTTTTTAAAATATACTTCTACTGGTCCAGAGTTCACTTTCTCAGTTTTGATCCATTTTGTCTATGTAAATATCAGATTTCTCTTCTGAAATGTACAATGTATTTGCACATGAAGAAATGAAGCCTCAGTGTTAGCTGTTGCCTAAGTTTTAGTGGAGAAAACTAAGTACTAATATAAAAATATTACATCATATTGTGTTTTTAATTATGTTCCTAGCTCAAGTTGATCTCCTTCTGCACAGGATGATGGAAATGCTTTGCTTCTTTATTTTTATCTTTGTGGGAAATATGCTATAACACCACATATCTTCTCTGAAGAAGAGAGAGATAAAAATCAAATTTGCAATTGAAACATTCTCTGTAGACCTTCTGAATATATTAAATTGTCATGGAAATAAGATGCATATATGTATTCATCACATAACACACCTCCAAATCTACATGTTGCTTAATAAATTGTAAAGTGAGAGCTTTAGTACTTGAAAAACAAACACATGGCAAATGACTTCCGAAGGCAGAGTCAATGGTTGTTTCTGCTCTATGGAGAAAGCATTCAGGGAGCTGAACTTAGACAAGGAGATGATATTGAGATGGCATAATCAATAAAAGCAATACGGATTAAACTAGAACAGTTAGCAATCACTTGTGTGACGGAGTACAATGCATTTCTAATTACATTGAAACCTGGTGTGTCTGGACTTTGCTTTGAGGGTTTTTTTAATCACATATATAAATATACACATACATCAATGCAAAAATACATACACATATTTTATATTTTTGAATTTTCTTGTTTATGAAATCCCTGGTTCTTTTCTCTTTTTACACATGCCTGTAAAAAGAAGGAAGATTGAGGAATGCTGTTCCTTGCTTTTCCTGGAAAAGATAGATTTGGATTAAAAATAGGTGTTGCAGAGGCCACAGAGAAAAAATGGAGATGTTGCTTCCTGATTTAGCATGGTCACTCTTTTTGATGCTGTAATCAAGCTAACCTATTTCACTTCACCTTACAGACAAGCTAGTACATACTGTGTGTAGCACCCTCCAAGACCAAAACTGTGAACTGGCTTCAACATGGCCTTAATCTGGCCCACAGACCAGCCCAATAACCTTAATCTGACACACGGGACTGCTGACATCCCTGACATATACTGCCATATACTGGCCTCAGTCCTCACATTGAACTTCCACTGTTGTTAACAGGAGCTGTGTGCACAGATGGTAAATTATTAATTCCTTAGAAGGCAAACGATTGAAAGCAACATGCCTATGGGGAAGCATGGGGAGAAGACTAATAAATTCCCCATTGACCCTCCATTTCTCACTGTTGGAATCATGGACAGTTTAGCAACTCATATTCCACAGTATGTAAAAACATAAGAGAGGGTGGCATAAGCCAAAAAAAACCCCACCCAAACCAAAAAACAACAACTATGTATTGTGCAAGTGAGTTAAGAAAAAAACATCCTTTTTGTAAAGATGAGGCTGTAAGAAGGGAAGAAAAAAATCTTCTGGGCTAGGTACAGATATTCAAAAAGCCCAAGACAGAGTCAATCTAAGTTACATAGTTTTCTATAAGCAGTGTAGTTTAGATGGGTAGCAAACAGAATGCACATTCACCATTTGGTGCAGGGGACATATCTTAGACCAGGTTCTGCCATTTTAAACCATTCTATGTGCAATACACTTCTGTTCTGCTATGGTTATTAACTAGTTTTGTGTGTCAAAGTTCTGTTCTTTTATGGTTATAGATAGGGACCTACTGAATTTACAATTCCGCAAATTCCACAGATTCTATGAAATCTGATATTAGCTGCAAAATCCAGGAAATGCCTGCAAAATCCATAAAAGCCGGGGGGAGAAACAGCTTACATAAAAGAAAATGCTGGCTCCCAGAGGCCAGGCCCTGAATTCTGTCTGTGAAATCAGCAGGCATTGCAAACCAGATAAGTCTCAGTATACACCAACTTTCAATCACATATTAGTAAAAGTATAATGTCTGTACATGGACATGATGTCATCATATGAAGTGTGACTGCTTTACGCTTTGAAAACAGATTTCAAGAATTGAAAAAAACATATGAACCTTTTTAGGGAAAAAAATTCAAAATCTAAAAAAGAATAATCATAACAGAAACCAAACATGGAATAATACGAAGAATTCCCTTGTGTGATATTCTCAGTCCTTTACCTGAAATTTCAGTTGCGTATGTTTGCTTTACATATTTTGATGAGTAAAATATTATTTAGATTTTTTGTTCTCTGCCAAACTTTCCTTTGTGAATTTTAGTGGCTAAAACTCTTATATAAATAATGAATCTAAAGAAGAACCAGCATATAAATGTTAAAGAAGTACAGAGTACAGTGGTCTTGCATGCATTTACATGTTCTGTTCATTCTCAGTGGCAAGCATGAAAATGTCCATCATTTGAAAAATGGTGAATAATGACTGCTAATGCTCAGTCTCTGTATGTCACTGATCATACACAATGTATTTTATTTTCATAAACCAGAATCATACATGGACATTAAAACCCATGATTCTTGTAACTAAATTAGGTGTACTTATATTGAATACAATAGAATCACACTAGAGTCAGAGACCCGGGAGTAAAATCTGCAGGTTTAAGGAAATTATTTAATCCAGTGATATGTGTTTCAGGTTGTGATCCAACAATTACTACTGTGCCTCCTTTTAGGCAGCTATTTGTTGGAATATTTTTTTTAAATCCAATTAATTTTCTCTGACAGCAGCACTATCCATTTCCTTGTAGTACATCAGAAATACCCCTTGTGTGAAGTTTTCCCCATGTAATTTGACTTATTCTCCAGGACTCTATGGCTACTTATAGGGTAGTATTTCAGAAATCACTTGTTTCATGCCCGTAGTTTTCTCCGTAGACCTCTGAAGAATGAGAGTGTAGCATTCACTATTCCTGTATTTTCCTCCTGGTACTTACATATTGAGTTTCTTCCTACAATTTTTCAACCCTCCCCATTTGTACAGGGGTTTCACATAGCCTGGTGTTTCTGGCACTTGTGCAGTTGGCAGTCCTACTCCATGTGTAGCATAGATAGGTAATTAATATGGTGGTAGTTGTGATCATCTGATTGAGGACCCTATAAATTTAAAGCTTTCCTTGCTATTGAATCTGAGTAGAACAGTGCATGATGAGGATGGTTGCCTTTGCTTCATTAGGCTTTCATGTCTTGGAGGAGAAAGCCACATTGCGATTTTGACTTCCAGTCAGGATCTTGGACAAGTCAAAAGGAGTTAATTTTCCTAACCTGATATTTGCACTACCTGGATCTATTAGGGTCAATGGGGATCCACTTGGAAAGACATTTCCAAGTAGTTCAGTTACTTAATAATTTTAAGAAGTTTGAGGCTTTCTTTAAATATAATCTGCTCAGTAGCAGGACAGACAACAGACTTCAGCCAATAATATTTACACTGAGCTCAGTAATACTTGCACTGGGCTTTCCAAAGGGCTAGAAATGACAAAAGTCACTTTTGACATTATTTTGCAATGGCTTGATGACACATTGTTTCATTTGTATAATTCAATTTTAGTCTCTGCTTCCTTAAGAGGCAATTAATATTAGTCTTTCCAAGTGGACTAGTGTTTGGAAGAGCAGCACTTTCTTTCTGGATCCCAGTCTTTCCTTCAATGGCTCTTAAATTTTCCCCATAGACCAGCTTTCTCTTTTTTATATATATATTCCTGCTATGAAAAACATATTCCAAATGCACTTGTCTCTATAAGAACTGATTTCATAGAGGAAGTATAATACAAATAACACTAACCCTGCTCCACCTTATTCTGAAATAATTAATCTTTTCTATACTTTAAACATTAACTCTCTTGAAACACTGCCATTTTCTAAACTGTCAATCAGTCAAACATGGCGGTTTAAAGAGAAATAAATGGTTTAAATTCTTCTGTAAAAGATAACACCAACTACTAAAAATGTCAGTTTTGAGGGTTGTTTTGTGATGTAACTAACTTACACATTAGAAACGAGATTAAACATTTATTGCATGTAAGTAGAGAGAGGTAGTTATCCAATCCAAGTTAGTTTGAAATCAGGTATAAGCCAAGGTAGAATTTCACTTTATAGACTGACTGAACCAGAGATGCATTCTACACGTCACAGAAAAGCCATTATCTGTCAAAGAAAATGAGAGACAATGTTTAAATCTAAGTTATTTTAATGCTGACAACTGATGGTTTTACAGTGACCTATGTAAAATGAGTTTGTAATTCATGAGGTGTTCCTTTATAATTAAGTCTAATATTGATGCCTATGGCACTACAATGGACATTTGTCCGCAACTTAAATCATGCCATTTGCTAACATAACACTTCATTTACCCTTCAGAAAAACTACAACTCTCATGACTGCATATAAAATCAAGCCAAATGAATGTAGCCTGTCATGATTTTGGGGGTTGCATTGTATTAAATCTTCAACACTAGTCATGGTAGATTTCAGTCCCCAGGTCTACCCCATGTATGCCTATGGGGAATCTCACTCCCCAGGTCAACCCCATGTATGCCTATGGGGACTTTCCCTCCCCAGGTCCACCCCGTGTATTCCTATGGGGAATCTCGCTCCTCAGGTCCACCCCGTGTATTCCTCCATCTTATTCCTCCATCATATTTTCTCCAGCTGTGAGTTCAGACTATACAATCTGAATTGGGATTTCAAGCACTCCTTATTTGGGAAGTGCTCCAAAATGTATGCTGAGACATGATGCTGATTTCTGCAGAAGAAGTTGATGATAATTAAAATGCAGCAATGAAGAGCCACATTTATTTGTGTTGCAATATTTTTAGAACCCTACAATATCATTTTGAGAAAAGAACCAGAGACAAGTCATTGTGTAGATGTGGATTAAACATCAAACAAGATCCTAGAGATGTGTGGTAAAAGTAGGGATATGGTTATGCAGTTCAAGTCAATGAAAAATTAAGGCACAAAATGCCTGTTCTAGTCACACTAGCACTTTCACTAAAAGCTGCATAGCTGCATTATTATATGAGCACTAATAAGCTTCTTCTCAGCTTTTCTGAGCTATTGGAATATGTATAAAACAAGCACAGCTACACTGCATCCAATTTGGGTAGAAGAAGCACAGCATGTCTTGGTATGGCCCTGTATTGTATAGACACTCACTCTGTCCAATCATTTTTTCAAGTTTTCAGAAGTATTTCTTGTTCCCATTGATATGAATATCTGCACTGATGAAGCCATTTGATTCTGTAGAAACTAGATGCAACTAGAGACCATTGCTCCTTGTTCTGTCATCTGCCACCACTGAAAACAGTTTAGCTCCGTCCTCTTTCGAACCTCTCTTCAGGTAGTCAAAGGCTGCTATAAATCCTTTCCTCCCCCTTCTCTTCTTCAGACTAAATAAATCAAGTTCCATCAGCTTCTCCTCTTAAGTCATGGGCCCCAGCCTCTGACCCATTTTGTTGCTCTCTGCTGTACAGTCTCCAACTTGTTCACATCTCTTCTATAGTGGGGGGTCCAAAACTGGACACAGTACTCAAGATGTAGCCTCAGCAGTGTAGAATAGATCAAAATGATTACTTCCTTTGATCTGCTAGCAACAATCCTACCAATGTAGTCCAGTATACTGTTAGCCTTCTTGACAACAAGGGCACACTGCTGGCTCATATTCAGCTCACTGTCCACTGTAACCCTGAGGTCCTTTTCTGCAGAGCTGCTGCTTAGCTAGTCAGCCCCTTAGCTGTAGTGGTGCATGGGATTCTTCCATCCTAAGTGCAGTACGTTGCACTTGTACTTGTTGAACCACATCAGATTTCTTTTGCCTCAATCCTTCAAATTGTCTAGTTCATTCTCAATTCTAGCCCTACCCTCCAAGTTATCCCCCAAGCTTGGCATCTTTAACGAACTTGCTGAGGGTGCAATCTGTCCCATTTTCCAGATTATTAATGAAGATTTTAAATAAAAAACTGTCCCTAGGATAGACCTCCACTTGATACTGGCTGCCACCTAGACACTTAGCCATTGATTACTTCCTGTTGAATCTGACAATCCAGCCAGCTATCCATCTTATCGTCCATTCATCTAACCCATAATTCCTCAGCGTGCTTGCAAGAATGCCGTGGGAGATGGTATCAATTCAGTCTAAATTCAAGTTATTGTGTGTCCACTGCTGTCCCTGCATCAGTTCATTTCAACATGACAGACTTAAAGACACTGGCCTCAGAATAATACTAGCTTAGCGGTCAGAGAACTCATAGAGGATACTAAAGAACAATGTTCTTTGCTCTTGCTTCAAATCAGGTAGATTAAGGATTTAAATACAAGTGACATCACTCTGAAGGGCCCATAAACCACAGGGTCATTGGTTTATCTGTGTTGGATCTCTCATCTTGACCAGAAATGCCATAATTCTATCCTGGACCTGAGAAAACTCTTCCTATGAAGCTGTTTTTCAAAATAGTTGCTTCTACAACTATTTTTTAACATAGTGTCTCCCTGACTCGCACTCCTCAAACAAAAATGCATATATATATACATATACATATGGAGAAATGTCTAACTCTACTACAGAGATAGATTTATGAACCGACTTGCCCAAAATTATATATAGAATTACTGGAATGTATTATTAGGAGTGTTGCCAGTAGATTGAGGTAAGCAATTGTTTTACTCTATTCTGCACTGGTGAAGCCACATCTGGAGTACTGTGTCCAGTTTTGCACCCCCCCACCCCTCACTACAGAAAGGACGTGGACAAGCTGGAAAGAGTCCAGTGAAGGGCAACAAAAATGATTAGGGAGCTGACGCATATGACTTATGAGGAGAGTTTGAAGGAACAGGGTTTATTTAGTCTGGAGAAGAGAAGACTTACAGGGAATTTATTGGTCTCAGGTTGCAGCAAGAGAAGATTAAGTTAGATATTCAGAAAAAAATCTCCCTCACACGGGGGGTTGGAAAGCACTGGAACAGATTACCCAGAGATGTTGTGGAATCTCTGTACTTAGAAGTATGACCTGGATAGGCAATGCCTTGGTTGAGGTGATATATTTAGAGATGGTCCTATTTGCAGCAGGGAGTGGGACTAGATGATCTCCTGAGGTCCCTTCTAATACAATCTTTTATGATTCTGTGATTCTATAAATCTGTTACAAAGAACTGAACACAGATCACTTACACCTCAGTCTATTACCTTAACCTTAAGCATCCTTTATTTTACTGTTCTACCTATTTTGAAAATTCTAAACTTTTCTTCTCAGTTGTATTCATTGAGAAAGTTTCTGACTTTGTTTCATACGATATAATCTACCTATACTTCTTTATTTTTCTTTTCGCAATATGGCCAGATTTGCACATTTGCATGTACATACTTCCCAGTTGCCTCAACTACAAGTTGATTAATTGATGGGCTATCATGCATCAGATCAACCTTGGATCTAATTTTGGGAATCCCCTAAAGAATATTTTCTTAAGTTATCCCTACATTCTTTTTTTTTCCCCTTTATTCTTGGAAGTTGAAGGATTACACGAACATTTCCTTTTCTTTTCATGTAAATTCTGTGGAAGCAGTTTCCTTTCTTATCTCTTTCTACAAAGCTTTCATTAACAGTCAAATTAGTTTTGTTTCTAAATTGCTCAACACAAACAGAATATAAAGAGGATCATTATCATACTGAGACAGAGACTGAAAAAAACCAGAGGCTCCATATATGCAGCTGTAGAAATTTTATGATTTGTAGAAGCACAGCCAATTTTGTATATTAATACTGCCTCCCTTCTGATTAAATCCTTATGAAATATTGTAAAGTCTTCTCTATATTACAGGGTTTCTGCTGCCACCGGTTTGCCTGCAGAGCTATGACAACAAAGCCCAGTAATGGAGAGGCAGCAGATGTCAGAAACTTTGCCAATAGAAGCCCTCTTCTGTCAGTATAGTGGTATCCACACCAGATGGGGTTGAGGGTTGCTGGAAAAGCTATTTTAGCCAGAATAGTGAGCCTTCTGTACTCCGTACTACAGACCAAATATAAGCAAAATAAGATAGCATTTATCACAAAGAACTGGACTAAGGTAGGCAGAAAGACTAATTTACAATATATTTGTATAACCTTACTACTTTATGTAAATATTTTTTTATAAGTCAGCATTCAGACTCATAAGCCAAGGGCAGTCTAACTGCTCCAGTTTGCAAGTGGGAATTAAATGTATGAGTGCTTAACATTATGGTATCTAACTTGTTCATGGGATATGTCTCAGGTTTAGGTGGCTTAAAATAAGTTGCCTAAACTTAAGTTGGAATCCTGTGTGTATAAGCATACACCACTTACCAGAAGGAGGTACAGGCAGCTGGAGGTATGTAAGTTGGAACTGGCAAGTCTGGGTGGGATTAACGGATCCAAGAAGGGCTAGTGGCCATGGTGAGGGCTGACAGGTATGTTGAGGACATGGAGGGAAGGGAGTTGGTGGCTTTGTGGGAGGGGGGCCTTATCCAGTGGCAGATAGTCAGGAGGAGAGAGAAACGGCCAGTCAGGGTTAGAGGGGAAAACAGTACAGTGACTGGGCTATCAATGCATATGTAGGCATTCACTAGGCTGAGTTAACCCTTGCTAGACTAAGTTAGTCCTTTGTCAATCTGAATTTAGTTCATATCTGGGAAGAACAAATTTTAGAACAGACACACCATTTTTAGGATGACCTAAGAAATGTGAATGCTTGCACACCAGGGCACTAGGGCTGAGCAAAGCTTTGGATCATGATTCAGATTTGGAGATGATTCAGATGATTCAGAGAATCAATCTATGGATCCAGATTGAATCATGGGAAGCTTTAGGCTTCCGAACTGATTTGGAAAAGATTTGGAGATTTGGTCATAGGGTATAATGGGGAATCAATAAAATATCTATAACTTTGTTATCTTTTGGCTTATTCAGATTAAACGTGTAGGAATGGTAGCCTCTCTTAAGAGCATTATGTGTGCCAAGTGTCAAGATGCTAAGTGAAGGGGTTTCTGGGAAACTGCACACCAAGTTTCTGAAAGCAAAACTCACGTCACGTATGTACGTTACGCCACAGTGGGATGAAACCATCAGAAATGATGGCTCTTACTGAAGCCGCAAAGTCTGCCAAGTTTCAAGGAGATAGGAATAGGGGTTTGGGGAAAACTGCACCCCAAATTCTTGAAAGAAAAACTCATGTCATGTGTATGTGTTTTGCCACAGTGGGGTAAAAGCTACAGGCATGCTATCCCTTGCTGAGGCCACAAAGTATGCCATGTTTCAAGGAGATAGGTACATGAGTTTGGGGGAAACCACACCTCAAACTGCTGACAGGCAAAACTTGTCACAAAGCTGACCCTGTGTGTGTTAAGGTGCGGCAGGATGAAAAATGCAGGAATAGTAGCCCCTGTGGAGGCCACAAAGCATGCCAAGTTTCAAGGAGATAATTGCAGGGGTCTGGGAGAAACTTTACCTGTGTTTGTTAAGACACAGTAGGGTGAAAGCTGCAGGCCTGCTAGCCCCTGCTGAAGCCATGAACCTTGCTAGGTGTTGAGGAGATAGGTGCAGGGTTTCTGGGTTCTGGGACCCTGCACCTCTAGCTGCTGACAGACAAAACTCATGTCATGGGTGCTTGCGCAACTGTGTCTGTCTTGAGGCATGGCGGGGGCAGGGCAAGTGGAAACCACTGCAGGCCCTGCTGCTAAGCTACTGTGTTACCAATCAATCCTGATTCACTCAGGGACCAGCTCAATACACAGTAGCTAGCTAACAAGTTAATGAGCAAGGACCTACAAAACCACAAACTAAGGAGAGGAAAGAATCAATATAGACAATCAACTGCCCCAAGACAGATACAGTCATATTCCTGCTGATATGGCATAGGAATTTCCCCAGTATCTTTTGTGGTAAACATTGAATCAAATAATTAATTTAGCATCTTTCCTATGGCCTTATCTTCCCTGAGTACATCTTTTACACCCTGATCATTTAATGGTCCCAGAAGTTCTCTAGCTAGCATTCTGCTTCTGATGTATTTTTAAAAGTTTTTATTCTCTTTACCATCTTTTGCTAGACCGTCCTCAAATGCTTTTTTTGACCTGCTTTATTTTGCTTTTACACAGAGTTTGTGAGCTTTCCTGTTTTCCTCATTTTAACATGCCTTCCATTTTTGAAGGGTGTCTTTTTGTTTTGAATAGCCTCCTTACCTCATTTATTAAAATTTGAAAGGGTTTTATTGGTCCTTTTGGTACCCTTTTTTGATTTGTTACAAACTTTAATAAGATACATTTTTTAAACAACTTACAAGCTGCTTGCAGGAATGTTATATTTTTGACTGTTTCTTTAAATTTAACTAACTTCTTCATGTTTGTGTAATTTCACCTCCTAAAGTTGAATATTGTCATAGTGGACATTTTTGGGGTTGCTCCCACCCATTACAACGTTGAAAGTGATTGTGTCATGTCACTATTTCAGAGTGGCTCTTGAACCAGGTCCTGTGTGTTACTCTGGATTAGGTCTAGAATTTCTTATTCTCCTGTGGGTCCAAGATGAGCTGCTCTAGAAAGCAGCCATTTTTACTTACATTTTATTTTCACATCCCTGATGAGGTGTTTATCTGCTCCATGTGAATATAGTTGAAATCTCCCTTTATTATTGATTGTTCCATTTGAGCAGCTTCTCTAACCTCCTTTATCATTTCATAATCAACTTCACCTTCCTGATCAGGCAGCCAATAGCACAATCTTAGCACTATATTCTGTTTATTCAAGTACAGAATTTCTCCCTACGGGGATTCTATGGTAGTTTTCCTCAGGTAAGATTTTTATGCTGTTATTAACTATATTGTCCTTAACATACAGAACTAGTTCCCCACCTGTATGTCCTGATCTATTTTTACTATATAGTATGTAACCTATTAAAACAGTATCCCACCGATCATTGTCCTTCCACCAGATCTCTGAGATGCATATTATGTCAAAGTCATCATTTGATACCAGACTGTCTAGTTCACCCATTTTATTTATTAGAAGGAATCCTGGTTTTCCCTGATTGAAAAATACAGTTTTGGGGTTTAAAAAGTAACCCAAAATCCACATTTTTCCATGATCAAAATGAAACAATGTGTGGGTGTACATATACATATAATATATACATATAGATATATAGATACGCACACATATGTATGTGTGTGTGTGTTTCACATATGTATGTATGTGTGTGTACGTATGTGTGTGTTCATACACACACATATGTACACACACATATATAGATACACACACATATGTATATGTATGTGTGTGTTTCATTTTGATCATGGGAAAATGTGGATTTTGACTTACTTTTTTAATCCAAAAAATGGTGATTTTTTTTTTTTTATCAGAGAAAACCAGGATCCCTGTTTATTAGGGTTTTGTAATGAGGCACTTATAAATTTTGTCCTTGTTCAGCTGCCTGTTACTGCTCATGCTGTTTCTTGGAACTCTAGATATACTGACACATCCTCACTATTATCTAAAGTTATACTTCTTACTCTCCTACTGTCCACTTAAAGAGAGCATAGAATCTAAATGATGTTCTACTTGGGTCTGCATCAACCTGACCTGTGATTTTTTTGCTTTTATTCCAGGGGTATTGTAACAATTGCAAAATGTATTAGCAAAATTCAAAGTGTGGCTTGCTCTAAGCATGATTATTTCAGTTTCTGAAGTTCAAAATATAATTGATGAGTCTAGAAGAAGAATACTAAAGCTAAAAAAATTACTCATGAGAAATATTTAAATGTTTTAATCCTAAAGGGCCCGATTTAGTAGTCCTTCTTGAAGCAAAGCTTCAGACAGATAGGTAGATACTTAGAATATAACAGGATCTGGCTGTAAGGCCTTACAATATACAATTTAAACTTTACTCTTACTTTAGCAAAGATCAGGAGACTAATCTGTCTCCTCTCTATGAATGTGTATTTTGTGTATATAATAATTTCAAAAATGTTTTTTTCTTATAATCCAATATTTCAGATAGAATGTATTAATCAACTCGTATTTGTTACACATACATATGTGTTTTTGTATCACTTGGCAGATGGAAATTGATTTTGCAATTTTTCACAGCTTTAGTTATCACACAAGAAAGAATATTCTTAATCATCAACTTATATGAAAACACACACACACAGATATACTAAAAAAACCCTCCACCTGATGTAAGGGACATGTTTTTCCTGGAAGTAGAGAATCCTTTTATCTTAGACATTTTACAATAAACTCATGTGCACATGTGTGCACACACATGCACATGGAAATCTGTTTTATGGAATCAGCCTTCATTGGCAGAGACTTACAATCATCACATATGTATTCTTTTATCCCTAGCTTACATGATCCATTATAGTCAGAGAGAAAGGTTAAACAGAATGGTAGTCAGAGGAACAGATGGTCAAAATCTTAAATTCTAAATCTTTTAATTCATAAAATAGGCATTTTGTAATAGAAGAATGATAAGGTTGGATTCAGGTTTTCCTCAGTTAAAGCACATCTTTGACTTTATTTTGCATGAAGAATCTTATGTCCTTCAAAAAATAACAAAAGATAAGGGTATTCAGTCTGAATTTCCTGGCTATTTTACATTTGATTAGTTTATCGTTAAAATTAGCATTAAAATGGGATTTCTCAGTACTTAGAGCTACTGATCTTTTTTTTTCCTCAGGCCTTTTAATCATTAATGGTTGTTTTGTTATCCCTCATCATTTCCACATAATTAAAACTACTTGCCATTTAATTTACAAATGAAGAAATTTACTTTTCTATCATATTTTCAATTTGAAAAATGAATTACATTTTAGCAAATATTCAAGTTTGATAGAAGTACACAGGTGAAGTGTGTGGCATACTAAGGTATGTTTATAATGATAAAATTGTCAAGGTTTGTAATTAAAGTTGTTTTGTAGGATGTGAAGCAAAGTTATGTAGTGTGAAGTGTTACTAAGTGCAAGCAGAAAAAAAAATGGTGGTTTGGAGATTAAGAAATAATTAAGATGCATTCCATAACCTGGCATATCCTAGATTTTTTAGGATTGTGATGGTCACACTTAACCAACCTTAATCTGTTTTAAACAAAGTTTTGTTTATGGAATAGAATAATGAAATTAAAGACAGTAAAACTTTAACCTATGAGTTTATCTCACCTATTCCAGTAAGAATACAAGTTTGCTCCCTAGAATATATTGTCTATTGCTTTGTCCAGTCTGATCTTAAATGACTAAAACAATTCATTTTCCCTAATTTCCCCTGGGAAGCTGTTGCACAATCTAACACATTTGACTGTTAGCAAATGTTTCCTCATCCAGTCTTAATTTTCCATTGCTCATTTCATCTGATTACACCCAATTATGTGCTTATGTATCACCCCTAACCATTCCTCTCATTTCTTGTTTACAGCCAAAAAAATAAGGAGGTAGTTCCCCCTTTTCTTGTCCTTTTATCATTATTTACCCCAGCTAGTTATCAAATATATTGCTTTTCTTAAAATATCTTTCCTTAGAAATCAGCTTTCAACTTGTCCATTTTTTGCTGATTTCCTTGTATCTGTTATTCAAGGTAGTCTAATTTTCAAATTTCTAAAAAAATAAAAGGAAATAAAAATATAGACTTAAAAAATGTATATGACTGCTATAGTTTTATTGTTTGTGTACATAGGTATATAGATTTCTTTCTGTCAGTATAATGAGCAAGGATCCTGGTTTTCTTTCATTAAAAAAAAAAAAATCTCCAATTTTGGGATTAAAAAAAGCAACCCCAAAACCACATTTTTCTGTGATTAAAATGCACATAGTGGTGTTCCATTTTGATCACGGAAACATGGAGTTTGGGTTACTTTTTACTTTTTTTAATCCAAAAATTGTGGATTTTTTTTTAATCAGAGAAAACCAGGATCCATGATAATGAGGCAACCATTGTCATTACACGTATTGAACAAATATTCTATTCTATATTATAATAAAGAGGAGGACCATCTTTTTTCTGTACGTACCTGTCCTACAATGTGATTTTTATATATATCAGACAAAAACACATTGCCAGGTTTGCTACGTATATAAGAATCCATATGTAACTTGATATTCACATTTCTCCTTAGGGATCTCTTATCAGTATAGCCCTCTAAAGACAGATTTTAACATCCTTCTAACATCAGTAGTAACATACTACAGAGTAAGACCTACTGAAAGATATTACTTATTACAGGTAGAGATATTAGAGTCTGAAATATTGATGCCACTGAAGTGCTTCCTTATTCTGAATATGTTTTAAATGCAATTTCCCCTACATATCATTTTTCTAAGGTATACTTTGCTTATTTGTTTGCTTTTACTTTTATTTGTCTTTCTGTTCTTATTTCTCATGCTTAGGTGCCACATTTACACAAGATTCTGACTATGCAGTAGCCCAATACTACTGCATGGTAGCATCACGTGGCAAAAATTGTAATATGATGCTGATGCTCAATAGAGTCACAAAAAAGGCATTTGCCAGTGCTACTACATAGTAACTCATATAAAAAAATATTAAATATATGTGCAGTAACCACTGTGCAGTAGGGTCTTTTGTAAACATGGCCAGTGAAAACAGTACCTTTTTAAGACAATGACCTCTTTTTTGTGTTTAGGGATGTCCTCTTCTTTTTAATGCTTTAGAAACCCCTTCTCTTTTTGTGTTCTATAAGTAACTCTGTTGTTCAACGTACTGAATATGATAAGTTGTAGCTCAATCAAATAACACATTTTTTTTGGTGCATGTACAAAGTAAACCTTTTACGGTCATGAATACTATGTGAGGAAATACATTGACTTAGATAATTCAATATACACTTGAGTCTACACCTAAATGATTATTAATTCCAATCCCCACTGAGTAACCTATGGTTAAAACAAAGTCAATATGATTAAGTAAATGAGAGTAAACAATAGGGAACAGTGTAATAAAAAAATTATGAATCTTTGAGTGCTATTAATCATTCAGGCAAATATTTATGCAAGTAAGGTTTTAATGGAGGCAAATCATGTTATTATTTAACAATTAGGGCAGTATTAATTTATATGTCAGTTGTACAGTGAAAACGCATACTTACTAACACAGATACTAAGTACTTAGTACTGTTAAATAGAAATGTTACAGATAACATAGGGAGACATTCGAAGCTAGAGGAGACATGTAATTCTGTTTTATCCACTAGATGTTTAACTGATAACTTGGTAAAATCCTGATTTATACAACCAATATCAGAGAGGCCTTCTGCTTCCTTAAAGTATGTAGTCCTCTCCCATTTTAATGTGGAACTAGTAAGCACTTTGTGCTCCCTAAAAGGTGACTTCTACTTCACACTGTAGAACCACATTGTTCTCTGTTGATTTTCAGCTATCCATTCTGTATTTTAACTTGTGCTAAAGGCTTCCATCTGCTCAGAATTCTATTTCTTCCTAACTGTTGAGTCATATGCATTTTCGTGAGACTTCTCACTTGAGCACATAGACTTCTATGCAGACAAATGTGTCACCCTAATAACTAGCATATGGATTGTCTAATAGTATATGGTTTGAATACTTGCCTGGAACATGCCTAGAGCATTTTCCCTTAGCCTCCAGGGGCATTTATACACATACATTTGCCTGTTCCAAGGTGCTGGAGATCTGGGGCATCAGAGCAGACCCAATTAATTGAGTCTGCTCTGCCAATGAGCTGAGGTGCCTGGGGCTGCAGCGCATGTATAGCACTAAGTTAGGCTCCATTCTGCTTGTTCAGTTTCTGGTTACCTGGAAGTTTCAAAAGAAATGATCTCAAGTATACCTTTCCTACTGTTTGACACTTATGGTGCATTGCTGGGATATATGAGGTTTGGGTTCAAACCTAGGGCATTTGTACAAATGCTTGTGATGCCACACCAGGAACCTGTAAAAGCATCCAGTACTGCAGTGCACACACATGCATAAACAGCAAAATGCATGTCAGTGCTAAGAAAATGGTGGTGGTGCACTTTTGAACTTTTTCTTTAGATTGGTTCACCAATCTTTATTTCATCTCATTTCACTCTCCTGTTTAAGTACGCGCTAGTTGTGTGGACAGAGATTCCAGAAGAAAATTAATTGTAAATACAGGTACGGTCTGATTATGATGTAAATTCATTTACCAGAGGCTTTCAAATAGTGCAGTATGGGTTTTTATTTCAATGTGATAGGAAGGAAGTTTCAGGCAGACAGACCACATGTGAAGGAGAGAAGAACATTTCTACCTCTACTGCTGTTTATACAGTTTTCCCAATGACTTGATAATGCAAAATGAATAAAAAAAAGATTAGAAGAAAAGACTCAAGACCTCTCCTGCCAAAGAATTTTCTACCCACTTGGTCCATAAAGTCAAGCTCCCTTTTGTTTGTTTTCCTTGTGTTTCCATGTCTTAGTCACATAGGGTAATAATATAGGCAAATATGAAATTCAGGTATTTAAGCACTATTCAGGCAATTATGTAATGGTAGTAGAATTTTATTGGGTTACTTGGATTTTTAAACAATACTTAAGTGTAATTTATTCATGTTATCAATTATAAAGTTTGCCTCTTAGGGCATTGCTTAAGGGTCAACCTTGATATTTTCCTCAACCAACCTAAACGACTTGTGCTGCCCTTCCTTCATATATGACATTCTTCGTAGACTGCATGAAAGGTATCCACAATGTGCTTAATATTTCCAAAGCACATCATTAACATTGAATAGCCTTTCTAGGAATTGGACTGTGGAAGTCTTATCTCTTAATTTGTCTTTAATAACAGCTGGTAAAGAAACAAATTGGATGAACAATGGCTCACCAGGCAGGAAGAGGTAACTGCTGCTGGTGGACATCATAGGCTCAAGTCTGCATACTTTCAAACAATTACAAAAGTGGCAGGTTTTGAACTGCCTATGCTCTTCTGTCCTATAGGAAATAGATATGTTATGTGAGAAAGCAAAATAAATTACTATATTTTGGCATGGCCACACAGAAAGGTACTTATGGTGAAACAAAAGTCATGGGCATCTATTTGCTTCCACTTTGTTCTGCCATAAAAAATGTTTCTAACCTAAAAGTCAATAAAAAGCTAGCTTTTTGTTTTATACTCAATAGTGCCAATATATCTATCCTGAATCTTCCTTTCTCTAGACTATATAATCTTCAGTAACATAATTGAGGGGAGAAGGGGCACAAAAGTAGCCACTGCCAGAGTGATGGCTGATTTCACAATTGCAATCATGGCAGAATCCAATGCTGCTCCTCAGGTGTGAAGCTGCCCTGCTAGGCCTCTGATAATCCCAACTCTCACGTATTCATTCATGTCATGTTTCCTAGACATCTCCTCATTCTGGTTGCTCTTCTCTGAATTTTCTCAATTTTGTCCAAATCTCTATTAATATGTCCAAACCTGGACACAGCACTGCAGGTGATGCCTCAACAGTACTGAACAGAATGAAAGAATCACTTCTGGTGACTTGCATACAACATGACAGTTTTTACATCCTAGTATGTTATTAGTTATTTTTGCAACAGTGCTACAATGTTGGCTCATTTAATTTGTGATACACTAAACCCACATATTTTTTTCTTCAGTACTGTGGCTTAACCAGTCACTCACCATTTTTATTTGTGCATTTCATTGTTTGATGGGACAATCTAATAAATACCATATAGATGTAATGTTGCTTCCAGCTCCATGACACTATTTGAAAATAATTTCAAATTCCTAATCCTTCCTTCCACAGTTTGTATTGTTTTGTTTCTTTTTAGGTTGTAATGAATTTACTATACACAAACCAAGATTGAGGTACTAGAAATAATAATAAAAAATAACTTGTTTGAATGAGTCTAAACCTCTTCAGGTCTCATTTTCCTTCCTAGTATACTGATTGTTTGCCTTTCCTGGTTTATCTTCATCTCGGTTTCAATTTGATCATTTTAGCTTACCATATACTTTAGGAATACTTTAGTTAGAATATATTAAACAACACTTTCTAGCAGTCCACCTTTAATGCTTCTCAAAGCCCATGCATTTGTGGAAGAAATAGTAGTCGGTCATGTAATTTAAACACTATCATAGTGTGTGTGTGTGTGTGTGTGTGTGTGTGTGTGTGTGTGTCTATCTATATCTATAGAAATATAGATATCCTTATAGACTGATCCCTCTTTCCATATAGATAGATATAGATATCTATATATATAGAGAGAGAGATCTATATAGATATAAATATCTATCTATCTACATAGAAATCTATATAGAGAGCGATATATAGACATATATATACTCACAGGGAAATGAAGAAGACTTTTACTGTTCTACCTGCAATTATTCTGGTATTTGTACCTAACTATAAACATGCAGATTTTATTTTCCATACATGTATCACAAGAAGATACTAATTTGTTAGAGTTGTCACGTATCTCTGAGTATCACATTTTTTAGAACATCAAACATCTTTATGGATCATTTCCTAAATATGTCTGAATACCATTTTGGAACCAATCCAGACTTTCCTATTAGGCATAACTTGTACCTACTTTGACTGTTAGAGTGACAGTACAAATTAAACCTACAGGATGTAGGATGATGTCTGATGACAATGTTGAATATACAGTAGCTTAACCACTGAAAAATAGTGTTTGTCTGATGGCATAACAGTTATAACTGATCCAAGTCATGTAAAACAAAATCACTAGAATGTATTAATTCAAGAATTAAAATAAAATCTAGTGATGAGCACACAGGACAACAGTGATCATCACTTAGCAAGTCTGCATGTGATACTACCTCACCGTAGAAACACACTGGCAGCTGGCATGGCACAGTACAGGCTGTTACTATGCGGTCATTTAGTACCTAGGAGCTCTTTTTAACCACATGTAGATGCATCTACTGTTCTCAAAGACACTTTAGAAACTTCTTGTGACCTTGCTGTCTCCATGCTCCAATTTAAATAACATATCCTTTAAAGATAGGTAGAAAAAAAAACCCCTCTTGGACTGTGTTGCTTTCCAGCAACTATTAATATTATATCAGGATTCTAGAAGCCAAATTCAGATTATATCAGATTGTAAACTCATTAGCACATGGATGTGCTAATTTACCAGAGAAGTTTAATAAATTTTGTTAGCCAGCTGTAGAAATGTCTACACAATCCATAGGTTATAAAAGATAGCATTAATTGAAAAACACAAGGTGCAGGCACACATAACAACTAAATCATTCCACAAGTTCATTAGTTGTAAGCCAAGTCCTACTTGGTTTGGAATAGGGCATAGGCTTACCTAACAACTGAACCATTCCCAAGTGCTACTGATTGGGAACCAATTCTTGCCTGGAGAACTGTGGTTTCAAAAATGAGTGGAAATTAATACTTAGCCCAGCATGCCTCACAGTGGGCAAGTGAGAGAACAGGGTTTGCACCCACATTAGGGGGATCACAAGGGATAAGTAATTAGTGTCTGAGTGTATTTTCATGTTTCTGCTTTCCCTTCTGTTAAGCAAGCGCTCAATAAGCTTCAATGCTGTAGCAGGTGGGTGCTTCAGGACTTCTTCAGCCAGCCTTTGACCCCTTCCCCAAGCATTTCTCATCTAGCCTCATCATTATTCAGCCTTTAAACCTGATGGACTTTACTGTCTGGGGTATCTCCCAGCCTGTCCCAAGCATATAGTCTTTCATCACACAAAACACGCAAAGAAGAATCTTATTGTTTTGGAGCCTAGCATAGGTCTGCTGTGGCCTCAGACTTCTTTTTTCAGGATTGTCCTCCTCATAACCCAGAAACCTCCTGCCTCTGATACTTCTCTTCTACCTCCCCCACTGGTTTTGCTTGCTGGAGTTTTTGTTTCCTAATGAGCCACACCCTCATTAACCTTCCCACAGCTGAAGCCCTTCAGTCTAACCAGGTGCCTTCACTTAAGGGGTACAGGGCACCTTGTTATAAATACCCTGCAAATGATCAAAGCCTGATATGTGGTTGCTGGACTTGGGAGTATGGGTACTGGGGGCAGTGCTTGGACCCCTGCTTTTAGGTTCCCAGGGACTTGGGGCTATGATTAGGGTCTGAGGTCAGGAGTAAAGACATTGGTGGTTGTTAGAAAGATAGCTTTTGTTGGCTAGCAGTGCAAGCAAGCTCACTTATAAAAAGTGGCAACAAAAGGAAAAACTAAAAAAAAGAAACCTTGAGGTAGGAGAACTTTGTCTAGCGCAGTTTGTTATAGCAGCATTGGTGGGGTTGTGTGGGGAGTTATGAACAAAGCTGTATAAGATTCCTTGACACCTGAACAAATCAGTATCACCAAACATTGGGTAACCATGCCAATACTGCACTGATTCACAGTGAACTGGTTCAAAATAGCACCAGATTGTCAAGGTCTGCTTTTGAACCACTCCAAGCAGTTTTAAACCATTTGAACAGGGTTGCATGTCTAGCTACTTCCAGCTTAATCCCCATTCTAAGTGTTAATTGTGTCCACGCTCTAAATATCACATTGACTGGTACTAGAATCTTATACAGTATTTTTAACTTTATTATCTTGTTGCTTTGGTTTGTAACAAATCAGTGTAGGACAATAACCTCTATGAAGATGAATATTTTGGTAAATAATGGTGAAGGTGTCTGTGTGGAGCAACACTTAAAACTGAAGTTCATGCTGGTTATACTTAGTATGATGAATTGTGAGTGGGGAGGGAAAAATATTCTGTTAAATTTACAGCTACTGCTGCTCCCCAGTGAAGTTAACAGTAAACATTCTGTTGATTTTTTTTTTTTTTTTTTTTTTTTTTAATGATCAACAATCTGTTGATTTTAAGGTGAGCATAAATGGAGAACATTTTTAAGAATCTCACCCGAAATGTATGATGAATACATCATACTATAATGGCTAAAATATAGTCACTGATTATATTTAGCTACTATCTGCTGAAAAAAGTGCCACAATAACAATCATAGAAGCAACAGTATCATCCTGTCACTACTTTACTACAGGGGACATACGCACTTAAGCTATGCTTATTTGGAATTGGAAGTGATTCTGATATAGAGATAAACAACAGAAAGTTTTTTGGCTCAGTTTAACAGACTTATAGAAGCATAGATTCATAGAAGTTAGGGGCTGGAAGGGACTTCATAAGAGGTCCAGCCCCTCTGTTCCAAGGCAGAAAAGGAAAGACTGCTGGGGTCAGATGAGGAAAATAGAGACTTACATGCTACTAAAAACATATCATTGCTTTTCATTGTTGTGAGTGGTAAAGATCCTTCTGATATGTCAATGTTATATATGCAACTGACTGTTCTGATAGCTAAATCAGTAATCCTTAGATTATTCATATACATAATCTAGCAGAAGGAACGTTTAGTGAATACAGTGTTCACCATCAATTGCATATATATATATGAAGATCTTTCCAGGGGTATTTTATATGCTGTACATAGCCACCTAGTCATTTTATTATTTTATGATTGCAAAAGGTTTCGATGGCGTGTAAACGATTTAATGCTTCCTTCAGTATCTCAAGATATACTTTTTATTTTGGGAGCTTGTAGTGATGCCAATAACTAATGCTGTCAAACTTCTATAATTATGAACCTTGCCTTCAGTTGCTATAACTTTCTAAATTGGCACTGCTTGTACTTCCATCTTCCATGCTTAACTTCTGTATCCAACTCACTTTTATATAGTATAACCTCATAAATCTGGATATCAAAAATCCAGAATTCTTGAAAACCTGCACTGGGGAGTAGCAGCAGCTGTTCCCATAGCATTGGAGGGGGAAGCTTGCACAGGGCGGTACCACTACCATCCACCACCACACTCCACTGTTCCATACTCAGCTGCTGCTATCCCTTCCTCCCCCCTGCTCTGTGACCTGCCATAACTCTGGTTTAAAAAATCCAGAATTTTTCAAATTCCCAGCATACTCAGTCCCAAGCATACCTGATTTATGCAATTATACTGTATCAAGTTTCTAAGGACTTCCTTCCTTCCTTCCTTCCTATGTAGAGAACATTGAGTAGTTTTGGTAACATTAAAACATTTGAATTAAAGTTGCTTGAAAGTAAGCAGCCCAGAGGCAACTGGCATAGGAGCTACGACCAACTATCCTCGATCTAGCTGCACTGTAAGAACTCCAGGCAACCAGACTGCAGAGTGGCTGGGTTGACTAGCAGAGGAGGACAGACTAATCATCAGGAAAACCTTCTATGTGGAGTTGGAAAGCCACGTGATTGAACGAGGCAGTGTTCAGAGGAATATAAACCCCTTGCCTGAGTTAGAGCAGGGCATCTGGCTCTGCATCCTGCAGGGAGATGAATGAACCCTTGTGGAGTAAGGCCACAGGAAACAGACCCACCTATACTACCTTATAGATTTAGAAGAAGACAGCTAAGAGGGGAGTATGAACTGCTGTGAGAGAAATTCACACAGCTCTGGTTTACTAAGTCGGAAGCAGTTTTCTTATGTTTCTGTTTTTTGACCATAGTTGGATTGGGGATGGTTTGGAAGCCACAGGTATGTCCAAGGGGCACCTAGTGCATAAAGGCCTGTAAGGGTCAGGGACCCAAGGAGCTAGACTACAGCAATCAAGGGAGATATGGCAACCTTGTCTGAGGTTGGAGACCCAGAGAGCTGGAACAGAGATTAAGACAGGACCAGAGGGCTCATGTATGAGACTGGCAACCTTGCTGAGGTCAGGGACCTTGTGAGCTTGAGAAGTCCTCATGGGGTCAGGGGCCTAGAGGAGTGGGGAAGTAGAGACAGGGCCAAGACCCTGAAGTGTGAGAGAGGACAGGGCTATGACTCTCAGTGTAAAAAGGAGAAGCAGGGCCTAGGAAGTCCGTGAAAAGAATCTGAGTGGCAACCATGAGGCATGGGAATGGATTGAGGCCATGAATACTATCCATAAGGTGCTCACAGAAGGGTCCCAAGTTAGTGCCTGAGGGGCAAGACTGGTCCTAGTAGTATGAGTAGTACTTGAAGTCTGGTCAAGCAGCAATTTGAGGTAAACTGAGGCTCACTTTCAGACCTTAAGGCACCTAGCTTGAGTACTGTAATTTCTATTAAGGCATTAAGGCAGAAAAAGGAAGGGTACCCAGAGGAGCTGGAGTGAGGCAAGAGTAGTTTGGCCAACAGGGGGCATCATGGCTGCTCTCAAGGCTGGCCCATCACAAGGACCTTAAAACTCCTGCATTATTTTTAGTTGCCAGCCTCTGAACTTCCCACAAACTTCTCAGTTTTTTCCTGAAATTTGATGACCTGAAACTGACTGATATACAACAAATTTGACTGGCCCATAGCTATTCAGAGAGGCACTATTACTTCCCTGTTCCATGATGTGGTATCTCTTTGGCCTTATGTACACTGACTTCTTCCTGAGCTGAGAACTACTGCTGAAGTTTCAAATTCACTAATTACTCCTGCTCAAGGGTTCCCAAAGTCCAATGGAGAAAACTTGAAGTGGGCCTGTTGTCTCTGGCTTTCTTGAAACAGAAACTCTGAGAGTAGAAATGAGGGTTGTGGGGGTTGCAGTCAGGCCTGCACACATAGCAAAAGCAAGTGGTTAAGGTCTATTCTCCTGAAGGTGGTCCCAGACCCAGCACAAAGGCAATATCTGAGTAGCTTATGAATTCAGTGCAGAGGTGCAAAGTACTATTTTGGTGTCATTTCACATTGGATATTCATGTCCAGTCACTTGTATCATTCCTGAGTTTTATGATTTATAATATTCTATAAAAATCAGTGATACAGTGGATACTTAATGTAACTTCTAGTGTCCAATTGATTATAAGCTTCTTCCTGTAAACATAAGAAACAGAAGCTGCACAATGTCCTTAAAACTGGCAAACCATATCTCCATGAATCCTTGTGTTGTACTTTTTGTACTTGTACATATTTTACTTCATCTTAGTATATCAATTTGTTAGCACCTACTATACTTTTGGTGCCTTATGAATATGTAATAACAAATGAGGATCGATCATTTACATTCACTGGTAGAATTCTCAAATGTGGGTTGAGGAGAATTTTTAGCCCCAAATGCATCATTGAACAAAAGGAAAATTGCAGGCTGGAAGCAAATGACAATATAAAAGTAAATTGCAATGTAATCTTTCAAAGATATAAGAAAGGCTAGGATAAAACAGTTTTTATTTTCTTTTAATATTGGAGTTCATCCATAGAGATTCTACCTTTGCAATTTATTAGTTTCAAGTATGGTCCTTTAAAATGTGAGCCTTGAAAAGATAAATGCATAATAAACAGATGGGAGAAATATGAATTAAGAAGATCAGTCTGTAATGAGATGGCTCACTATTCAAAAGAGTTTAATGGATTCTTCTTTCTTCTTTTAAAAATGTGAGCTAAACAAAGCTTAACCAGCAGTGGGAACTGAAGTGCATTATAACAAATAGGAAGTCATGGTGAGAAGCACAATAAACCTGAAAGAACAATGTTAGCTCTGCATGCTTCTGAATAATGAAAATGTTCTTGCATTTTTACAGAGCCTTTTTTCCCCCTTGTTTGACTAGACCAACAATATTTCACAAACTTTACTACCTATAGTGCTTATTTACATATGGCACATTTCATTCAATTCCAAAAGAAAGCCACTTCCAGAACATGAAACCAAACTGCAAACGAGATGGTTCTTCCCATTGCATTAGATTACAATCAATATGGTCTGTTAAACATACTCTTCTACTTGAATACTTTGTACAGGGCCAAAAAAATCTATTCACATACCTCTCTGTTTCTTATAATCATAATAGTTGAGCACAAAATATACATTGTGCCATAGTGATCCATGGAAAACTCCACATTTTCTGAGAGATTTAATGGCTGGGTGAGAGATTTTTTTGCAGCAGACATTACAAGAGGTTTACTTTATTTTCCTGGGGGATCTTTCTGTTTCTTCATTGCAGTAAATTTAACTTTGTAGGAGTCAGGTGTATAAAAAGATAACACTAATTATTGAATAATTTGTGGTCAGTAAGCAAACTCTCTGAGGGGATGAATTACAATCCTTACTGCATTGTCCACCACACTTCAAGTTGATTCAGTTTTCAGTTATATGGACAAACTGTTAGGCCTACAGAATGTAAGGAAATCACCTTCCCTTACATCCTGGGTGCATCTACATAAGGTGCTTAGTGCTCATTGGACTTATTCTACTGTGCATTAGTAAAGTTGGCAACAATTGTGCTAAGGCACAATAGATTTAGTCCAATGAGCATTAAATGTCACAAAAAGCATTAATCTGCACTAATATGCAGTGGTGCTGATTAAGGTGCATTATGTTAGTAGCTGTTTTTATAGGTACTAAACTTAATGTGCCATAATTTATGTTGGGGCATTGGCAGTGGTGGCTCCGGCCTTATGCAGGGTTGGGGACCCGCACTGTCTCGTGCAGTAGCTGAGGTCCTGTCCACTCTCCAGACCCTCTGTGAATTGACCCATGCACTGTTGCCATGCCTTTCCCATGGCGGATGCTTCCCTATTGCAACTTCTCCACCCTTGCTGTACTGTAGCCCTCGTTCTCATTATCCCTTGTTGAAGCTCAGCACGCAGGCTTTTATTCCCTTTGGAGGCTTCGCCCCAGATTGGGAATGGACCAATAAGGAAGCCTGGGGGGTTAGTTCCCTTTCAGGTCCTCTCTCACTTCATCCCTGGGTCAGGATGGGGCTGCCTATCCTCTTTCCTCCCCTGATTGGTGCAGAAGGAAAAACTGTCTCCACCAAATGAACCTGAGCCCTTTGGGCTAAAGCTAATAGTCCAGGCTGCCAGTGAGCCCACCGGCCAGCCTGCCACATATTTGTATAAGGCTTGGAGCATATTAGGAACTCCTGGGTCCTCCAGCATCAGAGAGTATTCTACTCTACCTTCCCCTATTCTCCCTTGCCCTCACCCCCTGCTCCAATGTTCTAATGCTCTGTCCCCACTCTCTTGGAGTGCTTCCCCCATCCCCTGTCAGAGCTGGTGACTCCCATACCTTCCCATACACTCCCCACAAAATTGGAAATGTCCTCCTCCCTGTTTCCCTTGCTCCTGGAATCTAGATTCCAGCTTTTCAAACCACAATCCCCATCTACCTTTTTGCTTCTGATCTCTGGTTCTGGCAGAAGAAATGGGGTCCCTGATCTCCCAGTTTTGGTGGGAGAGCCTACAGGCCCAGAAGACAGCGGTTAAAAATGGCATTGACATTCCCTGTTCTCTCTTCCCAAAAGGGGGAGAAAGCAGCACAGGTCTCCACAGATTCCTGTTACACTTTCCTGGCTGGGCAGCATGCTGCTGCAAATAACCATGGCAAATCTGAAGTGTTACAGCTGGGGACCATGGTAGTAGCTGTATGCGTCTCCAACGGCTGAAGTGCTCTGTTTCTAAATATTTGCAAACCTGTTGCATTTGGAAACATTTCAAAAGTTATGTCTGTGTTCACACTATCTGACATTCATATATAATAAATGAATCCACTACTAGCTTTATAGCTTGTTACCACATTATTGCCTATTACCATTGAACAAATCATGCCACACACAAGGCCAGTCATAACCTGAATTAAGGATTTGGTAGTCATATAAAATTTAGTTATTTAATTTCACATCTCAGGTAGCCACACTTCAGTAAGCTATACAATATAAACTCAAAATGGAACACAGTGGGTACATTTATATGAGACGCTTTACTGAGCAGTAGACTAATCACAGACTACATGTATAGGGGCATATACTGTGAAGTAAATTAAAGTACTGTGCAGTTAGCAAGTACCTGTAAATACAGGTCCAATATTAACTGTGCAGTAGTTACTGTGCAGCCCTGCACTTTTAAAGGTTGACCAGGAACAAATTTGCTCCCAGTCAATCTAAGCAGTAGGACCACAGGGGATGTGGTGCTCTCTGTTCCCAGTCCTGGCACTGCTCAGATGCCCTGGGAGCTGAGAGCCAATCAGCACCAGGGCTGGAGAGCTCTCTGCCCCCAGTCCTGGCTTCCAGTTCTCAGTGTGGAGGTGGGCGCTCTGGAGAACAACTCACTCCCTTTCCAGATCAGCCCTGGAGAAGAACTCACTCTCCAGATTAGCTCTGCACAGCAAGCACAGAGCTGGTAACTCCAACCCCAATTCACTCTCTCGAGATCCCAGTATCATGCTGTGCAGAGCTGCTCCAGGAAGTGTGCAGGGCTGGGAAGCCAAGCAGACCAGCTGCTGGTGAATAGTGGGCTCCCTCCACTCATCAGGGAGCTGTCTGGGAGCTGTCCTGCAAGTAAGCCAAGTTGGGGGGCATGGGGATCACTGGCAGCTGCCTCACATGTGGACAGTTCCTGGGCAGGATCCCCAAACAAAGAAGACTCACCAACAACTACCCACCCAACCAGAACAGGTCTGGGCAAACTCCCTGCTGGGCAAGGAAGCACTGCCCGGCAGGGGGCTCAGCAGCAGCTCTGTACCTCACTGTGCTCAGAGCCAGGAGAGTTCTGCCAGGTACAGCAGCAGCTATATCTCAGTGCCATGCACATCAGATCCTGTCCTAATGTGCATGGGACCAGAAGACAGCGTATGCTGAAGACAGCAGAGCTTTTCTGGTCCCCTCTGGGGCTGGCCCCAGTGCCCCTTGCCTGCCTCTGGCCTAGCACCCAGGGAAGCTTGGACATCCCCTTGGCTGATGCAGTGGGGCAGAGGAGGGTGGGAGCAGCCCTGAACTGAGCTGCTCCTGTTGGGAGCAAATCTGCTCCCAGAAGGATGCACATGGAGACTGCTCAGGGAAGAAAAAGACTTAATGCACAATATTGTATTGCATAATAAGCTTAAAGTTTCTTAATAGCATGTTTAGACATGTCCAGTATGTATTTAACTCTATAAAAGTGGTTTGTGATTCCTTGAGATAAAAGGTGAGATAAACAATAATTGCTATCTTTTATTATTTGTTATAGAATGCCTAGTCATTTAATTCCTTTAGCCAATTTTGAAACTCAAAGGAACAGATAATGTGCAGGCTTGATAAAAAGGTTAGAAAATTTTAAGAAACAAACTAAAACATACATCAAGGTAAATTTCAGCTTTCAACTGTACAGAGAAACAGGCATCTTTGCTATCAATTTAAGTAGAAAGTATTGCTGAATATGTGGACATAATGAAATAAAGCATATTCCTTCCAATCACAGTGACAAATAGCCATATTTATGCATTGAGAAATGCATCCTCTTCCTGAAGTTTGCAGGATGTTAGCTCAGCTAATTCAGAGTTTTGGCACACACTATTGTCTAAGGATTTAGCATAAGTGGCTATATTTATTATGTCATTATCTGTGAAGGAGCAATGAATGATACTGTTATCATTTCCAAAGTATAGAAGAGTTGGCACTGAAAAATAGGTTGATGGGTACTTCTTTCCTCATAATGGTACTATAGAATTGTTTTTCAGATATTTGACAGTATCTAGGTTGTATCTGACAACTTCATGAAATGGATTTTTGCATGTTGTTGTTTTTGATGTAGTTTTAATCAAAGGGTCCATTTTCACAGCCATACATTTCTAAGATTTTAAAAGAGAGATGAGTTGCAACCATGACCCCAGCTACCAAACTTTCCCATGTACTTTTCACTTCAGGTTTCTTCATTCTACATAGGCAACCTTCAACAAAACAGTGAGCTATTGGGGTTTAGCAGAGCAGCGTATGTGTATCTGTTTCAGAAGATGTCTTTCAGAATCTGCTCAGCATTTAAGTACCAACACAGTAACATGTCCACAACTGCTTAATTTCTTTCCAGACTAAGTGCTACACTGTCTTTGACTCAGAAATAACTTTCAAGAGTTTAACAGAAATAAGCATTATTAAAAACAAGAGCATCTGGCTAATATTTTTCAGAGACAGAAATTTTGATAGAAAAAAATACTGGTTTGAAACAGCTTTTGTCTTAGGTCCTAGGGACAGGATATCTTTTAGTACAAAACAATTTTAAAGAGATTTCTCCACTTCTCACATTCAGAGGTTGTGTTCTTGTTTTGGTTCCATAAGATCTCAATACCATTGTCTTGAAGGCACTTCTGAGATTATCATGGTTCTGATGAATCAGGTGAATCAGTATCTGGAACATGCTGGAATAGAGACAGACGCTTCTCAGGAGGCTGTGCCAGTAGACTCATTCTTCTGGCTTTGGTGAGTATACACTCATCCATTTGAATACTGGGGTCATCAAATAGAGTAAGACAGGAGAAGATAAACTAAGCAGCCAGATATTTCCATGCCTTTATTATTCAGTACTTTGCCTGGATTTTAGCCTCATTGTGAAGGTTTTGATTACAGCTCAATAATAAATTTTATCAAAGTGTCCCAGGCTTTTTTTTTAATGTTTTGCAACCAGCTTCTCAATTCAACAGAAGATCCTATCTTCAGAGACCACATTCAGAAAACTCTATAAAAGTCTTTGAATTACTGAAAGATCAAAGGGTGTATGTAGACCAGAAGTGCAGCCTGCAGGCCAGATGTGGCCCACCAGGCCATTCTATCTAGCCTGAGGGGCCCATAAAAGTTAGGAAATTAATATATATCTGCCCTGGCTGCCTGTCTCGTGGCCCTCGATAGCCAAAACTCACTAAGCAGCCCTCTGCCTGAAATAATTGCCGGTCCCTGGTGTAGATGAAATGGGAGCCCTAACTTGAAGCAGTGGGTTTTTAAATTTGCCGCTTAAATTTAGGGCCCTTAAAACCCCTGTGTTGTGAACCCTGCACTTACCTGCTTTTCCAGCAGCAGGGAGGGGAGGAGGAGCTGATGGCGGGCACAGCAGTCCCTAGGCTGTGTGGGAGGAGGTGGGGGAGGTGCAGTTGGTGCTTCCCTCTATGGCAGCAGTGTTCCCCCCAGGTGGCACCTGCCCACAGGCACTCGGCTTGGGTGGTCCCGGTGGGACACCAGAGCCAGGAATAGAAGCACCGGTCCCCCGCACAGCTCATGCAGACAAGCAGGCTCCAGGGGGGTTGAAGGGAAGCAGGCCCAGCACTTTTCTTAGGTGGCAGAACCCTGCCTTACCAGGCTGCCTGAGCTGCATGGAACCCAGAGATTTGCTCCATGGCTGTAGGGATAGCAAACTTTGAGTTTTAGTTTGCTGCACCCCAAGTCACTTAAGGCACGTTACACTACAAAATGTCCTACAGAAAGTGGAATTAATGCCTAATGCACCGTTGAGGCATGCAAACATCAACATCATTAAAGCAGTGCAAAAGCATTTAGCCCACTTTAAAGTGTCGTACACATATGCCCGTCATTTCATCTACACATGGCCAAATTATTAGAAATATTCTGATGGTAGGAAAGCATGGAATAAATTAGATTAGTGAAACAATTTGGGTTACATTGGAAATGAGTATGAGTGCTTAGAAAAAACATTTGCCCCTTAAATTGACACAAACACACAGATGTTATGCCAAGATCACAAATTTTCAATCATTATAGGACTGATCAGCAGAGAACACGGTTTTCTTTGATAAAAATTCCAATTTTTGCATTAACGAAGTAGATCAAAATCCAAACTTTTCTGTGATTAAAATTAAACACCACTAATACCTGAATACATATATAGTCCTTTAAGATAGATAGATAGATATAAAAGGACAATAAAATAATTTTAGCTTACAAAAACTTAATTACCTAGAATATGTTTTATTTTTGCAGTGACTTAAGGCAAAGAAAGTTGTTGTGTGCTTTTTCTTAAAACAAGGGGGGAATAGCTACTTCATTAAGTGAGATAAAATATCACCTTCTAGTGTAGTCTGGCAATCTGTACAATTACTGATGAATCACTAGAAAACCTATGATGTGTGCATTATAGAAGCATACAGATATAGATTTATAATTCTCCTTTTATATTATAATCAAGACCAATTATGTATTACATTCAACCAACACCCTGAATACCTTGAACTCTCCTGTACCGTGGGCTTGTTCTACATCCTGATCTGGATGTTCTTGTTCCAGTCTTATTATCTTTGTGAGGAGGAATTGGGAGGGGGTTTGACCCCCAAAACTGGACAGGCCGGGGACAAAGGGTTCAGGAACGTTTTGCCCTGTCTTTTATTCTTTCCCGTCCCACACGAGAGACTCCGAGACTATATAGAAAAGAAATATTTTACTTATAACTTAAATAGACCCTAGACAAACTGTGTGAAATCACACCACGAGGCACCTAAATGTCCCGCTCCACCATGAGGTACTTCAGCGCTGCGTACCTCACTCCGTGCCGGCAGTTCCCTTTAACTTCGCAGCCAATGCCACAACTGAAAAGACTTTAACCGTGGGAACTCGAGAGCTCTTTAACCGTATCTGCTTGCAGACTATCCAATGGGAGCGCCCGGGGGAAGAGGGAAACTGTGGGTGCAGGACCTCGGCGAGGTTGATCAGTCCTCCCAATGCTGTGTGTGGTCCCACTTTTCCTTTCCCAGGCTTTGCCTTTTATACTGCCCCATCAGCCAATCAGCTCAGGTCTTAGGTTTGGACTGTTTTCAAGCAGCACGAGCTGGGGATTTTGCAGCATGCATGCTTTGCATGGCTAATTGGGCTGCACCCGCTGCTTCCCCTTGCAGTGAGCACAGTTCTGCTGGCATTTGGTCACTCTTTATTACCACAATCTTGGTAACAGACAATTTTATATCATGTACAACCACCTTCCCCTCCCATCTCCAGACAGCAGGCCTACATGCCAAGTCTTGCTTATGTAAGATGCTTGTGCATTGGTTAGGTTAACTGATCAGGCCTACTTTGGCCAACATTTTAAGAAAGCATTGTGTGAGTAGTATATATATATATTGATCAGTGTTCCAGTAAGAACTACACACTTATAAATTAATTTAATTCTGAATTGAGGGGAAAAAATCAAAATGTTGTAGCTATTTTAATGAAGTTTCTAAACAAATTAAATGGAGTGCATTTGATCTACCTGTCTTCAAGCTTTTGACTTAGGCTGTCATTAATTCAGCAAAGATGAAGATTAGTACAAGAATTACATAGGAGATAAAGAACGGCAACAGGGGAAGTAACAGACTGTGCTAAAAGAAACAGATTGTGCTAAAAGGAATCCTCTGGTTTGGAGACCAATCTTATTTACGAATTTGCACATATATAAGGTCATTAGAACCATGGTAATGGAATTTGCTGATGACAGAAAATGACTAAACAATGTTGAGGCAGAAAAGGAACAGAGGAACTAAATATTATATGGGAAGAACTGGATGACCTTAAAGACCAGAGTAAAAGAATTGAAATAGTACTATGTTGTGTGATCATTGATCTTGCATGTAGGGGGTAATAAACAGAATTTCCTCTTTAAATTGAAGATGAAGAGGAGGGAAAAGTCTTGAGCAATAGCATGATTATGATCCACTTGTGTGATATGTCTCCTAATAAGTCAAATAAATGTAATCAGACAAAATATTTCTATTAGACGTCTAGGACTATTAATGGCGTTATACAATGCACTTGTAAGATCTCAACTACAATATTCTGTATGATTCTGGTGACTTTGTGTTTTGGTGCTATTCAGTGATTTCCTTTGAAGTATTTAAGGAACATCATGAGTTCATCAAGCATTTTCGTTTTACGATGTCAAAGTTTTTTTTAAGTGAAATTATTCAGCTAAAAAACATTAGAAAAGCTCTAGTATATACAGTAAGTTGATGAGTGAGTACAGAACCTAGTAGTCATTGAATCAAGCACTCCTCCTGTGCTACTGACCCATTAGTCTTACTGCTTTACAACCAAAAAATCACATCATTATTATGTACTCTTACTTCAAATGTCTGTCCTATGAAATATCTACCACTGTTTGCATTGGCATAAAAATAATGAAAGTAAGATTCAGATAAGTGAGCTTTTTTATAATGTGAGATGTTTTTGTCTGTTTTGGTAAAAAAATTTCTGGGCAAAGACAAGAATCAATGCAAAAAAGGCAATATATTTTAAACACTATTTTAAATTGTAAATGTTGTTTTAAAAATTACTTTTATTTATTAAATATATGTTAAAATAAGATTAAGTGATGAGTCATTTCAAGTTGCACAAAACAAGTAGCGGAGCTGCAGGACCTCCACTTGGTCCAAGAGGTGCATGGCCCCACCGGGGGGGGGGTGCGCTACTGGATCTGGTCCTGGCCTCGGGGGATGATCTAGTTAGAGGTCTCCAGGTACGGGACTCCCTGGGAGATAGCGATCATGGCCTGATAGAATTTGCTGTCTGGCGCAGTGTAGCTAGGGCCTACACTATGACTAGGGTCCTAGATTTCAAAAGGGCCAATTTCAGGAAGCTCAGGAGGCTGGTTGAGAAGACACTGCAGGACTGTAGGATTGAGGACATAGGCATCCATGAAGGGTGGACGTTCCTTAAGGAGATGATCCTCCGAGCCCAAGGGGTGACCATTCCAGACCGATACAAGATGGGCAAAAGTACCCGGAAGCCCCTATGGCTTAATAGGGATATTTGGGGTACCCTGAGGGCTAAGCGGGAGGCATACTATCTTTGGAAGAGAGGAGCAGTCTCCAAAGAGGAGTACTCCTCTTGTGCTCAGGAGTGCAGGAGGACTATTAGGAAGGTCAAGGTGGGAGTAGAGCTCTGCCTGGTGACTAGGATCAAGGACAACAGGAAGTCCTTTTTCAAATATGTGGGAAGCAAAAAGAAAGCCCCGGGCAACATCGGGCCTCTGAGGGACTCGTCGGGCAACCTGGTGCTCGTAGCCTATGGGAAAGCTGAGATCTTCAATGAGTTCTTTGCCTCGGTCTTCCTGAGGGGGGACCGGGAATTCCCTCCCACTGGAAACCTGTATTTCCCCTCAGGAATCACTACTAGGCTGTGGGTGAGGGTTGACCTGGTGGAAGGGCTTCTGGAAGGGCTGGATGTCTTTAAGTCTGTGGGTCCAGATGACCTGCACCCAAGGGTGTTGAGGGCGCTGGCAGGGGTGATTGCTGACACCTTGGCTCGGTTATACGAGCGCTCTTGGAGCTCTGGACAAGTGCCAAAGGACTGGAAGATGGCCAATGTGGTTCCCATCTTTAAGAAGGGGAGGAAGGAGGACCTGGAGAACTATAGGCCTGTCAGTCTCATCTCGGTTCTGGGGAAGATCTTTGAGAAAGTTCTCAAGTCCCACATCTGTGAGGGACCAGCAGGGGACTTTATGCTGAAGGGCAACCAGCATGGGTTTGTAAAGGGCAGGTCCTGTCAGACCAACCTGGTCACCTTCTATGACCAGGTGACCAAATCCACGGATGTGGGTGTCCCTGTTGACGTAGTCTTTTTAGACTTCAGGAAGGCGTTTGACATGGTCTCTCACCCCATCCTCATTAAAAAGATGGGGGGTTGTGGCATTGGCCCATGCATGGTTGAGTAGGTCAGAAACTGGCTGACAGGGCGCTCCCGGAGAGTGGTGGTGGATGGGTTGTACTCGACCTGGAGAGATGTGAGCAGTGGGGTCCCCCAGGGCTTGGTCCTTGGGCCTGCGCTGTTCAACATCTTCATCACTGACTTGGACGAGGGGGTGGAAAGCAAGCTATCCAAGTTTGCTGATGACAAGCCCTCTGCAGCAGTGTTTCTCGACCCATAAATCAGGAGCCTAAAGTGGGTCACAAGAATATATTAAAGTGTCACAAAGAAACTTTAAAAATGGATTCTCCTTTAAAGGAGAAAAACATTGGAAACTGGCTTTTCCCTTGTAGGCATGCCCCTGCCCCACACAACCCCCCAAACCCCACACCTTGGAGGCTGGCCTGAGGGCAGGGGACAGTGGATTGAGAATGAGGGGTACTGGGTCAGGACTGGTCATCAATTTTTATAAATGGGTCTTGGTACAAAAATGTTTGAGAAACACTGTTTTACAGTCATAAGCAATTCCAAGGAAGATCTAGGTACCTAGATGTTGCACACTAGGTCCCCCTCTCATCTTTAGATCTAGAGTGCCCAGAAGGGAGGCTCCTGCTTGAATTAGGATGTCTAAATCACATGGATAGCAACAATAAATTTAGTATGACATGTAGCATCCTCTCCCCTCCATTTATTCTTGAAATTAACTGATGATGGTGATGCCCGTGTTTTGCCCAGCAGTCTACAGGTCAACCTTGAGAAGAACACTACCACATCTCCTTCCTTGGAGAAGAGCCTTTCCCACCAAGCTACTGAATATGTTATGTAGAATACACAATCAATCTCTCCTTCTGAATCTGGGGCACTGGGAAGCTAAGAGTATAGGATACATGATGCCAGAAGGATATCAACCAAAAGGACTATGGCTTTAAATCCCAGTGAGAAAGGCATTCCTCTGGCAAAAGGGAAGACATGGCTCCTCAATCATGCATTTTATATGCATTTTATTAGTCAGACCTGCCCATCTTGATTTCTTCTCTATGGGGACAAAGTCTGGATTGGGGGAGAGCAGTGCATGAAGTATATCTTGACTTTTGCAAGGCTTTTGACACTGTCTCCCACACCATTCTTATTAATAAGCTAAGAAAATATAGATGAGATAAAATACAGTAAGGTAGATTACAACTGGTTGAATCATCACGCTCAACAAGTAGCCATCAATGACTCAATGTCTAGTTTGGAGGAAGTATCAAGTGCAGGGGTTCCCCAGGATCTGTACTGGTACTATACTGATATTATTTAGCGTCTTCATTAACAATCTGAATAAATGGTTCTCAACACTTTTAAACTCACCAAACTCCTCAGAAAATGGCATATCTTACATTTCCTTTTTTGTTTCTTGACTACAGAAAAATAATAGAGAAGTTCTTCTATTGCAAAGAACTCAGAAAAACCAAAATGGGTCAAAAATGGTTTTAACCTTGTGGATTACTATTTTAAATCTCTAGTATCTTCTATTGAATCATGCTGGCACACCTAACAGAACTAACATTGAGTGGCACACCACAACACTGTGTAAAGGATATCAAGGTACTCTTGCGTGTTGGTTACCCCTGTTGAGATTCACTGATTTGGATGACAGGATGGAGTACAAGCTTAACAAATCTGAGGATGACATCAAGTTGTGTGGAGTTGCTGATACCCTCTGGAGGGTAGGCTAGACCCAGTATGACCTGCATAAACTGGATAAATAGTCCAGGATCAGATTAAATTAAACAAAGGTAAGTGAAAAATTCTGCACTTGGGATGAAAGAGTAGCATGTACAAATGCAGGCTGGGCAGTGATTTGTAAGGCTGCCGTACTTCGTAGAAGGACTTAGGGTTGCAGTGGAATATGAGTCAGTGGTGTGTTCTTGTTAAAGAAGTTGCCAACAGTATACTGGGTTGAATTAATATGTTAAGAGAGATGATTCCTCTGTTGTATTCATCCTTGGTGAGGAATTTCCTGGAGTACTGTGTCCATTTTTGGGCCTCATACTTCAAGGAAGATCTGGATAGATTGGAGAGAGTCCAGCTGAGAGGGACAACAATGGTTACAGGTCTGGAAAGAATGTCAAATGAGAAAAGGCTGAAAGAATTAAGACTATTTAGTCTTGGCCAGGGGGTTGAGAATAATCTCCAAATATCCAGGCAAGTAGAGTGACCCTCATCACAGAACATTAAAGTTTCTTCTACATGCTGTTTTCTATGGCCTGGGTAAGAGCACTGTCAGGGGAAATGCAAAATATGGTTTTGATTCCCTTCAAGCTGAAAACATCCCACTTTCTAGGTAAGCTGCCTTATCCCTAATTTGTTTGGTAAAAGGCAGCATGACTACTTTTCTGGCTATGCATTGTAAAGATCTGCATCCATGTCTGTTAGCTCACTAAGGAATTGCAGATTTATACTTAAGATTCCTTGTAGTACTGATATGGATCATAATAGACCTTACCAAGAAACAGGTTCTACATGGCCAATCTGGATAATTCCTGAGAAAGGGCAGTAGGTCATTGTGACTCACAGCTGCCTAGTGGTCTTTACAGGCTAGAACAGAGGTACTAAAGAATGCCTTAGTTTTTCTTCAACTATCACTTTTTTATATCTGTCCACACCGTGTCATTGCATTACCAGGTTGCCCTAAGAGAAGCTTCACCGTTACTTTTCCTGTTTGGGCATTTCCTGGCGTGGGTAGGAACAGACAGGTAGGTTGTGATTGGAAACATGTCTCCCAGGCAATGGAAATGACATCAATGTGGGTATAACTCATTTGAATATGCACCAAACTTCTGCCTGGGTTCTCTTTAGGTCCTATAAGAATAATCTGGACTTGTCCCTAGATTCATACATTTTTAAACTAATCTACATGCCATTTAAGACAAAAGAGAATATTTACATTTTCTTGATTGTATGTTAGATCAAAAGCTTAATACTAGATCCATAAAAAGGACTTAGACAGCTAAGTTCTGCCTAACTCCAGTTGTATTCCTTAAAACCCCTATTGAACAGCTGCCAAATGCTTGAAACAGCTAAATTCATTAGTGTGTATTTTTTTAACTCGACGTGCTCCATGATCATAAGATTTTGCTTCTGGACATACCTGAAATGCTAGTGTTGTTGACAAGTCTGACAAGCTCAGTACTTGCCTTACATCTAAGTCCACCATCATTAATAAGCTAGGCTTTTTTCTCAATCTATGGATATGTCTACAACTGAAAACAAGCACAACTAAATTTAATTTGCATTAAGCTAATGCACATTAAATGATTTTTGTCAGTTATCTACATGTGCAGGGACTTGGGCCTACAGTTAGTGCACTTGGCACTAAAGTTAGTCCCAAGTCCCTTCAGCCTTGCCATGTGCTCCTGTGGCCACCAGGGTGGGGTGTGGGGACAGGGAGGGGAGCACTTGAGACTAGCGCCAGCACTTGAGGCCAGAGCCAGCTGTCAATGCTTGGAAGCTAATTTGGAAGCTCTGATCCCTAGCCATCCCCTTCCCTGCCCAGGAACAACATACGCAATGCAGGGGCAGCATGCGACAGCTCCCTCCCTGCACCAGGGCTACCCCTGCCCCTGCCAGCTTTTCCCAGCATGCTACTGCTCCAGTCAGGCCCCTACCAGTTTTTAGCTATGTGGTTAAGGGGGAAGTGACAGGGCCAGGCCCAAGCATGTGGCAGCCAGTACAGGGCAGGGGCCAAGCCAAGGGGTCTGGCATGCAGAAGGTGCATGAGCATTTTTTCCCAGGGTGAGGTGAGGGCCTGCTGAGAGCCACTGGGGCTGGTAGGATCTCCCTCATGTCCAGATGTTGGCCCTGCATGGTGCTCCTGGACAACTGTGTCAAGGGGCTGGCCATGCCCCCACCCTCCAGAGGGCCCCTCCAGGAAAGTGCCAACACACACAGTGTCGCTGCACCCTGAGCATGCATCTTCTGCCAGAGATAGCCAGGCAGCAGCCTTGAGGGAATCTAAGGGCTGGAAAAGGGGTGCAGCAAGCTGCAGCCCTTTGCAGCATTGATCTATGGCCAAACAGTAACTCTGGACAGGGACATGCCAGACAGAGACAGCCTGTGGCCTGTCCAGGAAGCCATACAGGGCCTGCTGAGCTTCTGGACAGATGAGATCTCTCCTTCAGGCTTCTGATGTGTATGCCCTAAGGCACAACATGACTGTAGGCTTTTATGCTCGGCATCTAGGGACTACCACAAAGCAGTCCAACCCTGGAGCAGGAGAGGTGGCCAGCCAGGAGCCCTAGGGCTGGGCACAGGTTGGCCCTCTACTGGCTTGGCCAACCTGGCACTACAGTTACTGTCAGATCACATATACATGTACACTAATGCACTTTAATTAATTGTGCCTAAATTTGACACCTGCATCAAGTATCAAATTTATACATGCTGAGCCAAAAGTCACCATTTTTAATGCTCATTAAAGGCATGCACATGTAGACACATGTCCTTAATGCACATTAAATTAGGCTAATGTGCATCGTGTAGATGTGACCTATCTGACCTGAGACGCCTGATCCATTAGGCAAAGTCAGAGTATGCTCAGTAAATCAGCTTCCATATAAATCATAGCTACTGGAAAAGAACATCTCCCTTCCCTCGCATATGATGGTTCAGGAGTTATTCATCTATATGGCTAGACAAATAAATTCAATACTTTCTTCTGCCTGAACTAGCCAAGAGAGTTGTCTAATTTTGCTATTCCATTGTGGTATTGAAATTGTGTTGCTTTATATGACATATTTAATATGGAGCAAGCATGGACTTGTAGCTCTGAAGTCAGGGTTTTTATTTGGAGGATAGAAATACGGCTTTCAATTATTGCTCTCATAATCATATTTTCAAAGTGAGGGCCCTTGCGGGGGCGAAGCATAGGGGTTGCAAAAAGGTGCACATGCATCCCCTAAGCATGGCAGCACAGCCCCTACAAAAAGGCACCACTGACAGTGTCAGTGGAACCTGCAGACAGTTGCTGCTCACCACTGCCTGCAGGTGGTCAGCAATCCCTGTTAGCTGCTGCTGCTGACAGTGCCTGCAGGATGCTTCCAACACCTGGTCAGCACTTGCCACCCCACTCCCCTGCTTCCAACAGTGTTGGTGGCATCTGTGGGAGCTCCTGCTTACCGCTGCCATTTTCCGCCACGGCTGATGCACTCCTGCCACTGCCATCGCGCTCCTGCTGCTGCCATGCCCCTCCAGCCACTGGGGTAATGTTGTTCATGAACCCTTGCCCCTAGGTTACAAAATCATTCTTTTTTTTTTTTTCCTATGGGTCTCCGGCCCGATTAATTCCTTTTTTTTGCAAGGTGGAACTGCTTCCAGAGGATAGAAAATACCCCAGGATATTGCATCACTGGGGCGCTAAGATATTTGCTTGGACAATGGGAGAAACCAGTTTGAACAAAATTGAAATTAGAAAGGAATTCAATCTAGGTCTCCTAAATCCAATGTAAGTACTCTAATCACTAGACCAGGAGCTGGAAAACTACAAACCATCAAATAAGAACTTTTTATTCCACCTTCCAGGCACTTTCCAGAAAAAAAATATTCCATCCTGTGGCTGTCTTTATCAACTGCCAATTCCTGCCCAAGAAGGATTGAGCTGTGTTAATTGGCCTAGTGCTAGTGAAAGGCTGCTGACTTTTTCCCTAGATATATGTATAAAAGGTCTCCTCGACCAATGTTTTAAAAGTAAGTGACTATTACTTATGTTTTGATAGATACAACAAAGGCACCTAAATCAAAGAAAGAGTTCCAGGGTATCAAGTCCAAGTGGTGGAGGCAACTTCCAATACAGTTGGACCCAGGCAGACAACAAATCCTTCGTCTCTCTTATTGCTGCCTTAGACAACCCTCTCTTTGATATTGTGGTTATTTTAGATTGTTTTATTACTCTGGGAATTATGTCTCAAGCACAAAATCGGAGCTGCAAATTCTATTCCAGAGTTCTATTCCAACATCTAAGAGTTCCTGGCTACAATGGTTAGCACCATGTTGTCTAACCAGTACCCTTATCAATCTATCACTTAATGAAAACAGTGTAAAAACATAACACGTGAAACATGCCTAAAAAGAGTTTAATTAGTGTTAAAAGGTATATATGACTATTTTAATTTTCAATACTATGTAAGTAATCATGAAAAAGCCTTAATCTTGTGAGTAAGCCTGCTTAATAAGTATATCCACTGAAATCAATGGAATTATTTCCCCAGTAAAGTTTTCCAAGCCTGGGCCTTATATGATTAATATCTTCTAGTTACAGATGAAAGAAGAAACTAACATACTGCACAGCAACAGCAGATTTATGACAACACATAATTGCTTTGCCATTTGCATAAAAATATTATTTTCAACTAGCTAATGACTAGGAGATGCAACAACAACATTGCTGGCATCCATAGCTTGGATACATCATCATCATTGTCATAACTGGTGATCCAGTGATAGAAACTGCTTGTTTCCTAATAAATAACAATGAAAAATTAATATAAATCAATGGCTCAGTCAAGTCATGCTGTTTGAGAGGATTTTTTCCCCTCTCTCTCCCCAGATGGCTTGTGATGCAGACACATTAGACTGCCAGAAAGGACACTGACACTACTTTCAAAAGGCTCTTTTTCAAATAAGCTGAAGTATGAGTAGAAAAAGAGATATTAACCTATCCTAGGCTTGATTCTGGATATGCAGACTTTTATCATTTTCTAACACTCCTCAAAGTAGATAAATGTTTATTAACATGTGGACAGGAAGATGACATTTCATGAAAGATAAAATACAAAAACCCCAGTATGGACTTTCATCCCAATTCTGTAAAGAAATTTAACACATCCTTATCTCAACAGCTTCCCTGACTATCTAGAGGGAGACGTAAAAAATGACAAGAACCTTCTTAGACTGTTGGACAATTAAAAAAAAAATCCAGACTTGTTCTCTTGGAACACAACATTTCTTGAAATTGCTTGCTATAAAATTTCTTGCTCTCTACTCCAGCTGCACAGCTGACCCTGTCCCTCTGCTCTGTAGCTGAAGCAGGGACCAGCCCTAGTGGAGACAATGGCTAGCATGGCCCTGTTAAGGCAAAGTGGGCAGGAAGGGGGTCAATTCTTCCCTCCTTCCCCTCTTTCCCCACTGCAGCTGGTGTCATCCTGTCTGCTGGGGAGTAGAGGGGATGGTGCTGTAGCAGCAGCCCCATGACTCTACTCCCTGAGCCTGCAGCTCCAGCACTTGCAACTGGGGGGAAGCCCAGCACTGGAGCCTGCTGCTTGTCCTGCTTCCTATCAGGCAGGTTCCCTGCCCCCTTCTTCCCTGCACAGCCTAGTGGGGATCTTCGCCTCTGTGAGTGTGGAGCTGCAGGCATGCAGTGCAGAGCCCTGGGGATAAAAGAGGCTGGTCAGGCTATGTGGTGCTGCACTTCTCACTCCCAGCATAGTTCTGGCTACCTCTTTCATGGCTCATTATTATTGCATTTCTTATGTTCATATAGCCTTAATAAAATAATGTTAAAAGAAAATGAACATTTGCAATCAAATTGCCTCAGATGAATAAGCAACTGGCTGAGAGCTAGATAGAAATGCCATTAGACTGACAAATGTTAGGAAATGTTTTAATGCATTACAAGATATTTAAATAATTTGGGGGAATAATGCTGACAGTGCTGAAAAATGTCTATGAACATGCACATATATACTAAAACAAACATCATTTCTTAAGTGGAATCAGTTTCCCCTGTGTACCAAGCTAAGCTACGGGAGTACAGGTTGGATGAATGGACTGTAAGTTGAATAGAAACCTGGCTGGATCATTGTGCTCAGAGTAGTCAAGAACTTGATGTCTAGTTGGCAGCCACTATCAAGTGAAGTGCCCCAGGGATAGGTCCTGGACTGTTTTTGTTCAATAGCTTCACCAATGATCTGGAAGATTCAATGAAGTGCACCCTCAGCATATATCTGGATGACACCCAGCTGGCAGGAGTAGTAGATACGCTGGAGGCTAGGATTTGGAGAGACCTCAACAAATTGGAGAATTGGACCAAAGGAATTTCATGAGTTTCAAAAAGGACAAGTGCAAAGTCCTGCACTTAGGATGGAACCCTCCCATGAACTGGTAAAGGCTGGGGACCAACTGGCTAAGCATCAGCTGTGCAGAAAAGGGTGCGGGGGTTACAGTGGACAATGAAATGAATACGAACCAACCGTGTACCCTCACTGTGAAGAAGGCTAATGGCATACTGGGCTGCATGAGAAGGAGCATTTCCTGCAGATGGAGGAAAGTATTTCTTGTCCTCTATTTGACACTGGTAAGGCTACATCTGGAATACTGTGTCCAGTTATGGGTCCCATACTACCAAAAGGGTATGGACAAATTGGAGAGAGTTCAATGGAGGGCAACAAAAATGGTGAGGGGGCTGGAACACACGACTTATGAGGAGAGGCTGAGGGAACTGGACTGATTTAGTCTGAAGAAGAGAAGACTGAGAGGGGATTCAATAGCAGCCTTCAACTACCCAAAGCATGGTTTCAAAGAGGATGGAGCCTAGACTGTTCTCAGGGGTGACAGATGACAGAACAAGGAGCAGTGGTCTCAAGTTGCAGCAAGGGAAGATTAGGTTAGGTATTAGGAAGAACTTCCTCACTCTGAGGGTAGTAAAGTACTGGGACGGGTTACTCAGAGAGACTGTGGTTTCTAAGGCCTGGCTAGACAAAGCCTTGAATAGGATAATAGTTGGGAACACCCCTGCTTTAAGCAGGGGTTAGACCAGATGACTTCCCGAGGTCCCTTCCAATCCTAATTTTCTTTGATTCTATGATTAGAAATCTAGCACTATATGGTAATACTTGGTGCTGCCCATCAATTAGATATATGAACAAGTAAAATATTCAACACAAGTATTCTCTTTTCTCTAAAGACTCTGTTACTCAAAGGAAACATTGATTTTTGCTAACAGATATAAAGAAAGACAATTAGTCAATGACAGTCTTGCAGACAGGCTACTAGTAAAACTATCCTTGGTTCCCTGTTCTCTTTTCCTTAAGGTCATGCATTTACTTTAATATTTTTCTCTGGTTTCTTTGGGAACTGCCACAGTGTTATATAATTTTAATCTTTCATACATGAAAGAAATGCAAGTAACATGAATAAGATACAAATAAATTTTAGTGAAATTAAGGTGTAATTGAAACTCATTAATGTTTTACTTCTAGTTGTTTTCCATCTTGTGTGTTTCACTGTACTTGTGTACCAGTACATGCAAGTTAGTTTGTACAGATTCAGTTACTTAATTCACATTTCAAATTCTTTTTAATAACCTTTATTGCTGAAGTTAAAAATGCATATTCAATCTATACTATTGAATACATATACAATCTATACCAATATCCACACCTGTATTAAATTTGACATGGGATGCTTAAAAAAGACATTTTGTAAGGTGTTCTGTCACAGGAAAGCATTCAATTTGAAAATGATATAGGTATATTATTTCTCACTACTCACTATAGTATAATCCTCGTTGTGTTTTATCACCTGGTATTTAATACTTTTCAGGAATTTCTACTGGGTCCTTCAAGCTAATGTTCAAAGACTTTATTGTGAAGTTGTAGCTGGTTTTGCTTTAAATTATTACCAGAAATTCTGGTTTTCTCTCATTTAAAAAAAAATCCCCAATTTTCGGATTAAAAAAGTAACCCCAAATCCACGTTTGTCTATGATTTAACATTTGATTTAACATAGACATTTGTCTATGATGAAACACTACTAAATATATATATATATATATATATATATATATATAGAGAGAGAGAGAGAGAGAGAGAGAGAGAGAGAGAGAGATATTTCCTTTTAATCATGAAAAATGTGAATTTGTGCTTACTTTTTTTAACCAAAATTTGGGGATTTATTTTAAATCAGAGAAAATCAAGATCCCTGATTATCATCCTCTTTAATGTCCTTTCCTGGTTATTATATAGCCTTTTATTTTGTTCATCTTGGCAAATTTGTTCATCAGTTTGGTCAAGCATTTTTCACAGCAGAGACTGGTCCATATCTGAAGCTCTGGTAATAATGTTTATAGTGATATTCATTTACTAAAAGTAGATAGAAGATCTGACTGCTTTAGTATTTTATCAAATCCTATGGATCTCTCTTTGCTAATAATGTCAAAAAAAGAAATACATCTCTGATATTTTATAATTCCTAAGGTGATATTAATTCATAAGTGATCAACAGTGATGTTGTAACCATGATGATCCAAAAATTATGCAAGATCAAGTATTTCTTAGGGTGCTATATTTTATTGAACAAACTGTCACTAGGGCAGTTAGAAAGACTTTTAAATGCAAGAAATGCACTGATGAAGAATGCTATGCTTACATTTGAAACCTTGTCTAACTTTATCCCAACTACACAGTGGGTGCATCTACATGAGATGCTTACTGTGGATTTGACTAATTAGTTCTGCAGAAAAAGTGGCATAAGTGGTGCTATTAGGCCAGTATAAACTATTTAACTCTGCTTTAGGATAGTACTGTCCAACACAAGTACTATTCTATTGTGGAGTTGTTTACTCTGTCACAACATATATGTAGATGGTGACTGGGGCAGGAAGGTGGTACACTGTGGTGTACTGCCTGCCAGTTAGCTCTGCAGTGTATTACCATTGTGCCTCAGCCAGCCTCTCTGTAGCATGTTGAGCTGAAGCATAGCAGCTCTGAGCTGGCAGGCTGACCCTCAGGGCCCCCTGCCAGCTGGGGCTATTTTGCCGGGGCTCAATGCGCTGCAGTCTGTGTGAACACTGTGCTCAAGAGCAATACACTCTGGTGTGAACTGCACTGGATTTTATTGCATCACAGTAAAATCATATGTGCATGTGCCCAGTTAGTCAAATAAAATACATCACCCAAAGAAATCCTTGCCACTCACATACATAAGACAGTTCCCCAAAAGAGAAGAATATTCATTTTTGTGGGGTGTGATTCATAGCCCAAACACCATAGCATATTTTCCATTGATTGAATTTGGTTTTGCATATGTCATATATTCAACAAAATGGAGAGAATGGGTATATGGGAAGGAGATTTATTTTTTGATGTTTTTTTTTTTCTGATGTATTTACTTTTGACTTTCCTTTTATTTAATCAGAGCTTATTTTCTATTATTTTACTAGTTTTAATTTAAATTGTAGGTAATGAAACACTACCGCAAGTTCTGGCTTTTTCCCTCAAGCCATGGTTTACTGCCAGGCCAAGTGAGGAGCACTGGCTCCTATTGGGGAGCCAACATTTCATTTTTAATAAGTTTTTGTTGTTGTTGACTTGGTGGATTTTGCAGATTCTGTGGCTTCCACAAAACCATGAATTATGTAGGTCCATATATATGTGTGTGTATCTCTGTCTCTCTCCCTCTGTCTGTCTGTCTCTCTCTCTCTGTTTTGGAATAAGAAATCTAGCAAAGACTAACAGTTGCATGCTATTGCAAAGTACGTGCTAGTCCCAAACCATTATAGGCTTCCTGAAGAAAACCTTTCTTGATTCTAAAATAGCTGAGGTCAGGAAGGTGCTTTAAGTTTAAAGAGACATACTATTTCTAACAAAAAAGCCATGCAAAAGCAGCTATAAAAAATACTTCGAATGAGTTAAATCAGAGGGTGACTCATACAATTCCAGTACCTACTGAAGAATATGGAGTTACAATAAACAGGTGTCTCATGGATTGTAAGAACTAACACAAATATTATACATATGTAAGCTTAGCAGCAAAGACTACCAGAATATATTTCACAGCACATAACACATGAAATTTAGATAAATCAAAATACCAACTATCTAAACAAGAAAAAAGGGCATTTGCTTTCTCAGCAGCAGTGACTGCTGGATTACACACTGGTTAGCAAACATTCCTTGCAGTGAATGTTTGTTAAAATATTGCACCAAAACCTGATCCTAAACCCAGTCAAGTTAAAGGCAAATTTGCTGTAGATTTTAATGATGTATGATCAGTCTCCCTATAACTAATTGCATATTACTCTCTATAAGTAATTGAATATTATACCTACATATTGCATAATATACTTAGCTTTGTTAAATAACTATGACCTTGCCTGTATGTTTCTTCAAATATATTAAACATTTAAAATATGAGAAAAAAGAATCAAGGCACAATGTTAATTTCTCAAATATTTTTTCAAAATTAATTTGTCCTGAATGAGAAGTCTTTTGCCCTAGACTTAAGGTTTCCAAGCAAACATGGTAAAAACAGGGAATACTTAATTATCAAATGCCAAAGGCATAAGGCTATGAAATAATTCCCTTGTGGAAATAACGCACAGGAGGTGGATAAGAGTGGTTCCTTAATTATAGCTTCATGATACAAAAGAGACTAAGAAAGAATTCCAACTACGTCAGAAAACCTGATGTTATTTCCTTTGAGAAATCCAAAATGTATTCATTCCAATAATAGAAAAATAATTAGAGACCTTGATAGCAAAGGAAATACCACCTAAAGTTCTATATCTGTATCCAACTATGTATCAGTATTGCACATAGGGACCACTGATTTATAAAATATGATATACAAATGTGTGTGTGTGTGTGTGTTCCACCTCCAGTAGGTGATGACCATCTAGGCTGCTTACAGACATGAAGAAAAATGAACAAACAGAGCTTTACTTGCAGTTCGGCACTCCTCTGTGCCTAGCACAATGCCTGCCCAGAAGAGGCATCCTATTAGTTTGACTCGGCTCACCCACCATCTGTATAGACTGGGCGGGGCTTTTTGGAGCTTTTAGCTAATAGCCAGGTCAAACTAACGAGCTTCTTTTTTTTTGGTAAAGCACTATTTTGTTTTGGTTTTTTTTCACATCTTTCAGAAGTTCTAATGTATTAGATACTTTGGTTTACACACTGTATGATAAATGCTTTGTTTAGCAATAAACTAGATTAAGTCCTATTTTTCACTTTTTAATACATTAGAAAATAGTGTAGGTCTGCTGTGTAGATATGTTGGCTCTTCTCCTTTGTTTGGAATATTAGTTTCTTCTATACAATTGTAAAAACAGTAGTAAAGTAAAAGGGACCACACATTCTATCACAAGTTCTGAAAAATTGTTGCCCACTTCATCAAAACTGAAATATAGTACATATGTGGGAGTACTAGTCTGATATTCTATTTTTAAGCTTCACGTTTCTTAGTATTTATTGTGTTGACCAGTTTGGGGCATATAAAATATTCTGAAGATATTTTAACAGTAGAGATGACAAAGCACTTACTAGACTAATTAATGTGTTGATTAAATTTGATATATTGTTACAGTCACAAATGATACTCTATTTCATTGATATCTTGGGTTATTCTTTAGTATATCTTGGTCCAGAACATTTCAGTTTGAACTATCTCAAGCACTACTTCTCCACTATTTTCCTTTAGGATATTATTCTGTTAACATGTCAAAAAATGGGTTCTACTTATCAGTACCAATTGACCACGCTTATACTTAAACATGATACTTTTTCCTAAGAACTGAAGCAATTTCCAAAAGTAAATTAATTAGACAAATCCTCTTAACTTTAATCCTTGATGGTCAGGCATCTAAGGGTACTGAAAAGTAGAAAACTCAAGGCATTTGCCATCAAGGTGTTTCTGTATGTGCCATTTAAAATTGATTATTATGCCAAAAACCTCAGTTATTCTTATTCCTTCTAACTCAAGTTTTGAAATTATGCATCAGATGTGCAGCAAATATTTGACCTAAATATCAAATTAACCCCTATCAGTTTGAACCTATTTTTTTTTTTTAACCAATGCAAAAATCCACATGCAATTGCTAGTGTAATAGGACAGAGTTTTATAATTTCCTTTGTCTTCTGAGGTACTATGGAACTATAGACTCATTGTGTCAAGTATCATATAAACCCCAGAAAAAACAGTAGCCCTCAGGTTATTTTTCTTTCAGAGTATTATTATTGGACTGAAGCTCATTCATTTGCTCATGTGAGTATTCTCCAAAAAAAAGCAATCACTCTTGCAAATGTAAAGCTTATTCATGGATCTAAGAACTTATGGCACTGGGCCCCTGGACACTAAATAGCAATCTTTTATATCCGAGCTGCTGGCAGTGAAAGACAATACATTGTGTACACATAGTTTGCATTTTTGGCATCTTTAGTTTCCTCTGTAACAGAAAAAAAACTATTTATTTAGCATTTTTGTTGTTTCTTGGGTTCTTCTGTTGTTTAGCATTTTGTTTCTTGGGTTCTTCTGTCCTTCCATGAAGTAAAAGAATTAAATTATGGTTTCATATCAGTTATACTGTCAGCTCACTGTAGTGATGCTTTAAGTCAGCTCTTCAAAACTGTTCTGATTTTAGTTCAAAATCTTTATGAAATTTATCTCAAGCAGCCCTTTTTTTTGACATATGGCAGGTCTTCATGAAATATCTAGGTTTCTTATATGGTTATCCATATGATTATTCTCTCATCTTTTCAAATATCGATCATAAGATTTAAATTCAGCCCCAATTTTTAAGTTAAAAAAATAACCCCAAATCCACATTTTTCCATTATTAAAATGAAGTATCACAAACACAAAGCCTTCTGCACCATTAATTCTCTCTAGCATGGCATGGGCACATCAGGTTGCCTGTTTATAAAACCTAACAGGGATCTGAAAAACTTGTATACTGGAGAAGGAGTTTTATGGAGGCAAAAGTCTTCAATGTGGTGTATCTGCATAGGAGCCACAGAATTAAATATTATTGCAGAAATAGTAGAGTGTGAGGCATTTTTCAAGTAAATAAGGAAACAGTTATATAAAGTTTTGTTCAACATTGCAAGGCTTAGAACAGAAACCAAGGTGAAAGGGCTGTGTGAGAGATTTCCTGTTTGTGAATGATGCAGCCTTTGTTGCTCATAGTGAATCTTCCCTGCAAAATCTCTCATGCAGATTTTCTGCATCATGCAAGAGATTCAGGCTGACAGCTTTTCTCAAAGAAAACTGTGTTCATGTACCAAAGGGTGAAAGAGCTTGTTCCTGACATCACTCTGCAAGGTAATTCTCTTGGAGACCTTGACAGCTTTTGCTACTTGGGTTCTATGATCAGTAAGAATTGTGACCTTCAGACTGAACTGACTAATAGAACTGGAAAGACTTTTGGGCAGATACACTTTTTGGGTGATGACATAATGTGCATGGAATAATAACTAACTATCAATTAAGGTTAAGATGTAAATCTATGAAGCCTTCTTGCTGTCATCCCTGCTTTATGGTTCAGAAATGTGGTCTATATATTGTAGGACCATCAGGAGACTGAATAGCTTCCACATGAGATGCCTGTGTAAAATCCTGAAAATAAAGTGCCAAACACATAGGCTCTGGCTTGCACAGGACCAACACATTTAGAAACCACTATCAAGAAAAGAGGTTGCAATGGCTCAGCCATGTCAGGAGACTGGGAGGAGCTCTAAAAAGTGGGGTCACCCTATATAGCAGTGCTACAACACATGCAAAAATTATATGAAGGCATTCCACACCAACATGGAAAGCAGTATCTAGGGTGGCCATCATAGAGGACATTACAGTTTTCTGCTACTCTGTCTTCTGTTCTATATTGATATGAAACCCAACCCAACACCTGACATAAAGGCATCAGATTTCGTATCGATAGAGGACAGAGGACAACTGGATTGTCCTTTGTGATGGCCACCCTAGCAGTATCCCATACAGTTTGGAGGGAACATCTGCTACTGGGTGCAGCTTAACATGAAGCATCTTCGATACAAAAGATGGAAGCAAAGTGGGAAAGAAGGAAGCAGCATGCTGCAAACTTGGCCACCAACATATGATCTGTGAAAACTTGTAAGAAGCTCTTCCACTCTCATATTGGGCTTGTCAGCCACAAGTGGATTCCTCAGGTACCAGACTAGACCTCCTACATGTAGACCATGATCAAGGTAAAGCAGATATATAAGGAATTTTTCAAATAAATTAGGAGGCAGAGTAATTTTTCCAATAAAAATCTCAAAAAACCTATCAATACTATTAAAATAAGAGAAAAAATCAATAGAATTATGTTTCCCCATAAGACAATATAAGCCAAATCATTTTTCTGTAGATGATTTACCTGGTAAACCTATTTTTATAAAATAAGCAAGGCAAGGTGCCCAAAATAAGTAAAACTACAATTTGATAATGAATTCCTTGTAATGATTCCTTTTAGGCCAAGTAGCAATGGCATAGGGTTTTGCTTTTCATTTTCCGTTTTTTTCTGTTAGTTTTTTTGCATTTTCTCCTTATACGTACTGAGGGAAACTAATACAATTTTAGAAGAAAGTATTTCTATCTCATCCTCAATCAAGAATTGTTGAGGCTTTGAGGGACAAGCTTATTTTGGGGTGCTTATGTTTAATAACTATGTACTGAACTGTTGATATAGCAAGCTTCCCTTACACCTTACGTTCCCTAATACAAACATAATCTTTTGCTTGTTAATAACCTTTTATCTTGCCAATTTACTTAAAGTTGACATCATGACACCTTAATTGAGCTAAAAAAAGGTTGCTTCCTCTCTAAAATGGTCATCATTACAAAACTAGATTTATTCAAACTTGAAGAAATAGATTAATGGATATTCAACACAGCATTTTCATATCTAACAAAATCATGACTCAGTTTCATATCCTGTTAACAGTCAAGGAAATATTTTAAAGAAATGTTAGTGTTGTTCATAGTGTCATACTGTGATCCATTATCTTTAAGGACTAGAAGAGCTAGAAACTCATTGGCCTTTTCTTTTTCACATTAATGAATAAAATCTTGAGGCTCAGCATGCTGGTCACCACACAAGTGTTGAAGGAAAAAATAAATAAACCAGAAAAAATCAAGACAAAGTAGATGTATTCAAATCAGGCACCTTTTATAGTGTTTAAAACATCCAAATGCCAACTCAGTTCTTTTTTTACATGTGAATTATGGGCTTGAAGTGGTAATGGAAAGCAAGCAATAAATTCTTGTTTTTCAAAGCAACCTACTTTTCTACATCTGGCTTTGCCAAAAAAGAAAGTGGAAAAGAAAACAAAAAAATAAATAAAAGGACATTTAGATTTTTAAAAATGATCTCAGACATTCTCACATTTTTTCCTAAACCACTTACCTATTTCCATGGTAGGTATTGAAACTCAACTTAAATATAATTTTGGCAAACATTCATGCCTGTTTAATTACCTTGTACATTTTATCACTCAGGAGATTTGAAGTAGTAGGCTCAACAGAAGTGTAAAAATGGTTCACTTAATAGTCAAATAATTTTTCACTTGTTTTTTGTTTTCATTTTTCTGCAGTTAAATTCATGAAGAATTAATCGCTGTGATGAGGCAATAAAAAGGTCCATCTCTATTTCCAGAGAGAAGAAAAGATAAATAAGCATGTATAGTTGCTTTAGAGTTGTTATATTTATTATAAAGAATGCAAAAATTCATTATCAATCACAGAATAAATAATGTTCTTATTTATCTCTGAGAACTGAAGGATAATTTGTGAACTTGGCTGCTGTTGCTGTTGCTGCTGTTCCTTTGCTTTTATGTATGTAAGATACTTTTATAATTGGCATAATTGAATATATGGATTTTTAAATTACTGCAAACACATTTTAAGTTTCTGAACTAGGGATTGCATTACATGTATATTATTATAAAAATAAGTATTTATCTATTGTTTTTCTAAATAAAATGGAATAATCTGTATAAAAGAAATTAATGAAAATAGTCCATTGATTTATTCATGAACTGTGATCCAAGAAATAAATAAATAAATAGACATCCACAAACAAATCATACTGCTGATGTAAAGGATACATACCAACATACTAGTACAGGGCCTGGGAGATTCACAACCTTGTAAGTCCACAAGACTACAACCAGTATGCTGAAACAAGAGTATTGAGACAAGGATGACCTATTGCCATTTATCTTCATGGATGCTTATACTATACTTTCCTGTAGATAATTCAAAAAACATCCAAATATTAGTCTGGCTTCCTATGATTTGACTTCATAGTGCCAATATTAAAAAAAAAAAGTGACATAATTCAAAAGTGAATAAGATATTAAAACCTTGTATTGTGGAGATTTTTAAAGGAATCTAGATCAGGTCAAATTTACAGAGGGTTTTTGTTTATCCTCCTCATCTCACTAGCCTAGTCAGCACAAATTGGTGATCTCTTTGTGGATAGTCAACCATATTACAAAATCTAGTATTTGACTAAAATTTGCTTTATTAGCAGTTGAAACAAACATGCTGAAACTGAATCAAAATGTTAGAAGAAACATTTAGTAAAAGTTTCTTCATGCTGCCCACCCGGCAGTGGCAGTAATATTTCTATTCAGGTAGCAGTGAGGCATCCACTTGACTTCCTCACTCATTACAATCCACCTGCTTTCTTCTAAATGTTTTATTCCACAGATATCCATGGCCCTTCTTCTTCTTAATGGTCTTAATGTTTCACTAATCAAGCTATTCATTTTCCGAAATGTTGCTGGCTCTTGTTCCTCCTCCTAATGTAAGTTCTATTTCACTGCACTACAGACTATTTTATGCCTAGCTAGAAACATTAACTCGAGTGTAGAAATAACTTTCTGTGAAGTACTGGATGCACCATCAAGATGCTCAATAACACTTGATTTTTTTCTAGGAATCTGAAAGAGATGAACATTTAATTATAATTACTATGTGACTAAGCAAATGAAATATTAATTATTTTTTCCTACTTTGTTCTATTTTTTTTTAATGTAAAGTGTATATTATAGGAATTCAATGCACATTCCAATACAGTTATTTTTGTTTTTACTTTGGCCTTAAACTGAATAATATAGTCCTATGCCCCTTTCATATTAACATAGATTCTAGTTTATTTTTACCTGGAAAAAAAAGCTTGTGTCTGGTGATGAAAGAAGCCATTTGGGAGACCAGCCCACTCTTTTATCTTTGGGCAAATTACCCTCAGCCACAAGTGGATTTCTTCAGCTGCAAGTGGAATTATTCTGCCACACCTTGATGTCCTACTGTTTTGATGTTAATAGGTAGGAGGCTGCTATTCTATCTTCTCTGATATCAAGGGCCTGATGTACATGCTCCAACCATCACTACATGTGTCCCATGACTCACAGATGTTTTCTCCAGCTAGGTAGCAGAGAGACTCAAGTTCTGGAGTCTCATGTGATCTCACTCTCACTACCGACAGGGGTTCAACGTCCCAGTGCCCTCGCAGATGTTTTCAGGCCTAGCACCCAGCTTTCAATCTAGGGCACACATCGGGCCTTCAAATATATGGCCTAGCACCTCACCTCTAATAGTATGATTCACACCGGGCCTTGTCTACTATCTCCTCTGCCCTGGGACTTTACAACTGCACCCCACAACATTCTATTTAGGCTGCTTAAATGCCTCCTCATCTCTGGGGCCTTACAACTGCACCCTACAACTCACATGCCTCTTACAACACTGCTTCAAACTCTGGGCCTTGCTACTCCACCCCTCTCAGGGCCATGCTATTTCATCCTACCATTCAGGCTTTGGGTCAACCATACCCATAGGTTCAGGTGGCACTCCTCTTGCCGTGCCTGGTCCACCACGCCACCCTCTCACACGGGGCTTGAGGTACAACACCTCTGCAGCACTCCCTCTGTGTCTGACCCCTCTCCAGGATCTACTGCCCCACAGGGCTCAGATGCAGCTAGTCTGCATGCCTGGTCCTGAACTGCCTCCAAAGTTCACCCGAAGGTGGGGGCAAGGGTTTAGGTGCCCTGACTCACTTGACACCAGGATAGTCCTTGAGCCTGGCATTTAAGGGGTCCTGCCCCACCACAGGCAGGACCACCAGGCATTCCTATCCCAGCAGGGTACAATTTCACATACAGGCCCACTGAGGCCTCCTTCTTCCCCATAGCCTCACCCTTACTTCCAGAAGCAGGTCAGCCCAATGTTACCTCCTTGGGACTTCCACACATACTGCTCTGCTCTTTTACCAGACCTCTTCAAAATGGTCACCTTGTCAGACACCTGGTGGCTGGCTGCTCCAGCCTTTAATGTGATGGAACACAGACATTTCTCCATCACGTTATATGCAGGGATACTCGTTTTCTCTGATAAGAAACAAAAAAAAAATCCCCAATTTTCAAGTTACTTTTTTAACTTAAAATCCACACTTTTCCATGATCAAAATGAAACATTGTTATAGATACATGGTATATGCTGGAAATGGAGGCAGGCTTCAGACAAGCCATAGAGCTCATCTATTGCCTAAGCATGAATACCCAACAGAGAACACATATGAAGAGATTACAACTCACAAAATCCCAAGTCCTTCCTTCCTTACACTGATAAAATAAAGTATTCATAATAGATATCTGCATGGGCAAATCTAGGATTTTGAAAAGGGTATTGCAGATGGTTTGTGTCGCACCTTCAGAGCCTTAATTCCAACAGGCTCCTAGGGCGAGAACGAATGCTCTCTAACTAATTTCTTTTTCCCGCACTAGGCTTTGATTTCCCTTTTATTGGCTGCTAGACAAATCAGATATCGCGAGATCGCTGAGATAAGGTTGCATTTACTCACATGGTCGTTAGTTGCAGTTTATTGGTTTGTTTTACAACCGACAGAGACAGATGACCGAAGGAATGTTACAACCGTCCGAGAGAAAAAACGACAGAGACAGATTGATCACCGAGAGAAGGAGGGGGAAT
>JAGPOW010003316.1:74334665-74420407 GCA_030014935.1 Caiman crocodilus
GGGAGGCACTATCTTACAGATGTCAGGGAGGTGTTTCGGGACAGCTCGTAAATCTTACATTGCAAATCCCGTCTTGTCAAATTTTCAAGTCTATAGAACCTCACAGAGGCACCATGAAGTGTTTGTTGCTATTTATCTTAGCAGACTTTGTGAGCTATCTTACATTAAATTTTGATCCTATTTCATTGTGAGGCTGGATGTGATTTTAGCATTTTGTTGTAGCTTAAGGCCAGTTTTGTTTGTCTGTGACCTTGCTCAAAATTATCTCAGGCTCACTACTAAAGAGAAGAAGGGGATAGGGGCTTCTTCAAGACTGGTGCATCATTGAGAATGCTTTGGCTAGTGAAAGAATTGCTGTTACTATGTGAATAAGTTTTCTCTCCTTGCATAACACTAATGTGCATCTGCCAATTTGTTCAAACAGGTTGTTTCTTGCTTTTGCAAACAACATGAACTTGTTATTTTGGACCTTTTGGCCAAAACTCTGAGGTGTCAGATGTAAATTCAGTTGAAGCATTGCCTGTATAAGTGAAAGAACGGTTGGGGCCTTAGAAATTAATATTCCCTAGAAGTTTATGTTACTATTTTGTTTGCTAAAGAGGGACTATTGTAATAGTTCTAAAGCACAATGAGAGGTTTGTAATAGAAATGTCTTGGTCATGTTTTAAGGGTGGCTGACACAACCGACTGTTTTGAAGAAATAGTTCTTTGTTGCTGTGCCAACAACATTACTTTTATAGTGCGTGTTCCATAACTTAGTGCCTAATGCATGTTTCTGCAGCCAGTGGAAAATTGTCTGGGTTTTCCAAAATAGAGGCATCAATGCTTGTTATTAAATCCACTGTCACTTCAGGCTTGAGTAACCAGACTGCATAAATTTAAACAGCTCTGTGGGCATGAGTTAGCTGAACTGCTTTGTAGCTGCAAATTAAAGGATAAAGAAGTTTCCAACGCACACTGGGTTAAAAAAACCCAACCAAACAAACAAAATATGATGGCTTTTTGCTGTAATCTCTTAGAAACCAACTGTTGCTTTCCACTGTGGAGTCAGAATAAACAGGATATGAGAGTAGGGTACTTTCTTCATTATTCTTCCAAGTATCTGACAAAGCACACTGTGTTACTTGTTGAACACTTTTTATTCTCAGATGACAGAAGTTTATTCTTGTTTTTGTGACCTATAAAAATGGAAAGAGGTTTCTTGACAAAGTTTCACCATAGGTTTTGACATCATTATTTTTCCGTGATGAAATATAGAAAAATCAAGACATTACAGACAGCCAATTCACTCTTTGTTCCATTTTGTACTTTTTACTTTGAGAATAAACAGGTATTTTGATTACAATTTCATCCCAGTGACTGCATCAATGACATCTAATGACATGCTAGTCCGACATGAAGCACAAAATGAAATGGGAGTTTTCTAGAGCAGAGTCAAAACTTTCTACAAAGCTGTCTGGCAAGATTTTTGTGGGTGATATCTTTTATTAGACCAACTGCATGACTGGAATAAAGTTAAGCAAGATTTTCAATGCAAGCCATTCTTCATTTGACAGTTTGTCTAATTTTATCCCAACCGTGCAGTTGGTCAATAAAAGATATCACCCACAAAAATCTTTGACTCTCACATAGTTTCTGGAGCATTGCGGCTGCAAAATTACTCAACATGACTAAATACAAAGCTGTCTGACATTTCTTAGTTCTCTTTTCTAGAAATCCTCCTCTCTTGCACTCACTTTGCTACAAAGCCAACTTCTGTGCCCTTTCTAAACCCCAACCCTAATTCTTTTGCAGTTGAAAGTTTCCAGCTTGCGGATGAGTTAAAACATATAAGGTCACATTTTATTCTTTCTTTTGATGTGTTTATGTCACTGATGTTGTCTTTTAGGCATCTAAATCAGAAAGCTTAACCCATGCAGTAATCACCTGGTTCATTAAACACAGGCATACAATGAATGAAAAGAACTAAGAACAATGAACTTTATTATGGAGTAATAGGCAACTTCTGCCATCCTTTGGTCTCTCTAACCAACTAACTGCTTAACTAAGGAACCATCTTTCAATTATCTGCTTAGTTAGGGGGCATTTTTTTACATTGCAGTCTATCACTAGCCTGCATAGCAACCACAACACTTCTAAGACAGTGGTGCTCAACATTTTTTTGTGCCAGGACCCATTTTTAAAAATTGATTGATGACCATGCTCAACCCAGTGCCCTTCGCTCCTGACCCACTGCTTCCTGTCCCCAGGCCGCAGCCCTCCCAGTGTAGGTATGTGGGGAAAGAGGATGCACATGGGGCATGAGGAGCCTCAAGCAGCCCCTTACAAGCTGGAACTAAGCCAGTTTCCCACATTTTTCTCTTTTGAAGGAGAATCCATTTTCAACACTTGTTTGTGATCCTTTCATATATTCTTTTGAGCCTCTTCTGGGTTGTGGCCTATGGGTTGAGGAGCTGTTCTAAGACACCTAGTTCCTTATGAATCTCCATTTTTGTCCTGGAAACAACTTTTGGCTGTTCAAAACTCTCAGGAGCTGTCCAGTAGGGCTGTGTGAAACAGCAGCATTCCATTTTGACTTCCATTTTGACATTTCAATGGGACAGTGTTTCATTTCGAGGTTTGTTTCATTTTGAAACTACTGTTCTGCTTGATTTAATGAAGAACTCCACTTTATCAGCCTCCTAGGTAGTAGGTACAGAAACTCATGGACTCAATACATGGACTCACCCCATTCTCATTAAAAAAAATTAGGCAACCATGACGTCAATGCCTACACAGTCAGATGGGTCTCAAATTGACTGGAGAGCTGCACCCAGAGAGTGGTAGTGGATGAATCATTTTAGACCTGGAGGGACATGGGGAGTGGGGTCCCCCAGGGCTCATTCCTCAGGCCCGCACTGTTTAACTTCTTCATCAGTGACTTGTTTGAGGGAGTGAAAAGCACCTTGTTCAAATTCACAGATGACACTAAGATGTGGAAGAGGTGGGCATGCTAGAAGGGAGAGACAGGCTGCAGCTAGATCTGGACAGGTTACAGGGGTGGGCAGATGAGAATAGGATGGAACTCAATACTGACAAATGCAAGGTATTGCACCTAGGGAGAAAGAACCAGCAGCATACCTATAGGCAGAGAGGCAGAAAAAGATCTTGGAGTCATTATTGATTCCAAGATGAACATGGGCAGCCAATGTGAGGATGAAGTCAGGAAGGCTAAACACATTTTGTCATACATCCACAGATGCATCTTGAGCAGATCCAAGGAGGTGATCCTCCCCCTCTATGTGACATTGGTCAGGCCACAGTTGGAGTACTGTGTCCAGTTCTGGGCACCGCATTTCAGGAGGGATGTGGACAGTGTTGAGAGGGTCCAGAGGAGGGCCACTCAGATGGTCTGGGGGCAGCAGGGCAGGCCCTATCCTATGAGGAAAGGCTATAGGACCTGAACTTGTTCAGCCTCCACAAAAGAAGGTTGAAAGGGCATATGGTGGCCATCTATAAACTTATAAGGGGGAACCAGCAGGGAACGGGGGAGTCCCTGTTCTTCTGAGCACTACCAGGAGTAACTAGGAATAATGACCACAGTTTGACTGAGGGTAGGTTCAGGCTAGACATCAGAAAACAATACTTTACAGTCAGGATGGCTAGGATCTGGAAGCAAATTCCAAGGGAAGTGGTGCTCGCTCCTACCCTGGGGGTCTTCAAAAGGAAGCTAGATAATCACCTAGCTGGGGTCATTTGACCGCAGCATTCTTTCCTGCTCATGGCATGGGGTTGGATTTGATGATTAGCTCAGGTCCTTTCTGACCCTACTAACTATGAAACTACAAATACAGACATTGGAATTCTGATACACTACAACCTGCTAGACATCTGACCCCTCCAAGTATCTTTCCACTTTTACCTGTGCTGGTATATGCCCCTCCTCTCCTCCCCCCCACCATTACAGCCTGTCCCTCACCCCCTGACACCTGCATTTCCATTTTCACTGACTGGCATTCTTGCCTGCATTGCATGCCAGCCTTTGACTTCTTTACTATTCTTTCCAGTCAGGAACATCACACACACACCAACTGCAGGTGCTTCCTCAGCCTGACAAAAGCTGGCATCCCACACAGCTAAGCTGAGCTCACCTAGAACCTCACAACTCCACTGCAGCCAGCAAGCCACAGGCCTGTCAAAGATGAGAGGGTCTGGACTTTCCCCAGCCAGCACTGTGTGCATGCTTCCATTAACTGGAGGTTATGGCACCTCCTACCTGCCTTTCACCAGGTGGATCCTTGGTCCTGTCATCTCCATAGCCCCAGCTCATACCTCCAAGTTCATCCTGACATGGAAGCTCAGCAGGGATATATTTTTCCCCTACTGGCTGGTGATGCAACAAGTTCCCCAACCAGCTCTGACAGTAGGGTATTAAATGGCTTCTAAAAAATAAAAAAAAGGAAATAGTTGTGGATGGAGTAAAGAGGGTGGCATTCACTCCATCTGCATATGAAACTTGGGGTACTCCAGCAGCAGAAGATTCACCTTCAGGAACACTGGTTGCTTCACCAAACCAGGATCCAAGCAGGTGCAGTGGGATGTCACTACATCTCTAACAATGCTGAACACCCTCTCACTTGGAACACTGGTCGGTGGATAGAGCAGGTGTTCCCAGGCAACCATGGCCAGATCTGGCTGCAGTTTGCCCAGTAGGTCAAGGTGTCACACAGCAGTGGCTCCACATGCTCGGTGAGATAGGCAGCTACGAAGGCCTGAGCACTACCTGATGGTGGGATCTGGTGCCTCTGGATCCCACCAAGGAAGCCATGCCCTTGGCCCATATTGGTCATACGTGTGGTGGAGGAGGAGACTGGCTGGTGGATGGCATACTAGCAAGGGAAAGTGGATCCCCCTCTTCCACATCCCCCACACTCTGCCTTCCTGACTCTTCACTAGCACCTTCACCCAGATTCAGATTTTGGCTGCTGCCCTTCACCCTCAGGTCACATATGGTCACCACCATGTGGACCATACTAGACTGCAAAGAATCAAGCCATTCCCTGATGCTCTCCTTCAGCCACCACACCAGTCTGGTGAGAGTGGCTTGCCTCAGCCAGGAACATTGATCCCCTGGAAGTTCTCCATTTGGCTCTGAAGTTCCCTCACTACAGCCATCACCTGGCTAAGCACATCACCATTGCTGAGGGTCTCGGTGTCCTTGAAGAAGGGCTTGAGGACCACCAAGATATGGGAAACAGTATCCCACTCATCTCTATTAAGAGGTCTGCTGATCCCAAACTCTCCAAGCAAGGCCATCTCATGAATGGCCTTCTGTTGCTCCACCAGCCTCCTGAGCATCAGGTATTTGGAGTTCTAGCAAGTCTTCACATCCCGCATGATTTTGTGCTGCAGGATGTTCAGCTCTGCTTGTTTGTCAGCATCTTGCCTGCTTTGATAGTCCAGTGGAAGTAGCCTACCAGCTTCCTGCATTTGGAAATGAGATTGCTGGTGTCATCATTGGCAGTCCTGGCCCCCTCCAAGGTGTCCCTGACAATGAGGTCAAAGTTGTGTACCACACAGCGGATTCCAACAAAGTTGGCATCATGGATGGCCTTGACTATATTGGCTCTATTGTCGGTGACCATGAACCCACAGATGAGATTGCCCTGCCCAATGAGCCACTCCTGCACCAAGCGATACATGGACCCCATAATTTTGATTGCCATGTGGGCCTCATCCATCACCTTGGCTTGAAGGAGAGCCCACTGACAGCCTGACAGGTCACACTAGTGCCCTGTGAGGGAGAGGTAGATGTGATCTCCACCCCGGCTGCTCCAGATGTCCAAGGTGAAGTGTAAGGTCACCTGGGGCCTGCCTTGTACAACTGTTCCTTCAAGTAATCCCTGCATGCCTCATAAAGGGAGGACAGCACTGTCCTGCTGAAGATGGTGCATGGGGGCACTTGGTATGATGCGGCCACAAGTGCCATGAGGCATCTGAACCCTGGCTACTCACCTAAGAAGAAGGAGCAAGCATCTCCCTAATAATATGGGTGATCTTGATTGCCCTTGCAACATGCCTCCCTTTCTGTTTGCCTTCTCAACCTCAAGATGGCCTGCCTGTGCTTTGTGGGGACAGGGGCTGTGCGGGGGACTTCTCAGCCTTGCATTAGTGGGAGCGTGACCAAAGGGGAGGATTAAGGGCAAGGGAATGATGCCTGTGGAGATGCACTGGCATCCCCATGGTGCTCATGGGTTTTGTTCCCTTGCCTCAACTGGTTTTGGCATGGCAGTGCAGGCAGATAGCATATGCGGGATCATCTGCCACCTCAGAATGATCCCAGAGCACACTGCTCACTTGGTTCTGGGGCGCAAGTGCATGTGTGGATGCTTCATTTTCCCCCTCCTCACCAGGCAGAGGCACAGCAACAGGAGGAGAGAATTTTGCTCTACCACAGCCTCCTCTGAATTGCCTTCTAGGGATGGAGACCTGGTTGTAGGGGAAACTTGAGAGGCGTGGAGCACAAACTCAGCTGATTCCCCCTCCTTCCCCAGAATTTCCCTTGTTGTGGCACTGGGATCCAGCTTCAGCTCTTCCCCTGGCACTGGAAGGCTCAGAAGTGAAATGGGGATGGAGGGGACTGTCATGCTGGTGCTGCTGCTTTTTGTCATAGTGGTGGTGGTCATAGGGGGAGGGTGTTATGGCTGGTTCTTTTGGAGGGGATGCAGGCTCATGCACAGGCAGTGGCACTGGCACTGCCGCTATAGCAGAAAAACTACTTTGTACATTTCCCTTTTGGACATTGATATAACAGAAGTCCTTTCTTGCCTGAAGCCTTTCCCCTCTGCCCCCCCATTTTGTGCATTTGTTTTTCCTTCTGAGTACTGGCAAAGACCTAACACACTTATTGCATGGGTGCGTGAGAACACGCCAGAAATCTGAAGTGGCTTTCTGTAGGAGAAACCTACAAACTACATCTACATATCAATTAAGTTCAGTGTCACTAAAGAAAACAAAAGAACTAAAATATCCACTTCCAGGACTGTAAATATATCCTGGTGCTAACCTAACTCACTTACTGTCCCCAGTAGCCTTTGATCCTCACGATCTCACATTGCATTTTTATATTTCATCTGTCTCATCTTTACCATAACATTTTGTATTTTATATCTTATACTTTTAAACCCTTAAGGAATGTACTTGCTGTAGAATGAAGTTATACCCTGGACCACTGTTAAAAACTCCATTGAAATTGTAACTGTAAAGTGATAATATCTACTATATTGGGCAGTCCCTTGAATGAATGTGAGTATGAATGACAAATCAAGTTCCTCTGGCTGTTTCACTGGCACTATAGCCTAGCCAGAGGAACTTACCATTGCAAAACTCTACTCTAGTAGAGTTCATTAAGCTATTTTAAGTTCATTAAGCCAAGGAACTTATTCCTGGATCTAAGCACCAGCTCTATTGACTGTTCCTGTAACCCATAACAATACAGCCATTAAGTCAATAAGTCAAGGGTGGACTCCCAAACCTTCAGGTACCATCAGGCAGAGACCCCCGTGACTAGCAGTTTTCATGTACTACTCAAATCCCATGTGGTGCAGCAACCTCCAGATTGGGCAGCCAAGATGATGCTGGGGATCACACAAGTTTGCCAGAAAGGGATAAAAGACAGTGAAGCGTGATGCTCATTGGTGCCCTCTCATCTATCACCTGACCTACCGAGACAGAAGAACAAGCAGGTGATCCCCTTCTGGAGAAGACACCACTGTGGAGGAAGCTGATGGTCAACAGCAGACTCCAGGGTCTTGGATAGGTAGATATACTGACAACAGTATTTGAACAATCACTACAGCAGCTACTATCCACTATACTACATGGCGTTAAATGACATGGGTTTGAATGAGTGAGTGCATGTGTGTGTGTGTATATGTGTGTGTGTACATGTTAAGGTGACCAGTACCACTCGTAACTCAAAGTTTGCTTTTATAATTTTCTTGGTAACTTCACATCCCATCTAATAAAAAAACACTCCCCTCTCCTTGGTGCTTCTGGAAGCCTTATCTCTGCTAATTGTAGGAAAGAGGCTGCATCTCAGTTTTTTGTTTTTTTGCGGGGGAGAGAGGGAATTACACCTGTCCCTCAACCTTTTCTTCCACCCTTCCCTGAAAGCTTGTCATCTGCCTTTCCACCATACTTCATGGTGTGTTCATAGTGTTTTGTTTTTATAAAAATACATAAATGTATCTTCTTTCTTATATAAATTCTATAGTATATGTAATATGCCACAAGGTATAAACATAGAAATAAAATATAAATGTATCTCCTTTCCTATAGAAATTGTATAGTGTAATATCCAATATATTTATAAAATTGAAAATAATAAGTCAATGAACATAATAATAAAATAAAGGGGTCTAGAAGAAAACAAAACATATTGCGGAATCCCACTTGCTAGGCTGGCAAGTAGGAAATCATTCAAATCAATGGTAGTAGTAGACTTTGTTGTCTAACACTCCTGAGCTGCTGGAAGATAGCTCAATAACTATCAAACCCCAAAGCAGAAAGCAGACCAGTTCAAACAATGCTGCCTTTATGCTGTTTTTCCATTCCTCCCATAGAGCACTGGGATTGTAAGGGACCTCAGGGAAGAATCACAGTCACTGGCCAGCTACAGTCAATATGAGAGCAGTCCTTCCCCGCTCTTTCCCCTCCCTCTCCTTACTTTCTGTTTCCCTTCATGTAAGCCCAGCTTGAGCTTTGAAACTTTAAATGTCTAGAAACTTATGAAAAATTTTAACTGCCCACATTTTGTTTTGAGGGTATTTTGAAGCCCTTTGTTTCATTTCAGTTTCACTGTTTTGAGCACGAACTGAGTCAAAACAGCATCAAAATGAAACAGGTGGTGAAATTTTGCACAGCCCTACTGTCCAGACCAACAGTGCAGATGTCTGCCAACACCTAAGTGCCATTGCAATCCAATTACATCTGGGAGGCATGCAAATTCTGCACAGGCATGATTATATCATGGCAGTATTTTATCTTGGTTGGGCCTTTCCCAAGCACACTATGTCCACCTATGCTCACATTCCGAATTCAAATGCGTAAGTATACTACTGAAGCTATTTTGGGGTCTTCTCCAGTGACTATTCTCAAGTGTGCTGGAGGTTGAGATCTAAAGAGCAATTAAGGAGGATCTGGGTGATATCACTGGCACATTTCCAAACTTGGAGAATACCTAGGTTATGAAAGTATAGGAATGTCTTGGCTGTGACCTATAGTTGCAGTTTAGAGGAGCCCTTTTACTCCTCACTCCTCAACTCCTTTGACAGATTTAAAATATTAAAACCCCGAGGAGCAAGGTTTACATAATAACCTAAAAGTTAGGATATTTGCCCAGGAAATGAGACTTTTCAATTGTAGGCCCACCCAAATCTGTGGGAGTTTGCATCTGTATTTCCTATGTCCTAAAAAGTACCTTCACCACAAAGATATAGACTCTACAGGCCTTAGGAGACCCCTTATCCCTACTGTTGAAGCTGGCCACTGAGTGGGAAAGAATGAAAAATGTCATTGACACTAGCAGGAAAGGATATAAAATGTAGCCGTAGGGTTTGGACATAGGAATGGTTGCAGGTCTTTTAAAATGGGGAGGTTTCAAAAGGGTAGCTGCTGGTACGTTCTAACTACTATTTGTGAACAGGCTGAGAAAGATTTAAATGCAGCAAAACCCCTCCAACTATAACACTCCTTCATCCAGGTTTAAAGTTAAAGTAGATTTGCGGAATTTTAATCTTTTTTTTTTTTTTTTCAATTCATTCATACATAACAATTAGAAATACCAGCTAAAGTCTTTCTGAAACAGCTCCAAGGGTTCCTTTGTCCACAGCCTTACTCAGTAACCTAGGGAAGGTGACACACTCCTGGGAGAGAATTTAACATTTTTGTCTCTGCTCTCAACGTTTTTTCTATGCATTTTTTTTAATTCAAGTCACAGATGGTTTGTGTAGCAGGGCACAGAACCCAAGGCTGTTTCATTGGCAGAAGAAAACACTAGGCTATTGAATGCACTGGATTTCATAATATATAAGTATTGATTGATGATTGAATCCTTAGTTAGAAAACAGTCCTGTAATCTCCTTAGTAATATAATGTCCTTTGTTTATTTATTTATTCATTTATTTTTGCGATGATTGAGACAAATGTGATAGAGGTTTAAAATGGATCTATATTTTCCCTGACACCTAACCATCACTTTTAGAAAGCAGTTTTCAGGAGTACATTTTTTCTGTACTTCCCTAATCAGTGGATCTGGGAAGGAGTACTACCACTAATGATGAGTTCCTTCACATCTGGGTTGTTGCATTGGAAGTAACTCACTGTTTCTTCACTTGAATCCCTCTTCCTTGCAGATTAATTGCAGAACAAATGTAACGTGTGCAGTGAGGTCTGACTGCTGATCTACATTAAATGAAGGCCAGTGTAATCCATCCAGTGCACCCACATTACTCCCATTATGACCTCTTCATTTCCCAAGAGTGACACAAATGAAGTGGAGGGAAAGACACTATTTGCCCTCCATTACTGTGTTAGAGAGTTTGTGGCAGAAAGGAGTAAGTCTTGCCTACATGTATGCTTTCCCTCCTACCAACAAATAAAATTTCACTGTGACTGCAAACAGAAGAGAATACAGAAACTATAGCTTCTCACATGCCGTCAAGATTTTCACAAACCATAAACTTTTGAAGAAGTCTTTACTTCTTTGTCACCCAGGCCATTTTAATCAGAATATTTTAGGCCTAAGAATGACTTTTTCATGACTTAAGAATCATAAAATATGGAAATTGAGATAGATGGTAGATCATTTACACAGACACTTCCAGGCTGATGCTGTCACTTGTGCTGAAAGAATGTCACTCGCATCTGCTCAGTGCTCATCTGGTTGTTGTTCAGTTTTTTTTTTTCTTTGAATAGATGTGTCATGTTATACTATTACATTGTTCTTGGACCATTTTCAGGTAAGAAATGGAGGTTCTGTAAAAGGCTAAAGTGTTCTGTTTGTTTGGGGGTTTTGTGACCTAGTAAAAGGTAGATTTTTACTTTTCCTACAGTTTATAATTCTTTATGACACCTTTAATCAGTCTACAGACTTAATCCAATGAATTCCTCCCAGCCTCATTTATTTTAATCAAACCTAAGGATACTTGGCAAAATGCAAATTTTGCATTTTTATGTCAAATGTTGCTAATTTGTTCCTATATTAACAAAATTAATTAAAAATGATACTAATGCACAGAATTTTGATAGCAACTATCTGCCAGAACCTTCTAGTTTTATCAAGAACTATATTCAAATAAATAGAGAAGAGTAACATGATTTATACTGAATTTGTATTTTGGTAGCAGAGTCCTTAATACTTTTCAAACCAAACTGAATATGTGGCAATTTCCTTCTCCAGAAAGAAGCTGAGTAAAAGTAAAAATAAGAGTCTAGATATTTTGCTGAAGGCAGAGACTGAAATACTGAGAAGCCAGTGAGAGAAATGAATAGAAAACAGACTTTTTTATATAACTCATTTGAACTTTAAAGGAACTTGGACCTGTTTATAAAATGACATTAAAATTAGACTGATTCCTAGTTTTTCCAAATGGATTAACCTATCCCTGTTAAAGAAAGCTAGCTCCATCTCTCCAACTTTGAAGCTTGTCACATTAGTTAACTTCTATGCCTATGCAAATCTCTGAAGACAGAAGTCCTAATCCTAGGTTTATACCAGTAAATCAAGGCTGTTCAACTGGGAGCTGGGAGCCATATCTGGCCGACAACGGGTTAACTTTTGGCCCCTTGGCTCCCAGTCAAGGTGCAATTTAGCCCACTGCTCCAGCTGGTGCTGCTGCAGAAGTCTCTGAGCATCTCCTTCCTTCTCCAGCTTCTACTTCCTGCTCCCACCCTTGGGGGTGGAGTAGGGTGGGCTGGCACAGTCCATAGGTGCTCGTGGCTGAACCTAAGAACTTAAGGGTGTGGCATGGGAATGTAGAGGGTGGGCACATGGCATGGTGCACCTTGAAGTTTGAAGTATTCCATTACCAGAAAATAAATATGTACTGGCCTGCACAATATGCTGACAACTGCATCTTAGAAAGCAGCCTTCTTGTACGTTAGGGCATTAAGGTTCAAAATAATTTGGTGGGCTGATTCAAGAAATATCTAAAGAGTGATCCTAGCCTCATTAGATTACCATAAGTTTTCTGACACAAATCTTATATAAAGCTTTTGAAGTTTAATTATTTTTAACAATATAGTTTACTAGTGAAGAGATACAGTGTTGAGAATTATAATATTCCAGATATTCTATTACTAAGAGTATTTAGACTAATGAATTTAAGTTATAATGTATGGATACTTGAGGGAATGTCAAATCCATTTGGAAAATAAAGGATTTGCTTGAATTATTCAATATATTTTTTTCTTTTCAAGTTCTTACAAGGTGTTGTGGATGTTTTAATCCAGCTCAAGGAAATGCAAAATTGTGCTCTAATGTATGCATAATGCATTAATAAAATATGCAGAAAACATTTTATATAACTAGGTAGCTACTTATATTTTCTTGCTATGGTGGCTGTGGAAACTGGTAAAACTTTTCAAAGTTAATTTCAACATACATGTTTAGGAAATTAAATATAGAAAATTCCTATGGAAAGATCCAATACAAAGATTTATTTTGAAAAAAAAACAAACAAGCATCATGCTGCTACTTGCCTTTGGAAACTTGAAATGTGCAGGACTGCATATAAATGGGAAATGATTTATAGACTTTTCCTACCCATCTGGGTAATGTGAATTATTGCAAAAGTAAAAATGGCAGTGTTATTGAAGCTAGAGAGTCTGAACTCTAACTTTAGGTGGCTTCTTAACCCCTGGCCTGGCTGTACATTAACACCTTTTAGGTGGTTTAAAACATTCATTATTAAGCTTAATTTTATACCGCTTGAGGTCAGAAGCATCTCTAATCCACCAAATTTTGCTCTTGCTCCCTTAACTCGTGGCCAATATTTTCTTATTTACTTGTTGGCTTACTCTCCTTCTCCTGGGAGCAGAGCCTGGAGCAGAGCTAGTCTCAGCATTGCTGGTACCATGGTTTCCAGGCATTCCAGGGTTGTAGCACTTGTTGTGCCCTGTGGTAGCAGTGAGCCTGCCCTTCCCCTACCTTCTAGTCTTGCCACTGCTCACCAGGTTTCTAGTGGCAAGTCACAGCTGTGCATGTAAGGGGTGGTTGGAGAACATTTTTTGCCTTAATGTGTGACAGCTCCACTAACCCAAACAGTGGTAGGCCAATTAACATCATGTGGCTTCCAGTGTAAAGTGTAACAAAGCCTGAACTCTGTTTTGTGCTACTATAGTGGGGTAAAGCAGAGTTGGTTGCTCTATTGGTAAGCTATGAACTGTTCTGTTCTAATAGTGAATATTCAAGTGACCTGGGGCACATAGCTAAAAAAAAAAAAAAAGGTTCTTCTCTCTAGCATCCTTTCACTCTACTCCCCTTCTACCACTTGTGTTCATAATCATCACACAACAAGCCATGTCTGTTAAAATAAACAAACAAACAAAAACTCCAAGAAGGAACCAACCATAGTAATGAAAACTGCAGTTATGTCATGGAATTTCTCTGAGAGAGTTCTGTTGGAGAGTCTGAGTTTGAAAAGCCAGTATATTTGACTTCTGGTTGTTAAGTGGTCGTAAGAACCAAGTAGAGATCAGGAAAAGTTGTAGTTTTTCTTCAGCTTTCTTCAAATCCCTCATTTTTATCTTTACATAGGCCCTTCCATTACTCTTGGCAATATACACTTCCTTTATGCAGCTACAATAACTTTTCAAAAGATTTCCTGTAAAGAAAGATAAATGTAGAATATATACCACTCCCTCCCTTTGGCTCTTTTTTGGAGGTCTCTTGTGAAGTCTAGATATTGCATGGGTAGTATGAAGCAAAAACTTCTTTCATATTAGTAAGGTAAGTAGTCTTGTGAAAAATCCATGCTGGAAATTCAGGCCTGCAAGCAACTTTGGGCCCAAACATGCATTTTATAATGGTGAAAATATCCTATTTTTTCTGTCTTATTTTTCCTCCTAGTGTAATATTCTTTGCTATTAGCTCGTAACAAAAGTAACTTTTACATTTAATTGTTTCCATGTAGCAGATGTAAAAAAAAAATACAGTACGGGATATAGATATTTCTAAAATATATTTTTAGGTGGATATGCTAGTCTCTGAAGTATTTTTATATGGGATGAATCTTTTCTACATATTCATTCTCACACTAGGAAATGCTGTTAAAAATAAAAGCCTGATACATAGCTGATCGTTGCTGATTTTTTATCTACAAGATGGAAAACATTGCCAGTTATCCTGTAATCATGGAACACCTATTGCCATGTGACTGGCTTATCTTAGAGAGAAGTGACTACAGTGTCACAAACAGAATGGTCTTATCCAAATATCTGCTTTCTAAATAAAGCTGAGATATTTTGGTGGTATTGAAGTCCTGATGCTGTATTTCTCCCACGTGACTTGCTGCAGCTTCAGGTATTGTCTACTCTCCTTTTCTGATATTTTAAACAGCTAGCCAAGAAACGATTTTGGCTGAGTTTACTCTATAAAAATGTTGTGTTTTATTTTGAGATTCAAAGTATAGCCATGGCAAGCTCAAAACACATATTTAAGTCATAGCCCACATCAAGGAAATTTTAATTCTGTAACACATCAAAAAGGATAAATACATAATATATTACCACTCCACTTGGGTGAAACAACTCCACTAATATGTTCTGCTGTTTCCATGTCAAAATTGTGCTTTGAAGGTGAAATTAAATGTGCAATAGCATGGGTGAGCAAAATATGGCCTGTAGGTCTCATCCATCCCACCAGGCAATTTAATCCAGTCTTTGGGTGCCCATCAGTTTACTGTACCCAACCCATCTTGCATGTCTTATTCCCACCCTCAAGCACAGAAGCATCCCGGCCCAGCCAACATGCAGCTTTTGGGTAGGACTGCTTCCAGCACTGCTGCAGCCACTGAGAGATCTCCTCCACTTCCCCAGTATCCAGTGACTCTTCCTTATCTACTTGCTGCAGTGCTCACTCTAGGCAGCAGGTTGGGAGGTTGCAGGAGTGGAGGGATGTGAGGGCTGGGGTGAGGGCCAGGGGTGAGGGCTAAGGAGGGTGTTGTAGGTAGGTGGGGGCAAAGAGCATAGGATTGGGATGGATGGGAGTGCAGAGCCTCTATGCCCAGGGAGAAGGCAGAATTGTAGACCTCTGTTAGGCATGATGTTGGTGTATGGGAGGGTGGAGGGATATGGAGACCCCCCATGGTGTATAGTCCCCACTAGTGGCATCAGCAGCAGCAGGCAGTGGGCCCTCCAGGCATAGTGGCCCATGCAGACACTACGCCACAGTGGTGCATGATTTCAGCAAGAGCTGCTCATGACAGCAAGGAGCACAGGTAGGCCAGCCCACCTATATTGTGTGAGGCTCTCTGCAGCACATGTGCAACTCCTGGAACTTGTGCACCACTGCATGATGGAGCCCTGCATGATACAGCTAGCTACCTTCCTCACTCCCTGCCTCCACATGCAGGGCCTGGGACTCTGCCAGAAGTGGTAGGGAGCTCTGCCCACTGCTTTAATGGCAGCAGGGAGTGGGGAACGCAGGCAGCTCCATTGTGCATGGTTTTCTCACAGTAACACACTAGTGCTGGGCGCTGCACTGTGCTGCGTGTGCTGTCCTGTGTGATAAAGGCAGGCTGGCCTGGCTGTATTCCTTGCTGCTATATGCAGCTCTGGCTGGAGCCACACACCACTGAGCAGCAGTTCCTTTGTGGGCCATGAGAGCCCCAGGGGGTACCACCTCCTGTTGCTGCTGTTGCTGCTACTGGTGTCAGTGGTAGTGGGGTCTATGCACCATGAGGGGCCACATGGAAGTGTTCCCTTTATCACCCCACCCTCCCTCACATCCCACAAACCCCCCACACCACACCCTACCTCCACAACCCCCACATATATACACACTTTGCAACATACCCTAGACCCCCACACACAGCCACACCCTCTCACAACCCACTAAACACAGTCACACGCTACCATACATGCACATACACCCCCAACCACACCTCACACATTCCTCATACACAATATAAGAGTAAGACTTTATTTTTGAACTATTATTCAATCACCTCTATATACACTACACAAATACAAATCATGAAAAAAAATACCTTTTTAAATAAAATAAACATATGTTATAGTAGGTGTTTGACTTTTAGTATATGATTTGGTTTTTTTCTGGTTCCAAAATGGCAACCCCCTCAAAAGGAATACTTCTGGGGCAAGGGAAGGAACTTCTGGGGGCAAAGTTCAGGGATTATGGGTGGGACTTCTGGTCCCAAGATGGTTACCAGGGGCAGGGCACTTATAAGGGGGTGGAGCTACCCTTGCCAACTATGACAGCTCATCAGAACTCATTAAGCAGCCTTCAACTGAAGTAATTGCCCACCCCTGTGCTATAATGACCAATAAAGCTCATCATTAGCCATTCTTGCTGTTAGAAGGGCTAAACAAGACTTCATCTCAGATACCTATGTATTTCTCTAAAGTTAAACTTAATTTAAATTGTTCCTACACTTTCCACCATTATGATCTGTTTTCTCAACTCAGTCATTTTTTTTCCAGCCTCACAGCATCTATAGTGTTGACAATACAATCAAACTTACCTGGAACCAGGACAACAACTACAAAGTCTTCTTTTATCATAATGCTAGAAAGCAGAACACTGATGAAAGGGTCATCAGTTTCTTCCATACCTCTTGTCTTGTTCGTCTTCTCCCCTTATCTCAGGTTTATATCTTGCCCTGCCTCAACAACATTCCGTCCATCTATATGTGTGCTTTAATGCACACTAGCCTATGTTAATGTTCATTAAAGTGTCACTAAAAAACTGTTCTATTTAGTTAATACACATTAAAATAGGCTAATGCAAATTCAACTTCACCAATAAACTGTGGACATTTATACACATACCTTTGTCTGCTTAAGGATGCTACAGATCCAGAGCATCGGACATGCCTGTTAATTGAGTCTGCTTCCCATGTGAGCTGATGCACATGGTGCTATGTCAAGTGCAGTTGTATAAGTGATGAAAATGCTCAGAAGATGGTGGTGGCATGGCTTTGAATTAAAGCACCTTAAATGTGTTTCAGTTCAAAAGTGGATCACTGCTATTTTCTCCACCATGATGTGCATTTTGCCATTTATACAAATGTATGTGCCGCAATGTAAAAATGCCCTACACATTTTTCTGGTACTTCACAATGGAGGTACTAAATTTAATATACATTAACTAAAGTGTGCTAATGCACGTGTAGATATGACCAACTATGTACCAACTTTACAGTCCTTAGAACTGTGTACATTTAATGCCTGCATTGGAATCAGCACCAAGACTTACAATAATATAATTTTTGATCTTTTATCTTTAATATGTTTTCAGGTTCTTAATCACCAGAGATCCTACTTTTCTCTGATAAAAAAAAAATCCCCACTTTTTGGATTAAAAAGGTAACCCAACATCCACATTTCTCTTAATTAAATGAAACACTGATATCTAGATATTTCTATGTATTAGTGGTGTTTCATTTTAATTATGGAAAATGTGGATTTTGGGTTACTATTTTAAATCCAAAAATTGCGGATTTTTTTTTATCCGAGAAAACCAGGATCCCTGCTAATCACACCCTAGTTAATAGTTGCATTCAAGATGTTATGTTCAGATATGGGAATCTGGACTGAATGCTACTGAGAACTAGTCTTTAGTGGTGGGCTGGACAGTTGACTAATAAAAGGCAATTTTTAAAGTCATGGACTCATAATTGATCATTAAAGATTTTCCAGCTACAAGATGGAAGCATTACCAGTTATCCTAGTTTTGCTGAAAATTCATAAACTAGGGAAAACTTAATATGATATCCTTTGGAAAGCATATAGGTGCTTCTGAATTGCAGGTGATCAATTACAGGTATTTTTCACTCCCATCTATGTTAGTAGGCACAAGTAAAGATATCCTGTGGTTTAAAACTTTCCCACCTTCTGGCTTTTCTTTTTTTTTCTTTTCCCCTGTAACCTCTGTCTGATAAATTCCTATTATGGTAGGTGTCAACCAGGGAAATCTCTTTAAGAATCTGAGAAAATCTTTCAGTTGGCCACTGCTCAGCTTCTGATTGAATTGTTTCAAGTTTTTCTCCATGCTCCTTTTTTTTAAGTGATAATGACACATTTCTTTCACCTCAGAACCAATCTTTCCACTCTTTAAAATCATTCAAACTAACTGCAGGGACAAGATGATGGATGTTTTCCCTGATTACAGGTCCATAAAACACTGTTCCCTGTGCCCTCTTATCCTTGAAACTTAGAAAAGAGGGACTCTGCAACATCAGGAGGTTTTTTTACCTTGTATTTGCAACTGTTTTTGCCTAGCTATGTTAATTGTCATACACAAGTTTAGCCATCAATCTCAACTTTCAGCTTCTTCAGGATCAGGTAATGTTAAGTGTGGTTTCTCAGCATTTTGTCTTTGGATTGCTACAAGGCAATGAAGAACATAGAATGGTTTTATCCCATGATGCAGCAAAGTCAAGTATATCATAGAGTACATTTGCAAGAACCGATCTAGGATCACTTTAAGCTGCATGACCAGGCCTCTTGTGCAGACATTTGCTAATGTCAGGAGCTGTTTTGGAAAAACAATCTAAGTTGGGGTGGAGAAAGGTTAGTTGGGATCTAGGGGGGTAGTCAGTCTGTGGGGGGAGGGGTTCCACAGGTGGGAAAAGTGGGGGGGCAGGCAACTGGTGGGTACTGGCAGGGGTGGTGGGTCCCCAGGTTAGGGTCATCTATCTAAAGGTACATTTGGGGAGGAGTCCGGGGTCTAAAAGTAGCTCCATCAGGTGCAGGTGTAAGAGCACAGCCTTGGGGGTGGAGGGAGCGGGTGGGCTTTCCCAGCCCTAGGTCTGCACTCCAGATGTGTACAGATGTTCATTAGACAGAGCTAACCCACTCCCTATCTAACATAGTTCACCTGAGGAATTGTGCTATGTTAAATCTGGTGGCTATGTTTTGCTTGCTGGAACCAGCCTGAACATCACAGATCAGCACTTAGACCTGCCTAACCTTAGTTAGATTGATTTAAGTGTAACTTATGCATAAACCTGCAGTGCACAAATGTCTCTTTTACAAGATGGATATGTTATTGTCAGGTGTGTGTGTGTGTATATATATATATATATATATACACACACATATATATATATATATGTATATATTTGTTTCCTATGAAGTTTAAATTTAAAGAATTTTAGAATCTATTTATTTTAAATGTAAAGCAATTGTTGCTTTCAAGAATAGAGCTAATCCTTGTCAGTATGTGTCCAGATTAAATTCATTATAAAGCTACAAACTCAAGATATAAGGCAAATTCTGAAGATTGACATAAAAATCAGGACTATAAAGGTCCATTTTGTTAACAAACTAGTTAAAGTGTCCATCTGGTTACTGCTTTTACATCCAAGATTTTAAAGCAACAGATTTTTACCTCACAATGCCTTTTAAGTATATTCTTAGCTGAGTTAATGGTTATTCTTATTATGTATTTCAGCACATTAATATATGATATTGAAATCTTTACAGTTATGATCTGATAGGATTATCCTTCACTGCTGAGTAAAATTCACCCTGGTAAACCCATAGAAAGAAATAATGTAGTATTAAAAGCATAGTAAATTTTTTTCCCCATATAATATGGATTAGTACTGATTGGAAGTTTGTTATATGTCCCAACAGATACTAGTTTCTGTGGGAATAAAAAGTCAGGTGAAAAGGAAACAATAACTTTCTAAGAAGAAAGATACACAGGAAACTAGTTATAAAAAAATGACTATTTTATTTTTTCTTTACATCTCAGATACGAGAAAGATAAATCCTACAACTTTGTATATTTTGGTTTTCTAAGTGCTCTAAATTCAGGGCAAAACGAGTTAAGATTTTACAAAACTGATCATCTGTTAGAGGCATGGAAGTACACTAGATAGAACCTGAGCAAAGGAAGGTTTGATGCATACCAGGGTATTGTTGGCCCTGCTGGCTACAGCATCGCTGCCAGGTCACATTCATACTGTGGTCAATTATTACCCCCAGGTCTATGGTGGCAAGTAATAGGGGATCTTCAGTCCTGCTGCCTGATGAGAGGCAGCAGTTGCACAAGCATGCATGACACAAGTTTTGTCTGTCAGTAGCTAGGGGTGCAAGGCCTCAGAACTCCCCTGCTTGACACCTGGTAGGCTTTGTGGCCACAACGGGGCCTAGCATGCCTACAGTTTTGACCTCACTGTGGCTTAACACATACACGTGACATGAGTTTTGCTTTCGAGACTTTGGGCTGTGGTTTCCCCAAACCTCCTGCACCTATCTCCTTTAAACTTGGCAGACTTCATGCCCTCAGAAGGGGCTACCATACCTGCATTTTTCATCCAAATCAGGCCAGAAATGACAATATTATATGCTGTTTCAACCTTCCCCATTATAGCCTATGGGCAAAACGTCAAAACTGCAATGAAACAGAGACATGTTTTGACTTGCCTCACTTTGTTTTAAGGCTGCTTCAACTATATCTCATTCATTTTGATTTTGCTGTTTTAACTTTGAAACAAGTCGAAACAGCGTCAAAACAAAACTGGCACCGAAATTTTGCACAATCTTACTGCACAGTAACCAGCATTAATGTGCAATAGCCTCCTGGCACAGTTGCCTAGTAACGCTTACTGCACATTAACTCATTACTACTATTCATATCGGTAGCGTCACATCATGGTTCATGCCAGGTGACGCTATTGCACAGTAGTAACTAGCTTCTGCACAGTGTCTCATGTAGATGTGGTCAGTAAGTCAGCTACTGATTAAACTGTTTTTAGGGGAACAGAACATAAAGCTACAGAGGACATACCTGTCAGGCAATCTTGCAGGATGAAGCAAGCAGCTCTGTAGCAAGGTGCTTCGAGAAGGCAATCAGCAGCATCAATAGCATCTTTAAAAGAATAGAGTGAAAATGGACAAAACAAAAATAGGACAGACAGGAAAGAAAAGGAATAGAAAGGAACAGAATGGAAAAGAAAGTAATGGAAAGAAAAAGTTTCTGCACATTTAGGAAGGATTATGAAGTATTCTTAGCAATTCTGAAGCTATAAATAGCACACATTGAAAGCAACAATGCAGTGTCATGTGGAATTACATAGATTGCATATGCTTTCCAAGATGTTGGCAGAAAACACAGCAGAGGAAAGTCCATATGCATCTTTTGGTATTGTGGGCAAGGGAAAATAAAAGGCAGAAAAGTCTACAGGTAATCTTTTAGATGCTTTTCTAATCTAAAGCTGATCTTTTTATTTTGTGGAACATTCAGCCATGTTCCACTGGGAGAAGCAGTACTAGAAAAGCCTAAATCTCATGGGTACAATGGGTAATCTTTTTGGTTGGACTTTAGCTGGAGCAACCAGGAGCTATATGCAAAGAAAGGGTGTTCTGAAGGAAAGACTGACACAAACTCAACCCCCTTCCCCCCCAAAAAAATAAAAACAAACAAACAAAACAACACAGTGTATTTGAACAAACTGACCTAAAAAGGCAAAAGTTTGAAGAGATGTTTTTCATCTACATATATGCTATTTACTACAAGTTTGGGTAAAAGCAAAAAGAATTAGATTGATTCAATTGATGATAAAATGTTTGATATTTTCAGCATTATATAAATCTGGTGAGATTTGCACAATTAATATGAGATTAGTCAGTGCCTAGGAAGCATTGACTAGGTAAAAGAGATGACAGTGACAGTTTATTACTAAACTAAATTAATATTTGCTTTAGAGTGATTGATATGATAAGTCAGTATCATTGGATCCTGAGTGTCTATGGATCAAGGTACTACAAACACAGTCCAAGAGAGAGTTCTAGGGGGAGTCTTTCACAGGCCAGCAACATCAAAGGACTGGATAACTTACTCCTTAGACAGATGCCTGTGAAGTCAAGGAAAAATGCACTATGAGGAATACCATTGGGCATAATTAAAAAAAAAAAAAGAAGTTATAGACCATTTTTCTAACACAAAAAAATCAAGGCTGATACACTCTATTTTGGACTATATTATGATAGCAAAAGATACATAAATTACTGTACTTGAAGTTGGTGATCTTAGGAAAGAAGTCTTATTTATGTTAGTATGGACAAATATTACCTATATTATTATTCATATTAACATTAACAGGGCAGTCCTAGTCAATAATATACCAATGTGTACTCGAGACCAATTCTTAATCCATTCAAATGACACTTACATAGCTGTCTTAAGTATGAATGTAATATTCTTTGGTGGAATAGCTTCGCCCATGTATAAATTTTCCTGCTCAAGGTAAAATGTCCTTATTAACATAAATGAGATTTGGTTCCTAAGCACTCTTCTACCTTTTAATCTGATCATTAGGGCACTTTGCAAGTCATTGGTAACCCAGGTTCTATGCCCAGCTCCACCAGAGGAAGTTTGCCTTTGGATCATCTACCTCCAGCAAAGTTCTTTAACCTCCAAATCATCCACAGTGTGATGACAAGTGAACTCAACAGATCTCCTCTTGAAGCTGGCCAACTGAGCTGTGAATTATAAAAGCCAGGAGCCTGGACAAGACTGCCATTCTGTCCAGGAGCCCAGCAGGCCCTGGGTACCCCCCTGGACAGGCCACAGACTGTCTCTGTCTGGCCTGTCCCCCTCCAGAGCTGCTGCTTGGCCATAGGTGAGTGCTGCAAAGGGGTACAGCTTGCTGCATCCCTTGTCCATCCCTCAGATCCTCCCAGGCCCATTGCCTGGCTGTCTTTCTGCTGGCTAGCACTTGGTCTATGCTGCTGCTCACCCTCCACAGTCTTCTCTGCTTGCAGGTCCTGTAATGAATTGCCTCTGCCATAATGTCTTCCAGACCCTGACCATGGCTCTGTGATAGGCACTGCTGGCAACTGTCCAGGGCTGGCCACACAGGGACAGCCATGTAAGAATATTATCATCCTCTTCCCCATTGAGTCCTGGCTTCACTTGCATGTGTACAACCATGTCAACTGCTTCAACTGCTAGGGCCCCTCAACTGCAACCAAGAGAAGGTGTGTAACCTTGTGGTGCTCTAGGGCCATTCTGGCATGCACAGGGAGTTTGCATGGGGTAGGTGCTTGAACACCCAAATTTATGAGGCCCTGGTAGGTGGGATACAGGAGCAAGGGCACTGTCTGCATGGCAGTGCCACATAAAGGTCAAAGTCTTGAAGAAACAGTGTATGGCCGTAACCAGTATCAATCATTGGTTTGATCATGTTGTATGAACAGGGTGTAAAGTGTCTAAAGAAAGTCAGGGGCATACGGCAATATGCTAAATGTATTAAGAAATATAAAGTCCTCATTAAAACTACAAAGACCTTAAATCATTATAGAATACAAAAACCCTTACAAAGTCTTAAAAGGTTACAGCTATAACTAAATCCTTATCAAATGTAACTAAGTATTACATTACTGCACATATACACATATATACACAGCAGAAGGTTCTGCTGACATTAAGATGTTACCAGTCTTAGTTGCTTGGGTTAACTTGGTGGCCAGCCAAATTAAGCACGAGGATGGAATGGGGCATTTTTCAGACACATACCAATGCTCCTTGTCGTTGTTGCAGTAATGACTCAAGGACTTCTTAATCTCACCCATGTTTAGACTTCATTTAAGGAGGTGTCAGCTGAATGTTTGTAGTTAAACAGTTTTCCGGATTTCTGCATTGGCTGGAAATTCCACTTTATTTAGATGTTCTACATCAGTTCTAGTTTAGCTGTTTTCTTCATCAGGTGGAAGTTCTGCATTGGTTAACTAATTTGCATCAGTTACATGTTTTGCATCAATGAGATGTTTCATATTGGTTGTGCTGGTGGAATAACATCAGTTGCAGTTGAGTTGTTTGGGCAGATTTCTTCACTTGGGTTTATCTGTTTACCCACTTTTGCTGGTGTGACATTTATTATCTTATCTGTACATATTTTCCTTGCCTGACACACACATGCCAAATTCATACAAAACAGGGCCTATTCATCCATTAGCCTACTAACCTATAAAATAAGTTTTAAAACAGGGCTGCAATGCAGATTTCTTATACTGTTATACAATTATAATGAGATGTTATAAAAATTTTTAAAAGAATAAAATAAATAAATGATAAATAAAAATTGATGATAAATAGCAAATAGATGAATAAGTGATAAACAATAGCTGTTTATAAAGGCAAAACTACTTTTACAGTCATGCCCAGAAGTCCATGATCTTTATGTGGGAGCTGACCTGCATTTTGGCACCCCAGGACCTAGTCTGCACCTCCGTGAGTGTCACCAGCACATGTGACCTATCTGAACTTTTGCCCTACCCTGACATCTCCTATGACATGTTACTGAAGGGACCTTATTTTTCAGTGCCCAGTCCCACCCTTCTCCCCAGCTTCTGTATCCACTGAAAGCTTGGAAAGCCATGCCCAGCGATCCCCTTGCCCTCAGTATAGCTCCAGAACCCAGCATGAGGAGAAGCTGGTCATGCCACCACCAGCTGACAGCAAAGCCACCAGCCCTTCCTAGGGGGGTGGCTGTGGCTGGGCACTGACCCGCCACATACCATGAGCCATGAGCACCTAGTGCAGCTAGTCTCCTTTCCCAATGAGGAGTCCTTCACTGAGCTGCCAACCTTACTAGCCCCAGACACGTGGTAAGTTCCACACTTGGGGAGGGCCCTCCAAGTTTCACCCCTGGCTCTGGGCCCTGCCCCTGCTCCATGCCTGGTGCATCCACACTCCCCTGGCCCCAAGTTCCCCACCCTACAGCACATAGATGAGCAGGACACAGTTCAAAACTTTACTGACCAGCCCCAGAGCTGGACAGAAAAGAATCTCTCACATGCCAAGGAAGACACCAATGCCGATGATGATGGCCTCATCAGCAGTGGGTGGCAGGGATGTGTAGTGCTTCCACAGGTAGCCCTCCAAGTTGTAACAGAAATTGCAAGGCAGCCCAGGCTTGCACCCTGCACTACCATAGCTCAGGGTCCTGAACCAGGAGCACAGATGTGCCTGGGGCACCAGTTGGATCAGCAGCAGTGTATACTGATTCAGGCACCCCTCCATCTGCACAACCATCTTTTCATGTGCAGGCTGTGACATGTGCAGCAGGGGGACACTCAGGGCACAGTGGTGACATGGCCGACCTTAGGGCTCCTCCCTGGAGATTTCCCCTGTTGGGATGGTGGGCTGGGAGACAATGCAGCAGAGCAGTTGACCTGCAGACAGGAGGAGCGGGGGGAAAGTGGGGTCTGATCCTGGCCTGTCCCACTGTGGGAAGGTGGTGGAGGAGACAGGCTGCTTTCAGCCAGCACCCAGTGGGCTGCTGTCCCCAGGAAAGCATGTGGGGAGCTTATCTAGCAGTTGCCTGGGGCCAGGCCTGCTCATCCAACTTACCATGGTCCCATGCAGAACTCATCACTGATCTGAGGCTGACTAGTGCAAGGCTGCTGGTGCAGAGCATCCTATCTCTGAAATATTGCAAACGCTCACAAAAAGCTTCAGTCTTTTGCCTCTGCAGTGCCAACATCTGGATGTAGGGAACAGCCCACCAGCCCTATTGAAGTTGTGGGCTCTGGGTTGCCACCACCCACCCACCACTGGAGCCACCCAGACATGCCAGCTGTGCCAGTGGTGCATCAGGACCCAAACCGTCCTGCTTCAGCAGTTGCTCCAGTGGAATGGTAATGGTTTTGATGGGGGAAAGACATCACCCAGGAGGAGGGGCAGGGCCAGATGCAGTGGGACCACTGGGCCTGCATGGAGGTCTTTGAGTGGAGAGCCTGGGTAGCTCTGGCAGCAAGGGTACACCACCCATCAGGCCATGGACACCTTCCTGGTCCTGGCAGCCATGCATATTTCCCCTATTGCCTGGCCCCAGAAGGCCCCCACCTGGCCCTGGAAGGAGGTCCTTGGGTTTCTCCTGCCCACCAGACCCTCTGGTCCAGCCCCTGCCCCAGACCTGCCACCACCTGCCTGAGCCTGGACCTACCATTCTCCCCTACATCACATGGCTGAAGACACAGCCATTCATGAGACCGCCACGTGGTGAGGTCATCATGGCCCCTGGATCTGTGGGGGGAACATCCAGGGTCTGGTGTGCTGGGCACATGCCCTGGGGCTCTGGCCTCTAGCCACCCCCCATAGACTCCTACTCTAGGCTTAAACACCCAAAGTATAGTAAATAGTTTTCAATATGTATATAGTTTCCCACCTGTAAGTGGGTTTTTTGGAGTTTTTTTGGTTGATAAGCAGTGTGGTGGAAGGTCACTCTTTGTAGAGGGGGGAAGGGAGAGGGTTGTGATGGTAATAAAGTTATTTTGTTTTGACCATGAGCGTGTCCTGAGAGTGGTTCTGAGGGTGGACAGTGAGTATGGGGTGGGTGGGTGGCAGGGTAGGTGGGCTGGAGCAGGGAATGCAGGAGGAGGGGGTCAGTCAGGGCCTCCCACAGCAGGTGCTGTCACCCCCACTGGTGAGTGTGTGGCTGTCTTGGGGGGGGGAGAGAAGGGGGTTGGGGCCAGCAGGGTCATCACAATGACCAGCAGGAGTGTGGGACACTGGTCAATAGTGGGTGCTGGACTGGTCTCTGGAAGGGGCCAGGCTGGAGCAGCAGGGCACTAGGCATCACTGGCAGGGACAGGGACTGGAGCAGCCCTGGTTCAGGGAGACAGGATGGGCAAGGAGAGAGCTGCCGCATGCTACCCCTGCACTGAGCACATAAGTCCTGGGAAGGAAGGGGCTGGCCAGGGATCAGAGTTTCCAAGATGGCTACTAAGTGCTGGCAGTTGGGTCTGGCTTCAATATGGCTGCTAAATTCTGGTAGACATGTGGCCAGAGGCTGGAGCTACCCCAAGTGGCCACAGGGGCATATGGCAGTGCTGCAGGGACTTGGAACTAACTTGTGTAGACATCTGCCAAACATTGCTTAATGCTCATTAGCTTAATGAGCATTAAATTTAGTTGTGTTTATTTGCATGCGTAGGCACACCCTAAGAGTACCTTTTTGTAAACAATGCTTAAGAAACCTCAGCATTATTTAGATAATAGTGCAACATTAACTAACCTGGAACTAAAATATATTAATAAGATGTATAGTTAAAATATATCAAACCTAAAATATATCACATAGATTATTTCATGCTAAATTGCTTTAAATTGATCAGAAATCTTGTGGGGAGTTTTTTCCACTATATGTTTTGAAGCTATAAATAATGTAAAATGAATATAGGAACAAAAAATGTTATAAGTGGATTGTAGAGTACCTGAGCCACCAGGTGAAAAATGACTCTGTGGCTGTAAACAGTTATCATACTTATCTTGAGATAAACAATTTTATCCCAGGAGAAACTACAACCATACAGATTCCCATGTCCACAGTCCCAGAATAAATCCTTAAAAAAAAATACCAAATAAAAGGTAATAACGGTTAATCCCAGAATATTGCAGTCTCCCTGTACAGTTTTCCCTAGATCACATCAGTGAATAAATGGCAAAAATCAGCACTGCACTCAGCCATTCACTAAACCCTGATTAGAAGTATATTTCTCTGTACAGAAGTTAAACTTATCACACAAGTACACAGAAAGCACTTTAAAGCCATAACTATACAGATGCTCATGGCACAGTGGCTCGGTGAGCTCTAGCTATCTTGGACCCTTGTTTTCATGCTGCTATCATCTGTTTTGTGTAATGAATATTAAATGCACAGTGCGACTTCAAGGGGAGCACTAGAGAGGGCTGTGACTTCATTGACTATGCTTGAGCAGTCAGAAAATGGCAGGTTCAAATTCATGTTAGATTTCCAGCTTCCTTTTGGCCACCCTAATTTCTTGGCAGTTGAGCTAAAACGTGGGAAGCTTCTTCTCATACTCCTCCCCAGAGTTAAGCTTACACACAGGTATACAGAACTATATCTGCCTTGCTAGAGTACAGAGAGTTATGGCTAGAAAATTATATTTAGAGATTTGCTTTTAGCAGTTGGCTTATAGGTAAAGTATTGGATTAGAACAATGGTCTAGGGGAATGGCAAGGGTTAATTGGTTTCTAAAAGCCTGTTGCTGTCAAAGTTTCCTTCAAGGCAGACACCATGTGTGAGGAGGGAAAGGAAATTGGGGGAATGGGGATTATGACTGTGTCAGGAGAAAGGCACTTCTGCAGTAGCTGTTCTTTGAAGCTGAGAGGCATTGGTACAGTGGGGGCGTGGCACACAGAAAAAAAAAGTGAACAGAGATCTGGAAGGAGAGGAGCCATGGTGTGGGCTGGAACAGAGAGGTCCAGGGAGTCAGCTGTGGCTGAAAGAGAGGGACTCAAGCAGAAGGGAAAACTGGGAGCCCTTGAAGAAGTGAGGACAGTTAACTCATCTAGACAAGGAGAGAAATGAGGCAGAAGCTGCGAGAAAAAAACTAACAACAAACAAAATGGCAGGCAGATTCACAACAGTGTTAATTAAGGTAAAGTTCCTGTTTTCCTATTTTGTTTTTCCAGTCTCATTTGGGATCTTGATTTGGACCAATTTGCTCTGGGAGCCAAAAATAAAAGATAAAAAGAGAGAAAAGAAGCAAGAGACTGAAGGAAGTTTCTTTGTTGTTTAATATAAGAAAAAAATAAACAGTTCAAATAGTTGACTTTACCTAATTTTATGAGTGTTGTTTTTCATTAAATAAACACAACAAAGTGTCCTGAAAAAAATGATATATATGTATTTTTTAATGTTTTGTTTTACAATAAAGCAAATTGATTGACTGCATACAAAATTGGATTTTCTTGGTGGTAAAGATTCTGGGGTTTGTCCAGAAGACCTGGAAGCAAGATATCATTCAGAAAGAAAAAAAAATCTATCTATATTTCCAGATTCATTCTGCATTAGTAATACCTCCAGACTGATAACATTGAATTAAATCAAGACTTGGCGGGTGAGAGTCAGATTTAAAATGCGGAAGTACCCAAGTCAGGCTACCCGAGAAGTAAGAGCAAAAACCAAACTCTTGAGTAAAAAGGAAAAAACCCACACCATGTCTTAGGCCAACAGACAAGTGGGCATAAATATCCTGCGAAAATGAAAACATGACATAAGGTAAGGTAACATTAGGTAGGTCACAGCGATTAGATGCAAAAACCCCTGAGATGTCCAGTTTTGGTGGATGGACCAAATTAGGAGGCTAGAGCGTGCCCAAATGGAGACACTAGTAAATAACCAAACTAAGATGTGTGCATGTGATGGATTTGTTGGAACAAAGAAATGTGCTGACAGGATAGAACATGGACATTATGATGACTACAGGGAAACCAATCAATAGTACCTGGGAATGAAAAGTCAACAGAGGAGAGAGGGAATATAAAAGGAGGGATTTTAGAGCAGCAAAAGTTCCCTAGGAGGGGAATCCTAGGCCACCATGGACAAAAGGCACAGCACTAGACCATCTCACACACCCCACTGGGGGGAGGGAAGACTCAGCCCCTGACCTCCAGACTGCTGACATTCAAGCAAAAACCACAGGGTGGTGTCTTGTATTGGTCAGATGTATCTTCCCTCAATGACAACCCTACGGCTGGTAGATATAGAATAGGGGGAGGTGGGGAGAGAACAGGGAGGGTGTTACTTTGTTTGCTTTTCCTGCATTATTCTTACCCTTCTATCAGGGCACATCAATAATATTTGCCTATTATCAAATGGAAGAAGTAAGGGTTGGTCTGAGGGTTTGGGTCCACCTGGAACAAAGTATCAGGGTCATAAATCCAGTGCCAACAAGAAGCAGTATTGCCAACCATGTGTTAATGCCAAAAATGCCACTTCTGCTGCTGGAAAACTGCCATTTTGGAGTGTCAAATGAAAGGTTTCTGCTCATGCTTTCTGCTCCTTTCTTAGGTTTCCTGGACCCAGAGAAGCAGTGGATTTTAGAGAAACTATTGAAGAAACGCAGACGTATTTTGATAAACTGGAAGGGAAGGGATCAGGCAAGGGATTTGAATTCTGAAGAGTAATAATATAGTAAATGCAGCAAAAATATATTCATTAATAATCAGTGATAATCCCTAGCATTGATGATTGTCTGAAACAGTGCCAGTTTGAAACAGGAATATTTTCTCTGTTTCTTGTAATAGATGAATACAAAGTAATACCTTCTATGCAAAAGCAGTAGTTTGATTCTACCTACAGAGGTAAGGGAATGATCCTCCAGAACATGATATGCCAATTACTTTATTGAGGAATATATTCAAGACCTTTGACAGAACACACCTTCTGGTGTTGTACTGATTTGAGAAGCATGTTAGTAGGCTATGGTAGCACAGGGTTGAAGGGAAAAACCAGAATGGAAATGAAATATTTGGAATCAATTTAAAATGCTCACAGAAATGTGTGTGCTCTGCATAAATTGGTATTAGTTGCAGTGCAATATTGTTATACATGCATTATATAATTCCAAGCACTGTATCATGATTTTAATAGTAACAAATAATAGTAACAATTACATGCTGATGCTTTTTTGTGTGATTTAAAGCCATCTTCTGCTGCTTAGTAGCTTTGTTTTATTTGAAGGTTTAGTTTCAGACACGTGATAATTCACAAAATGTGGCTAAATTATGTTTCTCTAATGCAGCTCCCTGTATCTGCATTACATTAGTTTGAATCCGTTATGCATATGGCACTGCTACCAAAGCAGCAAATTCATATTGCCCAGCTGTATATTTTTTTTTCTTTTTTTCAACATGTATGCTTGTATAACTTTAGATAACTAAACTTTGTCCTCTCTCCACTGCAGCCTTTAAGAGATTTGGTGATAGGTACCAAGGATACTTTTTGTTGGTCATGTGGCTTTATAATCTGTTAAAAGCAGCATCAGCAGCCAAGTTTAGATTAGTGTAGCTCCACTGCAGTTAATCATCTCAATGTCGACTACCTATAAAAGTTAAACTATATCTTTCTCCCTTTACCGTTCAGTTATTATTTAGTTATTATTTATTATTCATCACCAGTGAGGAGGCCAAGAAGGTCATGATCGTGGATGTTACCATCCCCTTCAAGAACCAGTGCCAAGCCTTCACCGACTCCCGGGCTCACAAGTGGGAGAAGTACGCCTCGCTGGCCAACACCCTGAGGGGCCACAGCTATGACGTGACGGTCAATACGCTCATCATGGGAATGTTTGGATCCTGGGACCCCAGCAACAAGAGCATCCTGTGTGCCTGCCGTGTCTCCCACCGCTACGCCAAACTCATGCGCTGCCTCATGGTGTCCGACACCATCCGTTGGTCCTGTGACATCTATGTGGAACACGTCATGGGCCACTGCCATGGACCCCACCAGACAAACCACCGCTGGACCGGACCCAAAGGGGACCACCTGAACCCCACCTCTGCACCAGATGGACCTTCACTTCGAGAGGATTCTTCAAAAATGGACGACCCAGCTCCACCCAAAGAGGACCCCCGCGATGAAAGTATGTGGACTGAGACACTTTTTCTACGGACCACTTCTTCCACCACTGTGGACCATTGTAACGGGTTTTTGTGTATCTATCTTCTTTTTCTCTCAGCGTTATGAACACCCTCCCTCCCCTTCCTCCTTCCCCCCTCCCCCCCAGGGCTTAGTTGGCTAACATTGTATCGCCTGTAACCTAGTTGTGTTCCCCTTCTCACCCCCATCCTTCTATTGTTAGTCCCTCGCTCGGGCACCATGTATTTCCCTACTGGCTTTGTCAGCTTTTTTTGATTCACAATCCTAAACATTTACTTATATTGTGATATATCCCAGCGCTACCTGTTGCCTAGAGTGACACAGCAGGAGCAGGAGGAGTAGGAGAAGCCATTGGAGGTAGGAGAAGCTAAGCAGTAGCTTAGTGGCAGCAGTCACAATGCAAATAGTTCTGCTGAGAAGTTGTGCATGCTGGCTGGGGCTAGGGTCAGGGTCAGGGCTGGGTGCAGGTGGGAGCACAGTGTGGGCTACTCTGGGTGGGAAAAGGCAGGATTCAGCCCTATCTAGAGCACTGTGGGGAAAGCCATGGGACTAGTGGTTGGGGTTTAGGGGGCAGATCTCATTTGTGCCACAGTGCCTTTGTGAGGTCTGCTGCACACACCTCCTGCCCCACATCTGGATGACTCCCAGACCTAGTAGGAAAACAGCCCCCCATGCATGCACACAGCTCCCTACACAGCCCCCACACCTCTCCCATCCCCCCAACACACCCTGAGCTTCCCACATACAATATGAATGAGTAAATCCTTATTTTGAGCTATTATGCAATTGCCTCTATGTACTCTACTAAAAAAAACCCCATAAAACTTATTTACTGTCCAAGACTCCAAGGCCTGGAATAGACTGCCTCCAGAGGTGGTGCAAGCACCTACTCTGGACTCTTTTAAGACGCATTTGGATGGCTATCTTGCTGGGATCCTTTGACCCTAGCTGACTTGCTGCCCCTGTGGCAGGGGGCTGGACTCGATGGTCTTCTGACGTCCCTTCCAGCCCTAATGCCTATGACATCTCTGAAATAAATAGTTGGAAATATTTTTTTTTAAAATTGATTCTGGTAGCTTTATTTTTAGTATACGATTTTTTTTATGTAAAAATTGTTAAACTTATATCTCTCTGAGCCCTTGACAGCTCACTAAAACTCCAGACAAAAATAATTCCCCACCCCTGGCATAGAGGCTACAGTGGAACAGCATCAAAAATTATTTCTTTGAGAAGAGAATTCCATCACTGGGACTTTCAATTATTGCCATTTCCAAAAAAGAAAGAATGACCAAGACAAATCTTGTTGATTTGTACTGAACACACACAAAAAAGGCACACACATTGGACATAATGTTTTGTACTTGCCCAAAATAGAGTTCCAAAACATTGTGGGTGTTGTTAGGATGACTGTCTTGGTAAAAAGTCACAGATTCCTCTTCTTCAATACCACCACTGCAGTGATGGTCCAGTTATGGTAGTCTGCCCCCAGAGAGTCTTATTGTCAATGAGATTCCAGAACTCTCCTGGAGATAATCCCATTGCTCCTGACAGCTACGTTGTACTGACCTGGCTGAACTGTGGAGCAGCACACTGACCTCAGTCAAATACACATTGATAACTATGTATCCACTCCCACTGAGGCACTTTAACTGAGAAAGTAGGTAGACAGAGCACAACCTGCGCTAAAGCCAATCGATTGTGGAAAAGATCCTTTGTAAAGACTATGCTGTGACAATGGCAGCCATAAAGACACTTTTACAATGAGACCAGGCCAGAACCTTGGACCCATCCAGTCCCATTCAAGATATTAGAGCAAATCCCACATGGAACAAGTGCCAGCAGGCAGCAATCTCAGAGCAGTGCCCTGGTCCTAACTGGGCCAGGCCCAGTCCACAGTCCCCTGGTCCAAGCAGTGGCAAAAATTCTGAAGCTCCTGACCTTCAGTGTGCTGATCTTCTGGTTTTGATTCCTGGCTTCAATTGCAGCTTTCATCTCTAGTAAAACCTTTGGCATTCCTTGATCCTGGTTCTCTGATCGTGATTCTGAATTGACCTTTATCTATGGCTTTTCACTTCTCATCACAATTAACATTCAGCTTACCTTGTTTCCAGCTGAAGCTTCTAACACCAGCTTGTCCTAACTTCAGTTAGTTTCTGAATTCAGTTCCAACACTAGGCCCATGAAAATCCCAGCTCCTTGGGGAATTGATCTGGATTACACCTGTTTTCAAGTAACTAACCCTTAGCCTAGACCATACATGTCCTTGTGCTTGACAGTTTTTTTTTTGTTTTTTTTCTCTCTATTGCCGTCATATCTGTAAAGAGTTGTGAGGTGGAACTCTTTGGGGTAGCGCAAAACACAGTGAATCCAGGTCGTCTCCAACCAGAAACTGAGTCATCCATAATCTTTGGTGATGAGTTAGTTTGTCACCTACTTTACAGACAAATGATCCTTATCCCACATGGCTTGAGAACCAACAGTTTAGCTCAGCCTGTTGTAGGGAGGGCAGCATAGAAATCAAATAAATAAGTATGAATCATTTTTAGATTTTATTCTACTTTGGTTACTGAAACTCACATTTGAAACCATTTATTTTAGAGATTATAACTAATCATGATAATGGTGATTTCCAAAGAAAAACTCTATTGTATCCTTTTATAACTAGTTGTGGCCAACGACTATATTTTAAAAAATGTTAACAAATAAGTAATAGTTAAGGAAAGATAGTTCATGTGCAGTGATAATGAGTGGTCTGATTCATTCCCCTTTAAAGTCATTATAATCTGATATTCCTGGTATATCTACCATTTCCTAAAAACAGTATGTCATCTTCTACCTTTCACTTGTATCTTAACTTTTCACTCCTCTAGAACTGCTAGCACATAACCAACTCCGGTACAATGATACAAATATGCAAATTTGAGTTGACTTTTTCACGTGTTTAAAGATAAAGAGGGAGCTGGGAAGAGACTTTAATAAGCCATACATGACTATTTAGCTCAGTTGGTTGCAACAAAAAGTTGCAGGTATAAACCTTGGCTGAATTCGATGATATCTTGATTTCTCTTTCAGCCTAACTTCTCTGTAAAATATTTAGTCCATTTTGCAGCTGCAAAAAAGTCTGCTATGCCTAAACAATTCCTAACAGTTGTCTGTCTAACCATATTTAAAAAAACCCTCCAGACATATTAGCTAGGAAGTTGGGGCAGTCTCTCTATCCTAGTGCTTAAATAACTTTGCCAGTAGAAAGCTCCACCTCCCCCCCTCCCCAACATTTAACCCAATTCTCCTTTGCTAGGCTTTAAGACTGTTACTTCTTGGAAACAGAGAACAATTACATTAATTTTTATAACAAAATGTTATGTACCATATTTACTCAAATCTAAGACAAGGTTCCCCCCAGTCGGCATGGGGAGAAAGCCCTCTCCCCCATCTTAGATGTGCATACAAAGCAGGAGTGGGGAAGAGAGGCAGGCAGCTGTTGCAGCTCTAACTCTGGCCCTGAGCCTAAGTTGGGGCCAGAGGCAGACCCACAAAAGCCTCCTACCGCCTTTCCCCCAGACATATTTCTTGTGTTCTCGGGAACCCTTACTCATTATTTTAAATTATAACTTCTTCTACAAAAGTCTATGGACTGTCTTTTTGCTGTGAGGTGTTGTTCTATATCTACCAGGTACCTAAAGCTGGCCCTAAATGTATAAACTTACATTTTGCACTAAATCACTTCAATTTCAGAAATTAAGCGAATCCCATTGAGAAACATCTGGTTTTATGCAAAAGTCATGATTTTCAGGCAAGAAACATCTAGTTTTTACTAGTTTTCTACTCCCAATTGATAACTTAAAAAGAAGTTCTCACTGAATAGTTAACCTTCTTATTTTATTTTTTGTGTGCTCAGGAAAAAAAGCCTCAGCACTTTAACCATCTGTGCCAATAGTATTTCAGTGCTACATAAGCAGGGATACTGGTTTTCTCTGATTTAAAAAAAAAATCCCCAATTTTTGAATTAAAAAAGGAACCTGAAGTCTACATTTTTCCATGCTCAAAATTAAACACCATTGTACATATATCTGTGTGTGTGTGTATGCATATATGTGTACATGTGTGTATTAGTGATGTTTAATTTTAATCACAGAAAAATATGGATTTTGTGTTACCTTTTTTAACTTAATAATTGGAGAGGTTTTTTTGTTAGAGAAAACCAGAATCCCTGTTCATAAGTATATAAGTATAAGTGTTTATTTCATTATCAAACATTTGATCTTTCAGTTGTGTTTTATAGTTTTCCATTACTCTATGTTAAATAGCTATTAGATCAGCATTAAACATAGTATAAAATAATCCTTCCATATAAGAACATAATGAAATTAAATAGTTTGAGCAAGGAAAATGAAATGAGCATAGAAATTGTTCTTTCACATATAGCAATAAATTATTTAATTGCATAAGTCACTTTTATGGATGTCTCCCATAGGTATCTTGCAGATTATTTGGTGTGGATGTCTTCTAAATGATCCTTATATTGAGCAAAATAGAAAGCTTTTTAATGAGTTGGAGGAAAGGAGAGAGAAAAAAAAAGAACAAAAATGTTATGAGGCAAAGATGTTCATACTGAAGCAGCACTTTTGTGCCATTACATTTCTAGAGACAGTGTGCCCCTGTGGCAGAGCATCCTCTTATTAGAAAAGCTGCAGCTCTTGTTAATTGTATGGGAAGTGAGTCTGAGCCAACATCCGGATAGCTTTTCAGATGGAAAGAGCATATCAACATTACACTCTAATGCTTTCATGGGGAAATGGATCACGAAGCACATATATAGGCATGTGTATTGAATATGACACAACTAGGGAATGGCTAAGAATATTCTGCAGTATTTATTTTCAGAGTTTGGTCTCCAAATGATATTTTCTGTTAGTCAATTATTCTTGTTTTGGTATTCTGTTATGATTTTCCCCATATATGGACAGTTTGAACTCAGCCTAGAATTATCATTATAAAAAATTGTGAAAACATATAGTACCTTCTTTTAGTCCTTTACAAATCCGTTCTTTCATCCTCACCTTGGTAGACTTGCACCTGGTTAGGCTGGTATATTTAAAAACAAAACAAAACAAACAGAAAAACAAAGAAACCTCTCTAATTATCTCCACAAGTTGTATGTGGTCAAACTACCATGGTTTGAATTGGATAATGTATCTAAACCAGCTCCATGATATTTGACCTCACACAGAATGAAGCTGTGCTTCTATTAGCTCTTCAGAGTCCTCTTAGGTCCTCTTGACTTCAGGCAGAGCAAACAGCATCTCAGTGAAGTAATTATTCTCCATTCACTGTTGAAGCAAGAACCATTGGCTGAAGAGAAGTACTGCTTTCTAGACTGATCATTGTTCTCACTCACACAGAAGGAGTTGGGATGAAATGTGCCTGACAACATCACAGAAGCCAGTCAGCTACTGGGTCATGAGAAAAAAAGAAGAGTTGCCAGGAATTCCATCTTTCCCTTACTCATGGAAAAGTAGAGCTGGGTATCCCTGAGGAAATAATGACAAGGAGAATAGGGTTGAGGAAGGACAAAACCACAGAAATGTTACAGTAAGTCAGTGGGAAAAGGAAGAAAAATCTGTTCATCCATTTTACAGCTTAATGGCTCTAGGTGCTAGGCTTCTAAATAGTGAATTATAAAAGTATCAAGTTTATCTGAATGGTATTTTAAAGACATTATGAGGGAAACAGAATTAAAAACAGAGATGCTATACTTTTCTCACTATGTGATAACTGTAATCCCCAAGAAATGTTTAATGATAAATATAATAAAATATGGAGTATTAAAGGATGTATAAGATATTCATATGGAGAAAAGAATCTCCTGCTTTGTAAGATCTAAAGCATCGTTTTCATTCCCCTTCCCTAAAAATGAATTTTTTTAGCAGCACAAATGTGTTACAGTGAAATAAATAGTTACTGATTTTTTGGAAAATAATGAACCAGGAAAACAATCTTACATATTTGTGACAGAATGGTAAGTTAACTCAATATGGTAATGAAAAGGGCAAAGATAACTGGTAAAGGCATTTAGGTACCTCCAAAATAAAGAATGATAGTGTCTGTGCAAAACAGTTATGAGATGCCTCATCACAGCTGTGTTGAGCACATTGCAAGCACAGAAACAGAGATTTCCCCCTGTAGCACGGGAAAAGTTTCAGTGCATGGTCAAAACCCCCCAAAACCCTGCAGCTGCACCAGTGAGTGCATGCTTGTGATTGGCTCATGTTAAATTATGCATACGTGTCAGTTGGCAATTGGCCCACTGACCAAATAAGAGGCTTGGGTGATGCCCGCCCAAACCGGAGGAGAGCTGGGACACGCATAAGGAGAGATCTTGTGTGCGTTTCCAAGCCACGAAGGAGGCCTGATCATCTGACAACGACTCCCTGCCGGATTCATCAGATGCCCCATACCCTGCGTGAGTGTGAACTTCTGTGTGTCTGAGTTCCGGTTTAAGTTTGTAACTTCAAGGAACGTGCCTACAGCCGAAGGACTATAAGTAAAGGGTTTTTTTGCTTCTAACAACCTGCGTGTCTAGTGCCTCAATTCCACTCCATCAGCGGCCCCATTCTGCCAGCGTTTCTCGGCTCCCACAGATAGAATAAGCCATTAATTAAATTAGCTTTAATAAAAGGCACAACAATGAATACATAATATAAATTTTAACTTTAATTTGGATTGCACACAGTAAATAAGCAATAATTCAGAATGAAAGGAAAGATTTCATAAAGGATAACTTGAAAAATCCAGAGTAGCAGAAGCTGCAACAATATTTGACAATATAAAAAAAATGTCCTAAAATGCCATACTTTTGATAGAATAGGTTTTTTTGGTTTTTTGTTTAACTGTTTCTACACCTTTATACACTAAAAACTGCATTATCCAGCACCTTACAAACTGGCATGCTCTATTAACTGGTATGCCAACTTGTAAGGTAAAAGTGAAACTGGAAGTACTCATTATGACACTTCCGGTTTTGCCAAGCTCCAATGGCCCAGGGCAAAGCAGCCTGTGTAGGGCCTCCCTCCCTGTCCTCCGGCACACTGATGTGGCAGGAGGGGTGGCAATGTGGCGGGAGGGGCAGCAGCGCTCCAGACATGGGGGGAGGAGAAGAGTGGGGAGGAGAGGTGGCCTGAACAGGCAAAGCTGTTTGAGCCTCTCAGGTAACCAGCATATTTGGTTATCCGGCACCCCCCATTCCCCATGGGTGCCAGATAACAAAGCTTTTGCTGTAGTACTATCATGGCTCTACTGAAGTCAAAAGGAGGTTTCAACTGATTTAGATAGGTCCATAAATCCATCTTTACTATGGAAAAAGGACACAGGTATGCTTACAAGACACTGACAACAAGTAAGCGTGTGATGAGTTGTTAGCATTAAGGCTAGTATTGTGCCTAGGAAATATGACCCAAATTAGTTATGTTAAAATGTGGTCATACTACTTCCCCATTCACCACCTATTATTTTAGACTGTAAACTTTTGAGGACAGTGGCTATCTGTTATTATATATAAAGCATACAATCATATAACAGACTGTTAACAGCATCCATAATGGTTGTTATTTGTAGTAAGTTAATAAACTCCTTCACCACACTGAATGTAAGATGGCTAATTCTAACCTACTATTTAGTTAAAAGCCTACTTTTAGTTAAAAGACTAAATAAAATATATATTTTTTTAAAGTTGTAAACTGGAAGCAAAATGGAGAAAGAAGAAGCTTGTACCTTCAGTACAAGCTGTGACAGACTTTGCTTATTCCTTGCCCTGATCACTCTCTTACACAGGAAAACAAAAAGAATAGCAAACAGTATAATGAGGCCACCACCAGCACTAGCCAGAGGAAGAAAATCCTGATATACTCTTGTATCCCCAGCCTCTTCCCTAAGCGAAGTAACAGCATTAAGAGTGCAGATATGAATCAGTATTTCCCTTAATCTGTTACTATAGAACAGGGCTGCCTGACTGGTGGCCCATGGGCCACATACTGCCTGTGAACAGGTAACAGGTGGCCCTGGACTCTCACCTAGCCACTCCAGCTATGGGAAGTAAAAGAAAAGACATCAAATTGTTCAGGATTTAGAAGATTTTGTCTTTATTCTCACCAAAACAAATAAATGCCCACAAATATTCATTTTGATTTTAATAGAATATGTTATTGTTTCCTTTCTGTGTACTTTTCATAAAAAACTGAAAATGGGCTAGACTTAGACACCACTAACAAAAATAGGAGAGGGGACAATTCTTTTATGCAACAGAGTTCTCATTTAGGATTTGACAATCTTATGTTCACTTTTAATATTTGCCGATTGAACAAAATCTGAATGCACATCTCCCGCGGGAGTTTTGTAATCATCATCCATCAGTCTCCCTTTTGATATCAATCTCATATTGTATATATTATGAGGAATAATGTAGGACTAGATGAGACTTCCAAGTTTGCACTTAAAGCATTAGGTTAGAAATTTGTTTTTTATGAATTGACACAACAATCGGTTGATGAAAGCAGAAAGGCTTGCTATAGTAGCAACCAACAAGTTACAAAACTAAATGACAGAAAAGACTCTTTCCCAATATAAAATAAACTATTATTCCTTAGTATTATCTTATCTGCAACAAGATTTTTACGCAATGCAGGCAGGAAGCAGTTCTTGTACAGATGCAAAGCATGGCTCCTCCACTTATTGGCTGGGTGGCAGGATGGCCTCTGGTCTGGACTGCACACACTTTGTCGACAAATCTGCTTAGATTTATACCATTTCTGCAAAGCATTTTCCTTAATGGTTGGCCAATTAAAATCTGAACAAAACAGAGAGGAAAAGGTTGATCATCATATCATAATTGTTAATTGCCTGGATTCCGTTCTTGACTGTCAAGGTGTAAAGAGTGTGTGTTTCTGCAGCCCCTGCAATTATAGGTCAATCACAGATGTTGGGTCTTGAGTGTCATACAGGATATTAGAGGTGCTACCAAACTTGTTTTTGGGTATTCGTTTATCAATGGGGTACATTTGCAGTAGCTCATAACTTTAGACATACACTGAATGGTTCAGACATTTTTAATACCTCTTAGAGTGACATTGGATGCCTATTTTGAAAAATGTGAAGATGTCGCGCGCAAAACATATATATATGTCTCTGTATCCAGTGCTCCTTCTTCAGGTTTCCTTTGAGATGGATATTTAATCTTTTGTTTCCTTTAGTTGCTAGGTTAATTGAAAGGCATATCCAGTTTCCTTCATTGGCTCAGCCTTTCTTTAAAGGGCTTTCTTAGGTACACATATGTGATGAGCGCATCACAACTCTGCCAAGTACATCACGACTGCCAACAATTTTAACCACTTCTATTATTTTAACCGCTTTTATTATTTTATTATTTTATTTTATGGCATGGTTCTAGTATTGGGTACTGAAAGCACTCCTCTGTCTCAGTGTTTAATGGGTTGCAAGCCATGAACAGAGTTTGATTTTCATGTGGCACTCTTGTTACCACAATCCAATTTTGCCCCAGCCACTGTTCTGTATTTTTATGCAAGAGATGCTGTCCAAGCTTTCACAGTTTTCATATGCAGCACTAGGTCATCAAGTCTAAATCCATATACTATATCATATAAACCTTTCAGAAGCTATTAAACTCCATCTTGAAGGGAGTTAGGTAGTTTATCCTCACTATGCCAAATGGAAAGTAGTTCCAGAATCAGATTGCTTTAATGGTTAGAGCAATTCTAATTTTCAACATATATACACATACCTAGTTTATACTCATTTATTCTTGTACCAACATTATCCTTTATTGTATATATCTCTTCTGTTTCCCTTCTGTTTATCCATATTTCTACATTCAGAGATAATAATCATACCAACTATTAGCATTCATTAGCTTTTTTGGTTAAACCAAGTCACCCTGGTCTTATTTTGTATGATAGGATCTCCAGTTGCATGTGATCAATTTTTCAGTTAATTTTTCATGGGCATGGATGACCAGAATTGTACCCAGTATTCCGCACAAGGTCTCACCAGAGCCTTTTACCATCACATTGAATAGTTTCCTATCTGTACTAGAATACTTTGCTTGATGCCTTCTCAGGCCAAGATGAAAACTAGATTTGTCGCTCTAACTTCTGTATCACATTGTTGGTACATCATTATTCTTTGACCAGCTAGTTTTCCAGGTCCTTCTACTCAGTTGTTTCCAGTTGATGAGCTTTTAGATTTTAGTAGAAGTTTTTATTATTTGAAGTACATGACTCCTTACTACTGAATAGCCTCCCATTTCTATTACTCCAGTGCTGAGGATCATCCAACTCTGCTTGTGTGATACCCTAATTTTTCTTTGTACTGATGCATCCTCAGGAAACTTCATCAACACTTGTCTGTTATTCATTCACAACCTTGGCATAAATATAACAAGTAAGAACCCCACCACTAGTCTTTCAGGAATTCCAGTAACCTGATGCAACCTTTTTCAGTCAATAAACAGTGAGTAATAAAAATACATTACACACACTCCAGTACAACACTGTGAGAGAACTCCAACTTGGCCACTCTGTTTGTTTGTTTTTTTTCCTAGAGGGGAGAGAGAATCCATGTAAACAAAGAAACAAAGGGAAGATACACAAGGAACTTGTGGAAAAATAACATGAGATAATAGATATTAATAATAAAGAGCTGCTTACATCCTTACAGGGTTAGCTTAAAAACAGTAGTTAAAAGCCTATTTGGGGGGAATAATTATCTTATAGGTATAAACAAATATATGCATTATAAAGGTTTGAGATGGATAGCAGGTGTTAAATGGATTTCTGAAGAGCTTGGGAGACACACACACAGCTTCTCATGGCCCTGAAAGCAGATGGGCTGTCTAGCACAACAAGGCCAACAGCTGGACACAGCCTGAATATTGAGGGGGGCATGCCATAACATGAAATCACAGCCTTCAAAGCAGACAGGCGGTCTAACACAACAAGGACACAGCCTAGGAAACAAAGATGTATGTACCATATTGTCCCATAACACAAGATAAATGACAGCTACAAGGCCCCAGAGTAGCAGATGGGCTGAGTCCTTGTTTTGGGGGAATACCCCAAATTAGGAGAAGGCCCAGAAGGCTATGTGGACATATGACCACAGAGAGACAAACCAGAGATAGCCATGGATGAAGTCATCCAGAGTCATCAAAGGGAAGGGAAAAAACAAAAGCAGAAATTTGAGATTAAGAAAGGGTTTCTCCTGGTCCCTCCATGTTCTTTCTCATCCCTTCCTGCCCCTCCTTGCTGTCCTTCCCTGTTCATTCTTGTCCCTTGCTGTCCCTCCTTTTGTTCCTTGAGAGGGGTCCCCATCCCTGTCCCCATCCCCCAGGAAGGGTCCCTGAGGCCACCATGGATTGAGAGCATACCAGCAGCCTGTTTCATGCACCCCACTGAAGGAGGTCTGTGGGCCCTGGCATCCCACCTCCAAACTGCTGACAACTAAGAGAGAAAGCCTTGGAGTGGAGCCTGCATCCTGACCAGATGTACTTTGACTCTGATAACAGCCCTTGAATTGGTAAATATAAAATTGTTTGATTGTTTGCATTGTTGCTTTTTTGTTATCACCCTCTAGCAATAAACTTGCCTATTATCAACTGGCACATGTTATGGCCGGCCTGAGGGTTGTTCTCTCCTTAAACAAAGGTATAGGGACTGGGTACAAATCAGTGCCAAAAACAGTAAGTAAAGTCAAGGTGAGGACTAGGCTTTGCTTTCATTAAGAGATTCATTCAAACCACACACAATATAAATTGATGTGCATAAAATTATGACTTTCTTTGTGCATGTCTACTTGTAAGTTAATGTTACTGAATCCCAAAATACAAATCAGGTCAGCAGGGAACTATAAATTCTGCATAACTCTAGGAGAGGGTTGGGGCCCCAGATACATTGCTCCTCCACATGCTGTATTGACCATCTTCTGCATCCTCTTGCATAGCACAAGTTGCTATGAATCTGGACCAAAATACAGTTAGATAACTCTGTTGCAGACGTAGATACCTAAGATGCAAACTCTTCTTTTTGAATTGTACTTAAGGCTCTACACTCATAATCACCACATCTAGATGTCTTAATGAGCCACAGAGTTTTTAAATAGATAGCTAATAGCTAGTTTTTAATTTTTTTTTCTGGCTTTTTTCCCAGCATAGATGTATTGCATTGCTAAAAGTGTCTTGTTCACATTTTGGTTTAGCTTTGGACAGATCCTGGTTCTCTTTAGTAATTATAGTTACAATTTTTATCATTTAATATCCTTTGAGCTGTTTACTCTCCAGAAATAGAAGTGTGGCAATGATGATATCCTTAAGGAAGGGAAAGTTGCTTAACTTGAGATTTGTTTTTCTGTACATTTCATTCTGGGAAGGGTCTTAAACATCCACTTTAGACTTAAACTGTGGAAAGAAAACTATATTGGTTCTTTTTCGTTCATCTCATTTGTCTTTCTTTTTTTCAAATCATGGATTTTAAAATCCTTCTGGGTTTCTGCTTTGCAGCTTTCATTGCCTTCCAAGTTCCAAACCTGATTATGTAGCCAATGGCAGTACCTGGAAGTTGGACTCACACTTCTATTACTAGACTAAGAGACTGGAAGATTTAGATGTTCTACTTGCTTAACGCTATGGAATTCAAACCTAAGAATAAGAACTCTGCAGGGTATCTTCAAAAAGGCTAAATTACAAGGTAACTAAAATTTCCTTCTTTTTCCAAAGTGACTTTATATTTGTTCAGCTACTGGCTTTGTAAAGTCATTGTGCACCTGTTATTCTCTTTGTCAAAGCACATCTTGTCTCACTGTATATATTCAAACTGAACTTCTCTGTTGCCTTTTATTGTTGCTTGTCCTGTCATATATGCTGTGTCAACACTAATAATACATCCTGACATTATCCGTATCCTTTAAACTTTTTATATACTCCCATTAAAGCTTAGCATCTTACATTGTGTCCCTCAGGCTATACTGATAAAGGTTGTATAGCTTGTCCTCATAGCTTACAGTGTTCTGACTTGAGATCAGCCTTGACACATTCAACTGCATTGTTGAAGTACTGTACAAAAAGAAAATGTATTTTTTCTTTGCAAAATAAATCTATTTTGAGTAGAGTGCTTATAAAATTATATATTTTTCCTTCTTAGATTCATTTGGAGACTAAGATCCAAATGTATTTCACTTAAAAGTGCTAGGTTCATCCAAATATAAGTGCAAAAGTGGCATTTTTATGCCACTTACATGGATTTCAGATCCCATTGTCAACAGTGCAACTGGATCCATCCTTCTGAACAGTCTTAGAATGGCTACTTGTCCTCTGTGGCCATCCTGTTCTGACTGAAAAAGTGTGTAATCCTGCCCAAATCCCCATAAATTCTGTTGAATTGCAGAATAGGGGGAACAGGGTGGGCAGGGAACCAGTAGAACAGGAGAGGGAAGGAGCATCGCCCCATATTTTAGTCTCATGATTAAGATACTTGCCAAAGGCAATGGAGACCAAGGTCATAAACCAAATCTCCCAGTTCACAGCCAAGTGTTTAACCATTAGGTTATGCATGATTTAGAGACAAGAGCACCCTCTAGCCATTGAAACTGGTCCATAGGGCAATCAAGTGTAGGGCCAAGAGGAACAAGAGAAGGAGATGTAGGTTCTGTGCCCCATATGTGTGTGATCCAGAAGAAAGATTCCCTGATTTTCAGCTCTGTCTTCTGTTCTTCATGATGTTTCAGCATTTTGCATTAGTCATTGGATAAAAAGGGTAGCTATAATTAAAGGCAGGAATATGTCCAGAAACAGAACTTCAGGAATCTAACCAACTTTATTACTGAAAATGTAATCACCTGTGTATTTGAGGCTAGTTAGTTGACAGGGTTAGTCAGCAGTTGAGGACAGTTTTTGAGAGCATAAATCCTGGCTTTAGAATTAAAGAGAATACAACTTGTGACACCTATTTTTTTTTTTTTCCTTTCGGGGATCAAGTCTTTGGCCTTATTTCAGGGAACTAGTTCGGCCTTATTTCAGGGAACTAGAGGTAGAACTACTTTAAAAACTACCAAAATAATTGATGGAATAAATGTCAGGTAGTAACAAAAATAGTTTGTAGGTTGCATTGAGTAATTGAAGAGGAGAAAAGAAAAACAAATACCAGTGTCAATCATAGGCTGTAATGTTTGCCAGCTAATTAAAGTAATGATCATGATTTTTATAATTTCTTATCTGAATCTAGTAAAGAAAAAATTGCTTTGAAAATAATGGCTTTTTACTGTACTGCTACTGAAATGTCCTTGTCAGTATCTGTTTAAATTACACAATTAAATTAGCTTGGTAAATGAATCAATGTAATTTACCTGCTATATCAATTATAAATGCATAATGTTGTTGAGATACAGAGTTAAGTGCAAAATAAAAAGACATTAAAGACAATCTAATCATGATCAGTATGCCTTGATTTTTTTAGCCCTGTATTTTACTTAGCACCAAAAGCCTTCCTACCTACACTGCTTTATGATCGCACGTTCAGTATACAAAGATCACATTGTAAAGATCATCTACTAAACACAATACACTAAATCTGTGCTTAGTTGTATATTAAGCTAATATTGAAACATTGCATTTTAAAAATTATCTTAAACTTTAAATTTAAAGTACTATATACAAAGTGCAATTCATTTTTATTAAAAATTATGTCTAATAGCATCAGTGCACAGAGCAATAAATGCTTCTTATCTCAAACAATTTACAACCTAAACAAATACAAAACAAATGGGTATAGTGAGAGTAGTGAGAATAATGTTAAATTGGAAATATTTTTTCATAGTTCTAAAATTTGGGGGGGGGGTAAAATGAGTTAGGAGGGGACAATAAATTACTAAGAGAAAGGAAATGGGGAAATGTTGCAGCAAGAAAGGACCCAGGTGAATATAGCAGTAGAAAGAAAAAGATGAAGGAGGAGTATCATGGAACATAGTTATATATCAAAGTTGAGGTAAAGAGACTGAGAGAAGATGAGTATGGGGACTTTGTGGTGTATGACTGATGGGGATTGGAGCAAACAGCTAGTTGGCACAAATTGAGCATATATAGAATGATGTTAGATGTATGTATAGTATGATGCTAGAATAGGACTAAATCTAGAAAAGGACTTTGGTGCATAAAGCAGGATGTAGACATATGTAAAGTACCTGAATTCAAAATCTTAATCCAAAACCCCCTCCTCAGCTGTCATCTAATACTAAAGATGCCTAAATGGGCCAGTGCACAGATCTTCAGGAAGCCTCAAATGCCTCTACACAAATGCTCGTAGTATGGGGAACAAGCAGGAGGAACTCATCCTCCTGCTAGCTGACACCAAGCCAGACATAGTGCGACTCCCAGAAACATGGTGGGACCCAAAGCACAGCTGGGCAGTGAATATCAAGGCTATAGGCTGTAAAGGAGGGACAGGACAGGGAGAAAAGTTGGGGATGTGGTGGTCTACATCAAGGAGGAATACACATCCTCTTCTAGTAGCACAAGGTCAGATGAGGGGCACACTGAAGTGCTCTGGGTTAGAATACAAGGGAATTAAGGGGAAAGAGACTTAACAGTGGGGGTCTACACGGGCCACCCAACCAAGGGGAAGACCTAGATCAGGAATTCTTAAGTCAGTTTACAGAGGCATTTAAGTCAAAAGATGTGGTCATCATGGGTGACCTGAAGTTTCCAGACATCTGCTGGGAAGAGCAGTCAGCCAGATCTGACCACTTACATAGGTTTCTAGCTGAGATACAGGACCTCCATCTAAGTCAGGAGGTGCATAGCCCCACCAGGAGAGATGCCTTGCTGGATCTGGTGCTGGCCACTGGTGATGACCTCGTGAGGGGGCTGCAGGTGCTCGACCACCTGGGTGACAGCAATCATCACCTGCTGGAATTCACCATCCGGCGCAAAGTGGCAAAAGCCTGATGCAAGGCAGCAACCCTGGACTTCAGGAGGGCAGATTTCAATGAGGTAAGAAGAATAGTTGGGGAAGTACTGAGGTCCTGGAGGGGAGGGGAGTTGGATGTCCAAGAAGAGTGGTCGTTCCTTAAGGAGACGATCCTCTAAGCCCAAAGGGAGGTAATCCTAACAAGGGTCAAAGGGGACAAGAGAGCACAAAAGCCCCCATGGCTCACCAAAAACATACGGCAACGTCTCCTAGCTAAAAGGGAAGCATACACCCAATGGAAGGGAGGGGCCATCACCAGGAAGGACTATAGCTTGGTTGCTTAGGGCTGCAGGGTATCGGTCAGGAAGGCCAAGGAGGAGATGGAACTGGGACTAGCTACCCAGATCAAGGACAACAAGAAATCCTTTTTTAAATACATAGGGGGCAAAAAGAAGGTACCGGGTAATGTGGGGCATCTGCAAGACACGATAGGAAATCTGGTTGTCACAGTAGATGACAAGGCTAACCTGTTTAACAATTTATTTGCCTCCATTTTCCCAAGCAGGGACCAGATCAGCCCATCCTCTGGGACCCCCTCAAGCCCTGGGGGAGGCACACCCAGGGCTAGGGTCAGTGAAGATCTAGTCAGGAAACTTCTGGAGGGACTGGATGTATTTAAATCAGCTGGTCCTGATGACCTCCACCCCAGAGCGCTGAGGGAATTAGCAGAGGTCATTGCGGGACCCCTGGCATGGCTTTACAAGCACTTGTGGTGCTCTGGTCTGGTGCCAGAGGAGTGGAAAAGGGCCAATGTGGTTTCCATTTTCAAAAAAGGGAGGAAGGAGGATCCAGGAAACTATTGGCCAGTTAGTCTTACCTCGATCCTGGGTAAGCTTTTTAAGAGAATTATCCTGGCTCATGTCCACGAGGGGCCAGCAGGAGAGGTTATGCTTAGGGGTAACCAACACGGGTTCATTAGAGGCAGGTCCTGTCAGACCAACCTTGTGGCCTTCTATGACCAGGTCACAAATCCTTAGACAAGGAGTAGCAGTAGACATAATCTTTCTGGACTTCAGGAAGGCCTTCAACACTGTCTCTCACCCCATTCTCATTAAAAAAAACTAGGTGACTGTGGCGTCAACACCTACAGAGTCAAATGGGTCACTAACTGGCTGGAAGGCCGCACCCAGAGAATGGTGGTGGATGGGTCATTTTAGACCTGGAGGAATGTGGACGGTGAGGTTCCCCAGGGCTTGGTCCTTGGTCCTGCTCTGCTCAACATCTTCATCAGTGACTTAGATGAGGGTGTAAAAAGCACCCTGTTCAAATTGCTGATGACACTAGGATGTGAGGGAATGTGAGCACACTAGAAGGGAAGAATAGGCTTTAATTGGACCTAAACAGGTTATGGGGTGGGCAGATGAGAACAGGATGGGTTTCAACACTGACAAGTGCAAGGTGCTGCACCTGGGGAGGAAGAACCAGCAGCATACCTACAAGCTGGGGAAGAAGGCCAACCACACCTTGTCATGGATCCACAGATGCATCTCATGCAGGTCCAAGGATGTGACCCTCCCCCTCTATGTGTCACTGGTCAGGCCACAGTTGGAGTACTGCATCCAGTTCTGGGTGCCACACTTCAGGAGTGATGTGGACAGCATTGACAGGGTCCAGAGGAGGGTCACCTGCATGATCAGGGGGCAGCAGGGCAGGCCCTATGAGGGGAGGCTAAGGGACCTGAACCTGCTCATCCTCCACAAAAGAAGGCTGAGGGGGGATCTAGTGGCGTGTTACAAACTAGTCAGATGGACTAGGGGAGGCACTGGGGGAGTTCCAGTTCCCCCAAGGACTCTCAGGAGTGACTAGAAATAACAGTCACAAGCTGGCAGAGTGTAGATCCAGACTAGACATCAGGAGGTGTTACTTCACAGTCAGGGCGGCTAGGATCTGGAAACAACATCAAAGCGAAGTGGTGGTGGCTCCTACCCTGGGTGTCTTTAAGAGGAAGTTAGATGAATACCTTGCTGAGGTCGCTTGACCCCAGTACTTTTTCCTGCCATGGCAGGGGTTCAGACTTGATGATCTGCTTGGGTCCCTTCTGACCATACCAACTATGAAACTATAAAGTAACTAGGCACCTTCCTACTTGACTTTAAAATTCCATACATTCTCAGGGTTTTTGTGGAACTGCCCCAGTCTGATAAATCAGCAATTAGTTCCCACCTACACTTGATGCAGATCCAGAACCTGCTCATTTATCCCTTAAATATTTGAGGGTCCTAATATAGTGGCTGTTTTCAGAATAGCTCTATACCCCTTAGAGTTGGCCCCTCACCAAATTCAGCTGTGGGCAAAACAGAGCCAGGGGACTGATGGTACTACTGGTAAATTGTTCCTTGCAAAGAGCCTGCAGACCACATGCTGGATAGCCATGTTGCAGGGCATAGATGATGGTGTTTAGCAATGCCATTAACTCTGCCTTCTGGCTTCAAGTGTCCCCCTCCAACCCACCTCTCACATACCCCAACCTAGATCATGGATAGAAGCCTGTCCTGACTCACCTGCCCTACAGTGGCCACTCACAGCTGTAGCTTCTAGTCAGGCCCCTGCTCACTAGCCTTCTAGTGGCAAGTCTCAGCTGTGTTGCTGGAGGACAGTCAGAGGTTTTTAACCTCAGGTATGACTGCTTCAAACTCAAGCTAGCACTTACACCAATCAACATTTGAGTAGTAAGGTGCAACATGTAACAAGGGAGTAAAAACTAAAATTAGGGAGTAGTTGTACATCACTTCCATTTAAAAAAATCGGACATTTATCAGAATTTGTCTCTAAGTCGAAACAGATTCCTGGGTTCAAAGATAAACAATATTTATTTTACCCTACATTTTTGTTTTTTTTCAATTTTTATTTTGTTTTTGTTTTTGCTGTATAAAATAGGAGCATTTGAGTTCATTTTAAAGAAACTTCCTTTAGCATTTTTCATCTAGCTTGGTTAGGCTAAAGTAAAGTTATGTTCAAATATAGCAGCTCTTGGAATTCAGTCTGTTTAGAGATTACTTCAAAGAGAAAATAAAAAGATCTAAATTGATTGGGTGGTATTCAATTAAACCAAACTTTAATTATTATAATCTTATATGTCATATTATCCAGTAGAATGGCAGTTGCAGTTCATCCAAACCATCCAAATATTTTGACTATGCATCTATTCACCACATAGGATACATTATTTTTCCAGATATCGTAGTTCAGATATTAACATCAGTCATCAGGGAATGGTTTGGTGAATCAGGATGATAATTGCATATAACTTCACATAAATGAAACAAGTTTCTTTTAGCAATATAAACATGATATGGAACCTCTTTAATCAGCATTCAGTTAATTGTACATGTTGTAATACTGGTAGAAGTTTATAACGAAGTTGAGTTGTGTTTGATCATGACTAAGATTTCATCAGCTATACCTTGATCCTATTGCAGTCAATGGAAGTTTTACAATTGACTTGAATCAATATGTGCTCCAGTACATTCACATGCAGATCTTCTTCTTCGTGTCTCCAATCCAACTTTTCTATATGGTCTGTTCCCAGTATTATGCACAGGCCACAGCTTCTGGTATTGGTGTTGCCAGATCTTGTGTAGTGGTGGAGTGCATTGCGGTTCTACAGGGCATCTGTAAATGATCTGATCCATGGTTTGCTTCTCCTGACAAACACATTGGTGGGTTGCATAGAGGCCCCATGATTTCATGAGGAAGTTTCCTCTGCTTAGACCCACTCTCAATCTGTTCAGGCTCTCTCATGCATGCAATTTGTAGTTGGATCCACATGCTAACTCCTTATTGAGGATAATTCCTCACTGGGTAGATTACAGGTAGATTATAATCTATTATAAAATACGAAAATTGAATTGCTGAATTAGGGCCTCTATTAAACCAGGCTCCATTCACCTGCTGACAAATAAATGTGGGTAAAATACTGAGTAGAAGTGAAAGCATTAAAGTAGCTTCATGTCTTCCATAAACTAGTTGATTTTATTTTGTTCATGTCTTCTTTTACACCAAGAAATTGTAGCTACTTATTACTTGCTATCTCAAACAGTAAAGTCAGATGGATATTTCTTAAAAGTCAGACCTTAAACATAAAATTAAACAAAGGATGGTGTAATTTTTTTAAAAATAAAAATGTTTATATATATAATTAAATAATACTGCAGTGTGTGCGTATGTACACACAGACACACTCATATAAATATATACAGTATAACCTCATAAATCTGTTATGCTCAGGATCAAGCACCTGCCAGAAATTTGAAAATTCTGGATTTTTGAAACCAGAGGGGCAGCCGGTTGCAGAGCCGGGGGTGGGGGTAGCAGCAGCCGATCCTGGAGAAGCAGCCATACATGTAGTGGGGTGGTAGATGGCATCAGCAGCCACCATGTGCAAACTTATCCCTCTGCATCTGTTTGGGGCAGGGGGAGTGGCTTGGTAGTGAACCCAGAAGTGGTCCAGAAGTACCCAGCTCAGTGATCCGCCATGGGGGGAGCCCAGGTTCCCCCCTCCCCCAGACCCAGGAGGCACCAGTCAATGAGCTGTAGGGACATGTGAGGGCCCCACTGGATGCTCCCTAGTGAACCCAGAAGTGGATCAGAAGTGCGCCCGGTCCACTTCCTGGTCTGTTGCTGAGCATGCTGGGGAGCCCCCTGTGCTCCTTTGAGATGCTTCATCTGCCCCAGTATCACAGTATTCATGAGCTGCTTGGTACCTTGAGTTATGTAGAAAAAACATTTAAAGCTGGCTCTGTCCAAATCACCAAATTTTTCCAAATCTCTCTGAATCAATTCAAAGCATTCTGATTCAATTCAGACAGATTAAAGGGCCCTCTGATTTGATTTGGATTCAGAGATGTAGCTACTGAATTGAGCTGAATCTCCACAGAATCAAATAAGGGACTTTCTAGAACAGAACAAGCAAAGTATTGTGCTTGAAAGCAACATTCCACATGTACAATGGGACATAAAACCAAACTTTTGCTGTACAAAAACCCAGTTTAATACTCTGCTGCTATACTCTGAAGCAGTTTTCAGATGCGTTTCTCAGCAGAGCTTTTTTTGCAAGATCTGCTAAAAATAAATAAATAAATACATGCAATCATGATCAGATCATCCTTATATACCTTGGGTACATCTAGCTACTGGGGATGATGTGCAGTTGCAACTCTGCAGTTGGTCCAATAAAAGTTATCAGCAATAAATTCTTGTCTCTCCTATATTTTGTGGACCACTGTTGGCAGCAGCAGCCGTGGCAATCCCTCTATTTGAGGATGATCTCTACCATGGCTCAATGATGGGCTTTGAGGTGTCTGAAGAGTCCAATTGTGGAGCCATGGATTTTTCAGCAGAAGCAGAAGTTGCAAGTCTTTCTACAGGGGAGCGTATGTTTGGATTCCTCTCCTTTTCCTTCCTTCACTCTCTCTTCTCTGCTTTCAGGGCAAGACACTTTATACCAAAATGGGTTGCTACTTGGTTGAGGTCATGGCATCATTTAAATCTGATAGCAGTCAACTCCTCCCAACTCTTGATGTCAGTATCTGTTTCCTTGACATATGCTGCAAGATCTCAGGCCACAAATACGCTGGGAGTAGAGCACTTGTTTTGGGAGTCAAGAGTTGGGCATCTTCACATAGTCTTTGGTTCATCAAAGTTAGTGCTAGAAGATCACTAACTCAATGCTGATTACATTGGCTTCAGCAAGGATGCTGGTGTTTTATAGCACTATTCCCATTGTATGTGGAGGATTTTCCAGAGACATCATTGATGATACATCTCCAGGGTTTTGAGATGACAATGGTAAGTCACCAACATTTTATATGCATAGAAGAGAGTGGGGATGCTGATTGCATTGTAAACCTAGATTTTAGTGTCTTTTCGGAGATTATGATCAATAAAGGAACAACAAATGAATTTCCCAAAGGACGCACTTGGACACTGGAACCTGTGTTGGATCTCCTCATCAATGTTCACTCTCTGAAAGAGATGCCTACCAAGGTTGGGGAAGCACTCAACTACCTCCAGAGGCTTTCTCTCAATTGTAATTTTGAGAGGGGGTGTCACATTTATTGACCTGAACATACTGATAGAGCCACCATAGAGTGCTGATTGAGCCATCGAGCAGTGTAACCCTACAGCTGTAGCAGAAACTTCAGGAAATGATTATATAAGAAGAGTCAAAAGACCTTCCAAGTTCCTAAAGTAGAAAATTCAGTCCGGTGGTACCACCTCTTGAGGTTCTTTGTCTCCTTCATTTCATTATTTACCTATACTAAAACTAAGGACTTTTTGGCCCCTGAATATTATGTTTGATATCATTTACACTGTCCCTAAATTTTCAGTTTTTATTGTAATCCAGCTTTTTGTCATGCAGGGTTTTGTATTTACAAGACATGGATGAACAATCTGCCCTCTAAGATGGAATAGACAGCTTTAATTTACAACTAAGGGGCAGGTAGGATTTTCAGCAGCTGGGAAAATTTAGGATATGGTTTGAGGATTTCCATCAGGAGGCACCAAAGCTTAGTTGGCATTGGTATGGCAGGAGAGAATGCAATGCATCCCTTAACTAATTCCATATTGTGGGAAGGCTCAGGAATGACTTGTAAAATTCGTCAGGATACTAAAATCCTGTTTTCTATCCTATCTGCCCTTGAAAGCAACAAGCTGTGAACAGATATATGAGTATTTCAGTGCTTCAGTTGTCAGCAGCTGACCCTTCAGATAGTTGTGTAATATGCTTTCACAAAATCTCCATAGGGCTATCATTTCAAAGAAAGGTTTAGCATGGCCTTAAAACAACCAGTGATTTATAAATTGTTCTGAACAGGATTTACAATGAAATTGGATATCATTAAGAAGCAGCTGTTTTTACCAGGTCTGGTTGAGGTCAGAGTGGTTCCAAAGTGTTAATGGCTATGTTTGCCCATCTCAAATAAATTGCCTATGAATGACTTTGCAAGTCAGAATTGCTTTAAAATAGACACTTGCAAGGGCTTGCTGTAAATTGTTAGCATGTTAGCAGACCACAAAAGCAATATGTAATATGTTTAAATCAATTCCTGTCCGAACAAAGGTAAAGCCTTACAGAACAAAAGTAGATTGTTGATGTTTTCTATGTGAGTTATTTAAATTATAAGGAAAAATAGACCAATACTGGGAACATCTACACATGCAATACATTCACCTGAATAAACTCTGGTGCAGTTTGTGTCACATCTAAACATGCGCCTAGGACGCATATTGAACCAGGTTGGAGCAGCCCTGGTTGGCAGAGGGCCCAGGGGGATTGCCTGCCAGCCCAGGGCTGTTCCAACCCAGCTCTGAGTGCTTTGAAGGGGCTGGCTAGGGTGGGTACAAGACTGCTTCAGCAGTGAAGCAGCCTTGCGCCCCAGCCAGCCCCATCATTATCTGCACATGCATTGCATCACAGTAAACACCACCACTGCAGGATAGTACTTGTATTTACAAGCACTATCCTATTATTATTTTAGTCTGACCTAATAGGACCACAAGTGTAGACAACAGGCACATCTACATGTGCATTAATGTTCTGCAATGACTGTGCATTAAGTTTAATATCTGTAATAATAGGAACTAACTAAATATGCAGTAATCAGGGCTACTGCACAGTAGACATTCTGTTGTGCATTAGCACAATAGCATGACTTTCATAGTGACACGCTAATGCACAGTAGAATTAGCCTACAATTAACAACTCATATAGGAGCACCCACTGAGACTTTACTCTGGAGCTAAGTAGTCAACTCCACAGTAAATGTCTCTTGTAGATGCACCCACTTAACATCAGTCTAAGTATGCCATTTAGATTATTGTGGACAATTTGGAGCATGCCAAAATCTTATTTCACACTAGAAATATTTTGCCAAAGCTTAATTTCATTTTGGCACAGCCTTTCAGACTAAGATTTGTGAATGTGCAGAAAACTGGTGAGAATACAGCCATTTTATGTATATTTTATAAAAAAAAGTCACACTACCCTCTTAGGGCATTTATACAAATGTTCCAGGAGTGGGGGGAGGGGTGCTTTAGTTAGAATGGCTCCAAGAACCGCATTAAGTAAAGCACTAAGAGCATCTTGCGTATCAGTATCCCTGCTCTTCAAATGGTGGCAGGCGTGCTTTATCTAAACCTTGTCAAACAAGCGTTAGATAAATTTCCCCTGCCACCATTTTGAAGTGTGGGAATGCTGCAAGACAAGACTTGGGAGGCTGCTAGAGCATGGTCGATTAATTGAGTCTGTTCTAACATTCTGTAATTACAGCATATTGAAGCATCCTCCTGCTTGTGTATAGACAACCTTAATGTGAAATTAATATGATAAGATGTGTTTTATGATACCACATTTGATATTTGTATTGATTTGATACATGTCTCCACAGTCTTTGTAATTACATTTTATGGAATTCTACAATGAAAGCAAAATATACAGTAATTATACTATGATTATACTTGGAACATGATTATGGAATACCATTGCCTTATTGATAGGGTGATAAGAGATTTGCCTTGAAGTGAGTAATTTTTTTTCAAGTAGTGTCTAATTATTATACTGCCTCATGTGCAGCAGCCTTCAGAGCCATGCACAATGAACAGACATATAATATCTGAGATTAGCCTGGTTTTTAATATTAATAAGTATAGTTATAGTATATTTAGAGCAGATCTTCCCATTTTCTCCTCAAGAGATACTGGTAGTGTGGTTTTAGTGTGCATAAAAGTAATCAAATGCAATGGCAGCAGGACCTAAAAGAAACAACAGTTAGTGAAATTGATGAGTTTTTCCATTTACTTTAAGGAGCTGTATTAAACCCATGATAAATAAGATTCAAGGCTGCCTATTAGGTATATAAATGAACGTATACACCTTAGTCTAATTCTATAATTCCCTGAAAATTTGCTAGTGTAAAAATGTGCATTGGTCTTACCCCTCACTGACTTTTAGTGATTCTATCTTAAGGGTCAGATGTTGGTTCCAAAAGTAGATGTATTAATGGATATTCATGTACTTAGGGTAGAAAACATAGGTGCAATGGGAACTGGACCTACATGCCATATATTACTTTATGGCATAGACAGCAAGTATGTGAAGCTTCTGTTTATGATAGCTCAAACCTTTCTTTGAGTTATTGTAGTTTCCAGTAATTAGAGCCAGATGCAAGGTTCCTTGAATGCAGTTCTTATCTTTCCATGGATTTTAGTGGGCTCCAGAACTACTTATAGTAATATAGTTTAACAGTTGTATTTCATTCTTAACCTATATTGTGTTTATAACTTTTAGTGGACTAAGTATTGGTAGATTTGTATCTAATGGATTAACTACATCAGAAATGTATAGCATAAGCTTTCATAAGCAGAGGGTTTACTTCATTAGTTGCTGTGAAACTGAACTGTAATGATTTTTTTATTTTACAAAGCAAGCACAAGACTTTCTAGCGTCTAACCTCCCAGTCACTACCTGATCCAGCAGAAAGATTTGCCTGGATGGACTTTTAGATCTATGAGGAATCACACTAAAACAATGGGACTATGCAAACATAGTACCTGCAGGATTTGGACCAAAAACTGGTTCGTATTCTTTGCATTAACTCAGAGAAGGTTCATTCACCTTGAACCTATCATTCCACTTTATGCCTGTCTGAATTACTTCTTAGAAAGAATATAATGTAGTGAGATTGTTGAGAAAATTATATATTAATGCATTTTGTATTGCTTGTAATACTGCAGAATAGGCTAAGGAAGGAGTTTAAGCCTTAACTGTGAATTTTCACACTGAGTGAGGTTCTTAATTCAATTAAAACAAAACTGTTGCTTTAGTAATTTAATCTGTTCCCTAATCTATTTTCTAATCTAACAAATACAGCTGCATCTAATATGGTCATTGGCAAACTCCACTGCCAAGAAACTCTATATGACTTGTTGTTATTTATAAAGAGTCAGATTTTTATGTCCTTAATCATGGTGAGTAATACATTATTGTGCCAGTAGCCCTACTAAAGTCAGTGGGACCACATGCAGAGCACTGTGCTACTCAGCAGGTGCATCTACACATGCACTTTTCTAAAGAGGTGACTAATTAGCTCTTCACTAAAGCATCACAGTCTATACATGTAGCAGTATTAGGTCAACTTATTAACTCTGCTGTAGGATGGTACTGTTGGGGACAATACTATCTTACATAGTGAACTACTTTACTGCATTGAAACACATGTGTAGAAACACATGGTGAAAAACATGTGAAACATATGGTGACCATGGGAATATATTGCACCCAGTCATCCCAAGCCAGATGGGCACTTGCTCAACCACAACTCAAATTGCTTCAGTACTTGACTCTGGTGCAAGTTGCTTCAGAGTTTATTGCATCACATTAATTGCACATGTGGATGCACCCAGTGTAAATTGAAATGTGACCTACAATTTTCACCAATGTATCTGCCAATCTGACTGAGCTATAATAACTGGGTCAATATATTCATTTCAATCAGCCTTTTTCTGATAAACATATCTCAAAATTCTGTTTAGTCTGTCTATAGTTTAGCATCAATTTCCAGTTCCAGCTGTTGTGAAAGCAGCAGCTGTCCAAAGTTTAAGAACGGGTGGGTAAATCCAAGGCTATGTGGACTACGTCTGGTAAAACAATCTATAATCCATGATAAGGGTGCAGGGAAAGCAGACTAAAGCTGTCTGCTCTTCCCTTCCCTTTCATATTCTGTTCCCAAGGAGATAATGAAACAAGCAGTTTCCATATTTCCTAGAATGAAAAGAGACCCAGGGATGCTTTTGCAAATAGCCACAGTCACACAAGATAGAAGTGGGAAATTTTCTGGGGCCATATTGCATGAAGCACTTAACATGTGTTAAATGCGCTTAAAACATCAGCACATACAAGTAAAATAACATATACTAAGTGAGGTCTTAGTGTATTGTATCAGCAAAATTATGCCTTTTTCATCAAGGACTCTCTCCAGATCATATTAAATAATATGTGGTTAGCTAATGTCAGACTCCTCCATGGAGGTGGTATGATCAATTGGAGTCCTAGGACTGGGATCACAATCTGCTAAATGTAGGTCCCAACCCCAGCCCCACACAGGAGTTCAAAAATTTCCTGGGACCACAGCAGAGCTAGTGTGATGCTGGGGCTGGGAACAATGATTAACTGATTGTCAGTCCCAGCCCCCGATTTGGTGCTGGTTCAAAATTCTGATATGGTGCAGGGCTGGGACCACATCAGAGTCTCTAACTAACTCCAGTGTGGTCCTGGGGCTGGACTGATATTCAGATGATTTTCAGTTCTAGCCCTGGGACAGTAATGAAATCTCCAACCAGCTTCAGTTTAGTCCTGGGGCCAGGACTGACAATCATCTGACAATGTTGACAATCATCTGACAATGTTGGTCTTAACCCTAGCAATCTGGAGTCAATTCCAGATACCTGTGCAGTCCTGGGTCTAGGATTTTCATTCTTAGCCTTGGGACCACAATTAATCATACTGTCTTCCTGAAGCAGTCTGACATAAACTCAGCACAGGTTACTTAATACTAACTGGAAATACTTCTTGCTGGAAAAAGGCATATCTTTTACTATGTTGTAATGTGATAACATAACACTTATCACATGTTATCTTGGTTGAATGCACAGATGCTCAAGTTTTAAGTGAATTTAATACCTGCTAAGTGTCCTGTGCAGCATGGCTCTTACTCCATTGACACAACAGAACAACAGAAGATATGTTTTTAATTCAACAAGTCCAACTGTAAGTGAACTATAGGGGAGCAATCTTGCCTTCAGAGAAACCAGTATAAAGTCACTGTATCTTTCCCAGTATATACACTAGATTTTTGCTAGTGTAAAAAAAGAGCAGAATATTGATCCTTTTTTCCCAAGCATGAGATAATATGCATTTTAATTAGTGCTATTCCACAGAGAATTGGCAATGAATTTCCTTGACTTACTGAGGCAGTCCATGAAAAAATTCTCTCAGGAACACTTTGATACCAGAAGGACATACTTGGCAAGTTTATGAAATAACTGGAGGCCTCTTTTAATTAGGTTTTGAAACCTTTCAGTCAAGGTCATAGTGGCTGCCTCTGTTTATTTTATTAGGAGATCTGGTCTGTCTGTTTGTGCTAATATTGCATATAATAACTGCTCTAATAGAATCAGTCATGGATGTGTTTGGATAGAAACTTAGGTTATCTAGGCATGTAATGTCAATGGCAACATATCACTTTGTGCTTGCAGATGCATATATTATTCCTCTTATGCTGATCCAGGTGAATGCACATCACAGAGATAACATCATGCAGAAGGAAACCCGAAAAATATTTAATTGAAATATTCTAGGAACACATCCTTGGGCCTTGGACATAATTGTAAATAACAAAGTACATATTTTGATGATCCTGGACCCCACTGCACTGGTACTAAGGTGTGATGGGATCTGATACTCAATTCCACAATCATGTCTTCTGCCATACCAGATTGTGAGGATCACGTATCAGATCCCATCACACCTTTACCTGCACATTTGACAGGGGCCACAGATGTATAGGATTTGTTAGAGTTCTCTGTTACTCTCCAAAAAAAAAAAAAAAGAGAAAGAGAAAATCTTACTGCCTGCATATTGTCTGTCTTGACAGTTTTAGTTTTTCAATGTGTGTTTTGTTTTAAAATGAAGGGGAAATACTGGATCAGTAACTGTCAGCATATTCCCCAGGCCATTTTTCTAGAGGAGAATATAAATTTTCTTTAACCATGCAAATGAATTTTTCTTTAGAAAATAAGAGTCTTCTAAAATGCACTTCTTAGAGTATTTGGTAGAGGTACAAGTTCTAATTTTTATCTAAAAATGTAGAAGTGTTCATTTTAAGCAGCCCCATTTCAGATCACATGAGACCCCCACCATAGAATTTGATACAGAAGCCATCTTAAAAAGTAGTAGAATATTTAATTATTTATTTTTTTGTTTTGAATGAACCATGGTGCATACACTCCATAGTTCTGGTCCATAAGTAAAATGGACTGTACCTTAGATTGATAGACCTTTAGGGCTCCTATTCACATGCAGGATGGCTGCTCCACTGTTCTGTAATTACCATGGTTATGTGCTCATTGAATTAACTTTAAAGTGTCCTGCCACCATTTTTCAGCATGAGGACACTGATACACATGACATTGGAGTCTGCTGGAGATCAGTAATTACCATGCCCCAGTGGTCTTGGTTAATCAGAGTTGACTACCGCATCATGTGGATAAGCTGGTTCAATAAGCTTTAGTTCAAAGCATCCTGCCACCATTTTACAGCATGAGAACACTGATACACATGCCATGCCAGGCACTTTTAATTAGCTTGGCTCTTGGAACTGTGCTAATTACAGCATTTCCCCCTCCCCTCCCCTCTTCCCCACCTCGCCTTCCAGAGCATATCTGTAAACACCCTTAGTGGATAAAACATCATCCATAATTTGTCTTCTTTTAATGATTATATTTTCAATGTTTTCTACAGTGCAGATTTTTATTGAAATACATTCCAAGTTATTTGAATGAGAATACTGCCTCCAATTTCTTTTTCTTTTCCTCCTTTTATTCCCCAAAAAACAGTTCCTTGGATTCAGCAGTATTGATTTACAAGCTACTTGAGACTGAGTACTGCTAGGCGTCTAATAACCTTCAGAGGCCTATTTGACATTGTGACATTAATTATACATCATCTCCATAAAGCAAGACAAGGATAGAATCGTTCAATATTGTAGCTATGTGGAATTGACTCCTCATTACCATATAGTTTAGATAATTCAGAAATAGATTTTAAAAATAATAGAGAAAACAGATTTTCATGTCATACCCCTGTCTTGATTGGAAAACTAAAGGATGAGGTACCACTAATCCCATAATATGACCTAGACCAGTAGTTCTATACCTTTTCAGACTTGAGGAAACCTGGATAGGTTCATGGAACCAATGGATAGATTCAAGGTTCCCTTCAGAAAATGCCAACTCTTTGTTGTAAGGGTTTTTTGACTACAGAAAAATAATACAGAAGTTCTATTATTGTAAAAAATCCAGGAAGAAAAAAAAATATGTATTTCTTTTTCTTTTTTTTAATCTGGATTTATCTTGTGAAATGATGTTTGTACACTTAACAATGCTAACATTGTGTGGCACCCTGTGGCACCCTTTAAAGTACCTCCAGGCATCTCACTGTACTGTGGCACCTTAGATGAGAATTATTGCCCCTAGATAATGCCCTAGATGAATAGTAAGCTATTATTGATTTTAGGAGAGCTTTATCCACTTATGTCACTGCCACTTTATTCTATAAACTTAATTTGCCTATGATTTAGTGTCCTTTAGATCAATGAAGACTACATATAAACTGTTTTGTATTTTTACATATTTGGATGACAAATAATACACTAGTAATGAGTGGTCCATGCAAGAGTAGCCTTCTCTGAAACTGGCCTGTTCTCTCCCACAATGTTATATTCAGAAATAAATTTTTGTATATTAGCGGGCATGTACAGATGTTAGTTACACTTAGAAGTTCAGGAGACTGGGATGGGTAAAAATGGCTGCCCAGTCTAACTCAGTGTTTCTTTCCTTAAATCCTGCTATTTGCAAATTAATTGCAAAACAGTACAAACATTCCTGGGATCCAAACTCCAATCATGTGTCTTACTTTAAACCACATGATGTAGATTGGGTGCTAGTTTTATTTTAAACTTTTGCCAGGTGCTAGGAACCCAATCTGTGGTAAATTGGAGAGGTAGAACTGCAGAAGCTAGTTTGACTGAAAGAGGGATTGATAGAATGAAAGGGGCTATTGGAACACAGGGAAGTGATTTGGCCTACAGGAGGAGTTATTCATGTTGGGGTGGGACAGACTGAGGAGTTTAAAATTGCCCATTATGGGGGAAGGATAGAAAAAGCACAGCCTTGGGGATAGGGTGAGCATCTGGGCTTTCCTAGCCCTGGGGATATGCTCCAAATACATGAAGATGTTTGCTTAGATCAGTTTAACCCATTCCCAAACTAGTTTAGCACTAGGACTGTGTGAGTCTTTGGATCCGGAGCAGCTTTGGATGCTTTGGCATCTGAAGTGGCACTTCTGGATCAAAGCAGGATACCATCAATGGTGTCTGGAGTGGGTCACGGGCATCCAAAGTGCTTTGGATCTGCTTCAGATGTTTCCGACCCACTTCAGCCATTTTGAGGCCATTAAAAGAGGGAGGGAGAGCTGGGGAGGGACGACGAGTGGGAGGGGGAAGGGAGGAGGAGCAGGGGTGGGAGGGGAAGACTGACGTTTGTAGGTAGCCAGTAAGAAGGATTTCTCCCTGGCTACCTTCCAATGGCAGTGTCTGTGGTGTGGTGAGACTAAAAAAAGCATAAAAAGCCTCTGTTTCCAGACCTTCTCTGCCTTTTGCAGCTTGTTCCCTGTCAGCGACTGTGTGAGAGATGAATGCTGCAGAGGAGACTCGCCTGCTCCTTTTTCATGTTATAAAGGAGTGGTTAGGATTTAGCTTAGCTTAGCTTAGCTATTCTATTCAATTATTAGCAGTATTACAATTCAGTTTATTTCTTTGAATTATTTCTTTGGAAAGTTGTCTTGGAAACTTTGCAAAAAGAAAGTGTATTCTCCCAGCCAGTGATATCTATCACTGTGCAGGGAGGCACAGATTGCTTGCACGCACACATGAACACATGTACGCATGCACGCGCGCGCACACACACACACACACACATACACAGAGACCCAAAATATAGAAAAAAAATCACAGTGGAAGAAGACAGACAGATATTTACAGAAGAACAAGACACAGATAATATATTGAGACACAGGAAGACACACAAATAATTTGATTCACAGCACAAGACAGGCACAGATATTCACAGGAGAACAAGACATACAGCTATACAAAAGGATTCACACACACAAAAAGACCTTTTGTGGCACAGGAAAGATCAAAATGAAGCATGCTGGAAAAGCAGGTGCCAGGTCTTCTGGCAGAGAAGGGAGAGGGCATACAGGGAGAGCTAGGGCTGCAATCTCCCCCCGGTCCCAAACACAGACACATTCTTTTCCTGAGCAACCATGACATCAGTGCTGCCAGTGGAAGCCAGGCTGTGGGAGCAGTGTCTACACCTAACATCCGTGCACCTGCACCACTAGAGTGCAGTCCAGAAGTGGGCACCAGCAATGGAATCACTGCCTCTTCCGCCCCAATTTCATCACTCACCGTGAGCTTCCTACTGCCATGGGAGGAGCTGGAGCTGGAACCAGGGTTGCTGAGTGCACTGGCTCAAGCAATTCTGGGAACTGAGGGGGCATCAGAGTTTGTGTTCCACACCCCTTAAGTTTCCCCTAAATCAAGGTCTCCTCCAGAAAGCAGCATCTCAGAGGAGGCTGAGGTTACGGAGCCAAGTGGCTCAGCTGAGGGAGCTCCTCCTGCTGTTCAGCCTCAGCCTACTGAGAAGGGGGAAAAGACAGGATCCTCACCATCAAACCAGAAGTGGGGGAGTAGTGTAGTGTGAAATCATTTTGAGTTGGTAGATGATCCCAGGTTTGCCATCTGCCAGCACTGCTTAAGGCACACGAGCCGTGGCAAGGATGTGAGATACTTCTTCACCACAGCCATGCTGCTGCATCTGAGGAGGCATTACCCCCTTGCCCTTCTTCCTGCTGCTTAGCCTGGCACCAGTGCAAGTGTGCCAAAAGGGAAGTCCTCTGCTTGCTCCAAAGCCCCCTTATCCCTCAAGCAGAGGCAGGCCACCCTGGACCAGTGGGGAAAAGGTGTACAGGAAGGAAGGTGCATTCCCAAGGTGTGCGAGATCATCCAAAACACTGAGGAGATGCTTGCTCTGGATAACCAGCCCTTCTCCCTAGTTGAACGACTAGGGTTCAGGTGGTTCATTTTGTAGAATGGGGCACTTCTGGCCCCATTCTACAAAATGCCCACACATACCACCTTTAGTAGGGGGGTGGTGCTCTCCCTGTATGAGTCATGCAGGAAGTACTTGAGGGAGGAGCTGCACAAGGCAGGGATGAAGGTAGCCTTGCACTTCACCTCCGACATCTGGATCAGCCAGGTTGGCAATCATGCCTACCTCTCCTTCACAGGGCACTGCTGTGTTCAGTCAGGCCATTAGTGGGCTCTACTGCAAGCCAAGGTGCTGAATGAGTCCCACACAGCAAGGGAGATCATGGAGACCATGAATTGGATGGTGCAGGGGTGGCTTGCTGGGCAGGCCGAGCTCACCCACGGGTTCATGGTCACTGACAATGGGACCAATATGGTGAAGACTGTCCATGATGCCAACTTTGTTGGCATCCGCTGTGTGGCATAAAGGCTGCACCTAATAGTGAGGGATGCCTTGAAGGGGGACAGGGCTGCTGGTGACGGTGCCGCCATCAGTACTGCTACAAGCCAGCTGATTTTGAAATGCAGGAAGGTGGCAGGCTACTTCCACTGCAGTATCAGGGGGAACAAAATGCTGTGCGAGAAACAGGCAGAGCTCAGCATCCCACAGCACAGAATCATGCAGGATGTGGAACTCCACATAGCTGATGCTCAAGAGGCTGGTGGAGCAATAGAAGGCCATCGATGAGATGGCTGTGCTTGGGGAGATAGGGATCAGTACCCCCATGAAGAGAGCTGAGTGGGGTACCATCTCCCAGATGTTTGTGGTCCTCAAGCCCTTCCTTGAGGCCACTGAGACCCTTAGTGCTGGCAATGCCCTCCTCAGCCAGGTGATTCCCTTAGTGAGGGAACTGGAGAACCAAATGGAGAAGTTCCAGGTGATCAATGCTCCTGGCTGGGGCAGGCCACTGTCACCAGATGTGCAGGCACTAGTGAAGCAGCTGAAGGAGGGCATCAGGAGACGGCTGGATCCCTTGCAGTCCAGTAAAGTCCACATGATGGTGGGCATGTGCAACTTAAGGATGAAGGGATCACTGCAATGCAGAGAAGAATGACAGTCAGTGAAAATGGAAATGGAGGCATCGGTGGAGAGGGACAACCTGGGGTGGAGGGTAGAGGGGAAAGGGTGATGCAGCAATGCAGATAAAAGTGCAGAGATGCCTCAGTATTTATACATTCAAACAAGCACTTAACCTCATCACCAGAACTGAAGCCAAATTCCTACAGTTCAAAATACAAAACCTGCCAACTATCTCCAGTACTCCCACAAACTGCACACCATATTCTATCAAAGACAACAAAACCCAACTACTTGTGGGGGCACAGTGAAGTTCTGGCACACTGCAGCCTGCCAGACATCTGACACCCCAGGCGCCTCTGCACTTTTAGCTGAGCTGCTACATCCCCTTCCCCCCCCACCTCAGCCTATCCCTCCCCCCTGCTAACTCCATTTCCATTTTCACTGACTGACTTTCTTGCCTGCATTGTGGGCCAGACCAGCCTCTGGCTTCTTTACTATTCCTGCAGGTACTTCCTCAGCCTGACAAAGGGGTTTTCAACCCTAAAGTTTTGAAAGATACATTTTTTTAAGTACTCCCTTTTTTCATTATATACATATAAAATACAAGATACAAGATAAGTCATCACACACCATGAAAAACATCATATGTCCAACACAACTCAACATCTTTACTTCTTGCTGTCAATTCCTTTATAAAATGACAGGCTCTGTGACAGTTCCATTTGGGTACCTTTGGTAGTGCTGTTGATGCTGCTGGTGTTGAGCCAGCTAAGTTATTGTACCTATTGTCACATAAAGTGGAGGGCTGGCATGAGGCTGTAGAGGAGGAGGAGGCCTTTCTGAGGCACGCCGCCATGTTGTGCAGAGGCCCTAGCACCAGGAAGGGCACACCTTAACACACACACAGTGTCACCCACCCATATCACGAGTTTTGCTTGTCAGCAGCTTGGGGTGCAGGGCCCCAAATGACAGATCTCCCAGCAAGACACACACAGCTGGCAGGCTTCATGGCCTGGCAGGGCCCAGCACTCACTCAGGCCTGCTCTAGGACACACACACACACACACACACACACACACACACACAGAGCTGTCAGGCTTTGTGGGCTACCACCCCTTCAGTTTTCAGCCCCCTGCGCCTTAACACACACAGGGTCATTTTTGCCACGAGTTTTGCCTGTCAGCAGCTTGGGGTGCAGTTCCCCCCAAACCCCTAGACCGATTTTCCTGAAACTTGGCAGACTTTGTGGCCTCATTAAAGGCTACCACTCCTACAGTTTTAACTCCCCTGTGTTGTAATACATAGACGTGACAGGAGTTTTGCTTTCAGGAATTTAGGGTGCAGTTCCCCCCAAACCCCTGCACTGAACTTATTGAAACTTGGCAATCTTTGTGGCCTTATCAGGGGCCACTATTCCTGCAGTTTTCAGCTCCCTGTGATGTAACATATAGTAATGACATGAGTTTGGCTTTCATGAATTTGGGGTACAGTTCACCCAAAACACCTACACCAATCTTTTTGAAACTTGGCAGATGTCATGCTATGAGCAGAGGCTACTACCCTGAAAGTTTCTTCTAAATAATACCAAAAACAACAAAGTTATAGATCTTACATCGATTCCCCATTATACCCTGTGGCTGGATCTTCAAGGCGGCTCCGGAGCTTCGGAGCTGCTTCAGCCAGATTGAGGCAGAAACCCAGTCTGGAGCTCTGGATTGGATCACAGCCATCTGAAGTGGCTGGATCTGAAGCCAGATCAGATCACTGCCAACTCACAGAGCCCTGCTTCGTACACTTCTCAGATGAACTAAGTTAGATTGGACCAGCTACTTTTTTCCCTGATCTAACCTTCAGGAAATGTCTGTACAGTTTAACACTTTGATTGACCTAATTTAGGCGTCTTAGTTCACACATGGGTGAACTAAGTTAGATCAAGTGGCCATTTTTTATAGTTTTTAATTTTTTTTTAACCTGATCTAACCTCTTAACTTCTTAGTATAACATCTGTATATATCCTAAGTGTCTCGCAAATATTTTGGCTGAAATATACCTAAAGATGATAAGGCAACTGCTGGACCACCCACCAATATTTTTTTAAATTCAGACTGTTATATTTTCACTAGTCAATTGCCCATCAATAATGATGGGGGGCAGTGGATGGGGACGGAGCCCTGGGCCTCCCCCTGTCCAGATTCACTCCCCCTTCCCTCCTGCTGTTTGGTGTCTATGCCCACTCCCCACCTCCCCACCACAATGGCTGGGGAGAAGGGAGGAGCAGGCCTAGGCCCAAGGGTGGGGAGAAGCCAGACCGCTGCGGCGAGGAGGTGGGGAGGAAGAAGCAAGCCTGGGCCGATCTGGTGGGGAGGAGTGAGAGAAGCAGGGGAGGAGCTGATGTGAAGGAGCAGGGATAGGGGAGGAGTAGTGGAGGCTGGAGGCTCACTCCTCCCTCTGCTCCTCCGCAGCTGCCATTTTGGGTTGAGCTGGGCCAAGCCTGCTGCCCCCCCCAATAGTGGGCTGCCCTTTTCCCTGTCTTGGGCTCAGTCCTCCCCAGGGACAGTGTGAGGAGAAGCAGGCTCATGGCTGACTTGGAGAGAGAGGTGTGGGAGGAGTGGGCCCAGGCCTGAGGTGAGGAAGAGGCCTGGTCCTTCTCTCTCCCAGCCACTGCTGCAGCTGTGTCAGGCTAGGCCTGCTGTTCCCCCCACACTGCGGCAAGCCGGCTTTTTCACTTTTTGGGCCTGCCCGCCCACCCGCCCCCCACTGTGTTAGGCCCGGACCCACTCCCTTCGCCTACATTGGGCCCAGACCTGGTCCCCTCATCCTGCGTTGGGCCCGGGCCCACTTCCCCACCCCTCACGTGACTTGCAGGCCAACGCTTCTGGCTTTGCTCCCCCAACCCTTGCTCTGCCCCCAGTGTTCCCACCATCATGGTGGCAGGCTGTCTTCTGTCAGAGCACGTCTTCATGCTCTGACTCTAACTCATAACAGCCTTAATTAGCAAGGATTAATACCTACAAAACCATAGACTAAGGAGAAGAAATAATACTGCCAAGACAGAGACAGTCATTCTTTCACAAGCACCCATGTCATGAGTTTTGCCTGTCAGCAGCTAGGGGTGCAGGGATCCAGAACCCAGAATACCTGCACCTATCTCCTTGACAGCTGGTAGGCCTCTTGGCTTTGGGAAGGGCTACCATCACTGCAGCTTTCACCCTGATGTAACTTAACATACATGGCGTCACCCTTGTCACAAGTTTTGCTTGTCTGCAGCTTGACATGCAGTTCCCCCCCAAACTCCTATACCTATATTCTCGAAACTTGGCAGGCTTTGTGACCATACCAGGGGCTATAATATCTGCAGTTTTCACCTTCATGTGGTATAACATATACACGTGACATGAGGTTTGCTTTCAAGAATTTGGGGTGCAGTTCCCAACAAACCCGAGCACCAATATTCTTGAAACTTGGTAGACTTCATGCTCTCAATAGAGGCTACCATCCCTGTGCACTGCATCCAAATCAAACAGAAAACAAAGTTATAGATATTTCATTGATTCCCCATTATATCCTATGGCCGGATCTCCAAGGCGGCTCTGAAGCTTTTCCTAAGTGTTTTGGAAGCTTCAAACTGCTTTGGAAAGCCTAAAAAAGCCAGTGCTTTGACTCAGACGTGTCCTAAGTGTCCAAAGCTTCTCTAGATCTGAAGCACCGTCCGAAGCCTCACACAGCCCTAACATAGATTCTGAAACAATAAACTAATAAACTAAAATTCTGAACATGCATAATCCAGTTAAAACTCCTGGTTATTCATGGACAGCACTGACTGTGGATGCATACCTCAGCATAGAAGATAAAATATCTCCCAGTACCATTTTCTTCCAAACTGTATGTCCTGGTTTCTTAAAGAAAGGATCTTCAAAGAGTTTTTACCTGTGCTTTCAAAATAGATAGGAACACATTAAGCTTTTATCAATTAGATAGTCTTTTTTAACCATATTTTTAATATATTGACCCTTCCTGTTACTTTTACTTTTATTTATTAATGACCAAAATATTACAGTAACTCTCAGTATGTCTTTTTACCAGATATTTCCCGCCACCCACCTTCATAAAAACTCACTAATTAGAAGTATGCAAAGACATATCCCAGTTGCTATGCATATTAATTTGCTACTGGAAATAATGTGAAAATAGAAAATGGACAATTCCTAATTTTTAATGTGCTCATCTTCTATGAACCTTCACTTTTGGGGAATAAGGGTCTAAAGAGATTATTCAATACATTTATGATCAAATAACAGCCCTTCGTCTCCTGAGTCAGCTTCCCCATCTGCTTGCTCCTTCAATTAATTCAAAATACTTTGTTTATGAAAGCACAATCTGTTGCTATTGGGAGAATGGCATTGTCACATATTAATCATTGTGACTTCACTGCAGAATTAAGTAGGAGGAAAAGGTGGGCTGGAAGAACAAAAATACTTTTTTTTTTAAATGAAGACAAACAAGTCTTTGGAAATTTGTTAGAATGGAAAGGCAAATTATGCAGAAAAGTCTGAGATCAGTTTCTAAATGTCATTTATTAAATGTGTTATTGAGGGATGGATTGGGTTATGCAGTGTTACTTCAAGGGCAAAGGTGAGGAATATCGATAATCAAAGGCCCTTTTTTCCAGCTGTTTAAGTTGGACTAATAAAAGATATCAGATTCACCCAAAGAACCTTGTCTGCCTATGTCCTTAGACCAACACAGATACAACCTACATCCCTTTCTACACGTTACATTTATGCCAGGATTAACGTATTGGGTTCATTGGAGCCAAAAAGGTCCTGAGGCCATGGTGTCATCACCTACCCTCTATATGGCCTCATATGCATATGTGTCTTAAGTAGGCCAGAAGATGAACCTTTCCTGAGCTCTAGACTAAGAGTATGCACAGTAGTATCTGGAAGTCACTGAAAAATGGTACCTAATGCAAACTTCAAGGCTGTGTGCAGAGCCCTAGCATGCCATGTGCACCACCCTTATAAATATTTTTTTTTTTGGGGGGGGGGGGTTGCTGACAGATGAGCAGGCTCATGTAGGTGTGTGTGGGTGAGTGAGTGAGTGTGGGAATGTGTGTGTGTGCAGTAGTGATATGGTAGGAGTGTGTAGGCAAAAGAGGAATAGTGGTTGCTTGAGAGTAGAGAAGGAAAAGGTGTGGAGTTTATGCATGGAAGTGGTGAAAGAGATTCTGTGGAAGACTGGTGTGGTGGTGTACCTTGTGATCATCCGGTGTTGGTCCTGGCTTACATTATGTTCTGCAGCACCTGACCAGCAATAGAGAGCACTTCAGTGGAAGCTGTTGAATGGGACAATCTAGCAGATGTCCATACCAGTATTTAACTCTAGTATAAGTCTATCCGGTGATCTGAAGCTGAGGATTGTTTGAGTCAACTCCCCAGACTTCTTTCCTTGTCTGTGCTTTGCATAGAAGTAATTGCTCACAACACTCCTGTAAGTAGCAACCCTCTCCTTAGGACGTGGAGGGATAGGGAACCCGGTTCCCTTAGCGTCAGGTGAAATTTGCTTAGGTCACTCCTTCCATGCATATTCACTAGGATTGTTAAAGTTGTTATTAGAAATTTGTTGTTAGGAAGTACATAAGACAATTAGAATTTAGCAGGTTGAGATCTGTTTGTTTGTGTTATCTTTCTTCTCCCCTATCATTGCTGTTGAAACTTGCCTGTGTTTTAATAAACCATGTATTGGTTTCTATTCATTTTCCCTTGTTTGTAAGTTTATTAATTATCCATAGCACAGGTCAAGTCACAAGGCTAGTAAGGTAGTGATAGATGCATCTAGCTAGTTTGCCAAACATAGGAGGGGCCAAAAATCACCCACATTGGACCAGGATATTAGGTCAGCCATTTACTGATTCATTTTAATCAGATACGAATCAAGTTCATCTCCAACAGGTTAACATATTGGCAAAGGTGCCATATATGCACTCAATTTCAAGCATCTTAAAATGGCAAACCAGCCGTACAAATATTCCACATATAATGGAGAGTATTTTTATGGTTAATTTATACAGTGCCTTAAATTGAATGTGCCACAAGTTTGGAGCTTTCCCAGGGCCAGGGCCAACAATCAGCTGAACATGGGGCTGCCCTGTAAACTCATGGCAGGGGAAGCCAAAGGACTTCCTTGCCCTAGGAGTTTATCCCATATTCATAAAATCCTTCATATGGGGGATGAGGTTCTCCAGGGTAGAGAGGAGCAAAAGCTATGACAATCTTGTAAGACTTTCCATTCCGGGCAAAAGGAATACTGACTTATGAGGGATATATATGTTTTACTTTATGAATATTGTCTGTGTGTTTATTAATTGTCACTACATTGCTGTGGGTTGGAATGGCACAAGCACTAATCACATGGTTGACAGCCTGGAGGTTACAAGGTTGAGGCCATAGCAGAAACACTCTGTGCGGTCTGTCAGATTCCAATAAATCTGTGAATTCCACTGAATACCTTATCACAAGGACATGAAAAAGGAAAAGACTGAATTGCTGGCTGTTCATCTACCAAGGAGTTAATGTAAGGAAGGGGATACCTGTAGGCCCAGGAAGCAGTTAAGAATTTCAGAGAAATTCTACAGTTGGAACTTAGCAGGGCAAGACCTGTAAGATATCATTATTTTAGACTATTCAGCTCTTCTCATATGTTGAACAGGGGAGGAGGGAGATGCAGCAGGGACTCCAGAAAAAAAGAACTTCATTTCTGATAAAAAGTCAGTTAGACAAGGAGAAACTCTGGAAGGTAAGAAACACCTAGAGAGAGACAAGCTGAGCCCTGGACTTATAAAGAGTGCTCTTAAGTAACGTGGAACTTATAATGGCAGACAAAATTAGAATAAGACTTATTGACATACTCTTTCTCCCTTCTTGTTAAATTTCTATGATCTATGAAATCATATGTGTTTTGAAATAAGCCTATCTGAGTTAGTGGATTTCTTAATGTCTCAAACTACAGTTAAGCTAGATAACAATATATATGGTTGGTGAAATAGCAGGCATGGTCATCTGATGATGATGCAGTTTAAAGTAGGATGAAGCATATATATGTATTTCTGGTCTGTGGGAAATGCAGGTAGTGTCATTGTACTTGGGAAAGAAAATTATCATAGAGCAACTAAGATAAGAAGCAGAAAGGTCAATAATTTAAAGTCTGGTTTTGTTTAGAATTTTAGTTTTTTTGTTTTAATTTGGATTTTTTGTGGTAGCTTTGTCACTTTGAAAATCCTAGTACTATTATAAAATCAAAACCAGTAATAATCAGGATTCAGACACTATTTACATAAGACACAAATGTCAGAGGGTTTCACAGATTGGATCCATTTCTTATCAACATTCTTTAAGTGTTTGGTTCATTACCTTCTATTTTGTAATTTTTTAATCTCTCAGGATTTTTTAAATATTGATAGGATATTCAACTATTAAATGTATTTGGACATTTTTTCTACATTTTACTGGTTAATAAAGTTCTTATGGATATATTTTTCTCAAATTTTATATTAATAATGATCTTACTAACCAGTACCATTTTTTTTACTTGAAAGTTTTTCTTCTCAATATTAAAGCAAGCTTTCTTTTGCTTTTTAATGTCACAAGATGCACACATTTTATCTTTTCCTAAAAATTATTTATATTGTAAATATATAAGCACATAAAACTACATATTAGACCACTGTGTATTAAAACATACACAAAATAAAGTAATTAAACTGTTGAAAAATGTGTTTAGTAGTCTCAAGTTGCCAAACAAAATATTGGTACACCAATAACAACAACAACAATAATAATAATAAAAACTCTTTCACATTATGTTCTTCAAAAACAATGACTGCTATTTTATATGTTTGTGTACACATGGTAGAGTACTTAGTTTCATTTTATACAGTGAACATAATGTTTTCTTGTATTGTTTTAAAGACTATATTGTCAAGTAGTTAATAAATCATTTTATGCATTTACATAATTTTTCCTCTTCAAAAACTTTGTAAAAAAAATGTACCATCTACAAGCCTGATACAGGTGGATAGTCTACCACTGACTTCAACGTTGGATCATACCCTGAGAATCGATTTTCTTGTAAATCACATTTCCTATCACTGAAATATTACTACCTTTGAGCTGATACTGGGCATGTCTACATAGGATGCTGACTGTACACTAGCCTGATGCTAATGTGTAGTATTGTTGCCCGCCCAAAACTATGGCATGACACTGCTGTGCAGTAATATTAGGCTACTGTGCAGTAGAATCCCAAAAAAGACATTTGCTGGAGCTACTCTACAATAACTCAGGTCACTACACATTTATTTAATACTTTTTTTATAAGAACTAAATAAATGCACAATCCCCACTGTGCAGTAGTATCTCATGTAAATATGGCCAGCATGTAGCTTACGTAAAGAATGAAACCTATGCTATCTTTCCTTCTGTGTTTAACCAGGCAAAAAATTAAATGCAAATGCCTTACAACCTAATGCTTTTAATAGCTTAACCTGGTACAGCATTAGGGTAGAAATAAGTAAGTAATTCATTATGCTACCACAGATAATACATTGTTCTCTATACTCCGGAATTAAAATATTCTCCTTAGAAAAAAGATCGAAGGTACATTCTGGGAAAAGAAACACAGAAGAGCTAGCTAAGACCTACTAATAGTGCTGGCTATTCTTGTTAGAGTCTAAGTACAGAGATCCTAGGTATAAGCCATAGTACACACAAAGATCAGCTGAAAGGTTCTAATTTTTCTTTCTGGCCTTACATCTCTATAAAAACAAGACAAAATAAACAGACAAACACAACTATTAAAGATAGGAAGTGTCAAAGAAAGCACTAGTCAATTTGAAATCGTGGCCAGCATAGATAAACATGAATTGTTAATTATCTTTAACTTGTCCTCCTCTGAAGATATCTATTTCCATTCCCTCTTGGTCTGTCTCTTCCATTGTCTCCATTCCTTTTCACATGATGTACACTACTGCTTAGCTGAGATTTATTTAATATGTCTGTACGTAAAATGGTTGGTCATGTGATTTACTATAAACTGTTCTGTAATTTGTATATCCTCATTTGGTATGCAAGTTCAAAAGGTGAAGGAAAAAAAAGGACAGCAATGCAGTCCTTTTGTGCCTATTCTCTCATTTGTGTCTTAAAAAAAATGTAAGGAGGCAAATCTATGTGCCAGATAGGAAGATCATTGCATCACTAGGCCTCCCTCCTTATTAATTTATTTTGTATTTGTAGTGCATACATGGACTGAAGCATCCTGAATGATGTGAAATCAAACGTACACAATATAATGTTACTGATAGGAACATGCCTGAGTTGGAAAAGTTATTTGCATTATTGAAGAGAGTCTGGAAGAGAGCAACAAAGATGGTTAGGGAGCTAGAGAACATGACATATGAGTAGAGGTCACCCATCTGAAGGAGATGCCCAGCTGATTTTGTGGGCAGATCCTAGGGCCAGCCACCATTTTTGTGGGCTGATTATGGCAGGGCGTCCCCATGCTTCTGATTGGCTGAGAGGCCCCAGAAGTCCTACGCCTTCTTTCAGAGTGCCAGATGGTCTAAAATCATGGCTAAATTTCCCTGATTATGCCCAGGAAAAATATTAATCCATGTCTTATTAAGCATAGATTAATGGTTTCCCAGGCTTAATCAGGGTAATTAAGCTACAGTTTCAGGCCATCCCCAAGCTGGACCGTGATCCTGAGCCAGCTGTGGCAGACAGGCAGAAAGCCGTAAGCAGCTGCAACAGGGGCTGTGAAGCCCTGGCGTGGCTCCACTCCCACTTCTCAGTGGGAGTGCAATGAGCCATGCTGGGACTCTGTGTATCCCAGTGTGGCCTCTTGCAGCCTTTTGGATGTCTACCATGGCTGGCCCATGACCACAGTCCAAATGTTTGTGCAGCCTCTCCACCCTCCTTCCCGCCATCTGCCATCCACCCAACCTCCTCTCTACACCCTGTCCCCTGCCCTCTACCCTCCCCTACTCCTCCCTGGTCCTTTCCCTCCAGCATCTCCTAGCGTCCAACATCTACCCTCCCACATCCTCTCCCCTCCACTCCTCTCTTGCCCCCCTGTCCTCCACCATCTACCCACTACCTTCCCTGCTATCCTCCCCTTCTCCAAGACTGCAAGGATTCCCTATTCTCTGCTTGTTTTTTTAAGGTTTTTATTTTTTAGCCATACCACAGTTCTGTGGAGTTTGTAATCCTACTTATGAGTGGAGGTTGATTCAACTAGGATTATTTCATCTGAAGAAGAGAATATGGAGAGGGGATTTAATAACAGCCTTCAACTGCCTGAAGGTTGGTTCGAAAGAGGATGGATCTAGTTTTCAGTGGTGGCATAAGATGGAAAAATAACCAAAGGTCTCAAGTTGAAACAAGGAAAGTTTAGGTTAGATATTAGGAAAAATGTCTCACTAGGAAGGTAGTAAATAACTGAATCATGTTACCCAGAGATATTGTGTGTGTGTGTGTGTGTGTGTGTGTGTGTGTGTGTGTGTGTAATAAATAAAATATTGTGTGACTGATTCAGTAATTGTGGGGAAAAATATTTAGTGATATTTAAAACATATTTTTTCCTCTCTTCATTATATTTGCTTCAACGTAAAACATGTCTAAATAGTGTACAACATGGAAACAATCTGTTTTAACCAGGAAACACTCTACTATATATATAATGTTTATATATATTAACATATATATGGATGTTGGAAGGGGGATGCTTGGAAGGTGGTTGTCGTGGGTCCCAAGATGCATAGTACCAGGGTCACTCCTTCCTTGGAACTGAGCAACAGGTATGCACTTCTCACACCACCAGCAGAGACATCAGCAGAAATACTGACTGTGGATGAGAAGAGGCAACTAGCTGCCAATCCTAAAAAGAGATGCAGGGTGGTTGTGGTGGGTTACTGCTTTCTGAGAGGGACAGAGAGAGTGATCTGATCACCTGGCTCATGAAGTCTATAGCCTCCTAAAAGCCTATATCTGGGATATGGCAGAGAGGATTCCTAAAGTCATCCAGCCCTCCCACCACTACCCATGCTTCTCATTCATGTGTGCATGAATGATATAGCTTGGAGCAATCCTGGACAGGTCATGAGTGACTACAGGGCTCTGGGAGCTAGGCCTAAGAGGTTTCAACACAGGTAGTTTTCTCCTCCAGCGTCCCAGTTGTGAGCCTAGGAGAGACGGATGTATTGAAGAGGTGAATTAAAGGCTCCACCAATGGTGCTACAAAGAGGGTTTTGGCTTCCTTGACCACAGCATGCACTTCAGAGACAGAGGTTTTCTGGAAATGGACACTATCCACCTCATGCTGAAGGGCAAGGTTATTTTATTGACCAGGATGGCGGACATCCCAGACAGGGCTTTAAACTGAGATCATCAGGAGATGGGAAGATAAGGAGAAGAGCAAGCCTAAGGGCCAACAAACAACAGGAGATGACATGAAGGACACTAGAGCATGAACTGATGGAATGGAGCTTCCTCAATGTGACAGGAAACCAAGGACCTCCAGTGGAGGGCTTAATGCCTGTACACAAATGCCAGCAGCATAGGGAAGAAACAGAAGGAAATGGCCCTGTTGCTTTCCAGCAGGGACTATGATTTCAGACCCAGTGGGACTCTACCCATAATTGGACCATTCCTATAGAGGATTACACCCTTCGTAGGAGTGACCTTAGAGGGGGAAAAGGGTGGAGGTGCAGCTCTATATGTAAAGGAGCAGTATACCTACTTGGAAGCTGAAATTGGTAATAAGGAAGGGCAACTTGAGACCCTCTGGGTAAATATGCAGGGGGACATGGGGAAAAAGACCTAAATGTAGGAATATATTACAGACTTTGGAATCAAGATAAAGAGCTAGATCTGGAATTTTCCAGAGAACTAGAAAACTCCTTGTGATGACTATGTCCCATGCTTTTGCAGCCCTATGTGTGTAACAGGAGGAAAACAAATGGCATCATGAGACCACTTCATCTGGACTTCTGATCACTGACACCAAGTAGTAACCTGAACCCTTGAATGAATACTTTGCATCTGTATTCCACTAATTTAAGAATGATAGCCTGCCAAATGCAAATATGGTGCAGAATAGTCACAGTAGGGATAATCACCTACCAACAGTCTATATAGAGCTAGTGAAAGAACAGCTAGAGAGACTAGATATATAAGTCAGCAGGACCAGATGAACTCCACCTGAGAGTGCTGAATGAACTAGCGAAAGTCATCCTAGGGCCACCGGTGAACTTCTTTTAGAATTCATGGCACTCAGGAAAGGTCTTAGAAGACTGGACAAGGCCAGTGTTGTCCCCTTTTCAAGGAGGGAAGAAGCTAGGACCCAGGGAACCATAGAACAATCAGCCTGATCTCAATCCCAGAAAAAATCCTCAATTTTTTTTCTCAGAGTCCATATGCAAAAAGCTAGTAAAAAGCTGAATAACAGCCAACATAGTTTTGTCATGGATAGGTCATCTCTAACTAACTTTATCTCTTTCTACCACCAGGTTACTCACCACCTGGATAAGGGAGATGTCATTTACTTGGACTTTAGGAAAGCCTTTGACTTGGTGTCCCATGAGGCTCTCAAGGTAAAACTAGGGGACTATGGTCTCAACAATTCAACAGTCAGATGGGTGGAAAACTGTCTGTGGGGTTAGACCCAGAGAGTACTAATAGATGGCTCTGATCTGTGTTAACCTGGTGAAAGTGGGCCCCCACAATGTTCATTTCTTGGACCAGTGCTTTTCAACATTTTTATCAATGATCTGGATGTGGAAAAGCCAACTGGCAAAGTTTGCCCATGACACTAAGCTGTGGGGACGTGTGGCCATGCACCAGGGTAGGCTGACGATCAAGGCAGACCTGCATAGATTAGTTAAATGGGTGGACCGGAACCAGATGCTGTTCAACACTGAGAAGTATAAAGTGTTCCATCTGGGGAGGAAAAATCCACAACAAACTTTCAGGCTCTGTGGTGCTATGCTAGCTAGCACCATATCTGAAAGGGACCTGGGGGTCATATGAGCCTCCAGTGTGATGCTACAGTTAACAGAGCAAATAATGCACTGGCATTCATCAATCGATGTTTCTCAAGAAAAACTAAGGAAGTTATTCTCCTGCTCTATTCAGTATTGATGAGGTCACAGCTGGAGTATTGCATCGAGTTCTGGGTGCCACATTTCAAGAAGAATGTGGAGAAGCTTGAGAGAGTCCAGAGAAGAGCCACTCATATGATTAGGGGCCTGAAGAGCAAGTCATTTGAGGAAAGACTGACAGATATGGGACCATTTAGCCTAGAGAAGAAAAGACTTTGTGGGGATTTGTTGTAGTTTACAAATATATTAAGGGTGAGCATTAAGGGCTAGATGAACAAATATTCACCAAAGTATTCCAAGGGACGATCAGGAGCAACAGTCATAAACTAGAAGAAAGTTTCAGAGTGTATATAAGGAAAAATTTCTTCATGCTTCGTGTAATCAGACTCTGGAACAGACTCCCAGCAGGGGTGGTGCAGGTACTATCCTGGAGATCTTCAAAAGGAGATTGCATGAATACCTTGCTGGGGTTATTTGACCCCATCAATTTTTTCTGCCCAGAGCAGGGGGGCTGGACTTGATGATCTCATGAGGTCCGTTCCAGCCCTAAACTTCTGTGAATCTGTGAATGAATTGTTAAGACTGAAGTGATGTAAACAGCAGATGGGGAAAGCCACATAGGAGACAAAACATAATAAAGTGACCATCATGAAGGTATTTGAGGAAATGTTTTTTTAAAATGGTTAAATGAATAATTTTCAAGTAAATACTTGTTGTTTTGTTTGGGTTTTTGTTGGGTGTTTTTTTTGGTTTATTTTTAAAATTTAACCCTCGTGTCATAGGTATATGAGATATCTTATGTAAAAATTAAATCACAAATTCCAACCACTGTATGAAACACGAGTACCTACCCCATAAATTCATAGAATAATGAAGTATATCCAAGAATAAATATATATCAGGCTGTCATCATCTAGTCATATGATAAGCCTCTGTGTGTGAAAAAAGAGTTGTAGAGAACAAGCAAACAGCAGCAACAAAAAAATACCCTCCCTAATATGAGTAAATTTCTTCAAAGCTGATAAAAAAATTGACAAATTAGGACTACAAAAATATATTTTTTTATTTCCACAAATTAGAATGTATGTCTTATGCATCTATAAAAAAGCCTTAGAACCAAATACATAAAGGCCAAAACCACTTTCTCTTAGCACATTCCAAATCTAAGAAATGAGGTAATAAGGAACATGAACTCCCCTCAAACTTCCTGTTTTGGAAATGGCATGCATTCTGAGCCACTCTTACTTTATCCATGGAATATATCCATGGAATAAGATTTAGATACTATGAATAACTGAATGAGGAAGCAGGTTGTGTTACTGCATGGGTGTAGGGTTGCCACATTCTCAGTGAAATTTGAAGATTATATGTTTCAAGATTTGGCTGGAAAAAAGTGGATTTTGAATTTTGTTTTTTAAAAAAAATCCACTGGGAAAACAAACCTTAAAAGAGCCACATACGGGTTATACCTTGTTTTTCATAATATATTAGAGGCTCAGTGCTACATTTAAGCTAGAGGACTTCATAGCTCACAACATTAACTCGATATAGGGAATTTTGCCACTTGATTACTGGCTCAAATTCAGCACAAGTCGGTACTGAATGAAAATTGTCACCACTTGACAGCTGTTCAATAGTATATGTCAAATGAGATAAGACAAATCACTACCACACCTGTCACTGATTGGCACTCTTACATTTCAGATTGAACAGGCATTCACTCTTTGTCTTTCCCAGCAGAAGTGCTTCCTTTTGAACAGGCCTGAGATACACTTGAAGGGCAATATGCAGTCCCAATTATCATTCTGCTGTATGTTTGGAATGATGTATATCCCTGGTGAAAGAAATAGGGCAGTGTTGTGGGCAATAATTTCCTTATTTAGAAAATAATAAAATAAATAATGTCTATGAGGCTACATGTAATTTTGTTTCATCATCATCTAGCTGTTCAGTTAGAAGTAAAATATTATTTCAGTCTCTCCGTGGAAGTCCCTGGAGATGCAACCATTTTCAGAATTGTATATCCTTATACATGGGTGAATCCATGATTAAAAAAAAAAGTGTGGTGGGGGAAGGGGCAAAGCAGTGACTGTAAGGATAAATACACCCTTGTTCCCTCTCCCCTTCCCAACTAGAGGGCATGTCCTCACAAGTGGAAATGTGTATTTCCTTGGGGACAAAAGCAATGATACAATGTGTGCCACTCCTACTTGTCCCCAGGGAATGCCTGTGCACATGCGCTTTGATGCATGGCACATTTTCTCAGCTGCGGTAGGGGATGCTTCAGTCAGTGTCTGGGCCACTGCAACAGTCTTATCCTGGGGACCTCCAGGATCTGCAGATGCAGCAATCTGGCAGAAGGAATCTTGACTGGCAGCCAGTGTGACAGCTTCAGCTGGGCAGGCTCTGGATCTAGGTGATGCATACTGCCATCACCTATGACACCCCATTCTTTTTAAGTATGAGATTTTTGACACCAGGATTTCCTGCTATCTCAGCTGGCAGAAGATATTCAGGAGGCCAAGGAAGAAGGAGGAAGCCACCCAGTATGGGTGTTCCTGGTCAAGCCTTGCTCCCCATGCAGCCTGGCTAGGATGGGGCAGGAATGACGTTGTTGCTCCTGAACCCCCAGAGCAACTGAAGACAGTGGCAGCAGCAGTGGGGGAGAGGGGCAATGGGAAGGAAGGAGAACATGGTTGTATTGGGCTGCAGGTTTCAGGGGCTGCAGTCCAACTGCGACTGGTAAGAAAACAATTTCAGGCCTGCCTAAGTGGACTGAGTGCCTACATGGGCTGGCCCAGAGAAATTAAAAGACTCTTAGGGAAGATAGGTGAGGGAGAGAGAGAAGGCTGTGACACTGAGCCAGAGCACTCTCTCTGGGCTGGGAAAGAACTTCACAGTGTCATTTTAACCCTTTGCTGTTAACATCTTTTTTGGTTTGATGATTTATGCTTTATGCTGTGTCCTGAGAGACAAATTCACCTCAGAGAAATAAAGTTGTTCTGTGCAAACAGACAACCCACTACACATGATGGAGAGCATGGGCAGGTGTTGAAGCTCCCATGGGGTGGGGGTGGGAATTGAAAAGACACAGGAGAAGGTGATGGCAAGATTTTTGTTTTGCCCTGGGGCATATCAGTAGATCAAAGAATGTTATGCTTTCTGTCCCAAGTGTCAATTGGTTAACCCCCAGCCTGTGTTTAAGGCCCTGCTAGTGCCTGCCCCACTGGTGGGGGTACCATTTAAGCAGGTCAGAATTGACTTGGGGGGACCTCTGTGTGATGGGTCAGATTAAGACCTTTCAGAACAGAATGACTACTGTCTGTGCTGCTTGCCAGCCTTCAGCTGTTTTCAGAATGGGAGGGGGAAAGGGACTGGAGGGAGTTCAGTAAGGGGGCTTTTCAGCTGCCACTGGAGGGTGGAACAGGTATATTGAAGCCCCTCATCCTGAGGTAGGGGGATTCCAATTCACCCACCCTTCCCTCCAGAGCCAGCTAGGGAAGCCCTAGAATTATGCCTGTCTGCTCCCTTCCCCTTCTCTTTCTGAAAACATTGTTCTAGAAGAAGCAGGGGCCATTGCTGAGGAAACCAGCTGCAGGCTGGCAGCTAGATTCCCCCTCCCCCTCCCCACCTCTACCCCTCAGAACCAAGAGTGAACTTTTGTCTGGTCTGGGGATCATTTTTGCCTCGGTGCATGTGCTCAGACATGTACTTTGTTGTGGAGCAAACTGTGATAGAGCAAAATAACCCTGCCTGGCTCTTTCTGGATCTGCAGCCAGGGGGAGCTAGAGCTGGGGGCCAGCACCTATGCTGTCCCCAGCTGTACAAAAATCTGCCCTGGTAAGTAGCTCAGGGCTACTTGCTCTCAGGAGCTTCTGGGGCACAGCCAACTGGTTCCAGAGGACACTACTCCTTGTGCCAGATGGACTGCTGAAGCAGCCCTGGGAGTTCCCTGTGCCCTCTACCCAGTGCAGCAGTCTGGTAGCAAGGGCTGCTGCCTGGCTGTGACCTGCTGTGTATCTGCCAGATCCGGATGGGGACTGCACAGCCAGAAAAGGCATCTTCCCCTCTGGGCAGCTGCTACTGGGGTGTGGTTGCAGGGTTGGCCTTTGTGCAGCACTACTGCCATGTATGTCCCTGCCCAGCCATCTGGGAAGCTATTGCTTGGAAGATGTTCCCAGTGTGATGAACTGCTTTGAACTGTCAAAGCATATCCTCCTGGCCCTAGTTGGCCAGGTCAGACACCTTCAGTTGAGTTCCAGATACCAGCTCTGAGCAGGCAGGGTCCTGCCACTGGCCTCCCTAGCAGGAATTCTGGTCTTCCCTATTGGAAAACTGAAAAATCCCTAATAAAAAATCCTGAAGTCATTCTGTAAAATACCCCAAAACCCATGTTCCTCCACAATTAAAACAAAAGACCACTATATATAGAGAGAGAGAGAAAGAGAGAGACAGAGAGAGACAGAGAGACAGCAATCAGTTGGGCATGTTTTATTGATATATCTATCGTGTTAAAGCATTTTGGTTGCCTAGCAGTGTCTCTATCATCCTAATAAAATGAATTCAAAATACCTATACATTTTGCTACCTCCCACCAGGGACTACAGCCCCCTCCCCACAGGGGCTTCAGCACCCCACTAGGGGTAACAGCCCCCCCCAAAGGAGCCAAATGGCCCCTGCAGGGGCTACCACCCCCCTCCAGGGCCCACATGCCACACCTCAGCCCCCCTGATGGGCAGGCAGTGTGCTTCAGCACCAGGGCAAGGGCAAACCACAGACATGCTCTGGAAACCAGAGCATCTTTGTGGATGACCCAGCCTCTAGTTGCCTCAGGGCATAGTCCAGGACTATGCCCTGCCCTGCTTTTTTAGCTCTGTTTTTTTTTTTTTACCCCTGGATATCCAGGGGTCTAATTTTGCCCCTCCGCTGCAAGAGGCATGTGCGGGCTTGTCTGAATGCGCCCAAGAAGGCCAGAAGAAATGTTTCAAGGATTCCCTCAAATTATCCTCAAAACATTTCCACATTGACCCAAAATCTTGGGAAGTTCTTATTCATGAGTGTTCCACCTGGTGACACATTCCACACTGAAGCTATAATATATAAGTGGAGGAGAACTGTTGAGGCAAAACAGAAGCACAAACAAAATAAATCTTACAACAGTATGTCCACTATTGATCAACCAACTCAGAGCAGCTTCTCTTGCTCAGCATCTCACAGACAGTTCAAAGCACAAACTGACTTGATCAACCTTTCATGTGTTCACAGAAACCAAATCAACCAGTGATGTCATGGTCATCTTTGAATCTGAAGACTGAACAACAACTACTTGCAAACTTGAAGTTAAGGCTCAGTGTTATTCTAAAAGATGTACTACTTCTCAAAATAAAATTATGGATTCAATCTGGAAATTGAGTGAAGTTCTTTTGGCTTGTATGATGCAGGCAATCAGACTGGATAATTATAATGATCCATTCACCATTTATGAACGAATGCCTGAAGTTAAGTATGTGCCTAAGTGTCTTAGGTTCCACTTTTTAAACTCCTCAGAAAAGATATTCTATCTAGTTTTCACCTTTGATGGAATTTTTCATATTTTGGCACCATCAAAAGTAACAACAAGAATGATAGTATTTAAACAAATGATTATGTCTACTTATTCTAAGATTGCTAATGTTTCTCTTTTGTGTAGAAGTGGATAAAAATACACCAACAAGGGTTACAATTTTAATTAAGTGCATATTTAACTTCCTAATGAATTGTGTGTTAAGTGGCTGCAATTCTATACTCAAGTTTTGTTCTTTGTTTGTTTTAAATAATTCTCACAGGGGTATCAGACAGGCTGTAAAGAAAAAGAAAAAGATTATTTTTCTGGTCAGAGGTGAAAATATTTTGAGTAGAGAATAGAGAGAAGCTTCAGTTCATGTGTTGCTTTTCTAAGAAAAGATTTTCACTAATGAGTGAGCAAACCTTAGGAGGGAACAGAGAACTGCAAAGAACATTCCTTCAGCTAAGGAATTAAGAAGTAAATAATTGTGTTTGATACAATGAAACTCACATAAATAAAAAGTAATTGTGATTGTGTGTACCTGTAGAACCTATTAACTGTTGTATTGTATTAATAGTAACGTTTCTTATTCAAACTGTTATTTGCATATAACTTTTGAATGAACTGAACAAATATTTCAATTTAAATCTGATGAGAAAGAAGCAAAGTTAATTAAATTGATCATGTTACTTGGTAATCATATTTTTTGTTTTTCCATAAGGTTTTATTGTAAGAAGCAAAATTTGTAAATACCATAGAACCATAGAATTTTATGGTTATTGTCTTTCAATGATTTTTAGGCAAACATTTCAGAATCAGGAAGACTTCCTACCACAACCATCACTGTGATTTCCATAAAAAATCATCAACAGCTCTAAAATATACTAAAAATATGAGCAGCTGAAGCAAATTCATATATCTAAATTATAGCCTCTATGACACAAAAGTATTGAGTAGGGGGAAAATGTCTGTATTTCTCTCAGGCTGAAAAGAGTTGTTGCCTTTGTGCTGCCATGAAATATTGTCAGGACCCCCTGCCTGGGATCCCTTTTTTCAAAGGCACATCCCATAAATACCCTAGCAGTGGATTTCCTGGGCTCCAGGAATACGCTTTTGCAGATGCTGCACCAGGAGCCTTGTTCCGGCAGGCCCTGGACGCGAATCAGGTTAGACGCTAGTTTATCCCATGCTAGCTTCGGGTTTCCCCTTATTTGGCTGCTAGATCAATTAGATTTTGTGAGATCTCTTGAACGAGGGTACTTACGAGTTGTTGCTGATAGTGGTTGTTTTTATTGAGATCGCATTACAGGAGACAGTCACTAAAGGGAGGGGGAAGGTTCTGGGGGTGGCAGGTGTTGCTGTGACCTCTCACTATGGCTTAGCGAGCGATTTTTAGCAAAACACCCGTGTCCGGCCTCTGC
>JAGPOW010003316.1:74420507-74437197 GCA_030014935.1 Caiman crocodilus
GAAGGTTCTGGGGGTGGCAGGTGTTGCTGTGACCTCTCACTATGGCTTAGCGAGCGATTTTTAGCAAAACACCCGTGTCCGGCCTCTGCAAACGGCCTCTGTCCGTGGACCGTGAGAGGGAGAGCTCCGCTCAGGGGGAGCACGGGCAGGGTTTTATAGCTGGCTTTAACCTATGGGATCTAATTTCCTGTTCCATTCCTTTTTTTGGCATAGAGTTGGCTTGGGACACTACAGGGGGTTTGGCTTGTTAGGTGGTGTCATGGGTCACTGCTTGCAACGTGGCTTGCACAGCAGAGTGTATCCTCAGTTTCCCTGTTTGGAGTTGTACCACTAGGACTGAGCCCCTGAAGCCCTTTTAGTGGCAGGGGCATGGCCCTCTGGGACAGGAGACAATGCAGGTTGGCAGTGCTGGGACACATTCCAGCATAGCTACTCTTGCTCCAAGGGTGACATCCATTTATATCTTCTGAAAGATCACTGAAATTTTGTAACTAGTGAACCTCTATTTTAGGTCTGCCAGTATGCTGGCTGGAACTGGTAAAGCTCTTCCTTTTTTTTCCCCAGACTTGTTTCATTTGACACCCAAGTGCTTCTATATATCTGGTTAACTCATACATTCCATATTTATTGGTATCCTACAGTATAGTGACAGCTATTTCCTTAGCATCTTGCCTCACATTTTTTTTCTTTTCTCTCCTCTATCTAGTGCACACACTCTAGGCCATATATAAATAAACTAAAAATAAATATGTGAAAGCTATCAAGCAGTATTATGAAAGTTGAACTTCATAAATAGTCAGCAATGCCTTGAACAGAAGACTATGTCTATTCCTTTAGGATACATACTGATGATTAGATATGCAATATTACACTTTGGATTTATTGTGAGGTTTTCCTAAAACCTCAAAGTCCTGCACTTAATTGGTGAACTCCTTTTTGAGCTGAAGTCATATTCTCTCATGGATTGATTCCCTCCCCATCCTCTCCACTCCTCACACATTGTACCATTGATTCAAATCATTTGGAAAAGTCAGTGGTTCCCTCAGTGAAATTTTGAAGTATAGGATCCCTATTTACAAAGCTCTTTCTATATGGCTTTGTAAGGAAAACCAGCTAGACAGAGTAAATACCTTAAAATGATAATATTATGCTGGTAGTACATCCTGTATATTATTAGCATTATGAACACCTTCCAAGGCAAAAAGAAACCTGCGTTCCTAAGTTTTTTTATGCACAGTCATAACACTTAATTTTGTTTTTTAAGCCTTACAAGAGTCTTCTATAGAAATATGTTCCCAAGTTTAGTAACAGTAATAAGAAAATATTTCCCTCACACAGAAAATGGTAAACTACGATTCAAATTCTCAATATTTCAAGACCAAAAGCCTGTGGTTATTCAGTACAATGAAACAAATTATAAACTATCAAATTTTAAAGAAACAAATGCATTTTTCGCAACACCTGGTTTATTTAAATTTAATTAAGACAATAGGCTCTTTGCTAATACTAAGTGAACTGAAGGAGACAGAAAACCAAACTATTTCTAAGTAGCTTTTTGTTTGAATCTTCTTTCTTCTCTTTTGCAAATATTGTTTTGGATCTAGTTCATCTGGATTCATACAAACTTTTATTTATTTGTCTTTAGTTTATAATTCTGCAGGCCAAAAACTATTTGGCTGTGCAACAAGTCCTAGTCAGGTGTCTTTAAGTGTGACAGACAAAACTTGTTTTATTATGCACTGATAAATGTTTTCCTAATTTAATCTTCAGTATTTGGCAGGTGAGTGATTCATCAGCCAGATAATTCCTGTCATGAAGCTCTGATGGATAACCAATAAAGAAAAAATGTATATTGGCCATAAATTTGGATCAATTAAAGTTTTTTTTTTTTTTGGTTTTGATATTATTCTGCTAAGGCCTTACATCATCAAGGATCCTGTTTCTTCTGATAAAAGTGGTGTTTCATTTAAATTACAGAAAATATTTGGGTTTTGTTTTTTTTGTTTTTTTTAACTGAAAATTGAGCACCCTGTTTCACCCACACAGCCATTTTGAAGCATGGGGTGCTGAATACATGAGATGCTGTGGGTGCTTTAGAGTGGCTCCCAAGAGCTTCTCCAATTAAAGAGCCCCTTCCCCTCCTCCTCACCCCAGAGCACATGTAAAGATGTCCAATATGCTAGTGAGAGTTTGATATACTTTACAGGATTTCTTTCTCATCCTTAAAAGCTCCCAGCAATTCTTCAGATTTGTTTTTTTAACTTGGTTCGGCTTCTTGCATCTATATGAAGAAATCAACAAAAACTTATTTTGTCACAATGGAAAGGTAATATCATTCTGAATACACACAGGAAGTACATCTGTGGAAGAGGATAGATGTTATGGAGCTGCAGGCTAAAGTTTATAAATGCTTTAAATAATTCTATTACCCCCAGTCCACCATAAGGGTGACTGTATTCAAGCAGCACAAGCACAGCCTCTGCACTTATATATGAAGAAAAACATGCGTTTTTAATTTGGAGTGAAAAAAATACAACTTATACCATATGCAGACAGAGTCAAAACTGGTCTATCAAGTAAAACTACTCTATCCTTGTTTTTCTGATCTGCCCCTTCGGCTTCAGAACCACTAGAGTTGCCCCAGATGCTTGTAGGCACCTCAAGATGCTTAATTGTCTTAGAGGACCAAGCACAATGATATGAAGTGCGAAAAGAGTTAACCCAACTTTTTTGTGTAGAGAAAAGCTTATTTTGCTATATGACAATACAGCAGACAGTGTCTTCCCAATGTCCATTTCACACTATAGCAAGGTTGCTGTAGTAGAACCATCAAACGTACGTAGGTATGCATGCACTTTAGCAACATGATTGTGGAGATTCTGGTGGCAGACGTGGCTAAATATAAAAATAACCTATGATTCAAAAGCTTCTCAAAATGAGGGGAAATAGGGTTCGGTTCATTGAAACTGTTTTTGTACTGTTTTCCTTACAATTACGTTTATAGTATTGAAGTTTCTTCACAGTTTCAGGAGATAGATCAGAAGGCTACTGCATATTCCTGTGCTTGGAAGACAACAGTAACAGTAATGAGGAATTGTTGTTGACTCTAATTATATTTGTTCTGAAACAACACAACAGCTGTGAAGCTTGGTTTTGTAGAAGTGATGACTATCAAAGAGCGATGTCCTAACAAAGTTAATTAACATATTTGGTTACTTGTAGAGAAATGCTAGGAAAAGCATCAAGCCATTGTCTGTATATTATAAAAAGGCATGATAGCAAGTTTATTGATATGGAAGAGGAAACATACTTTTGTAGTGATGAATGACTTGACTTGAGATTGCTATCCCCCTGAGCACAATGAGTAAAGATTTATACAGACGTGTGACTATCTTGTGCAACTTTCTTAGTGTGACAAGGTAAAGAATGACTTATTCCATATCTGGTTCAGTTTTTGTGCTTGATGGATTGGGCTTTTTCAATGGAAACTATATCTAGCTTTTGTCCCTCAAGGTGAAAAAAGTCAGAACTTTTTTGCCCTTGATGAGGCTGATTTTCATTATGGCTGAAACCTTTTACGCTCTACAACAAAAAAATGGGCTTTTGACAAAACTCTTATCAAATCACATTCTATCTTTTATTTATTTGGTGTTCAAGGGCAAGTAATAGGAATAAGATTAAGTGGGTTTCTGTGGGCAGTGTACTTTGTCCCACAAACCAGGAAGTCCTACTAACTGAAGGACAAATTTCAGTTAGTTCATCTACACATGTAATTAACATAACTCAGTAAACTCTATTGCTGTTTTGAGCAGAGTCAGCTGCTTCCAGGTACAGTTTTACACATGCACTTGGGACAGCAACAATTTGAGCTGGGATGGAGTAGCCCTGGGCAGAGAGTACAGGAAGTCAGCCCTGGGCTCCGGGTGGTGGTGTTGAATGGTGAAGGGGCTGGCTGGGGCATGAGGATGCAGAACCTGCAGAGCTACATGACTAGGCAGCAGGTAGCCCATGCACGTTAGCACCCTCACACTGCAGTCAGCCCCTCTGACTGTTTACCTGTGCATTTGATCACAAGTAATTACTCTCCCATAAGATAGTACTGTCCCTGACAATAGTGTTAATTAGTTTGCTGCACCCTAATACTGCCAGATGTGTAGATAGTGACACTTTACCGTGGAGTTAATTGGTCAACTTGACAATGCATGTAAATGCACCCAATATGAAGAAACATGAGAAGTGAGCACACGTTAATCTGGTTAGTGTCATAAATAACAGTAAAAACCAAGTACCAAAGCTCAAGCCATAGCTTACTGGGGGGAAAAAAAAGTCAAAATAGATGTCCTTCTACAAAGGACTAAACATTTACAAAAGTCTAAAAAAAAACTAGGCCAAATAAACAGATCATTCAAAAGAAGAAATCTACTTGTGATGAAAGAAAGGAGTGACTTTCCATCCACTGTTCTAAGTAATTGACAAATAATTTTATATTAAGGAAATATTTGTAGGGCTAAGAGAACTGAAGATAAGACAATTTTCCTTGTTACACTAATTAATTTTGCATATATGAGATAACAAAGAGGGAGAAGAGGCCTTGTTAAATATTTACCATTAAAACTCTTACTGTTTGCAAACAATAAAGGTCCTCAAGAGCAACCTCTGATTCATATATATGGAAGTAGTCTGTATAAGAAGAGACAGTGTGGATTTTTTTCTTCCCCTTCCTGACATTCACTGGAGTCCCCAGTGAAGAACTAGGAATGAAAATGGATATCTAAAGAAGTAGCACCACACTAAGCTGTCTAACAAATAGAAAACAAAATGCCATTAACACTAGCAAGTATCCAAACGATTATAAAATCTTCAGGGGAAAATGAGCAGTGTGCTGCTTTGGAGATAAGTTATAGTATTGTCCCTGTGCCCTATTAAAATAAATGAATTAGACAAAGCCTTAACAAGTACCTTATGTGAAAAGGCTGATAATCATAAAGTATATGACAATAAAGAAGATTGGTTTGGGGTATTAATGTTAATCAATAGCTCTAGAAGGACCTTTTTTCTTTTTTATAAGTTAGTTTATAATAAAAAGAGGATGATGATTATTTGTTGTGAGGAAACAAGAAAAAGGACAGCCAGTTGAGAAGACCAACTAGATGACAATAAACAACTAAAGGTACCTTCTCTCATCCAGTCTTTATAGCTGCTGGCATAATTAATGATGTTGTGTGAACTAGGATAAGGCTTATGTACTTGACTTTGGGAAGGCTTATTACTACTCTGTAAGCCCACTGTATTTTTCCACCTGGCAAATATATGGTGAGTGTCATTTGATGCTGATTTTTGTGTTTTTATAATCCTATTTAGATTTCTACCTTCCAAAGCACTGTATGTGGTTTACTTTGATAAGGATTTATTTATTTTTTAATATAAGAAATGTTTCATTATGTATTAGGGAGAGAACTTTCAAGTTTCTAAAACATTGTTTAGGTCCCTCTATTTCACCAAAGTAATTTATATGCTTGGTACCCTGAACACGATCTACATCCAAGATACCTATCAGTACAATCATTTTAGTTTAGAAAAACTATAGTATTTACCAAAGAAACTGGACAAATACAATGCTTAATATGGACCTATTGAATGGATATAAAATTGCTTTATGCTTATATAATTTATTTTCTTAAATAAATAAGGAAAAAAAATAACTAAAATAAGTGCTTTTATGATACAGTTAAAATGGCACAACTTTGGTATGTAGACAAACCCTTAAGTCAAAGATGCTTAATTTTGCCCAGGAAAATGTGCTTGGAGACTGTTTTGGTAAATGCAAAATTATCATCCTTAAGGGCTCAGACAGAATCGACAATTGTTGCCCTATCTAGCCTCGGAAAGCAGTTTGTAGCCATGACCAAACACAAGTGCACAGTTGCAGACAGCTTAAAATTGGCTGATCATGTGAATATCTGAACACTCATTGCATGAGAGGTCAGGTGAAGATATTTCAAAACAGAGAATCTTCTGTAACTTCTGTCTGCACTGCCTGCAAGCCTCGAGATGTTTTGGGAACTAGAGAGGGGAAAAAAAGCAGAGAGAGTTTGCCATGGGTTTTTTTTAGGCCCTGCTGATGGGTGAGATGGGTGTATTGCAGCCTCCTCAAGGGGGGGCAGGAGCTATAATTCACCGACCCCACACTCCAATGCTAATTGAGGAACCCCCAAAATAAGCTCCCTCTGCTCCCTTAACCCCTCCCATTTAAAAAACAGGGACAGACTGGGAAAGAGGAGGGGCTGTTGCGAGGGAAAACCAGCTGTAGGCTCCCAGCCAGCCAGTTAGGTTCCCCTCTCACCCTGGAAACAACAGTGAACTTCACTTTGGTCCAGGGGATTGTTGTAACTCAGAATGCTTCCTGCAAAGGGTTCACAGTTACAGTGGGAAGCTGCACTTCTGTCTGCACCTGAAATGTCAGTTTCTTGCAAACTGTTTGAGTCAAAGAAGTACAGGCATTTGTGTGAGTGCTCTGCAAACCCAACTGATTAAATCTGGGATACTGTCAATCTTTGCTTATTAACTAATCAGGTGCTATAATCAGTACCTAATTCTATACCTGCTTCTTTTCTCCTCCCCCCACCAATCAATAGTTATCTCCCAAGTCTTACAGAAACTGTTAAGAGAATCTGAAAGCTATCATAACTTTGGGCACTAACAGACATGCAGCTACTGGGTCTAACTCATTGTGCTTCATAGAAAGTGCCATGAGTTAGACTGACCCTCCTGACCCAAAATTTGGAAAGAGAGAGCTCCAATTAACACCCTGCTGCCCTGGGCAAACATCAACCTGAGCAGGCTGGGCAACCCCCAGCCCATGCTCTCTTCCATCTCATTATGCAGACAGCACCAAAGGCAAGGCTGGGCTGCATCATCCCAGTCACTTGATCAGACAGAAGTTAATGAAGACACTCTGCTTTAGAGCACCTTCATCTGAATCCTCATTTAATGAATATTAACTTGTAATGCAGTCAGGGACTTTTAAAGTGGCTGATAGTGAAACAAATGTAATTTCTGTCTGCACCTGTATGCTTCTAGGCTATTAAAAATATAGTTCCTGGTACTGCAACTGCTCAATGTTCTTTCTGGAATAAAAGGGGGACTTAATAGGATTAATTTACACGTGCATTAATGTGCCTTTTCTAATCTGCATTTAGTACCTTCAATGTGAGGGACTAAGTTAGTGTGCATTAGGCTGTGCTAATGTTTAGTAGTGTATTTGCATGCTTTTAGGTCATGCTTAAACTATTTTACTGTACATTAGTTTAATGCCATGGTTTTTATGTGACACTTTAATGTGAAGTAAAATAGTCTACTATACATTAAAGCACATGTGCCCATACATAACTTTTCCATTTTTCAAATGATAAAATTTCTACCTGAACCTCAGAGGGATTGACTGAGTGGTTGATGTTGGAATCATATGTTCATAAAGATGCAATTCCAGGAGAGATGGAGCTCAAAAAACTGATGGTATTTCCTGTGGTTCTTGGACGTGCACATTACTTGCTTTCCTTCCTGGAAGCAAAGTTCACATTAATGTAACTAATGTTACACATTAGTTTGAATAATGTAATTGTATATTGGCTTGTATTTGAATTACACCCACACACAAACATAGTCTTCAATGCAGTGTGTATCATGTGTATTGCTTTCATAAGGCTTAAAATATGTTGCCTTATAAAAATTTTCTTTCTGCCAGACAAGAAAAAAGCGGTTATAACATAACTTCTCCAACATGGAGATGGATCATAATGGGAAATTATTCCTACAGCTGAGATCATTGCCAGTAAAGAACTCAAAACTTCCACGTATTAATGAAGCCCACAAAATATAAGGTGATAAAATATTTGCTTTAAAGCTGTAGAAAAGGCCCTGATGAAAGCTCATATCCTGAATCTCCTGAAGTAAGAAACCCAGCATACAGTGAATTCAACAGTAGCATACTTTTTTTTTCTAGTATTGTTGATTAAGGCTGCATAACTACTCTTATTGTAAATCTCTCAGAATTCAAATAATCAGAATGATTTTCATCTCTCTTCCTGGTAACAAAAACGCAGTAGAAGATTAATCAGGATAACAATAGGAACTATGTAAGAAGAATTCTTTTCTTCTCTTTTTTTTTTTTAAGTTTTCTGACATAAATGTTATGTCAAGAATGCATTATTGCTGGCAAGCACTGTACATTGAATTTCTAATTCACTGCATGCTACTATAGTGGCCTAGCTCTGGAGTGGCAAAGCCACCCCCTTATAACCTCCTAGACCCCAATTTACTTGCCCCCTCTAGCCACTAAGGTATCCTGGTGATCCTGGTGTTTTTTCTGCCATGCCTTGATATTATAATTGGACAGGGAGACTGCTGCTAAAGGACAGAGGGAGTGGGGTGGGATTTTAGTTCCTTGTTTGGACTGAAGTCCCCTGACTTGGTCCAGTTTTCACTGGCTGGGTCCCTCCAACTAAAGTCCACTGTCTCAGGACTGTAGGCTCCCAGGCCCTAGCTTCAGTCAACCCACGCTTTCAATCAATGTCCATACTGCACTGGTCACACCTGTGGCTAGTGGCTGTTGTATTCAGGGGCCTTCTAGTGCAGCCCTATACAGCAGGATTGGCCTGCTGTAGTATCTACTTAAACTGACCTAGGCATCTGGCCCCCTGTAGCACCTACTCAGAAAACAAAATCACTCTTTTACCTATGGAAGATTTTACATGAACTATAAGCTAGAATGCTTTAAGTGAAAGTAAATTATTTTTTCCTCTTCTTTTTCCATTATTAATGCAATCAAACTTTTGTTGGGATGTGTTGGCTGAGTGGAGCCTGGGAAAGGAATGCCCCACTCCCCCAAGTCCATATTTAACTGAGCCCCCCATGACTGGAGCCACGTGAACAAATCACACAAACAGATACAGCTGTAGCTGGGCATGGCAGTTTGCATGGAAGTTCATGAAGAGGGGCATGCAGAAGATACCTGGAGGCATGGTCCAAGCCAGGAGCCTAAGGCCAGAAGTCTGAAGAGGAGCTGCTGGGACCAGGTAGACATGTAAACTCACTCCCAGCCATTGTGGTCACTCATTGTGCCTGCAGGGTTCCTGGAACTGCTGAGATCTCCACCCAGACAGAGCCCATGGCTCTGGTTCCCACTCAGATGGAGCCCCTGGCCCCAAACTGTGGGGCTGCCTGACTGTGGGCTGCCTGCACTTGCGGGCTGTGCTCCTTAGTGGAGTCTCTGGAGGGCTGGGTGTGGAAGCTCAAGGAGGAGGTGTGCCAACTACACACCATCAGGCCCCAGAACGACTTCATTTATGTCATTTATGAGCATTATGATCTAGTAGGGATTAACGAGACTTGGTGGGGCTCCTCACATGATTGGAGCACAGCCACAGAGGGCTATGCCCTGCATAGAAGGGACTGAGTAGGGAAGAAAGGTGGAGGTGTAGCTCTCTATGTGAAGAAGCAGTACACCTCCTAGAGGTTGACATCGGCTCCAAAGAAGAACAGCTTAAACACTGTGGGTCAAGCTGTGTTGGAGGTAGGGGGGGCACAGTGAGACAGACCTAACTGTAGGTGTATACTACAGACCACCAAACCAGGAGAAGGATCTCAACCTAGAGTTCACCTGAGAACTGACATGCTTGTCATGGGTGACTTCAACTATCCTCTTGGGAGGAAAACTTGGCCAAGTCAGATCAGTCGCATTCCTTCCTGACCTGCATCGAAGAGCTCTTCCTGACTCAGGAGGTATGCAGGCCAAACAGAAGTAACACCATTCTAGACTTGGTCCTGGCCACAGGAGAGGACCTGGTGACTGACTTAAATATAGAGGGTAGCCTGGGTGACAGTGACCATAAAACCATCACATTCACGGTTCGTCGCAAGGCAGACAAATTAGATAGCAGGGTTGAAGTTAGGGCTTCAAAAATGCAAATTTCAACAAGTTCAGGTCACTAGTAGAGGAACTATTGTAGGTCAGGGACTGAAGGCAAAAGAGGTGCATGAGGAGTGGTCTTTCCTTAAGAAAATGATCCTTGAGGTACAAAGGAAGTCCATTCCCATGTGGAAGAAAGGTAGTTTAAAGGCTAGAATGCCCTTTTGGCTTACCAGGGAAATCATGGTCCTCTTAAGAAAGAAGAAAGAGGCATACAAACAATGAAAGCTTAGGACAGGCCCCAAGGAGGACTGTACAACAATGGCCTGCACATTTAGGGAACAGATTAGAAACAGATCCCTATGGTTTTTCCCTACTTCGACTAACATGGTATTTTCTCTTGAAACTTGGGCTTTCTACTATCTACTTTATTCAGAAAATAAAATTTAAATCATAAACTTGTGAGTCAATGTTAGTTTTGCATTTATGTTTCCCTAGTGAAACCTTGGTCAGGTCTTATTCATAGGTATCTTTTCTGAAGTGGTTTCTGATTTACAGAAAATTACATTCCATCATATTTTTATCATTACTCTCAATATCAGTTGTTTGTCTGTTGTTTGAAAGGTTTTATTTGTATCCTTGCATTTCTCTAAAATGTATTACATCTGCTAGCACCACTAATGTTGTTTTTCCCCCCTTTTCTTTTCTTTCCTTTGGGGGGTATGCAAGTTACCTTTTTGAACCTTTAATTTGCTGGCATCTATCCTGAACCTATCTTAAGTTCTTCAACCATCTGTTGTTTTTCTGGTTATGTGCTTGGTTTAATTCCATTTATCTTTATTTTATTTTTTAGTGAAAGCTGTTAATTTAATTTGCTCTTGATGTACCTCTAGATTCATTGATTCCTTTCATTACTAGAGGCAATTTAAAGCTGTGGGCCTCATGTATATGGATTTTTGTACATTTCAGATAAGATTCTATATTTTTATTTTCTTGATTCTCCAGGGAATAATTTTAAATAAATCTGTAAAACTAACTGTAAAAAGGAACACTTCTAACCATAAATCTTTTGTTGTTGTGAGGAAAACAAAACAAAACAAGAAAACCCCACCATCATTTGCCCACGCTTGTTGAACAACACAGTAAATTCCAAGCAAGAGAGCAGAGTTAAAAATAAATGAACAAATATTCTACTCTCAACTTTGTCTCTCAGTTTTGGGAATATAAAAGCTCTTATTTTAAAGTAATTTGAAAATGATTCTTTTTGGTTGTGTTTAGGGCTTCTGATATGTTCCTGTAGGTTAGTTGGCAGACATTTGTAACCAGATATATAAAGGCATTAGGGGCATTTATACACATACCTTTTCATCTTGTGATGCGCTTGAGATCCACTGCTTTGGAGCAGACTCAGTCAAATCTGCTCTGCACACAAGCTGACACGCACTGCACTGCAGTTGTATAAGCAGCCAATTGCATGTGTCAGACAATGCAACACCTCAGATGTGTTTTAATTCAAAAGTGCACTGCCACCGTTTTATCAGCACCAACATATATTTCACTGCTTATAAAACTGCAAGTGACACCACTGGGCACTTTTCAAAGTGCCTGGAACTGCAGTGTTTGCATGTGTAAAAATGACATAGGTGCTTAGTTTGGTTTAAAAAGTTAGGGACATTAGGGTAAGAGAAAGGTAGCAACCTATATGGTAAACCTGTAATTTTCAACAAAATATTTTTTAAAGAAAAACTGGGCCTTTACCTGCATTTTTAGTTCTTAAATGCCTTCATAAACTTTTTTAAAATGTATTTTAAAAGGAATCATTGGATGGCTTAAATAATCTCACATTAAATCATTTCAGTAGACACCACTTGCAAATTTGATAATGATCAGGGATCCTGGTTTTCTGTGATTAAAAAAAAATCCCCAATTTTTAGGTTAAAACTGTAATCCAAAATCCCCAATTTTTCCATTTTTTAAAATGAAACAGAATTGTTTCAGAATTCTGTTCTGAACAGAAACAGAAAATGAATTAATACGCTGTTAAACATTAAGCATTAAACAGCATTATAGATATCTATATAGTTAAATATCTATATCTATCTGTCTGATATAGTGGTGTTTGATTTTGATCATGGAAAAATGTGTATTTTGGATTACTTTTTTAATCCCAAAATTGTTGGTTGTTTTAATCGTTGAAAACCAAGATCCCTGATGATGATGTCATCTTTTTTGTCACTTACCTTCCCATCTGTTTTCAATATTTTCTAAAACTCTTATCTTCTTTTTAGTAATAAATTATTTTTTACATAAAGAAATGGTTTAAAATATATAGTATCTTGAAAACAATATGGAAAATAAATTTAGGCTATTCAGTTGCACTATTTCAAATTATGCACAAAAAAAATATTTAAAATATTTAACCAGTTTTAGGTGAAGAATATGCTTATACATAAGTATACAGTGGGTTACATGAGGTTAGTATGTAATATGTTGCTTTAAAAATGGAAATGGAAATTACCTGAAAAAATCATCACCAGGTCTATTGTAAAGCACTAATTCTACCACCATGCACTTGACTTGCACTGTAACATGTCACAGGACAACCAACCTAAGGGAAGAAGAAAAGGCATATTATATGTTTTTCTAGACATACACTGCTTTCTTCACTGCATATTGTCAAGTAATAAAAAAAAAAATCAAGGTTTATATTTTTAATCTACTTGACTTGACATAATTAGAGTAAAAAAAAAGGAAAAGAAATTCTAAACTTGGGTTAATATGCTTAGAGTACAAAGATTGAAGCCAAATTTAAATTAAAGCAGCCTTATTTCATCAATCACTTCTAATTTTAGGTCCTGACAGCACAATGTGATCCTGCTCTTGAAGGGAATTTAAATACTTGTTATGTACTCTGTCATTGCAGAAACATTATGGCCATTTGCTAACTCATGGGACTTTGCTTGTCTCCATTGATAATGCTTCTTAAGCCAGATAGATGTTGAAAGAAAAAGAAAGATGGGATGGATGACATTTATTGTGTTTGTGTGTGTTTGTGTTTTTATAAAAAGGAAACTTCATTTTTATAAAATATCTAATTCCCCTTGCATTCTGCTCAGACTGTTCCAATCAGGAAAGTGCAAACATCTCTCACAATTTTCAAAATTCTGGAAAGAGATGCTGAAATTTGAGGCATTGGAAAATTAAATCAAAGGTTCCTAAGAAGCCAGATAGAACTTGGGCCTTAACCTACTCCACAGAAAAAAAACAACACATCTGCTAAATCATATAAACCCTTTGCTTCTTTTTACAACCCTTTCATCCTTATACAAGTGATTCCATCAAACACTGTACTTTCACTTGTGCAGTATTAAACTCACAGACTCTATACATCTCCCACTTCTGTGCTGATAATCCCCATGGAAATAAAATTCCTATTACTAACATAGCAAACACAACACAATTCTTAAATGAGGCATAAAGAAACTCTTGAATTACACATTCAACTTGTCCATGTGATTACACAGATCACCATTAGGATATGTTAGGAAGAGAATATCATCCCTCCCATATTCTCTCCCAATCTCTTATAGGTTTGCCAAATCATTCTAGTTAGTCCTTCTGCTAAATGCTAGGAATGTAGCTGAAGTGCTAAAAAATATTATCTACTGTTTATCACTTCCAAGGAGTAAAGACTTGTTCTGAACTCTGGGGCCACGTCCAGACCAGCAGGGACATGAGCTCGCAGCACCACAAATAGTAGCACCACAAATTTGTGCTGGGCTTTGTTGAGAGACATGCCTACAGAGCAGCTTGCCTGTTGCAGAATAGGTTTGTCTTCTGAAGGTGCAAAGACAGGACTCCAGCTATCCCCAGCATGTGCCAGCTGCACTGCAGACCAGAATAATTGCCCACTGGGATTATTCTGCAGTGCCCACTAGACAAGTGGAAGGCAGTTTCCTTAGCAATTGATATAAGAGGAATTGCTCCTTGAGGGTGAATTAAACTACATTGATGGAACATGCCACATGCATGGGGTAGGTTAGTTCTCTGAAAAGAGATGCTGAAATTTGAAGTATTGGAAAGTGCATGGGCTTTGTTGAGGGACAAATTGTCCTATTTTGGGCAAACTGCCCGTGCCAAGCTCCTTCTGGCTCCCAGCCAGGCTCCATGTACAACAGGGAGGGATGACTGGGGCACAGGGTGCCTCAGTGTGGGGCTAGGCAGAAGGCAGTCCCTGCACTGAGGCACCCAGTATCCCAGCCAGCCAGGGAATGGTAGATGGAGACTAGGGAGCAGGCAGTCCTGTGAGCTTCCCACAGCTTAGCCCCCACTCTGAAGGATGCAGAGACAGGAGAGCAGCCAGCCTGTTCCCCCATCTCTGTGTTTGTCCTGGCACATGCTCTTTCACATGCATTGCCCAGCTTTTTTTATCAGGGATTTTTTTTTTTCATGTGTGGAGATTTGTGGCACCACAAACCACACATGCCTACATATGTCGTTGAGGCCTGGAAGGGCAACTTTAACTAGTTATCAAATATTTTGTCACTGAAAAAAATACTTGGGTATTCAGTGGATTTGTAAGAAAGAAAAAAGACAAGAAAGACTCTCTAGTGTTGCGGTCAGGTCTTTTTTGGAAGGGGGAGACAAACCTAAAAAATTGGGAGAAATACACTGTAGATGCCCTTTGGACCTTGTAAATAGGGCACACACATGGAATGTTGTAGATGTGGGTTCAGAAAACAGATGAATTTGATTATGATCTTGCCCACATACTAGTAAATGGTCTAATCATTAAACTATTGGGTAAAGTATGGATTGGGTGAAGGCACAACTAACATTTCCTAACTCATTGTGTGGTTTCATATACTAAATATAGCCTGGTAGATAAGATAAGCAGGGTACATCTATGTAAAAAATCATGCTAGAGCTTAAGAAGGGGAGAATAATAAGTTTTTGGAATGTTGTCAGGATTTAGGTAGCTCTATATGTGTCCAGTGGCAGAAATTTTTACTTTAGAGTATTTTGCCAGTGAAAGCTTAGAGACCTAGAAGCGTAGATGCCTTCACGATTAGGTAGGATATAACTTTTCAGTTTAGGTGTAGTCTCCTGAGACAACACTGGATGACTGACAGTTTGATAAATAAATAGATTTTGCATTGCTATGGTGATGGAAAGAAGTGGGACCATAAACGACACCATTTCTGGCTCAGATGTCTGCAGATTACGTCAGACCCAATTTAACACTTCCCATCCAGAGTAAAAGATCTGCCTATTCTCAAAGCACAGTTGATTAATGCAGGCAAACTAACTTGCCATAAATATTAATAAAACCTTGTTTTGTCAGTAGAAAGAGAATATTATGATATCTTTGAGTGAAATTGTGCTTCCTGTAAGACAATGGCATGACTACAAGAATTTACAATCTCTTCAAACATTTGTAAAGATGGACACACAAGTTTTTCATGTTGAGAAATGAAAAGGATTCATCTGAAGTTCAGAAAAACATGAAAGAAGTAAAAGGATGCAGAAGTTCAGTCTTCTGGATATTTATGAGGGAACACTTCTGTTGTTGTTGTTGAAAACCATCATGCCATAATACAGCAAGAATATGAAAAATATTTTCCTACACACATTGACTGATAGGGCAGCCTTGTTTCCATGTAGGGATAAGTTTGGATAAGGAATATATAGGCTTCCAGTAGACCAGGATATGACTTTTAATACTGATTCATATATGAAAGAGACTACATAAATGTGAATTTTGGTGCTAGTCCTCTTTGTGTGTTGTATGACAACAATTATCAAATTCTCTTTCAAAGAAGCAACTCGTTAGAGCTGTTAGATTTTGTTTGTCTCTCTTTAGTAATGCTCCAGAAACAAATTCCATTAAGTTCAGGTAATCAGTCACACATGCAAAAAATGAACAAATGAAATGAACAGTATTACAGTGTTACAGTTAAATCCATTTTCCAATTATTCATATTTTGCAAGTGAATCCAATTCCTGGGTCACTGGTTTCATGTCAATTGTCCCTAGTTTTATTTCACTAGAATTAAAAACTGTCTCTAATCAGTTGCTGTCTAACATTGTTGGTACTTAATGTCCCCAGGCTTTTGCATTTCCATTGGTAAAGTTCCTTATGTACCTATCTTTCTGTTGTTGCACATGTACAGAAATTGTCTGGTGCCATGCAGCTCAGTAACTGCCCCATACATAAGACCTGACATCTGACATCTCTCAAACTGAGCCTTCTTATTTATTTATTAGATGCCCTATCCAGAAGGCTTACAGCAGCAGAGGCGTTATCTCCAGGGATCCTGATTTTCTCTGAAAAAAAAATCCCCAATTTTCAGGTTTAAAAAAGTAACCCAAAATCCACATTTTTCTATGACCAAAATGAAACACCTTTATATATACATATATATATCTATAACTATATGTATGTGCATGTGTGTGTGTATATTACTAGTGTTTCATTTTAATCATGAAAAATTAGGATTTTGGGTTACTTTTTTAAACTTGAAATTTGGGGATTTTTTAATAAAAAAACCCCAGGTCCTCTGGTTATTAGTCTATGCAGGTTTCAATTTATGTGTATATGCATGTGTATTTATCAGTTGTTGGCTTTCCTGCACAGACAGGACCCTACTCTGGAATAAGGTCTCCATTTCTCCACCATGTATACTCTGTGGCAGAATTGCCACCCTGGGCGCCTTCCTCCACAAGCGTCTGTGTGTGCCAGCCTGAGGGGCGGCTGGAGAATCCCTCAGGGCAGGGATTTCA
>JAGPOW010003316.1:74437297-74466562 GCA_030014935.1 Caiman crocodilus
GAGGCACCCCAGGGGAGGCACTCGGAGCCTGGAAGGTGGTCGGGCGCAGGGAGGTGGGCGGCTCAAAACGGGAGCGCCCCCTACTGGCCCGCCACATACTCACACTCATAGATCAAACAGCCATATATACCTATCTACATTTTCACCTTGTCATGTGACAGTGTATCAAACATATTATTGATACTACTTTTCCATGGGTATGAGTTCAGAATCACTGCAGGTTGGTGACCAAGGTTTCATTCTTAATTGCCTGGGGTGATGGTAATATCATGAAATATTGCATATTGCCATAATAAAATATTAAGTACTTGTCATAGTTACATCAGTTGCCATCAAGAATTCCTAAAAGAAAATTTAAAATAGTGCAGCCACAGAGCAGTTCCTTTAGTACCCACTTCACCACAGATGCCACAATGTGATAGAGGACCGTAGCCTAAATGACCTCTGAGGCAATAAAGCAGAACTTCAGTAAAATTTAAGCATCTAATGAATAAAGAGTAATCCAAATTGACCCTACTCCACAGCAACAAAACCACGAGTGTGCATACATTCATAATCAACAGTACAGTGCTAAAAGCATGCATAGGATTTGGTTAAGAAGAATGAAGGAAGTACAACCAGCTTTTGCCTAATAGATTATTGACACAACCACTTGCCCATAAAGTGAAGAAACTGGGTTTTGAGGCAGTTTGTAAAGTCCAGTGATTAGCATATTTTTTCTGGCCTAAGTGAGTCCTTATCTCCTCTTTTTGGTGATTCTGGATTACTGAGTGCCAGGAGATTAAGAATTACAAAACTGGAAAGATACCATACCTTTATGCTCTTAAGACAGGCTTCCTGAATGGGGGAATCTTAGATTCTGCTCCCTGCTATTTACATGGCCATTGGTTAAAAAACAGAAATAACTCTGGAAGGAGAAGCCTTAGGAATGTGCCCAAATGTTTATTGGACAGGAAGATGGGCACTGCTGTTACCACTAAATTCAATAAATATGGGCATACAGTGAATGAAAGCTAACAACAATAAACTTTATTGTCAAGCAGTAGACAACCTCTACAAACACACACCTCTACAAGCACTCTGTCTGGCTCTAACCACAGTAACTAGCTAATATAAGGGACTGTCTGCAGGTTTTTCACTTTGTAGTCTTTCCTCCAAGGGAATACCTCTAAATTATAACTTGTATCACTGCATCTTCCCTCTTAACTACAAAAATCTATTAACACCTGTCTACAGAAGAGAGATTACTAGCACTTCACTCTGAAGGGAGTCATTACCACTTACTTTCCTATTCCCACTTTTCTGCAGTTTTTCTGGCAAGTCTCTATGAATAATCATTCAAGAGGTTTTACTTTCTTAGCCCAGCAGTGTCACATCTAGGTTCTAATTTGTTTTTGGTGAGAAGCTTTTCCTCCAAGTCTTGATAGACTTCACCGAAATCCAGCTGACTTGCACTTTTGGCAAATGCACTTGCTCCTGCACATAGCACAGAGCTCATTAGCTACCATCTGCTGAGACCGATTTTCTCTCTCTTTATGTAATATTTGCATTTGTGTCCATAAGTACATTCCTTCCCTTAAGGATATGGTTGTCTCTTGTGTGCTTGAACAAATAGATTTTTCCTAAGAAGACTGCCCAGAGTTGGGCTTTAACAGCCAAAAGCGTCACCAGGAAGTATGAATGTTCTGTCTTTACTGTAGGCACATTCTTAACTAGATTCATCTTCTCAAAAGATGCCAAACATAATATTGGTGTCACCTCCCTAGGCACCACTCCTAGAACATAACTAGGAGTATGTATGCTCTATTTTTATATTTGATTCTTAAGATGTAGTTCTTTTTACTGGTATATTTTGTTTCTGAGTAGCCAATTAGTTTGATGTTTTTTGGAGTCACATTTAAATTTTAATTTATTTTTTTTTTATATGCATGCTGTGGTAAAATATTAACCTGAGCTCCAATGTTTAATTCAGATGAAACCATTGCTCCTTTAATTCCCACTGGCACAATCCAGTCAGTCCCTCTTATTGATTTTGCTTGATTCTACCATATCTATGAGTGCATATAGGAATTTGGGGAAGCTAAAATAAGTAAGTAACTAAGGCTGTGAGGAGGGATGGCCATCAAAGAAGATGTAGAAAAACCACTGGGAGAGGGTTGGCAGTTCCAAAGGGACTTGGCAAGTCTGGTGAAAATTCATGTGTATGTGGAGGGGTTGGTGGATCTGCAGGGGAGAAAGGTTTCCATCTGTGGGTAGAGAAGTCAGGGAGTTGAAAATAGCCCAGTCATGAGTGGGAGTGAGGAATGAGGAAGCTCAAAGGCCCAAGGCGTGGGTGAGCAGCTGGGCTTTCCCATCCTCAAGGCTATGTTCTAAATATTTACAGGTATTTAATAGATTGGGTTAACTCATTCCCTACCTAAATTATTTCATCTCAGAAGTTACTTCAACTACTGAGGTTAAATAACTTAGAATGGGCCTTCCATTTGGGGGCACTATTTAATGCCCCCTACCCCCCAAATGTCTGCATAGATTGACCTACCCCTTGAGGTTTTTGTGTTTGGACTCTGTAGCATCTGGCAACATGGTTCTTGTAAAAGTTAAAAAAGAGTTTTCCAAATGTTGTACAATGTCTGGGGCCATGTTGCCTGCCACACTGTTGAGGCACCTTGAGAATGATAGCTATCAGTAGCAGCAAGGTATAGTGGGTCAGGCACCCCTAAGTCCATGCAAACAGCTTGTGCAGAGCTCAGGACACTTGCAGCAGGGGCATGCTCATGATACAGAGTGGGCATGAGTGGGGGCTAGCCCCAAGACACCTTTCCAGAAAGACCCCCTGTGGGGAGGGTAGGAGTGCTGGCAGCTCTGCATCCAAGTCATCTTGGAGCCCTGTGACATTCCCCCTGCCAGAAGTCATGGGCTTGGTGGCAGCACAGGAGACAGGCTGGCCTGCAGGAGGAAAAGGTGGGTAGAGTGTTTCTGGAGCCAAAGCAGTGGGTGCTACCGGGAACCAGGCTTGTCCCAGCTTGGTAACAGGGTGGGGGAGGCAGGCTGCCTTCAGCCAGTTCCCAGTGGCACACTGGCTGCTGCAAAGCAAGGGGAGATGGGGAGCTTGTCCAGTGGCCACCTGGGCCAAGGCATGTGGCATTATTATGGTCTGTGGGCACCTGTTCATGCACAATCCTCCATCTGAGGCCAGGCAGCATATTAGCCCTTGTTACACAGCATCTTATCTCAAAAATCTTGCAAACTCTCACAAACAGCCTCTTTCTACTGGCTGTGCAGGTTCTGCAGCTTCATGTGGGAGAGAGACACTAGCTGGTAGATGAGATGCAGGCTCACGATCACTGCCAGCCTCAGCTGGAGCCCTGTGAATATTCCAGCTCTAGAGGACCCAGGACTGTACTCATCTGCTGGACTGCCTGGTCACCATGGCCAAAGACTGCATGATGGACTCACAGGATTGGTGGGCAGAAGTCATGGCCTGGCAGGACGATTGGCCGGTGAAGGATGTGGTGCATGAGAATGCATGGGTCCTACTCAAGGAGGTCAGGGACCAGCACAAATAGGCCAGGGACCAGGTGGACCAGGAATTCAGGGAGAAGCTCCTGGCATTAAGTAGTAACACACTGAGGCTCTGGAGTAGCAGGCTGTCCTGATTGCCAAAGGAGTAGAGGTCATAGAGGAAGACTGCATGGGGTTGGACAGCATCCTGGCCCTGGTGGTCTCTTTCATGTTGCTCACTGCTCTGCCCCCAGCTGCAGCTCTGCCTACCTCCTGGCAGCTGCCCACAGCTCAATAGCAGGCCTCCCATGCCTCCACCAATAAGGAGCCACTGCCCCAGCCCCTACTCTGGGTCCCCTGCTTTCCGGCATTCTGCCTTGGCCCAGGCCTGCTGTTTGCCCCAGATCCATGTGACCATGGAGCAGCAGTTTCCCACAGCAGGGCCAGAACCATACACGGGCCCTGGTAGTCCTGGTCACTGGCTCCAGGAAGGGGAGCTGCTCACACCAGAAGAGCTGTGCCTGCCATTGCCCCTGGGCAAGCCCTCCACCCACCAGCCTCTATGTGGTGTAAGTACCTACGGGGAACAACCAAAGTCCAGGGTGCTGAGTGCCTGTCCCTGATCTTCAACCCCTATGTGTCCCTGCCTCATGGTTCCCCACACTAGGAAGGTGCACTCATGTGCATGTGCACACACACTCATACACACACAGAGCACTGTACATTGTACATAGCATGGAGAAGAGGCTGTTTTATTGGTGATGGGTGGGGTGGGTGGTGGAGGGGCTCTGTGCAGAGAGATGGAGCAGGGGATAATCTTTGTTATTGGGGCTTACTGTCCACAGTGAGCATAGTGTTGGGGATGTGCAGTGGGTTGGGGTCCATGAGTGGCCGTCCAGACAGGTTGCAGCAGGGCATGTAGCAGCAGGTGGTTGGCCAGTACTTATAGCACTTGATACCCTGAGCCTCACATGGGGCCTCTTCAGGGGGGCCCACTGGGACCAGCAGGGCCAGCACCATGGTGGGCAGGAGCACTGGTCATCACTGCTAGAGGCAGGGGTAGGAGCATCTGTGGTGCAGGGAGGCAGAGAGCTGCTGCATGGGAAAAGTGGCTGGACAGGGAGCAGCATGGGGGGCTGCCTGTTAAGATAGCTTCTGGATGCAAGCAGCTGTGATGGGAGCCTCCAGCTACCCCTGATGGCAGCAGGGGCCTTGAGATGGGCTGTAGTGAGAGAGAGCAGCAAATCTGCTCCTGCGTCTCTGCATGTGTAAATATGTGCATGGGAGAGTTTACTCTAGGAGCAGTTTAGTTTAGTCTAGAGTAATCTGCTCCCAGATTATTTGCATGTGTAGACATGCTCAGTATAAAGCATGTGAAAGAATATACCACAATTTAAGATAAACTGGAAGCATACAGAGCAACCAGTCTCTGGCGGTCAAATATGATATTTAAATATTTATTTTTCTGTGTTTTTTGTTTGTTTGTTTGTTTTATGTTTTCATACATGCAATTAAAAAAATGACTATGCATCATCTTGAGCTAATCACTTTTACAGTAAACTTTCAAAATGCACTCAGATGATAAGACATATCACCAGCTATGAAAATCTCTATTTATTACTTTGTTTGTTTATTTTCATTTGAAAATATAAAATAATATATCTAGATATCAAATGCCTATATTCTTTGTCATGTATCTACTTGAAAATACATTTCTTTCCAGAGCAAGAATAATTAATTTAATTCTCACAGTTTAATCAGGAAATATTAGACAACATGAGTTATTAAACAACAAAACAATGGTGCCAAATTATGGTTGTTTTTAAAGCAACAAATTAATATTTATATTTTTTTTCCTGCTGATTTCCCTCTGCTATTTGCAATTTCCTTTAAAAACCTGAAGTGTGTGAAGTGTGATTTTTTTTCCCCTATCCATCAAGTGTGTGTGTGTGTGTGTGTAACACATTTTCTGGACAACTTTAACTTCTTTTTAGTCCCATTTGGTTTTGCATATATTGCAATCCAATGAAATAATATTGTGATTACCTACTTTATATGTTTACCTACTTTGTATATGTTTTCTGTGTGATAAAAGATGCTATAAAATTTAAGTAAGGATAAACTGAAGGATTTTTTGTCTCCAAAAATTGTAAGTTACCTGGTGGTTAGAAAAGTAAACTGAAGGTGACAGAGGTTCATCTTCCTGTTCCAGTGAATGGACATTACTCTCTCTTTTCTCATTAAATATATCCAAATGTCTTCAGGTCACCCTGATATGGAATGGGTTTTTGTTAATTCTTGAAAAAAATGACAAGAGGGAAATAGATGGAAAATTATTTTTCTGTATATACATGAATTTGATGCTTATTTCTGAAAATATCTACCATAATGTATCCACTATTGTTTTTAAATAAAGGAGAGAAGGGAAAATTGTTTACAGTGAATTTTGGGGGGGAAACTAAATAGGATTTTGTAGCAATGTAAGACAATTTTGATAAAGCTCAACTGTTGGACATAAACCACTGACTGTCTCTTTATAAAAATTAAAACACACACGCGCACACATTGTGTTTCCATATATCTTAAGGGTTATTTAATAAGTAATATAAAACTGTACAAGAAGTGAGGATTATTTGTGGTATTCTTAGGTAACCAGAAGAAGGAAACTTGATTGAGATGGTCCTCGCCCCTACCTTGGGCAAATTCAAGAGGAGGTTGGACGATCACGTGTCTGGGGTCTTGTGAACCCATCATGCATTCCTGCCTGTGATAGGGGGTCAGGCTAGATGATCTGTTCAGGTCCCTCCTGACCCTAGCTACAATGAAACTATGATTCCTGAATGCTTGTCCAACAGCCCTTCCAAATATGCAGTTAGTCCAATAACAGATATCACAAGAAATTCTTGGTTCTTGTACATTTCCTGAGTTATCTCAGCTACAACAACTCTTTAATTCTACTACAACATGTAACATTATACCACCAGATTGACTATACTAGGTATCCAGTTGCAAGAATTAGTGTACTTGTGCCATATTTTCATTTTCTCAACCCATTTTCTCAACCATGGGCACTCTGAGATTTTCTGAGATTATCCACACCAAACACCCATTCCCTGTTTCTGGCCCTTTAGCTAAGAAACTCTGCTTTAAGCCATAATATGAGTGCTGGGGTAGCAGTAAGGATTACATTTGGGATCAGACTGAATTTGGTGTTACACTACTACTTAGGATGTCTAAAATATTTAAATGGGCCATTTTATTATATACAATGTCAAAGAAAAAATTCTGAAACAACATAATTGCATAAAGAAACAGTTATCTAAACTAAAGATACCACCAGTGAGGTGAATTAGGCTACACACAGCTAATGTATAATGTCCTTGAATAGGTAGATAGAAGTGGAGGGGGAATAGAGAGCTCTGCTTCCATCCTTTCAATCTAGCTGGTTATGTTGAATATATGCATATATGCCACTGGGTATTGACTACAGCAAAGGCTGGAGATTTTGCCTGGGGTATGCCAATGCTCCTGCTAGGACTTAATGCTGGTGGATCCTAGCTAGAGGGTCTTGTCCTGCTGAGAGTCAGACCAATCACCATATTAGAGGTCAGGAAAAAAAAATTATCCCATTCATAGACATGGTGGGCATGAACAACTGGTGCCTCCTGATACTAGGGGGGCATCATTTGTAGTCAGTAGCAAGTAGTGAGCAAGGACCACCCAAAGATGCAAGCGGCAGTGTTGGTGGTGGCAAGTGGTGATCAGTGACCTCCCACAGAAGCCAGTGGTGACATTGGAGGTGAGGGGATGGGTGGGTGGGTGATGAGCAGAGACCACCCACAGAAGCCAGGGGTGGGTTCGGCAGTGGCTAATTTTGGGGGAAGGGGCATATGTCCCTCCCTCCCCCCGTGTCACCTATGCTGGTGGATTTTGCCTTCTTCCTCTGTGACAAGAGGTGTGGTCCTCTTCCTGGCATCTCTGGACCAGATTGACAATCTGGTATATTAATAACCTCTTACAGAAGCTGGATGTTGGCTACTGTGGCTTTCCCATCTTAACTGTGGCAGCTTTGGATGTTATGTGCTATGCGGTGTTAGGTAATTTATGAAGAGTTTTGATTATGGTTTTGTATAGGATGATTTGGGGCAGGGTGTTAGACTAGATGAACTCTGGAGGTCCCTTTCAGCTCTAGTCTATGATTCTGTGATATGGATCTTTCTCTGTTTCTGTCTCTGTATTGACTCATATTTTCACATATATTCGTATTGCATAGGATCAGAAAAGCAAGGCTGGAAGGGACCTCCAAATATTTATATTTTATATAAATATATATGTACACATAAAAAATGAATATATCCTAGGTTGGGACCACATCCTGTAAATGTTATACATCCCATGTAGTTTACTCTTTCTCCAAAAATTGCTGATATAAAGAACTGAATTGAAATACTTCACACAAGAACCATTTGCAATGCACAGGCAGAATTGTAATTTTTTTACAAAACTGAAGAATAATAATGAATAATAGTGCATATTCTATTGCCATCATAAAATATCAGTATGGGCACTAAGCATTTCCATATAAATGGATTTTTTTTTGTTGACATTGTTGTACAACAATGAGGAATTAGTTGAAGTCTCAGTTTCCCTCATGGACTGCCTCTGTTTCTTAGGGCAGATTGTGCTTTCATGGACACTAAATAAATTATCTTAAAAACTAGTCTGTATAATAAAACTTTGGAAAAAAAGTGTTCCTTTAATCAAACACCATCCCCATTTCTCAAATTCCTGTCTTTGGCAAGCCAGCATCTGAAACAGAAATAACTGGTTTCCTTCCTCTCTCCTTCCAAGTCCAGGCAAGAAAAAATATAACTTAAATATAATAATGCAAAGCAAGGTTATCTTTTATCTACAAACACTGTTTTTTAATTAAAAAAATATGTGTGTATATGTATGTGTATGTGCGTGTGATTTCAAATTACACATACACATAAGTGATCTCATAAATTTCATTGATATCATAGACATTAGAGCTAGAAGGGATCTCGTAATTACATCAAGAAGGGATCTCATAATATCATCAACATCCCAATGGCAGGAGATCAGTGAGGGTCAAAGGATCCCAGCAAGATAAGCATCCAAATGCTTCTTAAAGGAGTTCAGAGTAGATGCTTGCACCATCTCCGGAGGGAGCCTATAGCAGGCCTTGGGGGCTCGGACAGCAAAGAAGTTTTTCTTTACGTCCAGCCTAAAACAGTCTTGGAGGAGTTTGTGACCATTGGTCCTTGTCATCCCTTAGGATGCTCTAGCTTTTTAGATAGTTGTCAGATGAACTGCAAACTGTAAAATCCTGCTATACAAATGCATACACCCATATACACACATGCTTTTATTAAAATATTATATTTTCATTCCCTAGCCATGTGTTCCTATATGGCTGTCTGTGGTTTCTTTTATTCTTGCTTTCTTTCACCTCTCTGCCTTAGTATTTATAAGATCCTTCTCTCATTATACCATCTGAGCGTATGAGACTTAGTTATAAAAGAGTTTTACAGCTTGCAGTTGATCTGACAACTGTCTAGAAAGATATATTTGACTGTTTTTAAATTGCACTTCACTCTATCTTTTTTAAACACCATGGGCAAGGGTAAAAACTACTGTTAAGAGTGAGACTTAATCTCAGAGTTCACTACTAATTGATAAAGTGTTTGACTCATCAGAGAGGCTGAATTTCAAGGCAAGCTCTTTGCAGAACACATTGTGCTCTAACACAATAAGACATTCTATTTCTTTGTTTTTCCTTCTATTTTCCTTTATACATTTTGATGGAATATTAGGTCAGTTAGAAAATATGTATCAGAACAGAAAATATTGCAGTAATCACACAGGGCCAGGTTCTATTTCAGCTATTAGCCATCTAAGTGGATTTAGGTGCCGATGTGAGAATTTATTCCACCCTCCTTGAGTTCCTGAAAACCAGCTAATGAAAAATGTGTATGGGAACTCTACCTCCTCCCTGATTTTTTGTGACTCCATCTTAAGAGAAAGATTATAGTGTGTTGCAAAAGTAGATAAATTAATGGATTTTCAGGGTAGAATAAAATCACATTTATACTTTTACATCAAACTGAGTACAATTGTATTGTATATCAACTATTCAGTCATATTACATTGTGTTGGTATGCCTGGGCATTCATACTAATAGCTTTTACCACAACCCCTTATGGGTTTCCTTCATGTAAAATATTCCTCCTAAACTTCATCTTGAGGGTCTTACAATATAAGGCCTGGTATGCACTTAAAACATTTACTACCAATGCTAGGTCTGTTAGGGGTGCAGTTTTTTACTGCCATAGGTAACAGCTCTGATGTAGGCATACTGTTTTGCAGATGTAACTGTAGTTATGGTATTGTCATGCTTAGGCACTTTACAGCAATATAATGGTGACCACACTAGTCTTTTACCAGTCTAGCAATTCTGGTAAAAGTAAACTAGCAAAATCCTCCTAGTACAAAAAGTGTCTAAGACAGATGAGACAAAATTCATAAGAATAGGCCAGGGTTGCAGCAAATAAAACTAAGATTGGACCTTCCATTTATGACCCAAACTATTTTTGTTTCCTTGCTCCACCCCACCCTCATCAATATTCTGCCATACCAACCTCTTTATCTCTTTTTGTCTCCTTGTTTTATGCTTGCCTTATTAACCATTCTACATACTATTCTCTTTCAAATGGCTGATTGTGAAAACTCTATCCTTACACTATAAACTTCACCTTCATCACCACATCTCCAGGCACATTTTAATTAAATAATAGTTATGTATTAGAATAAAGTAAAATGATGCTCAAATTTTAACAATGTAAAAACATCTGAGCCCTTCATGCATGTGTGAGCCATGCAGTCACATACACATGGAAGCCAAAATATACAAAAACATATAAATAAAAATGCCACTCTCATGTTGGGCATCATTAAGGAGGGAACTAGAGAAAACAAAATAGAGAGCATCATCATGCCTTTATACAAATCTATGAGACACTCGCATCTTCAATACTTTGCACACATCTGGTTACCACATTTCAAAAAGGAGACAGTAGAATTAGAAATGTATACAGAAGGGCAACTAAAATTTTTAGGACTATAGAGCAAGTGAAATGCCAGAGAGATTATAAAGGCTAGGCCTCTTCAGTTTGTAAAGCAAAAGCTAAGGGGTGTTACCCCTCAGCTCCATGTTCTTGGGGAACCCTGGCACAGTATGCAGCCTGTCTGACTCACAAATAAGTGACCCCCTCCCCATCTTTGCTTGAACAAGAACTGATTAGAAGAAGGACTTACAAAAGACAAGGAAGATACAGTGGAAGACACACTTAAAGCCCTTCAGACATGGATAGCAAGAGTGAAGCAACTCCCTTCATCTAATTTGCATCCTAGATGGAACCAGATGACAACTCATTTAAATGGGAGATGGGACAGGCATGCACCTTTATTAGCATTCAGGACAGAGAACAGAGATTCTAAGGCAAAGACCACACTGAATTTTGGGATCAGAAAAGCAGGGGAGCACTGCATGATGGAGAATCCTTGCTCCAAATGCTAATCAATCCACATCTACACACATCCATCTCACCATTTATCAGACCAATTCTAGTAATGACTCCTGCATTGGTATCCAAAACACTGAATCTGCCTGTTTTTTATTATGAGCTTCCTCCAGGTAATGTCACCTATTGCCAGGAGTGATCAGTTCCTATTATCCAGCATACGAGCTATTATTTACCCCTATACAAGCCTAGTGTTCTTCCTTGAGCCATTGTTAGTTCTCTACAAAAACCCCTACCTGAGCTCAACCATCTGTCCTGGTGCTTGTATCCAAAGCTACACCGGTTCTACTCCTTTTCTGCCTGGAATACCTCCACTGATCATGCTGAGTGCTCTGCCTGACAGCTCCAACAAACACCTAAGAACCTCGACTGGTTCAAGCTTCACTGAGAGGTGAGACTCTAACTCTCTCTCTTTGACTCTAGGAACCTGATTTTTATTCTCTTACTTCAGGCACAGCTTTCTAAATCTGACTTTTGCTAATCAAACTCAAGCTATTCTTCCCAAAAAACTAACTGAGACCATGTAATATTGTAACTGTTTATTTCTCTCTCTCTTGTATGGCTGTTATTACTGGTATCATCATAAGTTCACAAACCTGGCAATAAAGAACTTTTATGGTCAAGCTGGTTGCTATACCACCTCTCTGAACCTTACCTACTCCTTCTTCCCCTTGACCTCCCCATTTTCTCTGCAGCAACACTTCTTTTACCTAAGTCAAAGATCTCTGTAATGTCCACACCCACAGTGGGGTCTGCTTATCAAGAGGGGTCACTACTAGTACCATTGTGACAAGAGATTGTGACGTGCTGAGTTTTGAGGCGCATGAGGATATCAGCTGAAAGTGCTGATTGGACCCAGCCTGCTCAGATGTATTCAGTTAGTGTGTTTATGTGTGTGTCTAACTGCTTTTATTATTGTCCTGCTGAAATAAGGGATGAACTGAGTTCAAGGCGTATGAGGGTGTTAGCCTGTCAATGCTAAATAACCTGGCCTGGTTCAGGCATATCCTGTTGATCTGTGTATGTATGGGTATATATGTGTTTGACTGATTCAGTGGTTGGAGGAACCCAGCCCCATTGAAACTGAGTCCTGCAAGATAGCTCCATTGGGGGTGAGGACTTGCAGAAGAGAGAGATACAGTTCCACATAGTAACACAAGGAACACATTGATAGAATTACAGAGACCCCCAGAAATGTACCCCTAATAAATGAACACACCCCAAAGTGATGAGCAAATCTGGTAACAGGGGGGATATGATAGAGATGTATGAAATCATGAACGATGTGGAAAACGTGAATAGGAAATTGTTACCCGCCAAGCCTCAGATTACTAGAACCATGGGACATGCAGTGAAATTAGCATAAGAGAGGTTAAAACTAATGAAAGTATTGTTTTTTACATAGTAGGCATGTCTACATATGTAAATAGTAGCAACTAAATTTACTGCTCATTAGTTTAATACACATTTATGAATTTTTGGTAGGTGTCTACATGTGCGGGGAATTGGCACTACATTTAATGCTAAGTCCCTCTAGCCCTGTGATGTTCCCTCTGGAACCAACTTCCAAGGGAAGTGGTGCTGGCTCCTACCATGGGGGTCTTTAAGAGGAAGCTTGACAATTACCTAGCTGGGGTCATATAAGCCCAGTATTTTCTCCTGCCCAGGGCAGGGGTCAGGCTTGATGACCTACTTAGGTCCCTTCCAACCCTGCATCTATGAATCTATGTCCCCCTTTGGCCCCCGGTGGTGGTGATACAGAGGGAGAGCAGAGTAAACTCCAGCCTCCGGCCACATGACTTCCAGCACTTTGGAGCCATGTTGAAGTCAGACCCAGCTGCCACCATAGATTCATAGATTCATAGAATTAGGGTTGGAAGGGACCTGAGCAGATCCTCTAATCCAACCCCCTGCCCTGGACAGGAGAGCATACTGGGCTCATTTGACCCCTACTAAGTTTAAGCTCAAATGACCCCAGCTAGGTAGTTATCAAGCCTCCTTTTAAAAACCCCTAAGGTAGGAGCTAGCACCACTTCCACTTGGCAGCCATCTTAAAACACACCCCATGCACTGTGCAGGCTGGGTAGATACTCCCTCTGCTGAAAGAAGCAGTGTGGCATGGACACAGGCAGCATGTGACAGTCCTGCTCCTGTCCCAACTGCACTTCTCAGCCATGGCTGCCCCAGCCCCTGGCTCTGGCAACCAGAAATGGGGTCCTCTGATCCTCCTGGGAACCTTGCTCATTCTGCAGGCCTGCTGCTATCACTGGTGCCTGGCCCTTGGCCATTTTACTCTGCCTAACTTCCCCACATGTAGTGACCACCTGGACGATTGATACATTTTCTCCCAGGGCCCCTGCCACTGCAGCTGCTGCCATGAGCCATGACATCAAAGGGCTCCAGGACACCACTGCTGGGGCTGCTGCCACTGTCCTGGTCCTCTAGTCCCACTGCCTCTGGGCCTGCCACATCAGCTGGGACTGGTGGCAGCACCTGGTGCAACATGACTCAAATGACAAAAATGAGTAATGCCTTCAGGATGACCTGAGTCACTGTCACCAACTCCAACCCTACCTGGAGTGCCACAACACCTGGTCCTCCCTGATAACACCCACCTGGTCCTGGCACTGTTCAAGTTGGGAATGGCTATCAGCCTGCACTATGTGGGACACCTGTTCAGAGTGGGCAAACGTGTACTGGTGAGGCTGTCCTTGAGGTGAGCGGCACCCTCCAGGATTATCTGGTGAACATGGTCCACTGCAGGTGGTGGTCCCAGGATTCTTTGCACTGGGGTCCCTCCAGTGTATTGAAGCCCTTATGCTTATGAGGAGTGGATTCTTCATGCCAAGATTAGAGGACCTGCAGCTGGGTGATGGTGTCATTCCACTTCTCATTGTGAATCCAGTCTACACACTTCTCCCATGGCTGACATGTACTCCTCCCAGGCACCTGGATCCCCACTTCATCCATTTTAACTGGTGCCTCAAATAAACCCTCATCAAGTGTGTCTTTGGCCACCTCAAAGGCCATTGGCACTTTCTCATTGCCTGCCTCAAAGGGGCTGAGAACAACCTTCCCTGGTCATTGTCACAGTGTGCATGCTACAGAATGTTTGTAAGGCCCAGGGAGAGACATTCAGGGAGGCCTTGGTAGAGGAGGTGCGCTGAGCAGAGGTGGCCTGGTGGTGGGAGCATTACCTGCAGTGGCAGTAGTGCGCCCCCTCCATTGAGGCCCCAAGTAAGCCATGGACTGATCAATGGGGGCCAGGGCATTAAGCAGATCACCTTATGGAGCACCCCCCCCTCTATTGAGCCTGTCGTGCCACTCACACACTCCCTACCCCCTGACCACCCCCAGCACCACTCTCAGGACACTCACATGTTTGAAATAAAAAGCTTTATTCCCTTCACAACCCCCATTCCCACCCATCCTCCCCACTCTCTCCAATACACAGAACCCTTCTACCATCTTCCCCACCCACCAAGAAAAAAAAAATCCCTCTTCCCAAAGTGAAAACTATATATAACAGTCTCAGTCTCAGTCTCAGTCTGCACAGGCTCCTCCAAGGTCCTGGTCTGTGTGCCTCAGAGCACAAAATGACTCGAGGCTTTTATAGCCTTGAGCAGCCCAGCCCTGAGGCAAGAGAAACACCCAGTCAGGAGCCCTAGGGCTGGGCTCATGGTAGCCCTCTAATGGATGGGCAGACTGGGCACTAAAGTTAGTCCCGGTTCGTGTCTATTGTTTATATGTGCATTACCATGCTTTAAGTAATCATGCCTAAATTTGATACCTGCAAATGCAGGTGATTAACTGTTTTTTATTGCAATGTAGATGCAACCTTGTACTGCACAGTAAATTAGGATAAGGCAAAACAAAGCATCTTGTGTAGACACGACCAGCATGTAGTTAACTTGTGAAACTCTACCACAGGGCATTGTAGAGGTTGATAGTATACCCAGGTTCAAAAAGGGACTCGGCAAATTTATGGATGATAGAGGTATTAATAGTTTTTTAAGTGAACCGTCAGAGATGTTTCCTTTGGCATCTTTAACACAGTGATGGTGAATGGATCACTCTTGATCTACCTGATTCAACACTCCCTCTCTAAAGCAACCTCTCCTGCCACTGTCAAAGACTGGACTAGGTGGACCACTGTTCTGACCTATGGTATGGCTCTTCTTAACCACATGTCATTTATCCACGTATGTTAGTGTCATCTGTATATAGTGTTTATCATTTAGAGATGTCCCAGGATTTGTGCAAGAACATGTGATTCTTCTTTTAGGCTAAATGAGTAATTGATCCTCTATTCTTTGAAACATGAGCATCTGAAAGCGTGTGTCTTCTTTGTGTGGCTTGTGAAGCACTGAGCAAACCCATGGGTGCTATGAAATAATAAATATGAAAGAATGTTAGCAGTGAAACGTAGAGATATTGTGCTATTTAGTATTCAGTGCATATGCCAAAGTATAACTTTATTCATGACATGTATTTGGTATTTAGATGCTCCTATTCCCTCCTCTGAGAAAAGACGCCTCATTGCCACATTTGAAATGTAAAAGCTCTTAGCTAACATGATGCTTTGCATGTACATATACTCCAGGAGGCATATTACCCTCTTTTCAAAGCACTTGAAAAACAGCAGCTGAGACTCAGTTATGGCAGGAACTGGACAAACTGTTCACAGTGAATAATCCATTTGGCAAGTGCAGCCCTCTTCTGTTTGTGAATTTGCTAAAAACTGTTTGATTTTTACTCTTATTCAAAAGTGTTTAATTCATAACCCCACAGGCTGCTTGTGTTTTAACCATCAGATTATTCTGAGAAGGGCTCCCTGGGTACATCCAGATGAGCATACATGTGTGGTATGCAGCATCACGTATGTAGATTCCATGCACTGAGCCTAAAAAAAGTGGGGCGGCACATGTGCCAGCAGTTCCTGTCAACCAAAACCAGAGTGTGTCCAGCTGGAGCCAAACTTCCGCTGCTGGCCAGGCTCCCTGCTTCAGGATTGTCACAACTGCAGCCCTCAAAAGCTCCCAGGACCCCAGGTAAGGCTGCTGGGGCCAGCCCAGGTGCCCTACCTCATCTAGGGCAATATGCCGTGCTCCAGAGTGCATGTGCATGGGGGGGAGGGGGGGGGTTCCCAGGGACAAGTAACAGTGGCACACATTGTGCCTCTGCTCTTGGTCCCTGGGGAAATGCATGTTCCTGCTTGTGGGAGTCCATCCTAAATATTCACTTGAGAGGCAGGAGATTTAAATTAAAATTTTCTCTGTATCTGATTAGAACATATACTTCAGCTAAAGTATTTCATTCCCCTGATGAGTGCCCTAAACATCACAACACCCTCTATTTTAAGTGAGTCTCCCTCACCTTTTCCTGTTAGCTGTATAAGATTTAAGACTATCCAAGATTAGAATATTTTAAGGCTCCTTGTTAGAGAACTCTCCTGGTGGCAGAATATGCTGGTTTCCTCAAATTTCCTCAAACCAGAGGCCCTTCCACTTCTTGAACCCTAAGAGGAAAAAATAGTTAGAGGTGACAACATCACCTCTCCTGAGAATCTAGCTTGTCTTGTTTTCTACCATTACCTAAAATGCAATTTTTTGTCACAAACTGGATATTTGATTTAACACAGAATGACATATTTCAGTTTTTCATTTTGGTAGGGAACAAAAAATAACTTAGATCTTACATGAAATCATGTTGTATTTTCTTCTCAACGTTATTATTTACTTTATTGTCCTTCTAGTGATTTCTTTTGTTAAGGTTTGGTAGAAACATTTATTAATTTTAACCTCAATGGAAAGCATTAAAAAATTGGTGGAAAAAAATTAGTCTAGTTCCACACAAAAGGCTTTCCAATGTAATGTCCAATATAATGCCTGTCTATGTCCAATTGTTATCAAAATTGAAGAAAGCTGTTTAATATTAAGAATAAAAGCTTTATTCCAATCTTAAGGTGTGTCTACACATATCACTACGACAATGTTGTTACTGGGCCATGATTTAGCACTTACTCTTGGTATGCATGGTGTATTTTATTTTTATTTTTTAGCAGGTACTTTGCTGTAGCAATGTGCTATACTGGGCTAGTACATTGTTATGGTGAAGTAGTTACTGGTCACATGTAGACACCTGAGGATGCCTTAGCATTTTGCTATGGTGACATAGCATCACATGGATAAGCACCCATAGAGTAGTATTTTAGACATGATGAATGTTCCATAACACATTTTAGAAGCAGAACAAAGCTTTTAAAATATTATAAGCAGTTTCAAGGCTGGAAAATAAAGAATTCAAGATAGCATAGGGTAGCAAAATGCTTCACTTTGTGTTCTAGTATATTCATCAGTTTGCTCGACTCAATCAAGTAATTTAAAGGTACAGAGAAGGGAAACCAAAATGATCAAGGGCCTGGAGCAGATGTCTTACAAAGAGAGACTAAAAAGACTACACTTCTTCAGTTTGGAAAGGAACAATCTGGGAGATATTATAGAGTTCTATAAAATAATGATGTGTATGGGCCAAGTGAACAGAGACCTATTGTTCACCTAGTCCCAAAATACTAAAACAAGTGGGCCCCACAAAAATTAGTAGGTGACAGATTTAAAACAAATAAGAGAATGTACTTTGTATGCACGGTGTACATAATGTGTGGAGTTTATTTCTCACAAGAGGAGGTGGAGGTAGATAACATAGCCAGCTTCACAAAGGGACTGGATAAATTCATGGATGATAGATCTATTAACAGCTATTGAACGGAAGGTTTGGAGGTGGTCTCTGGCATCTCTAGACTAATAAAGGATGGATGTGAAGAAGGGTACTGAAAAGAGGGTAGATCACTCTAGAGATTTGGTGTTCTCTCCGTGTAGCATCCACTTCTGCCACTGTTGGAGTCAGAATATTGGGTTAAATGGACCACTGGTCTGACCCACTGTGACACTTCCTATCTTTTATTTTTTCAGAGCAATCATGCATGTTGTTTCATCTTTGTACAAATATAACATTTTTTGTTCTGTAAATATTTTGTTTCATTTAGTTTAGTTTTGTTAAGGTAACACTTTTTGCTTTTGCAGCTTTTCTGTATGCGATGACCCCCTTTAAGATGAGTGCATTCAAGAATGTCACCCTTTATTATTCTTCTCCACTGAAACCATTAATCTTTATATATTATTTCATAAAGTAATCCTGTAAAGGTATATTTAGTACATTAGCATTTTTGTTTAAGGTATACAGTTAAATGTAATTAATTTATCAGAAGCACATGTTTGACAGGTTAGTTTCCTGACATTTAATATTCCTGTATCTTATGTGCCAAATTAAATATATTTCACTGAATTGTGCAAAATGAAATTATTTCCTTTAGACAAATATATTACATGAAATTAATAAAATAAGGTTTCACTACGAAAGTAGGAATTTAATACATATACACACACAACTTTACATTGTTATCTTAACTTGATTAAATCCTAACTTGATTAAAAAGTCATAGCAGTAAAAAAAGGTTCTTTAATATTTAATTTAAAAATGGTATAAATATTGATTTACCAAGGCCTGCTTTCATTTTTTGCTTGATGTCATATAGCTGTTCTTGAGGAGGCTATGCCATCAATAGTTTTGTGTTATAAATAAGATAAAGCTAGCAATTTTTCTGAGGTTCCATACGTATAAAGTTCCAACAATTTGCTTTAGGGTATGGAGACAACACAATCCAAAAAAATTGAAGAAGCACTTTAAGGACAGCAGGAAACGAGATCCAAATCATCATGGTAGGTGCCAAAACATGGCCATGTATGGATTCTATATTAGATAATAATTAAATAAAGGATAATAAATAATTTTGTAGGACAGACCAGATTCTTGGACTCCCCACTCCTAGGTGAAGGCCTTGAAAAATGGGCTATGTAGTCAGCATCCCTATTTCTTGCTCTCTTTTGCTCTCCCTAAGTCTTGTATGCTTGGCTGCCATTGCCAGTAGCCTAATACAACATCTATGGCATTTTCTGTGAGATTTAAGAATTGGGACTCATGGGTTCAGTCCCCGCAAAATACAAAAGGCCTAGAAAATGTGTGTTCTGCACCTTTCATGAGTACTCCAACTACCAGGTATCTTGAATTTCTCTGATAAAAAAGGAATTTACCAATTTTCAGTATACAAAGAAACCCCAAAATTACATTTTTCTGTGCTCAGAATGAAACACCACTCTCTCTTCTGTCTGTCACTGTCTTTGTCTCTCTGTCTCTATATGTGTGTGTGTGCCTATGTGTGTGTGTGTATAAATGGATATAATATACATATATATAGTGTGTGTGTGTGTACATACATACACACACATACACAATAAGATACAACACTTCTGATTCACTACTGACATTCCAGGTCCCACCATCACCATTTTCTCAATAGCTTAGTGTTTAGTAAGAATCCTGGTATTCTCTGGGGGGAAAAAAAATCCCCAATATTTAAGGTAAAAAAAAGTAACCCAAAATCCACATTTTTCCATAATTAAAATGAAATACCACTAATACACACACACACACACACACATACACATATATGTATGTATGTATGTATGTATGTATGTAAATATACATATATATATAGCGGTTCCTCTGGGATCCCTGAGCCAGCAACACACAGTTCCCCACAAGCTGTACTGACAGTGTGTGGACCTCCCATGGGCACTCACTATGGCACAAGAGAAGGAATGGTGGCTGCAGGGTCCACAGGTAACATGTTAAGTGTGTGTGTGTGTGTGTGTGTGTTAATGGTGTTTCATTTTAATCATGAAAAAATGTGGATTTTGGTAACTTTCTTAACATGAAAATTGGGAATTTTTTTTCAGAGAACATCAGGATTCTTGCTAATCACTAATCTCCTGAACAAATGGTGTTGATGGGACCTGAAATGATAGCCAGTGTTGAATAAATAGTGCTGTATTTGTATGCTGAACTAGATGTAAAGGCTACCTAGATAGGCACCTCCGTTTGCACATTCAAGATCTTGAAAGGACAGAGGATCTTGAGAGTCAGATCTGTTTCTGAGGCATACATTTTGACATTGAACAGGATCTCAGCCCTGGCTATTTCTTATTAGCTTCTTGTTGGTATCTCCCTGCTCAATACACACACATTTTAGATTGCTTTGGTGCGTCATCTAAGGTATCCTTATACAACTTACAGAGATCCTAGGTACCCGCAGCTCTTAATTTGAATCATTGAATCACCTCAGGGTACCCAAATGGACTTGTTTAGAAATTTGATTTAGATTAGGCCTAACTACAGTGCAACCAAGGAACTGCCCACCACAGGGACTACATAGTGTGAAGGCATCTCCTCTGGGATTCCCGAGCCAGCAGCACACAGTTCCCCACAGCACAAGCCACATTGCCACATTGAAGACCTGGGTTTAATTTCTGTGCAAGGCAATTGAGGAGTGAGTTGATTGAAGAGGGAATCTCCACTTGAGAGGAGGGTTTCCTTTTCTCCCACCCCTCCAGGGTACCTGCATCTCATATTTTGTTAACCTTCACCTTATATTTTGTGAAACCCTGCATCTCAAGCTTCTTGTTGATTTGCCTCTGCTAGATGTATATGTGTATCTTCTCCTCATTGAATCCCCTCTTGTTCTTCTACACCCTATTGCTTTCCCCACAACTGTGGGTAATGTCTTTACCTGTTTTTTTTTTTTTCCTTATTAAACCCATATATGGTTGAGTTCCAACTCATCTTGGCTCTAGTCTATTGGGGATAAGAGGGAAGCAGCTACTGCTCCCACACTGTACTAGCTCTTGCTAAATCCCTTCAACTGGAGAGGAGATACCTTGTCTGAGTACCACCTGGGTTACAATGGCATATAACATTTTGAGTACCACATGAAGGCTCACAAAAAATTTAAAGGGAAACTACTTTACTTTTGTACAGATGGAGTTTAAGGACCATGTACACATGCACCGTTTTGTTGCTTAAATGTTGACTGGTGTTAGTACTGACTTGAGTTCAAAATAGTCATACCTTAAGACTAAACACTTTCTTGGATTGTCCCCCACCTGCACAGCTGTGACTTGCCACTAGAGGGCTGTGGAGCAGAAACTGGAGTAGGAGCCACAGCTGTGAGTTGCCATTATAAGGCTAATGATGAGCCAGGACATGACCCCTTGCTCTATGTGGGGGTGTATGAAAGAGGAGTTGGAGTGGGAGGGTGGGAACACGAAGCTGGGAGGAAGAGTTTAATGGGATGGGGTTGGATAATAAAATGGGAGGTAGAAAGGAAATGGGGTAACGGAAGGGTGGTGAGATGAAGGAAGTTAGTCACTGAAGGATAAAATATAAAGAAATTTTTAAAAGAATTTAAAAATAAGCAAGGAAGTAAATTAAAGGTCTCATGCTTTAATGCATTAGGATTTGGGATTGGGCTGTGTTGGGCGCTGATCACGCTTTGGGAGGGCTGAGACTTGGGAGTGGTGTGGGAAGGTACTTTGGGGGGAGTTACTGCCCCTGGCCTGGGAAAGAAGCCCATCTTACGGGGACCCAATTCATCCCCCCCCTTGTTCCCCCACCACTTCTTCCTAGATCCCACTCACAGACCCATCTGTGTCTTGAGACCTGGCTAGCTGGCATGTGCTCTGCAGACTGTTTGCATGGAGCTGCACCCCTGAGGATGGAAGGTCACAGTCCCATGGGCAGGAGGGCGAATTGACTTGATGCCACAACTGACCCCTGGACAGTATTGTTCAGGGGGTGGAAAGCTTGTCTGCACAGAACAGGAGGGTGAGAGAGGAGACACTGCATCCTGGGATGCTGGAGAACTGCAACTTGAACAGCTTGTCTGTGAGGGCTGTCACACATCTGGAACAGGATCTGAATAATATGGATCAGAGATAAACCTGCCCTGAAGTGGCATAACTTTCAGCATCCTAAAGTGTGCTTAAAACTTGCTTCAAGTGTTACTATGTAGACAATCCAGAGGTTAAGAGGTCCAGAAGTCATCCAAAATGAATAAGTAACAAGGCCCTAATAGTACATCTTTAAAGAGCAAAATGAATACTGAAAAAATACTATTTTTACTCCTATTCTTAAATGTTGCACTTCATCTGTGTTTGTAGCCTTTTCAGGTTAATGTTTAGTGAATGTGTGGGTTTGTGTATAAAATTCCTTTTTATGTAATCCTTCTACATAATTCAAAGCACACTTTTTCCCATAAGCCTGGAGGAGACATGGAGTACCCACACAAACAGTTTTGATCTCCTTATATTTCTGTGGATTTGCTAGCTTTGGGGACATGTTCTGCATCCTTTATTCATATTCTGCTAATCACAGGTGGATAATGCTCCCTTACAAAATCTATTCCTACAGATCAGATGTCTTTAGGATAATGATATAAAAAAGGAATGATTTAGACATGAACAATTCTTTATGGAATTTATTTGGTTAAAAATTCGGGCGAATCATGACATTTTTCTATCTACTTAATCAACTAAACAGGAGGTGAAATGTGTTGACAAAACTAATTGTTATTAATTATTCACCCAGCTCTATAAATGTGTTGTCTGTTAAAAATTAAATAGGGCAAAAGCAAAATGTCTTTACAGTATAAATGAAATCATAGAAAGTCCCTGCTGTCTTTTGGGCAAGTACGGTGACAGAATTTCAGACCCAGCTCGGTGCTGGCTCTTTTTTTTCTTTTTTTGCGGGGGGGGAGAAGGGGGATGGAGTTAGTTCCATTTATAAAGTGTTCTCAGTGGATGTATATTTAAATTAGAAAAGGAAAAGAAATGCCTGTGACTTATGGTATTTTTGTAATAGGGTTTTCTAGTAGAGGCAGCTATCTTCTGTCTCCTACTTACCTTTATTTTAATAGGCCTTTTTTCATGTAGCTGACAGGTTGGGAAACGGATGGCTTTTTTCTGTTGTTTTCTGTTTTGTCTTTCATTTGTGGTTTATATCATTTTGAAAGAACTGCCATAGTTTTTGTATTGCTTGTGTAATGACTAGAAATGATTTTTTCTTGTTTTCTAAGGTTTGGAAGTTGGCACATTAAAAGAAAATAAAGATGGTGGAAAAGGTCAGTCTTTCGCAATGTAAATGTCGATGTGGACTGGTGCAGTTACCTTGTCAGTCATGCTGACTAGAGAATGTGCTCATTTGGAATGCTGGGTTAGCAAACTTGACTCTCACAGATAATCTTGATTAATCTAAAATAAGTTATTCATTGCATATAATGCAGAAAGTAAGCATATTTATGCATTATACTTCTGGTATGTTTTCTTTAATATAAACAGGTAAACTCCTTCTGCCTGGTGTTCCTGGCAGCAGCAAGGACTAGGCTGAAATATCTAGATGTTTTTCTTCAAATTAACAAACATTAGTAGCTCAAGCCCCAGTCCACACACCAAGAAAAACTAATTACTTCCCCTTGGCATCCTTAGCAATATATTCCCACTTGCAAGCAGAGTTTGAGTGTGAAATGAAGAAAGAATTTAGTAAAGGACAAAGTGACATAGCATCAGCTTAAGAAACTACTAGTGTGTCACATAAGTATACACATAGGTATATGCTTACACACACATAAGTACACATCTATGTATGTCTATGTGTATATCAGTTCCTACTCTTTGGCACCTCTGACAATAGTCCTTTTATCTCAATCTACTGTAAAATGCCTCTGTAACATGGGGCACATATAGTGTCCCTTTAACATGCTACTTTCTTCTCTCCTACTCCATTATATGACTTGATGTCATGAGGTAGCATATTTCCAGAGTCCAGAAGTGCATTTAGGAAAGCCTTTTTCTATCCCTTCAGAGGAGGGCTGCTCTGGTCTTATACTGAGACTCCACTATCCCAGCCCATTATAGTACTTTTCACTTTATTTGAGTTAGATTGAGAGGTGGGGAACGCAGCCAGATTCAGTCATTCCTTTTGTTGGCCTCCTGCAGCATCAAAGTGCTGCTTTGTCACTCCTTCTTGCTTTGAAGCTGCCTTGCTGCTATCTCTTGCTGAAAAAAAAACAAACATTTTCATACATTCCTTTATGCATAATCACTCTTTGCAAAACCACTTTTCTTAGTCTCTTTGGGAATATTATGTAGGAGGGAGCAACCTCATATGGGCTTTTTTGAACCTAGTCCTAAACACCAGGAACAACTCACCACAAGTTGAAAGCTTCTCTCATTTATTTCAGTAATACCACTTCACTGATTCAGAGTTGGTATATATATGCAGTACATTAAGAAAGCAACTGTAGTAGTCATATTCATGCAGGGATGGGATAATTGGCCCTGTCACTTAGCAGGACTAATTCATTTTCTTGAAAGGGCATGAGGATGTAACCCCACTGCTTCCAGTGTCCAACGCTGCCAACCTGTAGCAGCACTGTAAAATCAGTGGAGCTAAGACTGGTAGAAGGCCAATGTGATACCCATCTTCAAGATAGGGTGGAACTAGATCCCAGGAATTACAGGCCAATCAACTTGATCTCAATCCCTGGTAAGATTCTGGAGAAAATTATCAGAGACCATTCTGGATAAGCTGACTGAGGGAAACATCCTGAGGGATAGCCAGCACAGGTTTGTCATGGGTAGGTCTTGCCTGACCAATTTCATCACCTTCTATGACCAGGTCACATACAACCTGGACAAGGGAGAAGAGATTGATGTCATGTATATGGACTTTAAAAAAGCCTTTGTTCTGGTGTCCCATGACCTCCTCGTGGAAAAATTGGCCAACTGGCTTCAGTTACACCACAGTCTGATGCCTGGGAAATTGGTTCTGAGGTTGGACCCAGAGAGTAGTGGTCAATAATAGCGAATTACTATGGACTCTGTGACCAGTAGCATCACCCAAGGCTCTGTCCTTGGACCAGTTCTCTTTAACATCTTTATCAATGATGTGGATATTGGTGTCAGAACTGCACTGGCTAAATTTTTCAATAACACCAAACTAATGGTCTTAGTGTCCACACCTGGGGACAGGCCAGTGATCCAGGTTAGCTTAGATAAACTTAGTAAGTGAGTGGATGCAAACCTGATGATGTTCAATACTGATAAACATTTTTACCTTAGGGAAAAAAAAACAACCCTGCAGCACACTTACGAGCTCAGCAGTGCTACGCTTGTTAGCACTACTGCTGAAAGAGACTTGGGGGTCATGATTACCAACAAGATGAACATGAGCCACTAATGCGATGTCACAGCTGGTAAAGTTAACCAAACTCTGGCTTACATCCATAGATGCTTCTCAAGTAAATCTCAGGATGTCATCCTCCCGCTGTACTCACCTTTGGTGAGGTCACAGTTGGAGTACCACATCCAATTCTGGGCTCCACAATTCAAGAAGGATGTTGAGAAGCTTGAGAGAGTCCAGAGGAGAGCCACACGCATGATCAGAGGGAAAGAGAATAGGTCTTATGAAGAGATGCTGAGAGCCACGGGACTCTTCAGCCTGGAAAAGCACAAGCTCAGGGGGGACCTGGTGGCTGCCTATAAGTACATGAAGGGGGTACATCAGGATCTGAGAGAACATCTGTTCACCAGAACGTCTCAAGGTAAAACAAGGACCAATGGTCATAAACTCCTCCAAGACTGTTTCAGGCTGAACATAAGGAAAAATTTATTTACTGTCTGAGCCCCCAAGACCTGGAACAGGCTCCCTCCAGAAGTGGTACAGGCACCTACTTCGGACTCTTTCAAGAAATGTTTGGATGCTTATCTTGCTGGGATCCTTTGACCCTAGCTGACTTCTTGTCCCTGGGGCAGGGGGCTGGACTTGATGATCCTCAAGGTCCCTTCCATCCCTAACATCTATGAATCTATGAATATGAATCTATCACTAGGAATAGGACATTTCTGTAAAATAATGGTCAAGGTACCATTTGGAGGGTTTTGGTTAGAAAGTTGCTCCAAATTCCTTCTCTACATGCCTTTTTTGTCCTTTGACAGTAGATGAGCAATATGTGGTAAAACACTCTTTTTTCTTTAAAGAATCTATCTATCTATCTATCTATCTATCTATCTATCTATCTATCTATTAGATTAGTATGGACTGTGGGTTTTTTTAGCTTCCTCTGTAGTAGGGAGAATGACTCTACCTGGGATCTCTTGAGCATATATTGACAACATTTAATAGAAGTAGGATGTTGGCTGCCATGGCTACCTTGCTTCACCTGTGGCAGGTTAGGGTGCTAAGTCTTGTTTTTCTAGTGTTGACAGTAGCCTTATGTAGAGTTTAAATTATGGAATGTACAAGATAGTTTGGATAGGTTTAATCCAAACCTTAATCCAGGGTGTTGGCAGGGTGTTGGACTAGATGCCCTCTAATTCCTTCCAGCCCTACTTCTGTATGATTTCTCTATGATTCTATGAAACTGAACATCAGGAGATTGAAGCAAAAAACTGCTGAAATTCTTTCCGTTTTTCACCAATGATTTGTAGTCGTGATCTTCCTATCTTCTATAGCAGTGGTTCTCAACTTCTTTTATCCAGGACCCATTAACAAAATTATCAGCTTGCCACCAGCCACAACCCCCTGGTCCCAACCCACACAGTTTCTCTCTCTCTCTCTTCTCTCTTTCTGTCTCCCCAACACACCACCCAGCTGCTGCATCCATACATCCAGCTTCCTTCCTCTCTTTCTAGCTTCTGGGGCTCCTCTCACAATGCTGCACGCTTGTCATGGCCCCAGTGGCTTGCAAGCTTCACGCAGCCTGTCAGTGCTGCAGCCTGCATGGAAAAACTGCTCAATTCCTTGGGATCTCCCCATGACCCTTGACAATGTTCTTGCCACCTACTTTTGGGTCGTGAGCCACGGGTTGAGAAACATGGTTCTACAGCTCCAAGCTCCTGGTCTTACACTGGTATGAATGCCTTGGGGCTTTACCGTGATACTCTTTCTATGCTACTAATGTGTTTTGTATAACCTATTGCAGGGACATATTTATATCCAACCCTTGAGCAAGTGATAAAATAGGAGAGAAGATATATAAGAAGTCTTTGAAATAAATACAGTTAAAAAAATTACTTTCCATCTAATTCTAGACTCAACATGCACTTACTCATTTAGTAGTCTCTCTCCTGAACATGCAAATTCAGGTGGGGCAGCTGCAGCGTAGGACTGAAAAGCAATTTCAAAGTGACCTTCAAAAATGAACATGCTGAGTTAGATTCTTTCCTGTGAGCCAGCTTGTTTCCTCTATTTAAATGGATAATTTAGTTTATTGATAAGTTTCCTAACAGTTTCAGTCAACTCCAGTTGAAATCCATAGAAATATCCTGAACAAAGGCTAGGGATAATGGTATCAGATCCCTATTGAGGAGTTCCAGAATAAGACTGTAATAATACTATACTTACTGGAGAAGAACCTCTCCATCAGCATATTCTCTCAGAGAAGTATTATTATTTCTATTTACAAATAAGCAATAAAGACATAGAGATGAAAATAATTTTCATGGAAAAATGTGGAATTTCGGTTACTTTTTAAATCCCAAAATTGAGGATTCTAAATTTTTTAATCAGACAAAATCAGGATCCCTGGTTATAACTCATAATGGAATTCTATAACTTATATTTTCAGACTCAGAACAAAGTATAAAATAGACTTTGATTATATGCTTATACATGTTAAAATCATTGTGCAACAAAATGCACAATCAATAGCTTATGCTTGCCCTCTTTGAAAAGTTTAAATTCCATGTTCAAATTATTTAATTCCAAGGTATTGGTGTTCTTTTAGAATCATAGAAAACTAGAGTTGGAGAGGACCTCAGGAGGGCATATAGTCCAACTCCCTGCTCAAAGCAGATTGTTTCTCCAAAGTAGTCCGTGACGCTTACTGCTACTGCTGCCTGCTGGAATTATATCACAAACAGACTGCCATGGACTTGCTTTCTTCTGCTAATATGGAGTAGCAATCTGTTCTGTCTGCAGTAGCAAGTTACCCCTGCCGGAAAATAAATAAGTTTATAACAGCATTACACTGCAGGAGAAGGCACCTAGAGATTTTACTCAGCAAGAATGTGCTGCTGAAAAAATAGCATGCATACCCTACCGCATTAACTGTCCTTTGATTTAAAGGGTTTGTTTTTTTTAGAATGATAAGCATTGGTTTTCAAAATCTGTCTAACCTTTGTCACAAAGGTTGAAAGAGGAACTTCAAAATGAAGAATCTAACATAGAAATCAGTATATAGAAGCTGAACTTTCTATTATTTACAAAATTAAAAACAGCCTTTTGGAATAATGTCATATTTAGATAAAATTTCAGTGACATTATAGCCACGATGGTCCAGGAAATGTATGAGAGGCAAAACAATTTGTAGGTGACATCTTTTATTGGATGAACTTCATGGTTGGAATCATATTTAGATATGTTCTGAGTCATCCAGTCTTGTGTTCAGCACTAGCAAATCTGGAATAAATACTGTCACTGTCAGGAGGTGCATCTATACATTTTCTTTAATGCACAGTAGCCTATATTACTGTACATTAAAGTGTCACATAAAAAATGGTGCAATTACACTAATGCATAATAAAATAAGCTACTGCACTTTAAATTTCACTTTAAAAAGTGTGCATTCAGTACCTCATGCTGGAGGTACTAAACGTAATGCTCATTAGGAAAAGTGAAGTAATGCATGGGTAGATTCACCCAAGATTAGCTTATTTTTTACTTGTTTAACATACTAGTAGTCCTAACATATGATCCAAAAATAACTGGAATCTTTGAGAAGCTTTCAACCAATTTAAGATGTTTTTGAATCAGGCTGATGCCTGCATGTTACAGAATTATCCAAGGCTAGTTCAACTAGTTCCTCAACCCTGTGGGACTGTAGGGTTGAGGACATAGGCATCCATGAAGAGTGGACGTGCCTTAAGAAGATGATCCTCTGAGCCCAAGGGGCGACAGTTGCTGCCCAATGCAAGATGGACAAAAGTGCCTGGAAGCCCCCATGGCTTAATAGGGATATTCAGGGGACCCTGAGGGCTAAGGGGGAGGCATACTATCTTTGCACGAGAGGAGCAGTCTCCATTGAGGAGTACTCTTCTTATGCTCGGGGGTGTAGGAGGGCTATTAGGAAGGCCAAGGCGGGAGTAGAGCTCCACCTGGCGACTAGGATCAAGGACAACAGGAAGTCCTTTTTCAAGTATGTGGGGAG
>JAGPOW010003316.1:74475591-74486264 GCA_030014935.1 Caiman crocodilus
CCACACATGAACCCTATCAGGAGTCTTTTAGTCTCCCTGCTCTGCTCCTAACTGCCAAGCAGTGACTCAGACCCTTGCTTGTTAATTTCAGTTGATTAGGTTTGAAATTCCTGCGGTTCTTCAGCTGCCAATCAGGAGTCCCGGCTCCCCGGAATTGCCTGCCGGCAGCCTGGGCTCTGAAGCTCCCGAGTTGGGGAGGGGAAGTGCGGGTCTCTAGCCCAGCAACCCACCTCGGCAAGCAGGAATCACTCCCCGGAGCTTCCTCCGGGGGTGCTCCTAGCCCCCTCCTGCCCCATTGCCGGTCCCCTGTTTGCGCGCAGCTCGGGAGCACAGCTCCCTGCTGGGTCAGCTAAAAGTGATCCGGGAGGCTCCCCTCCGGATCCGCTACAGCCATCGGCACAACCCCACTCACCACTTCACCACCACCGCCGCTGCTGCTCCTCTGCTGCTGCTCCTTTTGTTCTGCGAAGGCTCACGTGTGGCTGAGACGACACATGAACCCTATCAGCCTATTGTGCATCTACTTTTTGACCTTTATCTTGGCTTGTTGAAGATTCAATTTTTTTATGCTTGGAGTTGATGTCATTTTGCCAAGCAAAAAGGGCCCTGTGTTTGAGATCAACCAACTCTTAGATATCCCAGTCATTTTTATCAAACCAGTCTTGATGTTTCCTTGTAGAGAATTCAAATATTCTCTTCACAGAAGCTGATGGCAATGGCCTTGAGGGCACCCCACATGCTGCTGACATTCTTCCATTGTTGTTGGTTGGAGTTCACCAGGTTTTCATTGAGGCACTGATGGAAGTTTGACTTGCTTGGGTCCTTGAGTCCTGCCATGTTGACCTTTTTTAGCATTGCTTCTGCTGCATCCATCATTTGGGAACCAGTGTGAGTGACATAACTGAGTGGATGAGTCGGTGATCAGTCCATCAATCATCAGCTTCTAGTATAACTTGGATGATGTGGACATCTTTGCAATCCTAGGCATGGACAATGGCCTAGTTAATTAGTTGCAAATGCTTAGATTGTGGGTGTTGCCATAATGTCTATGCCTGTTGTTCTAGTCAAACAGGGTATTGGTGATGGTGAATCTATTCTGCACATTTGGCTGAGAAGGATGCCACTTTGGTGATCTTTCCTACTTCTTCCTTGCCAATGATTCCATTCCAGAGGTTAGAGTCCCTTCCAACTCTGGCATAAAAATCAGAGAAGAATAAGCCCGTCTCCCTCTGGTACATCAGAAAGGACTTGATCAAAATTGGCATAAAATTTCTTCTTGGTTTCATTTGCAATGTCAAGAGTCAGGGCATATGGACTGATGACCGTGGTATATTGTCTCCACACTAGTTTAAGAAGGAAAGTCATGAGGCACTCATTACTTCTGATAGGGAACTCATTGAATTGTTTTATGAGTTTGTTCTTAATGGCAAAACCAACTCCATGAAGTCAGCATTCTTCTTCCTATTTACCTTTCCAAAAGAAGGTATAGCCACCTCCAGGTTTTTTGAACTGCCCATCTCCTGCTTTCTGGGTCTCACTCATTGCAGCTACATCCATGCCGTGTCACCTGTATTCTCAGGTCATGATTGCAGTGAAGTGCTTTGGGCATTTCACTATTATGGTTGTCTCTGAGGGTGCTGCTTTTCCAAGTCCTGAAAATAATGCTGTATCTTTGCTGGTATTTTTACTGCAGTAAAGGTGATCCCACTGTGGTTATCCAGTCAGGAAAAAAATACAGAATACTGTATTAGACAGGGTATGTTTAAGGCACCTTTTCTAGTTTCCTCATGGGTGAGCAAAGTGGATCCTGAAGAGGGCTACTTAGTCACAGTTACAGCTGCTGAATCAAAGTGCTTCTTCTAATTGCCACCTTCATGTCAGTTCATGACTAGGAGCTTCCAGACCTCACAACCCTGCTCCCATCACCATTAACTGATTAACAAAGGGCATGAAAATGCGATAGAAGACACCTGTGTGTGGCTTCTTTTATTATGGAGAAGCTGCTCCAAGACATGGCTCTTGGCTGAATGGGACTATAATTCAATGGCAAGGAGACCAAGACAACTGGCATCTCATTCTGTTGCAGCCTTCATCCACCTTTGCAGCCTTGAGATATTAACATCTTCTTCCATCTGCTCTACTATTGAGGACTTGTAAACCTGTAGTTGAGGCTGAGCAGGCGTATTATAGTGGTGACCTGTACTCACCATATCACAGTACCCTCAAAGGATATATGTGGCTTTTCAGGAGAGAAACCACTGCCATCTCACCACATCCTGGTGGTACTTCTGCTTCTTGGTCTGCAGCAACTTATTCATCAGAGTTACCCCTGATTATCTCACAGGTAATCTTCCCTGAAGGTCATTCCACTACTCACCACCTGTGGATGTGCTGGGTAGCAGTATAGCTCTGCCCAACAGAACTGCCTCTGAGGGACCCTGCATTGCCTCCCAAGTTGATGCTGCTATAGCAGCAGCAGTGGCAGTAGCAGCAGCTGCCTTCAGTGTGCATTGAACCCAGGGAAGGTAAGACTTCCCAACCTCTCACATCCCTCTCTACAGTGGCTGACATGTCCTTCTCCTTCCCCCTGCCCTAGAAACAGTTTATCAAAGGACTGTATGCCTTACTATAGGGGTCATAAAAGAGACTAAATCATCTTTAAATATTTTATCCAAAAATGGTGGAAAAATTTAGAGATGTCCACTGTCCAGGAGTAAGCAAAAGAAACAAGATAAAAATAACTAAATATGGGTTTTCTTGAACGTATGGGCTCAGATCTTGTCAGATATAGTCACTTGACGAGAGGACTTCTATGATTTTTTATGATCATCCCAATCTCATGCAGAAGAAAAAGATCTTTCAACTTTTTGGGGCTTCATGAAGTTCTTCTATTAGAATTACATAGGTATTGCTCCATGGAATTCAGAAGATTGGACTAACATGTCAAAGATTAAACTACCCTCCTTCATTCTGTCTCTGCTTGGCATCAGAATTTATTTGTAGAAACTGGGTCAGAACTAAACTGTTTTTGAGTCCCTTTTCCTGGTGCTGTTGAACAAGTGCAGGGGGTCTTGACCATTGGCAATGCAACTAATATATACCAAGCTGAAAGGGGGAATTCACATACTTGTATTTACTTCTATAGCATAGCCATTAACTCTATGAAAGTTCAATTTCTGCGGTTTCCCAGGCCCTGTGAAGAGACTGGGGAGCATGTGTGCCTTTTTATACATCTTTTCTGAGAAGAAATGACAGGACAGGGAAATCACTGCAGAGGAGTTATCACAGTGTTTGCTTCTAACATGTTTGAAAGTCAAAATGTCAATGAGTGAACAATGCATATTCAGAAAACTTCGACTGTACCGACTCAGCACAATGCAGGACCACACAAAAATAATTGAGATAGCACTGAATGAATTAGCTGGAGTCCCAGAAGTAGCAAAGCCATCCTAGTGCAGCATTAGTGCAGTATCTGCGCTGTATGGTCTGATGTAGGATCGAGATCCCTGAATTAGTGTGGGTACCATAAACAGTCTAAATGAGTCAGCACTGAGGCTGTGTAGGCTAATTTACTGTGCAGAATTCTGGACTGCTCTGATTACATTATTACCGTTATCACAGTAGCTTAAGAATTGAGTTTAAAACCCTTGCCTTATAGTATATAGTTAGGCTAAGCATTTACTAGGAAATACAAATGTATGAATATGTTGGTAATTACTGTATTAGCTGTTTCAAATGAAGCAGTTCAGGATCTTAAGAAGGTGCAAGCTGTTGCTATATTATAATGAAGGGAAAAGGAAAAAGTATGCTAACCCCAAAAAATGCTCATCAGAGCCTAAGGTACAATGGGACTGAATGACTTGAACAATAGAAACATTTTACTTTTATGTAAGAAAACACATATCTGACTGCTACAGAATAAAGCTCCCTTCCCATTTAAAGCTATAAAATAAAAAAGAAATGAGTAAACAGTATGTGAACTAAAGATATACAATGTTAATAACTACATGCATAGGTTGTGTGAGCGTCAGCTGAATAGGACAAAAGCTCCATCATGAGATGAAATGTAACAATCCCTGATATTTTTTGAAAGGTAGGATTAACCATTAGGCATAATAGGTATGTACTCTACTCCTTGGTTAACCCTCTAAGATTAGAATAATGATCTCTACATCAGGCTCTATGACTCCAGATGATTCAGAAACTATGGTAGAATTCTGCTGCCAGTTTATTACGGTGAGTTTGGTGTTTGAAGCATATTAGACCCATTCTTAGGGATCTTTAATAGTTTTCAATAAACTTCTAGATGAAATTCAATATATTTTGGTTTTAACCTATACAAATCTAAATAATTTGAGAGGCTACATCTATGGTCATTAAAGTTTGGTAAATAATGGGGTCTTTAGCCCCCATTTAATTTTGCTCTTTTTCTGATGGGACTTGATCTCTCATTCTCTACCTCCTAGGAGAGCACTTTAATTACAGCCAGTATTGTATTTTTAATATGGTGTCCTAGATCTGTCATATTGACATTTTTACATTTAATTATACATTGACTGGAGCAAAGATTGCCATTGTTGGGAACAGGTAACTAACCACAGGATTTGTGAACTTTCTGTGATTATTTCTGATGCCACATCTGTAGTACTATGTTGAGTTTTGGGCCCCCCCACTAAAGAAAGGATATGGACAAATTGGAGAGAGTCCAATGCAGGAGAACAGAAATGGTCAGAAGGCTGGAGCACATGACATATGAGGAAAGACTGAGGGAACTGGGATTATTTAGTTTATAGAAGAGGATACCAAGAGGGGATTTAATAGCAATGTTCAATTACCTGAAGGGGGGTTCAAAAGAAGATGGAGCTAAACTGTTTGCAGTGGTGGCAGATGACAATGCAAGGAGCAACAGTCTCAAGTTGCAGCAAGAGAAATTTAGGTCAGATATTAGGAAACATGTTCTTACTAGGAAGGCAGTAAAACCCTGGAACAGGTTACCCAGAGAGGTGGTGAAATCTCCATGCTTGGAGGTTCTTAAGACCTGGATGGACAAAGCTTTGGCTGGGTTGATCCAGTTAGGGTTTGTCCTGCTTTGAGCAGGGGGATGGACTATATCACTTCCTGAGGTCCATTCCAACCCTAATGTTTTATGATTCTATGATTATTTAGCTATTTTACACAAAGTAGAACAGGTCAGATACGATGAAATAAGAAAGCACTCCTCCCTAACCCTGTTGACAAACTAGAAGACTCCCCCAGGATCAGGGCTGCCAGGCTTCTTGGCTGGTGATTAGGGAACTCTTCTGAAATATAGGACAGGTGGCAGTAATGTAACTGAGGGACTACAATTGGCACCATCTTTCAGGAAGGGTATTAAATTACCTGCCATTTTGCTGTTCCATGCATCAAACAGAGCTGCCCTGTTATAACTCTAAGAGGTGGATTCAATTCTCCAAGTCAGAAATGAAAATTGTATCTGGGTCTCTCATCTCCTGGATGAGTTCTTTAATCAAAGAACTATTGGATAAAAGGAGAAGTAAAACACCTCTAGGAGTTTTGATTTTTGGTTTATTTGAGCCAAAACAGCCTCAATAATTTCAGGATAATTAAAAATGAATTTTATCATAAATGTATTATTTATAAAAAGAATTACATAGCTCAAGTTAGAAATTACCATGAGCCAACCAAAAGAGTAATAGCAGTTGTTTCCCCTCAGGATTGTGAATGGAAATAAAACTTCTGTCACTTTTGTTAGCACAAGTTAAATAAATAGAAAATGGTAGCTAGAGCTGGTAAGAATTTTTCTTACAAAAGAAAATGTTATCAGAAGATCTCATTTAAAGGTGTAGACAAGTATACATGTGTAGCCTTTCAAAAATTGGAGTAGGAGCTGTTGTGCAAAGCAGCTGTTAAGCTGTAATTGTAACATCTGCATTGGCCTGTAGAAATGCAAGCATAGCAAAATCACTTGATCTTTAACAAAACTTTAACTCCAGGGTCAAAGTTAGAATAAGTTAGCTCTTTTGTGTTGCAACAGACTAAAACAGATGTAACACAGGGCACGTCTAAGCATGCAACAAATGCTATTTGGGTTTATTGCACTGTATATCAGCCCTAGTCAGGCATCTATGTATGCAGCTTTTGGGAGCTAATATGCTGCTTATAGTAGTAGCTTGCTCCAGGTCTCCTACTGCCTTCCTCCACTCTCCTGCAGTAGTCAGGAGGAGCTGGAGGCTCTAGACACAGCTGCCTAGGTGCTAGGGACACTATTTAAGAGGTGGTGTGGTGTTCCCTGGCCACCTGCTTTTCTGGCCTGCAGCAGTTTGCAGCCTGAGGGCACAGCCCTCTCCAACTCCATTTGCAAAACCTGTGCCTAGAGTTCAGTGGCTGCTCCATCCCCAGGCCCCAATAGGGAAGACCCATCCCATGGGCTTCTTTTTGCTGATGCACTTGCTGCATGTCACTGCCACAGTGACTGCTGCCTGGTTCAGGTTAGACTCAACCCTGTTTGGCTTGCCATGTTATGTGTCTGCAGGGCCAGGCTCACTGTCCCAGCTGTGACTCCTTGGCCCTGGGCTGGCACTTACCAGACCATGGGCCACTGCCCAGACCCTGGCAGGGACTTCAATGATACCCACATGGATGCCTCCACAGGTGCCATTCATGAGCTCCTTGGACTCCAGCCCCACGACCTGTGGGCCTACTGTGCCAGCCAAGACTAGTTGACTCCATGTCAACCAGTACACCTGAAACAATGAGCAGTGGGTAGACAACTTCCATGTGACCTGGGCCATATTCTAGGAGCTCCTCAACCAGCTGTGACCACACCTGGAGCGGCATCCTATCACCATGTGGCCACCCTTCCCTGTGGTAACTTGGCTGGTCATTCTCCTCCTCAAGCTCATTATGCAAGACATCCTGCGGTACATTGGCCACCTCTTCAGGTGGGCAAGGTGACTACTGGGGAAGCTGTCCTGGAGGTCTATGGTGCCCTCCAGGATATGCTGGGTGACACTGTTCCAGGTAAATGACCTGAAGGTAGTGGTGGGATTCTGCAACCTTAGATTCCCACAATTCATCAGGGCCCTGAATGGGACCCACATTCTTGTCACTGGCCTACTCCACAGTGACTCCCTGTATTACAGCCAGTGGGGCTTCCAGTCAGTTGTGCTTCAGGCTTTTGTGGACCACCAGGATGTCTTCACTAATGTCGGTGCTGACTGGGCTGTCAGTACCCACAATGCCCAGGTCTTCTAGAACTCTGTCCTACCAACCTTGGTGGAGAGTGGGTACTTTGTTCCATGTGTTCTGGGCACCTGCAGCTGGGCAAGGTGACTGTCCCACTTTTCCTCCTTTCAGGACCCCACCCCACCTTTCAGAACTCCTCCCCTGGCTCATAGAATCCTTCACTTGCCAGCTGGACTCCCACAAGGAAAATTTCAAAAGGTGCCTGGGCCAGAGCCATGCAATTGTGAGGTATGCCTTCAGCTGCCTGAAGCTACCGAAACTTGCCCCCCTCACTATAGGGCACCTGGACAGCCCCCTGTGAACCCCCAGGCTCACCATGCATCTCCAGCAACATGCTTACTACAGACAGCTTTCAGCCGAAGTATTTATTTGCTGACAGCAATACCAGGAACTGTATATGGCCTTCATTGATTTGACCAAAGCCTTCACCTCTGTTAACTGTCAGTCTATATGGAGTATCTTATCAAAATTTGGCTTCTGAGGAAAATTTGTCACCTAAGACTTCTTCATGACCAGATGAGTGCACATTATCCTATGTAATGGCTCCACTGGGCAGCCCTTTGCCATTTGAGCTGGCATCAAGCAGGGCTGCATGTTTGCACTAATTCTGTTTTCTCTCTCTCTTGAGGTCATCAAGAGTCTCATCTCTGATGTTCTGCCATGTGGCATTGACACTGAGTACAGGATGGATGGGAATCTTTTCAATTTCTCCCACTTCCATGCCAAAACCAAGTTACATCAGCATCAATTGTGGAACTTTAATATACTGATGATTATATTGCTGTTGCACATATTGAGGAGGGCCTACAAACAGCCCTAAACTGCTTCTCTGAAGCATCCCAGTGCCTTGGACTGCCCCTTACCAAATGAAAAACAAAGGTGCTTCACCAGCCTGTTCTGGGCCAATCAATTCCCCTGGCAAAGATCCTCATTGACAGACAGGAACTATAACACTGAATGCTCTGCATACCTTAGCAGCCATCTCTCAAAGAAGGCCAGCATTGATAAGAAGATCCAGTATAGATCCGATGTGTTAGCTCTGCCTTCAGAAGACTGTATCATCATGTGTTCAATAATCATGACACCAGGGCTCAAACAAAGTTGTTATTATACAAGGCTGTGGTAACTCTAACCCTTCTCTATGGTTGTGAAGGTTGGGTGACCTACAGGGGTAACCTGAAAAGCCTAGAATGATGTCACCAGCACTACTTCCAGAAGTTCCTTGGCATAAAGTGGGAGGATCATCACACAAATGCCAGTGTCCTCACCAATGCTAACACCACCAGTATGGAAGTGTTGATTATTCAACATCAGCTGTGGTGTACAAGGTATATGTATACGTGCCTAATGTATGTTTACCAAAACAACTGCTATATTTCCAGCTCAGCCACAGACAAAGCACATGCTGGGAAGGAGCGGGGCAGAGGAAATGCTGCAAGGACACCCTCAAGATGAACATAAAAAAGCATGGCATTGACATCACAGATTGGGAAAAAGTAACACGGGACAGGGCTGCTTGGTGACATCTTATGAGAGAAGATACATCTTATTTTGAGGAAAATGTTCTAGCACTGGAAGCAGAAAAATGACAGAAATGGAAGCAAAAGAAACAAGACTGATAAGTCTGTGGTCTGACCCTCCCTTTAACCACCAACTGTGGTGTCTGCCAAAAAGTCTGTGCCTCTAGGATCAGCTTTCTTAGCCATCAATGGACTCATCTATTACTCTTTACTTGACCCATGGGACTGATCATTCTTGACTGTGATCATTCTTGACTGAGGTATTGCAGGTGATGATGATGATTTAACTGGCATCCTATTTTCAGAACACTCTGCTAAGAAGTTGGAGATATGAAGATCTAGAACAGGGGTGGGCAAAATGGCAGATCTGGCCAGTGGCCAGGCTCCAGTTCACAGCAACCCTTGCCAATATTAGTCTGGCTGGTCTCTATGGACGTCCCAGGAGCAGCAGTGCCATGACAGCTTCATGCATCCAAAGTTTTCATGGAAACTAGACCAAACCATGTGATACTGGCAAAGCACATGGCTGGGTGGGGACCTGCTCCAGGGCCAGGATATTGTGGTAGTTACAGTAAGGACTAGAGATGGGGAAGAGCCATGATGCCTTCATGCCCCTACCTATGGAACCTGCACTTACTGCAGGGGTGGGTAGGCAGTGGATTATGGTTCTACCATGGCTCCAGCCTGTGCTGTCACCACCACAAGATTCTGGCTCCAGCCATAGCACAGCTCCCAACTAAGATGCATGTTCTGCCAGAATCATTCAGACCTGTCTCCATGGATACCTTGGGAGTGCAAAGCCAACATTGCCATGCCACTCCTGGGGTCCCCAAGGAGACTAGATGGAGCAATATGGGCAGGGGCTGCTGGGAAATGGAGTCTGCCATGGGCCTGATATGGCCAATGGTCTGCCCATTCCTGGCCTAGAACCTAGATTTCTGTTCTCCACAGTTTTCACCAAGCATACACACATACGGTCACAAACTGTGCATAAGTCCCATAAACAGTAGTTATGCTGTAGCCTTGTGGGATCAGGCCAACTTTCAGGATCTCAATATTGCACTGTTAGACAAGAAGGTGAGACACAATTGTACATATACAAATACACAAATCAATTAGGTGCATACACACACACACTACCCCCTCAGGCACATACACATCCAAACCAGCCTAGGCACATGCATACCTATCACCAATTCAAGCACATACACTATACACCTCAAAAGTTAGACACAGATCACTAATTCATATATCATGCACACAATGCCTTATATCATGACCAAATCAGTTGAGTGCCCAAGTCACAATAGACCGCACAGAGCCATTACCCCAAATTTGGTCATGTTCCGCTTCATTAGTTATTCCTACCTAGCAGCCCGTTATTGGCCACTCCAGAAATATAAAAGTTCATGCAGCTTCCGCACAAGTCAGAGACCTCTGAGCACGTGACAGAGTAATCTTGGAGAACTCTGTAGCATGACCGAGGAAACTTGGCAGGATGATTACTCACCAATATTTCCCCATCACCGGGTCCTTTTGATGTACCCTCGTTATCCTGCAGGTTCCTTTTCATTCAAAAACTCATTAAATCGCAACTCATTTAATTATTTGTGACAATGCAAGCAAGCTACCTCGAGGCCTGCACTGCCATTCCACGTGGCGTAAGTAAAGTATCATAGTATCATAGTGTCTAGGGTCAGAAGGGGCCTAGAGCAGGCCATCTAGTCTGACCCCCCACCAAAGGCAGAAACGAGTTCCAGGGTCACAGGACCTCAGCCAAGTACCTATCCAATCTAGTCTTAAAGATGACCAAGGTAGGAGCAAGAACAACTTCCCTAGGAAGCCGGTTCCACGTCCTAGCTACCCTAACTGTGAAGTAGTGCCTCCTAATGTCCAACCTAAACCTGC
>JAGPOW010003316.1:74486364-74528716 GCA_030014935.1 Caiman crocodilus
CTTAAGCTGGCCAGCGAATTGGAGGTCCAGCTCCTCCTTCTGGTTGGGTGGTCTATAGCAAACACCCACCATTAAGTCCCTTTCCCCTCATCCTCCTTGCAGGCTGACCCAAATCACTTCCACCTGGTCCTCAGTCGCCCCCAAGTTAACGCTCACTGCAGAGAAGCATTCTTTGACATAGAGCGCAACTCCACCGCCTCTTTTCCCCACCCTGTCATTCCTGAAAAGGGCATAGGCATCGAGGCCAATGGCCCAGTCATGGGTTGGGTTTAAGATTACTTAGGAAGTAATCTTCTAAAACCAATAAGCTGTCTCGCCTCTCCATTGCCGGCTGCCTGACGTCCGATTAACTTAGCAATCCTCTGGACGGCTCCGGCTGCTCGAGACACCATATATATGTGTGTGTGTGTATATGTGTATGTGTGTGTGTATACACACACACACACACACACACACACACATATATACACATACACTCACCAGTTCACACACATACAACCCACCTACATATGCACACAGGTAAGTTCCTAACTTGCGTGGTACAGTGTGTATATGTGTGCTTGTGGTACCTGGGATACTTAGGGAAAGGTTTAGGTGAGAGAGAGAGAGTTAAAGTGTAGGGAGTGAAAGTCGCCAGAACTGGGATTAGAGCCGGTGGACTATAGAGAAGCTGGCTGAGGAACTGAGGCTTGGGGTTACTTAAGGTAGACTGGGGCTGGAAACTGAGGCAGACAACTGAGATATCGGAGGGGTAGATAAGTGGTGGCAAGAAGGAGACAGCCAGGAAAGAAACTGAGGCAGAAACCTGGTTGCTCAGGGGAAAGGCAGTGGGGATAAGACTGGCAAAGAAACAGGAGGTTTGGAAGCAGAGAGGAGGTCAGGACAAGTGTTGGAGGTGGCATTGAGCCAGAAGCAGGAGAGGGAGAAATGAGATAGAAGTTAGAGGGGTAAGGAGCAGAGATTGGAACAGGGCCAAACCATAGTAAAGCAAAACCCAACTTAGGGGTCCAAATAACAGTTTTATTACACAGACAACACACTACACAGCCCATGAAGTTATTGGTTCTCTCACACACACACACACAAACACAAGCACTTACAATGGCAGCAGGAGAAAGAGACTGTGAAAGTGCTGGGGTTTAGGTAGGGAAGAGAAGCAGAGTCCATGTCCTTGGTTGAAGAATGGGTGAGGCTGGAAAGGGGTCTTTCCCAGGCTGGAAAGGGGTCTTTGTCCAGTAGGTATTGTCCAGAGGGGGTCTCCAGCAGGGCCCCTGGGTGGATAGGTGGTGTGGCATGGTGCTGCTCGAGATGGAGAGGGTGTCCCACTGAGTCTATCTTCACTGGCCCTTTTTATAGGGGCAGACCTTGTGTGACCCTAGTGACAGGAGGCATGCCCAGGCAAGGATCACCCCCTAGCATACTGAGCATGTGTGCTCCATGCAGGTGTGTGAAGTTTTGGGTGTCTGTAATGGTGGGGTACAATGGTAGAATTGCTGGTTCTGCAGGGTCTTTTGTCTTTCAAATACAATAAAAATCAATACAAAAATTATAATAATACAATATACAACAATATGAATCAATACAAACCTAATAATAATACAATATAAAACAATGGATATCAAAAACCAAAAACTTGCTACCAAAATAAAAATGTTAAAGCTTAATCTAACTCTGAGCTCACTTATGCTTGTCTATGGGGAATAGAGCGAGAGAGAAAGAAAAAACAGAATTAATTGAGGAAGGGAATGGAATGCGTATCTATCACATATAGATATAGATAGGAGCTCTTATCTATATATAGAAAGAAAAACTGGGAGTTTGCTACATTGCAGCTATGTAATTCCATTTGAATATGTAAAACTAAAAACGTCTAGTGATATTAATAAAACACATTAAATATCCACAAGTTTTTGAAGGATGAGGAGCTAATATTCAGTATAAGATGGCAGAAGCAGGACAAGACTGTACAATAGCAATAAAAAAATATATATTTATAATATATCTTATGTATATATTCTAAAAAATTAGTACGGGTCAGTGAAGACTGATTATATAGCCATTTCTTTTTAGAATATTGAGAGTACAGGTAGCAGAAAACAAGCAAGCAATAAGATCTGTAGCTACGTTTCCAAATTAAGAACTTAAACAAAAAAGTCTTGATTGATTGATATAGTTGGCTTTTAACATGATATACTCCACCAGGGAATGAAGTCTTTTTACTGGATTTTTTTTATTTCAGAATATGGGATTAAATCAACATTATAACTATCTAATATTGATTCATAAGGTTCATTTCTGTTCTAAGATATAAAGAGATGAAGACATCCAAAATAAATTATGGTAACAGTGGTGACACATTTTCAGTTAACATTAATTTTTAGGAATATCTTTATCATTAATAAAATTCAACAATGAAGACAGCCAGGTCCTCTGTGCAGTCACCACACAGTCAATACCTTACAGATCCCATGACTTTCTAGTGACTAGGTAAGTTCCTTTTGTGCTTCATATAATGACCATACACACATTTCTATCAGGAGAACTGCAGCTCCAGTGCAGAAATTGCCAGTGTGTAGGCATTCAATCAGTTTCTTCTGGAGAAAATATGCCCCACCCAGAAGAAAGCTCTTCAAGGCTGACAGCTGGAAGATCTCCCCTGTGAGAGGTCTGTGGAATAGGAGTGGGGACATATTCTGATGCTCTCTTCCCTTCAAGAAAGCAGGAAAGAAGGGAAGGAGCAGCCATTCAGGAGACTGGGAGGAGAGGGAGCATTAAGACAGTGCTCCTTATACTTCCCCAGACCAGGGTGACCAGGCACTCAATCTGTCCCTTTTATCCCTGTGCATCTGCAGCAAATCTTGGGCTGCCTGCCTGGAATGCTCTTGTCCCTATCTTTTTTCTTGAAAACAGAAAGTCAAATTGACAAAACCCTCCTAGTTAGAATTTTCCTGATAAAAAATCATTTTTGTTTGTGGGGGAGAGGAGGAAACAGATGTTATTGAAGTTTTACTTTATGTAAAAGGCAATTTCCATTGAAAAAAAAAAATTGAATCAGCCTTAGTTGTTAGACAAATATAGCTGAGAAATGAAAAACCAAATTGCCAGTATTTCTATTTCACTGTTTTAAGATATGTCAATGCTGTAGATAACGCTATGACTGCTTTGTGTCAACATAGTGGAGCTACTTTTAAATCACCTAGCTCGGACACTGACAACTGCGTAGTGCTAAAAGCATGGAACGATTCATAGTCTGCTCAATCAATCTAAGAATCTAAGTAAATATTTGGGTGGTTGCACTGACTTCTATGCTGCCACAACCATGCTACTAGCTACATTTGAGCCATCTGGTATAATCCTACCTCAGGTACGTCTACAAGAACTGCAGTGCAGGTAAACCCTTTTCTGTGTTTCATTATGGATGATGTTCAGAATTAATAAGCTGAATTCCAGGTGTATAAACCAGACATTTGGTCATTTTACTTTATACAAATTGTTGAAACTTCACCCATTGTATTCATCCCCATTAAGTTTAAGTGGGTTTTCAGACAGACCAATGTTGATTGTCACTCATGTGCTACCGTTAGAAAACAGCCCTTTAGGAAATATAATAAGAGTAATAATGGAATGAGGAAAGAGGAATCTTTGTAAAAGGAGCATGCAAATGTCTAATAACAGTAATTTTCAAGGTGCTATTAATCTACCCTTGGAATTTCCTTAGAAAACACTGCTTCAGGTTCTCATCTAAACTGAACTAAACTGTAATATGCTGCTGGTAATTAGGTATTGATTCCAGTTGTCAATGGATATACCACCTAGTGTCCTTCCCCATGCAATGAGAAATATCTCAGGTCAGAATTAATCTTGGAACTAGCTTTAAATAGTTACATTTTATTTACATACTGCACATAATAAAAGAAAATGAATTCCATTACAAAATAAAGGGTGTAGAAAATTTATAATAATAAAGCAAGGTTAACATGATAATAATAGTCTTTTGCTCACTGCTTATTTGGAAATTCATTTATTTGTATTCCTCTTTGTTATCTGATAACATTTATATTCTAGTTTTAACAAATGTATCTAAAATATGTGCTACAGTATATCCAAGATCATTATGCATCCATCCTCTTCTCATGAGAAATTTAATCTCTAAAATGAATACAGTAATTTCCAACCTACCAAATTTCATTTTAAAGTTTAGAATATGGCCTTCAGAACTTTCTGCTATGTATTGCATTGTTTAATAAATTAAGCAAAGCCCTACAACTCTTGGTATTTTCAGTTCATAACTATCATAATACAATAATTTTGACTTAACTGAGTAAAAAAAAAAAAGGTCAAAGCCAAGCAAATTGGTTGACCTTGATTACTTTTGCATTAGCAGAGATGTCAGGAGTTAAACAAGGAGAATTGCAGATTCAACTAAATGTGTAATGCAACTGTATCTTTTATACTATAATACTTTTCAGCTATAATTATTCTTAGGGATGTAGGCTTAATTGAATGGTCTAAGGCCAAGCTTGATTCCTCAGTTTCTTACAAATGGTCATCAATGTATAAAAGTTAATTCACTGTAAAATGGAAAAGCATAAATTGCATGGTACATCTGGGTGGGAAGATTGAATCTGGCTGGTTCCATATCACATTCCTGATTTGTTTCACTTTCCCTTCTGGAGGAAGAACATAGCAGCAACAACACTACAGATCAGACTGCACAAGTGGGAGTTGGTATGGCTGAAGGGTAGCTGAAATTTGGGACTTTGCAAGATTGGTTTTGCTTGGTAGAGACAGAATTTTATCCTCTTTGCTTTCTGTTTCTCTTTTTTCCCCCAATTTATTTGTTTATAGAATGATACGTGAAACTTGGTTATTTGCAAAGCAGCAGGAACAATCTGTTCTCTCTATTTTGAAATTCAAGCTGAGATACTTCATTCCTCAAGAACATTTCTGTCCAGGCTACCATAGATATTCCTTTGGATTGTTTACTGTAACTGCTTAACCGTCTTCCTTTTAACCCCATCCCCTTTTGTCTGAAACTAGAAAACCGCATGAGATCTATGCTCATCCTAGAAATTTACATTTCATTGTATGGAATGTGTGTCATTATATTTGCTAATTGCTTCAGATCTTTGATCTTTGTTGCATCTACACTTATTTTAGTAAGTTGGTCTAGGAGGGACTCAAGGTATCAGGTATTTCAAGGGAAAATTAAGAGCAAGTGAATACGTTTCCTATATAGAGTTTCCTGGGCCTTTTATCATCTGACTGTGGAGATTAGCACTTTACGGTTTAATTGGACCCTGTCTTGAAATTCTAATAACTCTTTTTTTAAGAAATCCAGTAGAATGTCCTAAAAGAATCCTGATTAATTGTCCTAAAAACTAAACTACTCAAATTTCAACGAGAAATTACTATACTTACAACAAGGGATAAAAACTGTCACAAGCCACTATGTTAAGTAGTTTAAATGTAGGTGAATGTTAATAGTGATTTCTGTTGGAAATAATGCAATCTAGGAGGTTTGAAGTAATATAGGGGACATTTTCAAGCACTGGAAAAACTAAATAGTTCAATATAAGAGCGTTATATTTGAAGGCATTTTTTACTAATTTTCTTTTTTTTAATTACAACCTAACTCACTGTTTTTACTTTTTCCCTTATTTCAATAAATGGAAAAATAATGTGAAATCTCTCAAAATCTGTTTCTCTTCAGAGGAATGTAGGATTCTAAGTATTCACTGTATGAATAAATGTAACATCTGTAACGAGACACTAAACTTGAGGTAAGTGTCTTTCAGCTCTCATAGGGCTTTTTAAAGACTTTCTTTTCATTGTAAGTGTAATGAGAGGTGCCATTTGTGGTATATGATAAACTTACATACAACAGTATTATATAATACATAACTATTATATTTTTGTATGAATGGGCTGATATGAACATTATGGAGAGTTTGACAGAATTGATTTAAACATCACTAAGAACTTAGCTTAGAAATTGAAAGTAGACTTTAACTGGTTTAAAAATGTTCCTCTTATCTATAAAAGATACCTTTCTATTTCCATCATCTCAATACATATCAAAATTTTTTTCAGTCATCTGATAACAAAACAACCTGATTTTCAATTTAGAACAACAAGAAAACTCTCTGTTTTGCTTTGTTAATTTTTTTACTATGTTCAATTAAGTCTATGACCTTAAAGAATCTAAAAGAAATTATTTAATTTCAATTTATCTAGTAATCTACAGAAAAGCAATTGAGCAATTACCATTTTCTATTAAATCCCACAGCCTTGTAGAGATTTTAATAGCGATAGAACCGTATTTCATTTCTGTACAACTTAATGGACTTACTTATTATTGAACAACACAGATTGTTTATGAAAGGTTTGCCTAGATTATCTGGTCCAAAGTCTCCATCTTCTGTCATGGACATTTAAAAAGACACAACTTTTACATACATACTATAATATTCCCTGGGAAAGAATATCCCATCCATTGCCAGTGCAGCATGCAGGGTATCAAAGTTTGTCTCTGTCACTTAACAAAATATGTTTCTCAATTGAAGCCAATATGGAGCTTTCGTATGACATTTATTGTCATCTCAAGTACTGTATATTTTGATGAAGTAATTGCGCATGGGCAGTTGATGTGAAAAGTCATCACAGTTTATCATGTTGTATAACAAGAAAGGATACAGACTGAAATCTGAAACAGGTTTGTAGCTACTGAAGGCTTGTGATCCACTTAACTTGTGGTTTCAGAGATTTTGCAGAAACCACAAAATCCAAGATTGCCCACAAAATCCATGACCAAAAAGAAAAGAAAAAAATTAATAATAAAAATAAAATACTGGCTTCCCTGGTGGAAGCCAGTGATACTCACTGCCAGGTGGGGAAGCAGCAGTTGTTGGAGCTGCACAAATGGCAGCAGACAAGATGGCAACTGCCCCTCTCATCCCTTCTCTCTCTCATAGGGACTCTCTGCAATCAGCACCAAGGGACAGGGTGGCACAAAAGGCAACCAGCAATCAAGATGGCAGCCACCCCTCATTTCCCTTCCCTCCTGGAGCCTCTCTACCAATCAGCACTGAGGGACAGGTCCTCTCTGCCAATCAATGCTGAAGGGCAAGGCTGCTGCAAAATGCCTGAAAAATTGGCTCTGCATGCCGTGAACAACCTGTAAAAATTGCTTTATATTGCTTCAAGTAGATCTCTTCAAGTATACCCTAGTCTATAGTAACTTGGGTATACATGGAACCTGAAGGATTCACAAGCACCCAGAGACTGAAAATCATCTAGTAATATCCAATGAGGGAGACACTGTTCCTGATACAATTACAATACTTCCACTAAATCTTTATCTTTGAAGTGCTCTCTCTTTCTCAGGCCCAATGATTTTTCTTTTCTCCCTGCATGGTAACAGAACCTCAAGAGAAAAAAGAGAATGTATGTCCATAAATTATCCTATAACTTGGTGTTTGGGATATTTTTTTAGTCACCAGAAGATGTGTTTTTGAAGTCTTCCTGATGGAACTAATTGTTTAATCAAATCATTCCTTGCCTTGGCATGTCCTCTAATTATTTTGGTGGTGGATGGTATTTTAAAAGAAAGAAGTGAGTCCTTCTGACTCAATGAAAGAATGGTTGTAGGCGCGTACATCAGAGAAGATCCTGTGTGAGGTGAAGCTCTTTCCTTTAGCTCTGACTCAGGCACATAAACCTTAGGGAGGGCTGGAATTTCAGTCTTTCCTCTTCTTTTCCTCATTTGCAATGGACATGTCTACACATGTGATTACTGCACATGAATAAACTCTCCAGCTTATTGATCTGGAGTTTGTTCATGCAGATGGTTGTCTTTGGATTTAGGACCCAGATACCTGGTTTCAGGGGAGAAAGGGATGGGGGAAGACAAACTTTTCATTTGATAATAGGCAAATTTATTGATACACAGTGATAACAGAAAAGAAGCAATACAAAAAATCAAGCAATTCTATATACAACCAATCCTAGGCTGTCATCAGAGTCATGATACATCCGGCCAGGATGCAGACTTTGTGCTAAGGCTCTCTTATAGGTGTCAGGTGTTAGCATGTCAGCAACCTGGAGGTGGGATGCCAAAGCCCATACCCCAGCTCCAGTTGGATGGATGAGACAGGCTGGTAGTGTGCCCTGTATCCATGGTGGCCTTGGGTACCCTTTCCGGGGAACAGGACTGAGGATCCCTCTTAAGGAGGAGGATGGGGAGGAGAAGGATATGGAGGGACCTTGGTGGAGGACCCTTTGTTACTCTCAAGTTTTTACATTTGTATTTTCCATCCTTCTTGATGACTTCTGATGATTCTTGATTACTTTTGATCCATGGCTGTTGCTGGTTGGTCTCTCTGTTTGTCATACATTTATGTAGGTCACGACATGCACACATACTAATCTGGTCTTTCCAGGCCTTTTTTTAATTTGGTTTGTTCCTTCAAAACTAGGACTAAGCCTGTCCCCCTGATCTGGGGCCTTGCTAACTGGTGCCACCTTATCTCATGTTATGGAACAGTATGGTACACACCCCCAGTTTCTCAGACTGAGTGGTCTTGTTTGTTAGACATCCTGTTTGCTTCTGAAGACTGAGAAACACTGTATGTGAATTGGTTGATGTGGATTTGTGTGTATACACACATATGTGTGTGTGTGTGCATGCATTTGTGTGTGTGTGTGTGGGCAGGGGATCTGGTGAGGTGGGGTGGGGAGAGGGGGTCATCCTCCCAGCCCAGTGTTGTACCAGTGGGATTCCAAGTGCTGCGCAGTGGCTGGCTGGGGCACAGGGTGCTTCAGCTTAGGGGCTGTCTGCCAGGAAGCTCTGCAGTGAAGCACCTTGTGGCCCAGAAAGCCGGGCCAGTGTCTACACATGCACTGTTGTGCATGACCCCCCCCCCCACAACTCCACAGCAGGTAAAGGTTTACAAGTCCTGACCTGCTGCAGAATTTATTTATGTTATGTACCCTAATAGAAACATGTGTAGATGCTGGGTTATTTACCAGGCACTTAATTAAGCAAATGTGCAGTAAATGTCTCATTCTCAGTGTTTGACACTGAGTTTCCTATTGTGTAGCCCTAAGCAGCAATTTACTTATCATGATGGTTATTTTAATCCTATGCTGAAGTGCCCTACTGTCCTCATGCATTATGTAAGAAGCCAATCACCTAACTTGGGATTCTGGATTTTGCAGGTAATTCCAAATGTCCTTATTTTCCTTATTAGATGCACAGTGGTACTTGGCTACTGTAACACCTCATACCTAGGCACCCAGCAACCCAGTGGATTCCTTAGCTGCAAGTTGGACATCTTGGTACCTCATTAAATGTGTGAAAGTCTTCAACATTTAAGAATGGGATGCTCAGACATCAGTAAAAGGAGTGCAGAGTTAACTAAGACATCTTCAAGTTAGAAGATGTCATATATCTCTGAGCAACTATGAACTCTCTACTGGAAGTAGGTAGATCAAAGCCAAGTCAGCATTTTCTCAGTCTATCAGAAAGTTTGCTACCGTATTATACCAGTATCCCTGGGGTTAGAGTACTCAGTGGCAAGTCATTACACTTGTTTTTATATTCCCCCCTGTAGCTGGCTTCAAGCAAGGATTTGAACACAGGTTTCTGACCTCTAACAATAATCCTAAGAAAGTGTTTTAACCTAAGCTATTAGGTACTCTAGGGTACAAATCACTTAGTGTCTTCTCGGTAAACTGTTTAATTTTGTATAAATTATTAAGTATTTGAAATGAGGGCTTGTATATGGGTATCTTGAAATTATTTGAGTACCCTAATGGTCAGGTTACAAAGTACATCTCTAGTTTGCTTTTTCTCTCTTCAACTTAATAAATAAATGGTCCTCTGAGAAACAGCTTTGATTGCACTGCATTGGTAAGTGAGCCAATTGCACATTGGATCTCTGTAGCTTCATAATGTTAGAGTTTAGATAGTTCTATGCATGCCCTCTGGCAGGAATGTAAGCACCTTGAAAAGTTTGCAGGCAGATATTTAATCAATTTATGGTTAGGTGGGAGGTCTTAAGTATTTTTGAGGATTTTAGTGATGTGTAAATATTAGACATACTGGATTGAGTAAAGGGGCAATTAGTACTCATGCCCCTTTGTGGATTTGGCTGTAAATGCATTATTTTCCAACATATTTATGCTCTTTGTCTCCCTCTGTCTCCTTACAGTTATAAAGTGAGTAAGAGAAATAATAATAAAAAAAAGTTTGTTCCTTTGAAGTAGGCTTTCCCATTTCTTGTCAGAAAAAAACATAGCGATATTACAAAGCTAATAAAATGATAACCATGCCTGACTATTTCAGTTACTTTCCCATTTGCACAGCAGATCCTGTGATCTGAATGCTGATTTAGCTTGAACATATTGTTTTGCAAGAATGAACTACAATTGGTATTCAAATCACTTTACATATACTGCTAATGGTGAATAGTATAACCAGCTTCAAAACAGACTACAAAATCAAGTTATATTTTAAAATATTCACTCAAATTTTCTTATATTTCTCTCAGTGTAAAAAGAAAAAAAAAGAAAATTCTAAAAGAATAAAAATACTTTCACATACTGGGCTATTGAAGAAAAACACACTGTTCCTGCTGTTTCAGGTATTGTGTTTGCATTTTGTTTGAGGGCTTGAAGTCAGTACACTTGCAGGCTGGGGGAGGACCTTCTCAGCAGTGCAAATAGCAATATTAAAATATCAATCTATTTATCAAAGTTTTTTGGGTTTTTTCTTCTTTTTTTCTTTGCTCACAACACAAGGATCTTTGCTTTTGTATTTATTTTTAAAATAAAACCAAACTCACAGGGTGTTCTTTAAGTGAATGTGATGAAGTGACGAGTAAAGCTAACCACACTTTATCATGCAGTAGCAGATGCATGACAACAGGTCCAAGGAGGTGATACTTTCTCTTTATGAGGCATTGGTCAGGCCACAGTTGGAATACTGTGTCCAGTTTTGGCACCACACTTCAAGAGGGATGTGGACAGCCTTGAGAGGATTCAGAGCAGGGCCATTTGTATGGTTATGGTCCTGCAGGCAAAACCCGATGAAGAGAGATTGAGGACCCTGTATCTATTCAGACTCTGCAAGAGAATATTGTGGACACCTACAAATTCATCACGGGGGGATAACAAGGAATAGGAGATGCTCTGTTTACTAGGACATCCCTTAGAGCAACTAGGAACAATGGCCACAACTGAGCAGATATAGGTTAGACATCAGGAAGAACTTCTTTACAATAAGAGTTCCTAAAATCTGGAATGGGCTTCCAAGGGAGGTAGTGCTCTTCCCTGTCTTGGGGGTCTTTAAGGGAAGGTTAGTGTGAAGAGTTCACACCGGTACCTTGGAGTTTGTAAACCTCAATTGAATAACGTAGGTAAAATAATCATTCCTTGTTTCATATTTTCAGTGGTGATTCTGAGTCCCACCTTCCATGCCTTGTTGGAAAAAAATATTTAATGCAGGAGGATGTAATGTAAACACCACTGAGTAGTAAAATATCAATCGATTTTATCAAGTTGGGGGGGGTTCTCCATTTTTTTTAGTTTGCTCACAACACGGGGATCTTTGCTTATTTATTTATTTATTTTTTAAATAAAACCAAACTCATGGGGTGTTCTTTAAGGTATGATCCTTTATTATTTATTCATCTTTTTTTTTCCTCGGCATCTTCTTAGCTGGCTGGGTCAACAAAAACCAAAATTTGTTTATTTATTTATTTATTAAGCAACCTCTCAAATTATTTTCCAATAAAGGTAAGTATTATGTTTCTTATAAGATTTTAATATTAAAAATAAACTAAAACATCTCGAAATATGAATAAGGCTTTGCTTTTTCTTTTATAGGAACATCACAAAGAAAACAGGTTGACGGCACCTTTAAATAAGTTAGAGCTACCGGGCTTGCTGTATCTTTCAACTTCCGTCTTTTTTTTAATTTTTCTATATTTTCAAAGATTCCAAAAATTTTTACTTGTTATTATAATTCTCTATCAATTCCTCCTGTCCATTCCACTGCTCCTCAATGCTAAACAGTCCCTGGGACCATGCTCCAGAAATATTTCCTCTCTTTTCTTATTCTGCCTCCTCCAGGAAGGCGCTGTCTCTGGAATCACTTTGCACCTTTTCCAGTCCTCCAGGACTTGGACTGTGTGCCACGAGCGTTCAAATATTCCTGCCAGTGGCTGTGCAATGACGTCGGCCAGTGCCTTGAGTACCCTCAGATGGAGCTTATCTGAGCCTGCCAACTTAAAGGCATCCATTTCTTCCAAGTGACTCTGCACCATCTCAGGGTCTACACATGGTAGTCTGGCACCTGGCTTCTGCCTCTCTACAACCCCAGTGAGAGACTTGTCTTGCCCCTCTCTTAGGAACACTGAGGTAAAGAACTCGTTGAGGAGTTCAGCCTTGTCCCCCCTGTCTGTCACCAATTGCTTCTGCCCATTTAGTAGGGGTCCTATTCCTCTCTGGGCCTTCTTTTTACTCCCTATATAGCTTAGAAAACAATTTCTTGTTATCATTTACTTGGAATGCCATCCTCAGCTCCATGGTAGCTTTGGACCGTCTAACTGTCTCCCTACAAATGTGAGCAGAGGAGGTATACTCCTCTTTGGTGATCTCTCCTTGTTTCCACTTTTTATGTGCTCCCCTTTTGGCCCATAGGCTGCCCTGGATTTGTCTGGTCAGCCAAGGAAGCCTCCTGGCCCCTTTCCCTCTTTTTCCTCGCATCGGGATTGTCTCCCTTTGTGACCGAAGGATCATTTCCTTAAAGCACAGCCACCCCTCTTGGGCTTCCATCACTTCAAAACTCCTACTCTGCAGTGCGTCCTTGACTAATCACCTGAGTTCATTGAAGTCAGCTTTCCTAAAGTCTAGCACTTTCACCCTACTAGTTACCTTGCCCACTTGACATCTTATGAAGAATTATACTATTAGGTGATCACTGTCCCCCAGATGGCTACTGATCTGTAGGTCCCCTACCATGTCATCCCCCGTTTCCAATACCAAATCCAGTAGGGCATTCCCCCTAGTGGGACCGTCTACCTCCTGTTTCAGGTGGAGATCCTGTACATAGATTAGAAACGTGTGTGAACGGTGGAGTTTGCTGTCTGCGTCTCCCAGCAGAAGTCTGGGTAGTTTAGGTCCCCCATGACTACTACCTGCTTAGCTTTTATGGCCTTTGAGAGCTGCCTCAGGAGCCCCAAATCTAGTTCTTCCCCTTGGTGTGGGGGTCTGTAGCAGACCCCTACCACCAAATCCCTTTCTCCTTGTCCTCCATGTAACTGAACCCACAATCCTTCTACTTCCTCATCCTTCGATTCCATCTTGATGAGGGTCAAAGTATATTGCTCATTGACAAAGAGCACAATCCGTCCCCCTTTCTTCCCCACCCTGTCCTTTCTGTACAGCCTATAACCCTCAATATGGATGAAGAAGACTGTCATGCTGGTGCCAGTATTGCTGCTTGTTGAATTGGTGGTGGTGGGGATTATGGCTGGTGCTCTTGGAGGGGATGCAGACTCAAGCATAGGCAGTGGCACCGGCACTGCTGCCCTCTCCTTGCTGTCTGTACTAGTGGTAGCCTCATACCTGCTTGTTGTAGCAAGGAGGCTGTGTCTCATTTTGGGTGTGGGGGGGAATTACACTACCCCCCACCCAAAATGAGACACAGCTATCCCTCTACCCCCTCTTCCAGCCCTCCCTAAAGGCTTGCCAGATCCCTTTTCAGCATACTTCCTAGTGTGTTTCATACTGCCTTGTCTTTATAAGAAATATATACATATACATGTGTGTCTCTGTCTTCCGATATTAATTCTATAGTATAATATGCACTATAATTATGAGATTGAAAATAATATATCAATGACTATAATAATAAAATAAAAGATTCCAGAAACAAAGCAAAAGTTATTGTGTGATCCTACTTGCTAGGCTAGCAAGTAGGAAATCAACGGTAGCAGTAGCCTTGGTTGTCTAATGCTGCTGAACTTCCAGGAAAATAGCTCAGTAACTGACCCCAAGGCAGAAACCAGGCCAGTTGAAACAATTCTGCCTTTTATACTGTTTTTTTTATCCCACCCCAGAGCACTGGGTTTGGAAAGGACCTCAGGAAAGAATCAGTCACTGGCCAGCTACAGTCAATATGAGAGCAGTCTTTCCACCCTCCTCCTCCTCCCTCTCTTTACTTTTTGTTTCCCTGAATGCAAGCTCAGCTTCAGCGCTGAAACTTCAAATGTTTTGAAACATTTAAAATGTCTTAACTGTCCTCGTTTCATTTTGCAGCTGTTTGAAAGCCCTTTGTTTCATTTCAATTTCCCTGCTTCAAGCTTGAAACGACTCAAAGTATCACTGAAACTAAACAGTTGTCAAAATGTTGCATAGCCCTAGGAACCATGTCTCCCCTCAATGACATGCCATAAAGGACATAGGTGAATGTTTAACCCTGTTACATCATTGCCATTAGAATTTGAAATATATCCATATTTCCTATCCCTGCATATTTAAATTTTTGTCAAGGGATAAATTCATCAAACTGTAACAACCTTTCTGAGAAGCTCCACAGGAAGAATATCCCTGATAAAATATTAAGGGTGGGGGGAGACATCACCAAGGTAGAAAAAAATCAATTTTCTTTTTCTAAAAAGTTTCAATAATAGGGTAAAGACCCTTTAGGTGGACAGCTACAAATGTGTGCCTAGAATGGCTAAGGTACATAGGCATAATCCTTTCTTAAGTGAGAGCCGGGAGGTGGGATAGATAGTTTTCTTATTGAAGTCCCTTTCAGCCATATTTTTCAGTGATTCTGTATCCAGGTAGGAACTTCCTTATGCAAGTTATGTGATCATCCAGTTAATCTCAAAGAATGCAGTTATTGGCTTTCTTCAGGCACCAGGGCAGTACTGAGTACAAATAGTACTTTCCCCATATTTACAGAGGTGATAAAATCACTATAAATGATATTTTAGCCAAAAGATAATGAACCACAGCATGAGTGATGAATAACCAACACAGACTTACAATGTTTAGAAAGTGCTTAGTCTGGGAGACTCCATGCAGTTCACTGTGCTCCATTAAGAGTGTGACCTCAAGACTACACACTTACCTGGATCTGTTTTCCAATTTCAGTGTAAGGAAGGTTCATTAAATACACAGTTCTATCAGTGCTCTGATATGTGAAGTAATCCCAAACTGACAAACTTCCATTATTTTCAAGACTTCTAATAGTTTTAGAGCTGCTGTAAGAAGCTTTGAAAATTATGGAAGAAAAAAAAAAAGAATAGAGCTGTGTAAAATTACTAATTTTTACGTCTGGTGGCTCAATTGCATAATCCAAAACAATCCACTTCATTTTTTAAACTTTTTAAAGGATTAAATTTAGGTTAATTGTGAAATGAAAACAAACCAAATCAAAACATGTAGGTTTTCTGCCTGGAAATGGTGAATTACAAGCTTTCATTATATCTATAAATGAAACTAAATATATATTTTCAGCTGAAACATTTAAGCAAATTTCACAAATGTTTGCATAGTTAAGGTTAACTTGAAGCTTCAATCCTTGATCAATAAAAATTTCAAAGAAAACAAATTGAACCCAGATCTATACTGCATTGATAAGTACTATAGAAAATTCAGTGAGTGAATTAATAATGATGTCTTAATAGCAAGTTTTGAATAGGGCTACATTTGTGAAGATCATCATCAATTGGGATTAAATTAAATGAATGGGTTCAATGAGGATTAAATGAAATGTTGACTGTTCACCTTTCACTGTTTACCTTGTGCACTGAATGAAGCAAGGATTTTATGGAAAAATAGTGCTTGAGTTGTTATTAAATACTGTATTATAATGCATAAAGACAAGAGGACTAATCAAGGTGGCAGAGGCAGCCAAAACTCTGGTATTGCCTACCTTTTGAATGGCTGACTCCATGCCTAAATAATAGTGCTATAATAAAGGGGTCTGTGTGAGAGTTAGAATTAGAGCATTATTTTTAAGGCAAGAAATATATCTTTAAAAGTAGGAGTCATTACTCATATGAATGAATCCAAAATAGCAATTGCAAAGTTTCTACAGATAAAGTGCAGCCTTCAAATTTTCCACCCCTCCTTAAAGTTTGTCTCCACTATATTTCTTCAAGTGATGAGACATCTGATTGAAGAATCAAATATATATTTATACTTCATGGATAGGAACAGACATTCAAATATTCTAAGTCTTTATTGATTAAATCTTTGCAGATTAGTCTAACCTGGCTAGGTTGAACCGGTTTATAATAACATAGACATCCCCTCTGGGCTGAAGAAATGCACGTACCTGCAATGGCTCAGACTAGAAGCCAGGGGGCATTAGAGGAGCCCTAGCTTCCCTTCGATTGTGCTGAGCTGAGGGGAAGCATGACCAGGCCCTGACAGGTCACTCTGATTAGAGAGGGGTTCCCCCCTCCCTCTTGTTGCTCCTGACCAGAACAGCAGGGACTTAATAACAGGGCATATATCAATAAAACTTTTCATTGAACTGATACCTGTGTGTGTGTGTGTGTGTGTGTGTGTGTGTGTGTGTGTGTGTGTGTGTGTGTGTGTGTGTTAGCATTTCATTTTAATTGATGAGAAACATGGATTTTGGGGGGGGATTAATCAGAGAATTCTGGATTTCTTAACAAAGAAGTCAGGATCTCTATGCATAAAATTCTACTGAGAGCAATAAATGTTATATAAATCTTTAATATTCTTGTAGACTTGTAACACCTGTATATAATTTGTAAAATAAATACTAAGGGTAATAAAATTAAGGTATGAGACAATTCTCTTCACTTAAAAAGAGTATATAAAATGTTTCATATGACAAGTCATTAAGTACATTTATAAATAAGTTTTTTCAAAATGTCTATGCTAATGGACTAAGGTAGACAACAATATTTATTACAAACACATATAAATAATCATTAAACCAATGCATATTTTATAGTCATCAGTAAAACTTTGGAGAGCTTGTTACAAAGCTCAATACAAAGTATTTGAAGTAGGAAAAGTCAATTTTCTAATTTCTTAGTAATTCTATGGTACCTTTTTTTTTTTTTTACAGGCATCATTTTTGTATTAATTTGGTCTGATAATTTGTATTAAACTAAAATAATTCTCTTCAAAATAGCCTTCTAATCATCAATAATAATGGGGTCAGTTTTTCCACCTTTTTTGGTGATGAAACAGCTTTTAAAATTAAAAGATGTTTCTTGGGAAATAACATATTTTTTAATATGACTACATGGGGCAAAATTAGGCTCAGTATATTTCAGTCATCAAAACATAAGTACTTATTACTTCATAATAGTTACATTTATTTTTATATATCTGTAGGTTTGGTATGTTTACATACAGTTTTACTTTTAGTCATTGCTGCAATCTGAGTGACATAAGTCCACCACAAAGTACTGTAAATAAGTGAAGCTTTGCTGTGTACTTAGAGGTAAGCCAGTTTAAAAAGAAATGAGCTGCCCCTCAATGTGAAGAAAAATGTATTACAAATGCTGATATTAAAGTACATAACTCATAAGGAAGAATCCATGCATCACTACAGCTGGGGACTGACTGGCTAAGCAGCAGCTCTGTAGAAAAGAAGCTGGGGGTTACCATGGGCAATACACTGGATATGAGTCAGTAGTGTGTCCTTGTTCCCAAGAAGGCTAACAGCACACTGGGCTGCATTAGTAGGAGCACTCCCAGCAGATTAAGGGAAGTGATTATTCTGCTCTATTCTGCACTCATGACTCCACATTCGGAGTACTGTGTCCAGTTTTGGACCTCCCACTTTGGAAAGGATGTGGAAAAGTTGGAGAGAGTCCAGAAGAGGGCAACAAAAATGGTTCAGGGGCTGGGGCACATGACTTCTAAGGATAAGTTAAGGGAACTGGGTTCATTTAGTCTGCAGAAGAGAAGACTGACAAGAGATTTGATAGCATACTTTAACTACCTGAAGGGTGGTTCCAAAGAGGATGGAGCTAGACTGTTCTCAGTGGTGACATGTGACAGAACAAGGAACAATGGTTTCAAGTTGCAGCAAAGGAAGTTTAAGTTCGATAGTAGGAAAAACTCTCTCACTAGGAGAGTAGTGAAACACTGGAACAGATTATCCAGAGAGGTTGTGGAATCTCCATCCTTAAAAGTTTTTAAGACCTGGCTAGACAAATCCTTGGCGGGGATGATCTACTTGGGAGTGGTCCTGCCTTGAGCAGGGAGTTAGACTAGATGACCACCTAAGGTCCCTTTCAACCCTAATATTCTATGATTATGTGATTTTAAGTAGATGTTTCTATTAGGGAATCTAATTCTGTAGCTTGGTAATGAGGCAGTTTCCTGGGATAATTCTGTAGCTTGGTAATGAGGCAGTTTCCTGGGTTCCTGGGTTTTGGTGTCTTCTACTAGGAATAGTTCTATATTTTAAAGAATAACTATTTAATAAAAAATAATGAACAGCACTGCGCCCATGACTCTTGAATGTTTGGCAGAACAGTTTCTATAGGAAAGGTGGAATGTATCCAGGCTATTCCTTGGAAGTTAGGCACTATTCTGGAAAGTGGAGGTGTGGGTCAGCATCCTAGCAATCTAAGGAAGATTAAGAATCCAGATCGCTCATTCCCTAGCTGAGTTCTCTAGGTTATAGTACAGAAAGTATGTACTATGACTGGTCATTCAGTAGGGTCCCAAAGCCAGGTGCTCAGCACTTTAAATTGAATTAATGATCCTTTGAGTGTTATTCATCACTTCCTTCGTATACTGTGGTTCCCAAGATATCAGTAGTGCTTAATATTAAGCCCCAAGTCAAAAGCCTGAACTCCAAGGTTGTGTTCCAATGTCCATGCATTTGTGTTTCTCAAGGGACAACTAGCAGCAAGACATGTTTGTGCTGCTGCAGGTTGCACCAAGTAAATGTCGCTGCATACATGCTCTGGAAAATGGCAAATTTCCCTGATTGGCATTTGTGGAGCTTGGCTGGCACCTAGAGTGTGGCTCTGGCTGGCCAGGCTCCAGTTTTGGGTGGCACATGCTGTTGCTATGTGCACCACACTGCTTTATTTCTCTTCACATTTTTTTAGATCCCAGATTTCCCCATATCTAATTTTGCCGCTGCACTAAAAATATCCAGTACAGTGAACCAATTCAAATATGTCATGAGGCACCACAAAGCACATCTTCCCACTCATGGAGGTGTGACCCAAGGGTGAATAAGAATTCAGACACAACACAGTCCCAAGAATTGGTTAGTTATAGCAGTCTCTCTGCTTAGCATCAAGATGATTGGATTTGCTACTGAAAGCAGGTTAAAACTCTCCAATGAATGCAGGATTATCTTTGATGCCAAATCCTGTAGTTTTGTGTCAGTCAGACACCTAATATTTAGGCGTAGTATCACCTAAGTAAAGGTACCTATGAGACACATTTAGATGATAGCCTTAAAGTTTCCATAACACTACTGGTATTGCCAGACAATTCGTTTTGTGACTATGTGACCCCTATGAGTTCCAAGACATATCTCATAACTTTTTTTGTAAGAGACATAGGTATGAAGAGGTTCCTGCCCCACCCCCCTTTTTTTTCATTGAACAAAAGGGGTCAATATTAGGTCTTCTTTTATTTAGTTTCAGGTGTGCAGGGGTATGACTTTAGGTCCAGAAAGTAATGAGATGGTCTGGAAAATAGGTTAGTACCAGAGGCCATTTGCAAGCACCCAGAGGGCAAAAAGCAGTGATCCAAAGCAGGCTTGAAGCCACTTTTATTTTCACTTAATCGCTGGATTAGTTTAGAGCTAGTCTAGCCAAGGTGCAATAATACTAATTTATTCTGCCTTCACAGAGGTTGAAGGGGCTGGAAGCTGACACAAAGAAACACTGAGTGCATCTACACATGTGCTTTAACGTGCACTAGCTTATTCTAAAGCACATTAAAGCGTCCCCAAAAAAGCAAAACAGTGTGCTTTCAATAATTAAAACATTAAAATAGGTTAATGCACCTTTTTCTACTACCTCACAATGAAGGTACTAAATCTAATGCATATTAACAAAATTAAAATATTAACAAAAGCATGTTAATGAATGCGCATATGTGCCCAGTGTATAGTTTTGGTTCTGATTCTATAAGTCTATAATACACTATACGATTTTGAAATTTAGATTATAAAATCAGACTTTATTCTCTGAACTGTTCATTGATCACCTTTTTATGGAAGGACTTTGAGGTCCTTGTCTTCTAAGAATAGTACAAGAAAAAAATATATAACAACTTGTTTTCTACTTGATTATGGAAAACTCTATATTGCTAAACCATATAGGCAATGAATGAAACAAAATTATATGAACCAGATATGACAGTACTACTATGTAATACTGAGGTGGTAGAAATAAATGAATCTAAGAATATATTTGACAAATTCCTTAGAATCTTAGTACATGCTGAAATATTTTTCTGAATAAAGACTTTGAATAGTTCCATTTGAAACAATGGGTGGGGTGGCAAAAATAAGAGTCTATTTTATTTGCATCTGAGGGCATGTCTACACATGCATTAATGCACCTTTGCTACTGTGCATTAAGTTTAGTACTCTAATATGAGACACAACATAAATGCACAGTAGCAAAGGCTAACCGTCTTTTTTGTGATGCTGTAGACTAATTGTACTGTACATTAGCTCATTAGCATGGCTTTTCACATGAAATGCTAATGCACAGTAGAATTCATCTACTGAGCATTGTCTTTTGTAGACACACCCTGAATCAACATAAAGTTATACTTGACTTTTTTTAATTTGTTTGCTTGTTTATTGTTTTGTTGTTGTTTTCTAGGTAAAATAAACTGCCATTATAGATAGATTTCTAACACAATTTGAAAGTGATTATTATAGTATCTAGAGTCTAACATTTGTTGACTCACTTAATATTTCAAACATTGCCTATAAACATGACAAACAATGTTTTTTCTGAGATAATATAGGAAATCTCATTGTATGGCTATTTGACATAGAGAGCTTTATTTGTCAGTTGCAGTCTTTATTTTAGCTCCTTCAGCATTATATTTCAGCTACAACAAGTTTCATCCTCCAAATCCTGTAGTGTTACATGTGCCTTTTGAAAATGCCTGCCTAACTCAACTTAAAGCTACTTGCTCAATGAGCTCAGCTACATCCAATAACCAACTTTTATCAGACGTGCAGGCTTCAAAACACCTGACATGGACCTTGATTTCCCAGGTGACGCTTGAAACACTACAAGATTTCAAATCAACAGCAAACATGCTGCAACAGCATCTGAATGAGAAAACTAGTTTCCTTGCCAAAGACTCATGAATACTTTAGAGAACAGAAAGTGCAGGTTGCTGTTGTTATTTTTCCTAGAGAATATCAAGCATAATACCTTTAATAAAATGTCAGTTTGGAGAAGAAGTTCTCTTCATTCCACCATGGCATAGGAAAATATAAACTGCATTTCCATAGGGGGTATACGCCATTTGAAATGTACTGGTTTATAACAAAGAGGCTTCATTTTTAATTCATCAAATACCTTCATCCAAGCAAATCTCCTTTTAGCAAACACAGTAAATATGCTGATTTGTATTCAGTGCAAGGGTAATTCATGTTTTAATATTAATTCATCCAGTTTGTACTCATGAACAGTGCTAGAATACATTTACCAGAGGTGCCTCTGAAAAGCAAATTAAGCTTGTTGTACAATTTTGTTGGAGTACAGGTTATCCTCCTGGAGGCTGTACTTTGGTTTATTTTCTTACAGGAGTGGAAGAGAGGTGGGGGAAGTGCAAGGTTTTTGGAGGAATTCCACATCAAGACCATCTGCAGTATTATTCAATCAATACTCTCAGAACTGTATTTATTTAGTTTTATTCAGATTTACAATCCATTCCTTGTAAGTAATAGATGACTTTCCCTAAAGGTTTTGGCTATGGCTATGTTTGTACCTGCATAGGCACAAGGTAGCTGGCAAAGCAAGGTACTGCAAACTTTAGTATATAAGATTTGTTGATCCAGGCGTTCAAGTTTTCTACACTGGAAAAAAAACTAATCCCTTTTTTAATAGTGTATAATAAACTTAATTCTTATTTCAGAATTTGTTCCTCTGAAACCTTGATAAACTAGGTATGACAGTAGATCATCTTGCTCTTTTGATTTTGTTTCTAATACAATACTGTTGAAATCTATTTAGCAAGTTATTAGAATTTAATTGGAAAATTATGCTCCAATTAAACGCTGCATGCAAGCAAATTAAAGAAATACCAGTTTGCCATTAAGAAGCATAAGCTATTAATAATTCGAGCTCTGTAAAATATTTATGCCTAATATCAAGCTCTTAGGTTTGAGACGGAGTATTTCACAGACCTCAGCCTATCCTCTCAGGGACTTAGTAAAGTCTGGCTAAGAATATTTTCACAGCTGGAAAACTGACAAGCTTTTTTCCTCATCTAACCATTCTTCTGTGGATGTATCGTCACTCTGCAAACAAAGATACTTAAAGTCTTGTTATTTTGAATTGTGATTCCTGAGTGTTCATATATGGTTTTTTTCAGGAATATCTATTATATAACAACTATGGGCACTCAGGAATGTCTATTGTATGTTAAAATCACACCCAACCCTAATTAAATAAATTTTCAAATGTAGGTGAGACATAAGAGAAGAGGAGGCATTCATTCACACAACAACCAGGGAGGAAAGGAACAGCTTAGTAACTTGACTTTTGCATCTGTAGTCTTGGGAACTTTTCAGACTTATTTTAGTATAATATTGTAGTTTGGGTTACATTTCTAGGAGTATGACGAATATAAATGTTATCTTTTATTCACAAAAGATTCAACAGTGACGGGGGTGCAAGGGGAAGGGGCTTCGAGTCAAAACACAAAAGTATTTAATGTAATTACCCAAAATGCAGGTGTAAGTATCCAGAAATTTGAACAATTCAGGCAGAAAGCCTTATTTGATTGTGTAGTGAGCTGTATGGATGAGAGAGAAACAACATGAAGTTCAGATACCAATAGAAGACACTAATTCTGAACACTAACACAAAAATAAGGGTTGTACAACCCTACAGAGAGAATGTGAGAGCTATAGATGCTGGTTGCAAGAGGCTTGGGTTTATGAGCAATAGGAGACTATTGTATGACCCCACCTGTGTTAAAAGAAAGAACATTTTGTACATCCTTTATAACTTATCTGGAATGCATCAGAGAGATGTGACTCCCTTATCAGCTTTATCTCCTAATTGAAACAACAATTATTTGGCTATGCATTTTGGTCAAATGGGAAAGACTCTTTGGTAGGATATAAACATGAAACAGGATGATCTTCATGACTTCTAATAAATCTACATTAATTTTGGTGAAAATTCTTTGTTGCAAGCAAAACAAATATAAAACAACATTCTTCAGTCAGAAATTAATCATGACCTTATTAACTAAATACTACCCTGTCTTCCTTCAAACTTTCATCTTTTTTGCTCTTCCTAACAGCCATTTCTGTAGCTCTTTCCTTAATGGCCTACATAGGAAGGGAAAAGCAACTCCAGTGATAGATTCCAAATCTCTGTTATTTTGAAGTATATGCAAAATAGTGAATTACAATGGAGTAACTTCATTGTAAACTAACTAGAAGGCTAGGTGCAGAAATTATGCATAAACTAGTAAGTGATCAGAAACAAATTTAAAACTGTAACAAAATAGAAGTTCAGTGTAGATAACTTTCAAAATGGCTAAAACTGGTTTCAGATAAACCAGGTTGGATATAGTATCAGACTTCACTGATTTAGGTCACACCGATATGTGGGACTTCTGTACAAGACCTCTTCCTGGTTCAAGTCAACCCACAGTCCTCCAGCATCCCAGGATGCTTTGCAGTCCCAGGATATGCTGCCTGCTCCAATGGAGCAGGGAGAGCCTTGCCCCTCTTCTCTTTAGCCTGTTTCCTGCCTGCATGTATCAGCCCATAGAGACCAGGAACAGATCCCAGACCCTACTAGTCAGAGTCTACATAGCACATGGGGGGAGAAAAAAGCCCCTGTGATAAAGGTTTTTTAACCAACAGCAGACACTCCCCACCTTTCCCAGTTGCAGATTTGTTCAGCAGGTGATACAGAAGCGAGGGAGATGAAGTCCTCCTGGCTGGGTACCTGCCCTGGATGCCTGCACCTGAAGCAAATAGGAGCTACAAAGTGGGAGTGGAGAATTCCCATTGGCTCCCCAGGGCTGCCTGAGGAGGCCAGGCTAGCTGGTTCCCCCAAGGTGAGACAGCACCTGGACAAGGGATCCTTAACTCCCTGTGGGGGGACAGCAAGGTGTTGGGGAGTCTCGTCTGGGTTGGAAATGGCCAGCAGTCTGGGAGATGTCCCCTAGTATCGCCTGCCTACTGGCCTGTCTGTCCCAATTGAGAACTGAACTTCAGTTCAGTTGTTTCTCAGTTCAACCTGTGCAGATTAAAGGAAGATGCCTAGACTGAATCAATTCTGCCTCAGGCTTCTTCACATTTGTTATATATCTGATATGTGGTGGGAAGTGGTGCTGGCTCCTACGTTGGGGATCTTTAAGAGGAAGCTTGACACTTACCTAGCTGGGACCATATGAGTCCAGTATTCTCTCTTGTCCAGGGCAGGGGGTCAGATTTGATGATCTACTTTGGTCATTTCTGACTCTACATCTATGATTCTATGAATCTATGTCAACAAAGCCCAGACATTTTTTTTTTTTTACTAGTTGACCTACTATGTGTTTTCATTAGTGAGACTGTGCTATGCTTTTTAACTCAATTTAATTAGTAAGAATATGGACAGAGAAAATTAAAAATAAAGTATCAGTATTCTAACCCTACATATGGACAGGTCTTATTTTCAACTCTTCTGTTGAGTTAATGCAGAAAATAGGTCTATGAAATACTCTGTCTGCATAAGGTTCACTTACACTTGTCCTAATATAGTACTTCAACAACTAGAGAACTGAAAGAGGATAATTTGATTGTCAAAATGTACTTAATGTCACCTGTAAGTACTTTGAATGGTGCTAGGATAAGAGAAGTTTGCTGATCCTTTTTTCACTCTGAGAATACATTATCCAAATACAAGATAATAGAATAAGAGATCATTAAGGGACTTAAACTTTTACAAATATATTTTCTTTATTGTAACAAAATAAATTGAAAATTGGTGTAATGGTTTTCTTTGTATGTGGAGAAAAAACATGTCTAAAATTTCCATTAGCGCTAATGCTCTCAGGGTTACATGCCTAAATTTTCAGTAAGATATATATCAATGCTTAAAAAAACAAAGATTGTTTGTTTTGTAAAAATAATCCAGCAAGTTCAGGTGCTGATATATAATATTGATATTGCAATGTTCAGCAATTCTGTTGAGTAAAATTTAATTGTATATCATTATAATAATTACACCAGTATAAAGATTATTTGATCTGGTAATTTTTATTATCTGTCCATATTGCATAGATATGTATTATTAATACAAAGAACGTTCTGAACATGAAGGTTTATAGTATCAGCCCTTCAGGCTTTTTTGATATATGCCCAAAAGCATCCTTTGTCCAATAAGGCTACATAAGAACTTTACGTAAATAAGGATTGTTCTGTATACTGCTAACTAATAGCACTTCTGATTTAATAAAAGGCCACAAAAATAACTGAAAACTTGTACCCAGTGAAAAGATGTGATTATCCCTTCCTTTTCTGGGAATTTATTTTCTGTGCATCAAGAGTTAAATCCACACAATTAAACATTGGTTTAGTGAAATCTACATTCTGAAGTTGCTAACATTGAATCAAGTTCACAAGGGACCTGCTGCTTTACATGCCTAAGACCATCATTTATATCTTTAAAATTCTTGACCAGCTATTATGTCATCCTGGAAGCATTTGGATCTGATAGCGGAGACCTCAACCATGTATTTTTTTCTGTTTTTTTAACAAAACAGAAGTAGGGAATGCTAATTTTAGGGGTTTTAATGAAAACAAATGAATAAAAAAAAAAATCAATAAAGTATCAATAAGGCTTGGAGAAAGACTATTTCCTAAAATTTTATATATATATGACCCAATATAGAGCACACAAGCAATTTCCTTCAGTATTCCAGAAAACAGTAACACTGAAAAGAACTGAGAGAGAATTTTATATAAACAGTTGAAACTGAACTCCTAAGATGTGTCCAGACTAGTGTGCACATGCCTCTTGCCCCACCTCAAACCCTTTTGAAGCAGGGCAACAGGCACATGAGGGAACAAAAAAAAAATGTTTTCCGCATTGCAAACTGGATATCCAGGGGTCTAAACAACTTGAAGTTTAAAGAAGTGGAGCCTGGCTGGGCCCAGACTGTACACGTATGAAACCAGAGGCTGGGTCCTCAATGGAGACACTTTGGCTGCCAACTTCAGCACTTGGGCTCTGATGCTGGTGAGTAAGGGGTTACGGGGCTGGAGAAGGGGAGAAAGGACCATGGGGGGACCCCTAATGACCCTGCCCACTCCCCCAGACCTCCAACCCCTGCCGTGGCCAGACCTTCCCCCTGCCAGCCCCCCCCAGGCCCTGACCTCTGCCAGAGCTGGCCCTTCCCCCAGCCAGCCCCACCGAAGCCCCCAACCCCTCCAGCAGCCGGCCCTTCCCGCCACCAGCTCCACTGAGGCCCCTAACCCTTGCCGCAACTGCCCCTCCCCGAGGCCCCCAACCCTTGCCATGACAGGTCCCTCCCCCTGCCAGCCCCCTCAAGACCCCTCCCCCTGCCATGGCTGGGCCTTCCCCTAACCAGCCCCCCTTGAAGCCCCTGCCCCCTGCAGCGGCTGGCCCCTCCCCCTGCCAGCTCCCCTGAGGCTCCCAAGCCCTGCTTCAGCTGGCCTCTCCCTCCACCAGCCTCCCCAAAACCCTGCCCCAGCTGGCTTCTCCCCCCACCAGCCCCTCCTGAGGTCCCAGACACCTGCCTTGGCCAGACTCATCCCCCCAGACCCCCTGTATGCATGGATGTCTTGAGTGCTAAAAGCTTGGCAGAATGACAACAACTCCAATCAGAAGCAAGACTTAGGTAGGTACAGACATTATACCTTTTGCTGGTATAAGTGATTAGAAGCTGGTCTATATCCAAAACAGAATAGAATTTCAGAACACAAATCCAGTCTATATCCATAATAGAACAGAATTTTGGCATACATAGATTGGTTTAAAAATGGCAAAACTTGATCTAAGATTCTCCCCTTCTCCCTCCACCCTGTCAAGGGTAAGTATGTATACTGTTCTAAACTACACTGCTTATAAAAAAAAACAAAACACGCAACTTACATCAATTCTGCCTCAGGCTTTTTGACTGTCTGTACCTAGGCTTATTGAAGTCAAGAACCTGAGTCAAGTCAGAAAGTCAAGAAAGCTGAGAACAACAGGAAAATTCAAGAATGATAGACTGAGTAGGACAAAGCCAAAGAAATCTAAAAAACTGTTCACAATCATGAGATGCTCAGTTTCATGAGTGCAATGAAGTTATCTGCGAGCATGGTACCCAAAACCTTCCCCTTTCAGGTCCAAGGATGGAACAACACTCTTTAAAAAAAGTCCACCATCAATGCATGTTTCAATGATGGAGAAAATTTGCCACTACTGATTTAGTTTTTTCCCCTAAATTGTATCTTTGATTATAACATCAAGACCCCAAATAAACTTGTTTTTTATCAAGCTGTTATCATCCCTATCCTTTTGTATGGGTGTGAAACTTGGATGACGTGTCAGTAAGGATGAATGTAGGCTGTATCACATGCTCACTTTTGAAGTACAATGCTTCCTATTGAAAGAATTATCCTTGCTGTTTAGAAATAGAATGCAGTCATTCACAAAAAGTCAATACTTTCAAGATTTAACATTTTAACAGATTTTAGTATATTTATCAAGGCGTAAACACAGAATTGTCTTCCAGTTGTAAGTAAATTCCCAGAACCAATATGTCCTGAGTGGTGTAATATGGTTCATTCTTTGATCCACACAATTCAATCAATAGAACTATGATTACGTTATTTCATACTGTTTTTCCAAACAAAAATAGATTAGTTCAATTTTGTAATGTTGAATATTGCATCTGATGCTTTGATGATCCTAATATTTTCTAGAAATATTGGCTTTATTTTTTAATTTAAAAGTATAACATATTTATCAATTCATTAACTAAAAATCAGCAGGACATATATTTCCAATAGTTCTAAACTATCAAATGAGGTATACAAGAGTACAACAGAAGTTATTATCTTTTAGCCTGATTCTAATGTTAAGTAAAATGTTGTAACATAAATATAAGGAACTGACACATCAAATGACACCTAATATTCATAAGGCTCTTTTGGTATTTGGTATTTGGATAGAAGATGATCCCATTCAATGCAAATATTTGCAATGAATGATCCTATAGGTCACCTAGCATCTTCGAAACCTGTGATATTTTAAACATTCTCCTTTGAAAGCAGCTAATCTAGTCTGCTCTGGTATCAGTATAGCTACTGTATCTGCCTGATATCTGTTAACACAAGTGAAATGGACAGACTTTTTAAATGTTTATTGTAAAACAAACACACAAACAAACTTTTCATTTTATTTCTTCAAACCGAAACACTGCTTGACCATACTAGGAATATGTATCCTATTGTTGATATTAAGAAATGCTATTGGTGATTTCTGTTAAGATTTTCAGAGGAATTATAATACTTTGTGACTAAGGTTGCCAAATCAGAAATCATAACTAGATCTACAAGAGGTGAATCCCATTTTTGAAGTATTAACAGTTATGACCAAGGATCCTGGTCACCCCAATTAAAAAAAATCATCATTTTTCAGGTTCAAAAGAAGTAACCCCAAATCCATATTTTTCCATGATTAAAATGAAACACTATTATAGCACTAAGAGGGGTGAGGAGTAGGCATGATTACTCAGTGAATACAGTATTTTCATCTAGTCTGTATTTCCTTTTCTTTCTTTTTTTTTTTTTACTAAGAATGTTGTGGGAGACAGTGTCATACACTTAGCTAAAGTCAGGTGTATCACATCCACTGCTGACCCACCTCCTCTCAATCCAGAGAGACTGTCAGCTTATCATGGAAGGAAATCAGGTTGATCAGGCAAGACTTGATCATAGTAAATCCATGCTGGCTGTTCCTGGGACCTTGCCTGACTGCCACAAGTTCTCAAAGAAGATAGCCAATGGTTCTGAAATTACCTCAGGTCATTATTGATGTTGTTATTTTGCTTTCTTGGCATTGCCTGGCTTCAATTGGCACTTGAAATATTATTAAAGACAAAAAGAAAGTCTTTCTTTTCCCCCTACAGCATGTCATGTGCAACCGCTAACAGGAAATCCTATAACCGGAAAAAAATATTGTCAGATATAGTGGTCAAATTGTGCTAAATTCACTTTAAGTTTTATAATATATACATAAACATTCAAACTATAGAAGTATTCCAATCACACTTCAGAATGATTTAAATATTGGTCATCTTTGTTTATTAAATGCTATGATGGTTTTTACTCTGTGAAAAGGAAGCAGCAAAGGAACAATAGCAAAGATACCCAATCAAAATTCAGCACTGCACATAACGTGCAAAAATATTTAAAGTAGTGTTATTTACTAGGGTCCACCAGTTATGTAATTAGGAGTAGGTGAGCCCTTGTGCTGAATTAGATGAGGTGGGGGGCTCAGGACTAAGATGGAGTGTTCCCAAAATCTTCTCTATTTACCATGAATACTGCATGCCCTTGGAGGCTTGTGGGGCACAGTGACTGCCCACAGGAGGCAATGGTGTTGGCAGCGGGGACATGGCAGCAGGGAGAGGGGAGCTCCTGCAGGCAGCCATGGCAGTCTTGGTAGCAGAGGCGAGCCCAGTGGAGAGCTCCCATAGGCGGCCAAGGCAGTGTCAGTAGTGTGGAGGCCGGGGGGGGGAGAGAGGGGGTAGCAGCATCGGTAGTGGTTTTTGCAGGGGGTGTGCTGCCAAACTCAGGAGGTGCATATGTTGCCAATGCTGTAAACTCTTTCTCAGCAGCATTCTTTTGGTTGCTTCAGTCCTCTCTACTATGAGCTCAGGTTTCTTTGCAGTCCTTTTTTGCCATTTAATATCCTTAACGGCCATCTCTGGATAGATAATCTGGGACACATAGTGGTGTGTCTATGCAAATGAGCCCACAGGGAGGGATGGGGTGGGAGGGAGGAGAAAGGATTGGCAGACACTTCCATCACAGCAAGTAGAGGAGAGTACAGGAGTGTCCACCGTGTTTGAGAAATACTGACTCAGGATGCAGATCTTACTAGTTACACCTCTGCTGCTCACTATAGTATGCCCAGATTCACAAATTCAGATAATATGTGCTGCTAGAATGACATCTGAGCCTAAGTATAACAATGAAAAAAAAGGCATGTATACCATTACCCCTCAGCTTGCATATAGGCACATGTATACCGTGGAATGTGAATCGTATTACTTTCAAGGTCAAATAAAAACCTGTTAAAATTGAATGGATAAAGTTAGCTGTATTAGGCTAGAAGGCACATTTTGAAAATATAGTCAGAGCTATCTAGAAAATAACAAAGTGTAATAAATAATTTAAAAATAAATTGCATTTATATTTTTAATTTAATTACAGAAAAATGTTGCAGAATACAATATAATCTTAAGCATACAGGCAGAGTGTTTGCTTACCCTACTATACCATGTTACTAACAAGACTTACTGATTGAATTGAAAATGAAACAGCCAACATTTATTTAAATTAATATAAAAACAGACTTTATGTTCTGTTCTATAGTACCAAGAGGAAAGCAAGCACTTATTACTTAGAGAGGTAATGCTGAACGGTACTGATTACTACTGTCACTGAACAATCGACTTCATGGAAGTTTCTGGCTGAAATAACAAATTACAATATGACTTAAATATTTACTAAGATTGATTATATTCTTAGAGCTGAATAGTAGTACAGATATCACTGGTTAATAATGAAAAAGCATTTGTAAAAATAGCCTTTCAGGTTTACCAGTTAAGTAGGTAGTGTAGCAATTCTAAATGTTACTATTTTCAAGGCTTCTGGAAAGTATACATGACAGAACTTTTCTTCCTAATTAGTATTAAGAAACACAGAAAATTTCCACATGCCATCTATTATCTCTTACAGTACCCTATGGTTTAACAATGTGCAATAATATAAATTGCACTGGGATTGTCCTATAGAGGGAAATTTTAGCTTGCATCCTATTAAATTAGGATAATATATGAAAGTGAAGTACTATATTTTTTATAGTAGAAATTAAAATATTGAGGCATATCTGGAAGCGAGGATCTGCATGAGAAATTATGATAACGAGCATTGCAAAATATATGTTTTATGTATTTCTGTGTACATAATGCATTGGTTAAATTAACCTCAACGCAGCACAGATCTGCGTGCCATATAAATCTCACTGTATCTCTCAAAGTAAGCAAAAACAAAAAAGCTGAGTCCTAAATAATATTTAACACTAAAATACTGAAAATACTATGAGAAGCAATAGGTAGATTTAACTTTTAAAATTTATATTTGTTTTTCATTGGCGGCAAACCCTACTGCCATAGTTTAATCACCTACAAACTGTGCATTATAAACTTTATGTAATATTTTCAGAACACTAAGATCCTCAAATTAAGATTTACATAAATAGCCATTGCCATCAAGGGGCCGTGGAAATCAGTGATCATAGTTGCAACTTAGACTTTTCCTCTCCCTATCTTTTCAAATTGCATTCTTCAAATTTGCTATGATATGCCTGTGATACATGGGACCACTTGAACCAGTAGGATGTTGTTTTTTCTTTCACCAGTCTATCCAGTCAAAGGATAAAATCTTTTATTACTGCCTGAGTTTGTCACATTTCTGACTCCTATGGTGATTGTATTGCCCACCCAGCTCTCTTGGTGATAAAGGGCACCGACAACTTCATTAAACCTTCCCATTACATATGTTGTAAACCATTTAAACAATTTGTGACAAGTATATGATATTTTCTGCACATACTGCATCTTCCACATTTGTCTATGGTTCCATTCATTTTCAAAACACAGTATCCCCAACATGACGTGTGAAGACTGATACTGTGAAGATGTAATAAGGGCTTAGATTGACTTAAGTAGGCTGTTTTTAGCTGCTTAAGAATTGTCTACAGTAATGAAGCCCTAGCCATGGTACCAAGAGACTTAAATACACCCTGCCCATGCCCCACCCACCCACGTTCATAGGCATAATCCAAACCCAGAGGTACAACAGCAGGATCACTCCAGGTTCATACCTCTGTGGTCTCCAGTGTATCTGAGAGAAGCTGCAGAAAATGAACCCAGAGCAGGCCTTCTGGCCTGCTCCCAGGTTTGGAAAGTAGGCATATTTAAGGACCTTGGTGGCAGGACTTGTTTCCATCACATTGCTAGGGGTGACAGGTCTTAAAATGTTGCTGTATTTGTAGCTTTCCTGAAGAGACAGTAGGTCAATGATTTCTTAAGAGTCATCATTTCTTACAGCTTGGCCCTTTTTGATAACAGTAGTGCATTGCCATGATCATTGTTATCATCACCTTAATCATTTCCTTTTCCTGATTATAAGAAATGCCGTCCTCTCCTCTCAAAGTCACCTCCTTGGTTGTGCTGCAAAGTGGACTTTGTAACAGAGAACAGTGGAAGAGTAAAAATAAACTTGTAGAATGAAATTTCACAGAGATGTACCAAAAATCTACAGTAAAAATAGCTGTAAGATTGCTAAAGGAATTAGTAAACTACAGATGGATATAAACAACACAGTTGCAAGACAAGGATCTAAAAGAGAAACACCTAATCTATTCTGTATGGCTCAGGGTGTTACAGGGATTGGAAATCAGCAGGTATGAAAATCAATCTTCCTCACAAGTCAAAACAGTGTTTCTGAAATTGAAACCAACAATCATAAAATAAATATTGAAAAAACAAACAAACTATGCATTATCTGCTGTATTTTAAGAATAGTTCAAAATATCAAAACAAAACAAACCAGTCCAGGAAACCTACCAATAAATCACAATGAACTCTTCCTGTAGGTTTCTATAGCGCAGTATATTCCTACTGACATCAATGAGATGATTCACATAAATCAAATTAAGGTCATACTTAATTGGCATGTGGTTTGTTTGGGATTAAATCCCTTTTGTCTTTTGAATAGCTCATTAAATAACAAAGACCATATTTGTAATCTGTAGAGATCAAAATCTGCTACAATAAGCTTGTTTAGCTATTGTCTTTTTTTTTTTAAATTTGAACAATTATTGATCAGGTATGCTTTTACAACTGTCAATGCTGAAAAATAAATGGAGGTAATTATGCTTTAGTCTCATCTCTGAAAACATTATCTATCCTTATTTCAGCAGATCCTACATGGTTTACATAGTTTTTGTTTGTAAGTTTCATTTTTTAATCAAGGTGTGTTTCCATTTATCAAATAAAGTTAACATATTACAGCTTCTCATTATGTGTCTAGGGATTATCTTGAATCAAATTATGTTTTCTATATTGCCCATAAATATTTTTCTAGGCTATTGGATTATGTCTGAAAGCTTAAAATAGCCATCAGAGATATATAATAAAATCTATAAATGGGAAGTATAATTGTTTCTGCTACATATTAACTTGGTAGCAAAGCTGCATTTGTAGAGAAAATATATCAAACATTTTCAAAGGAAAAAAAGACACACATATTACAAATATATACAAGTATATTATATATAAATAAAAATGTTAATATGTCTGAATAGTAATTTCATTAATTTATTTCATCCCTATGTGTATGAATGAAAAAAAAATACATCAGCTCCAAGGACCTGGCTCAAAGTATATGGAAATTCTGTGATTTTGGAAAAGTACTGAATTACAAAACATCCATTTGCATGTAATCAGTTTGTGTTTTATTTTTCCCCAGTGTGGCTTGAGATTCTGATGCATATCTTCTTTGCAGAGGTACTTTTTTATAACATTTAATGTCATATGCAGAAATACACCCTTCCGGCTTAGGACTGAGGTAGAATCAATTTCAGAAGAGAATAAGGGTATTCAACTTTTTGGAATGGATTAAAACAGTAGAAAAGAATCAGAGTAGAACAGCTACCTTTATTATTCTTAGAAGAAAATCATTGCTTCTCTTTATTTTGTTTCTGGAACATGGCAAAAAATGTAAGTGACAGCAAACCATAGTAAAACTTGCTTGGCACCATACAGTTTGCTGAGAATTTATGGTCAGCACCCTTGTATAGTTAAACACGTCTGAAGAAACCATCAACATAGAGCTTGATTAAGCTCAAATCCTTAATGCTTGCAATAATTATGTATTCAAAACAGATGAAGGTAAAAGCTTTCTTGCTGGGTGCAGAAGCAGGTATGTTCATGAAGAGTAATAGAGATGGGACTCAGAAATATTTTCTGTACTTATTATTTTCTTGTGTATCTACTGCTTATTTATAAAATAACTGTAAAAAAGTGTTTTATAGAAAGATAATTATGATCTGTGATTAAAGAAGTTTACAGTTTAATAGCCTTATGCTTCATTTTGACCCACATGAACAAACTTTACAGCACTCTGTTGAAGTTCATGGGACTTTTCACCGGTGCAGGTCTACCTCAGTGCATAAAGGCCTTAGGGCCCAATGTTGAGAAGACTGAGACCCACACATTTAGTTATGCACTTTTCTAAGAATCATGGTATAAGGAGATGCATAGATATACATTTGAAACTGCTTCAGAAGAGCAGGTAGAACCACAGGGTGCATCTACACAAGCACTTTACTTAAGAGTTGACTAATTAGCTCTACAATAAAATGTCACTATCTGCAGTAAATTACTTAACTCCACTGCAGGATAAGTACTGTGTTCTTTCTAGCTAGTGTTAGGTTAGTCTAAGTATAACATCTGCATGTGCCATAAGTAGTGCCTAGGTTTTATGAATCTTGACTCTCTAGTACAGTCCACTTCCCTGAGTTAGAGGCCCAGACCCTAATGGTACACAGGACGAGCCTGGCACCTTAGGAATGGATCTACAAAGACCAACATTCTAACTAGAGAGCTGCCTATCCTAGCCAATGAGTCATTCTGAGGAGAGGGTCAAGATACCTTAACTCTTCAATGATCTGAGATAAGAACCACTGGACCTGAGCGTACTTAGCCTCTCTTGTTTGACTGGATTAGAGTGTTTGACTGGAGTGTTCTGGTTTAAATGGATTAGAGATTTATCAGGAAAGTGATCTAATGTGATCTGTAATGTAGTGAAAGAGCTTTAACAGGAAAGAATGAGGCCTGGTACCCAGAACCTGCTTCAGTGGCTATTTACTTATAATCTAATATCAGTGTAATGTTGAAAATATACATGGCAATCATGGGCACACTCTGTGGCCACAAGGCTGCAGAGTGATGCTCTCTATTGCTCAATTCTTTTTTATTCAAAGTAAAGTAAAACTACAGCAGAGCTTGAAAGTCCCCTAAACACGCTATAGGAATTTGATTAGGGCAGTGTCCTGGGAGATGAGTTTTTGAATATGCTAACTGAGGAAATAATTAAATTTAGGCCTTCTGCATCTTGAAAAACTATTCTACTCATTAAGCTACTCAAAGAACATTGGAGTAGACAGATAGGACAAGGAATGAGAAGGGAAGGGAACAGATGACACTACTCCCACTTCCAGACTTTCTGGTTCAGTGGTCAGTTAAGTAGTTATGCTCTAAGGGCTTTGTTCCACTTTGCATTTTGAGCTGCTCAATTGTTGACTGGCATTAGTGACAGCACAAGTTTGGGACAGTTGCACCTTAAGGTTAGGGGGAAAAAAACCTTCTTTTATTGTTCTCCACCTGCACAATTGTGACTTGCCACTAAAGTGCTGTCAAGCAGGGGCCTGACTAGGAGCTAAAGCTCTGAGTTGCCACTACAGGGCTAGTGAGCCACAACAGACTTCTATCCCTGCTCTAGGTGTGGAAGTGAGAGAAATGGAGGTGGGGGAGGAGGAGAGACATGAAGCTGAGAGGACGAGAAGTAATGGGATGTAGGTGGGTAATAACCAGGGATCCTGGTTTTCTCTGATAAAAAAAAAAATCCCCATTTTTTGGGTTAAAAAAGTAACCCAAAAGCCACTAATATATAGATGGATATATATAGTGGTATTTCATTTTGATCATGGGAAAATGTAGATTTGGGGTTACTTTTTTAAACCAAAACCTGGGGATTTTTTTTTTTTTAATTAGAGAAAACCAGGATTCCTGGTAATGACAAGGGAGGTGGAAAGGAAATGGGAGTTGGGGAAGGGTGGTTAAATGAGGGAAGTCAGTCACTGAAGGATAAAATAAAAGTTTAAAAATGTACAAAGAAACAAAGAGGGAGTAAATTAAATAAGGTCTCATGTTTTAATAAAGTGGGATTTGGGATTGGGGTGTGGGGGATGTGAGCCAGTCTTCTGTACCATCTCTATAGAAGACTGAATAATTTCTATAGTTTTAATATCAATAATCATAAAGCTATGTATTGGGAGTCCTAGGATTTAAAGATTTCTTAAAGTCTGTTGATGCCCTCAAATTATAGCCCCCTCAAAAAAACCCTGCTCTTCTAACTCCCAAGCAATCACTAAAAAAAAACACCCTAGAAAATCATAAGTATGAAAATAAAGAATGCACACTTGATAATGGAATGTAAGTACTAATACTGGATATCCAAATATCATGTAACATATGCAAATATTCTTTCTGTTCATAGATAAGGCCCAAAGGTATTGACATTTTATGTTTTTCTGGTTGAGAGAGGAGGAAAGAAATCCTAGAACAAGCATAATTCTAAGAAAACTAAAAGCCTTTGAAACAAATGATGTAGATAACCAATTTTGCTATAAGGTATATGCATTTTTAATTGGTTTATATCCTAGATTTTTAAGAAGTGATGCTTATAGCATAGTTTTTAGTAATTACTGTCTTTCTTTGTTTGAAACTTTCAAATTCATATTTCTCCACAATGCGTAAGCCAAATGTTTGAAAGCTTAGCATCTCAGAAGTTTTCCTTCTTTGCTTTCTTTCTTTCTTGATGAATAATTGTTTTAATTAATCTTCTACTGGAAAGTGTATGTGGTTATACTTTGCATATGTTATCATGCTAGGCTTGATCTAAATACAATTCACAATGCCAAGAAGATAATTAGATAGGAAAAATAATCACATTATATACATGCTTCAACAACAAAATGAGAGTGTTTACAGTGTTAATTAAAAGAATCACCTACAACATTATGCATACAACTTTCCAGATTATTAGTATACATTAAGTTCAGGATGTCATTGATACACTCACTTCTGTGATGTGTGTGTGTGTGGTAGGTAATTGCTGTCTTTCCCATGTAAATGCCTGGATAAAATATTATTTGGACTGTCATTAAAATTAAGATGATACTGAAGAGCAGAACAGGTCTCGAAAATTTCTCCTTAGACATTCATTTATGAGGATAAAAGGAAAAATGGTCACATTTGAGTTACATTAATTTGGTAATATGCTCATTAACTTATTCCATCATGATTTCAAAACAAAGTAGAAAATGATTTGCCTCCTTCACAAATGAGTTTTCTGGATTTTTTTTTTTCTTAGAACCAAATGTTCAAGAGTATCCACATCTGAATTATAACTAGAGAGCTACCCAAATCACTATTGCATAGATTTTGTGGAAATCATGAAATTGGACAATTTCTATGAAATTTGGTGGTGGGGAAAAACTTACAAAATATAAAATGCTGGCTCCTCATTGGGAACCAGCCATGCAGCCTGCCCTGGGGAAAAGCAGAGAGGGAGGCAGCGGGAATGAAGGTGAGCAGGCAAGATGGCTGTCACCCCACCCCTCGCTGCTGGTTAGCTGAGATGGCTGTCTGTTGTGTGGACCCACTCCCGTCCAACAATCAGTGGTGAGGTGTGGGGCCACATGTCATATTGCCCTCTCAGCCAGTCATATAACAGACAGACCTCTCCACCAATCAGTAGCAGAGGGTGGGGACACCAGGACTTGGCCAATCAGAGGCATAGGGTGGAGAGACCAGGCCATGATAAGCTCCTGAAAATGGTAGCCAGACCTTTGATATGCCCGTGAAATTGACTGTCTGCCTCTTCAAGGTGGGTAGGCCCCTAATTATAGCCTATTATTTTACAGATACAAGTCTCAATTTGCTTGCAACCTGTTTGTAAGAAACTAAATTCTGGCTTAACTCAAAAATGTATTGATCTAGACAGTACCTGTGGTTCCTCCTCATTCCTCACATTCCTGCTATTGCTGTGTCTGGCCATGATAAGCAATATAGCTGTTCAACATGTATCATGCAAGACACAAGGATTACTTAGTGTAATGGACCAACTGCACAGCTGAGATAGAAATGTGTTTGAATTCAAGCTAGGTGAACTAAAAGATAGTGCTGCACAGCACAGTTTGAAGAGTGAGGATGAGAAATTCCCAGAACTATTGGACAAACAGCAGAAGAAATGAAGTTGATTACTGGGAAATCAAGTCCTATAAAAAGGACTTTTTGCTATAAAAAGGGAGGATGGTCATTCTCACTTTTCATGTGTGGGAAGAATTTAAGAATCCGGTAGATTATAATGTGCCATAAAAAGCAATATTAGTGTTAAAGCTGATGTTCATAGTGTCCAGAGAGCTTATGAATTTTTGTTCCCCAGTTTGCCTTTTAGAAGTATTAGATAGATTTCCCTTGAGCATGATAAGATCGTGAGGTCTGAAAGGAAGTGTTGTTCTCTAACAGTGAAATGTGTTCCTAACAGTGTATATGCATCTCTGTCCTTTATATTTTTCCTGTGAGGGTTCAGTCTGGTGCATAATTTCATTTAGTTAATTGGATTTGGTGAATTGATATATCACATTTTGGGAAACTCATGTGTAGGAACAGTGGATTCCAATTTTTGGGGGGGAGAGAGGAGTGTTGTTTTTAGTAACAGTGAAGATGTGTTGAGAAGTTAAGGATTTTTTGCTAATACACAGCTGTATCTTTTGGCTGTATATATTTTTCTTCTGATAAGTTAGGCAAGGGGATTGTTTAAAACCCAGAAGCAGAGCTGCTGGGAGTATTTGTGTTAAGGTTTGATCTTTGTCAAGTATAGGCTGTAGTTGTTTAATGATTCTTCTGATACCATCCCACGTTGGAATGCAAGTCACCACCAGGGACTTTGGGGAGGGCTTTCTTTTTGTATTGCAGCAGGTTATATATTATGATATTTATAGCACTGAAAAGGACTCATGTTGTGTATGGCCATTCACAAGGCACTAAGAAGAGCTTGTTTCCATATTTTAGGTAATATGTGAATAAATAGCATAGAATTGGAAAATTCATTGCCTGATAGGGCCTAAGATAGTGTGATCATCTGATGGCATAGGCCAAGCCAGGCATACTATATGTAGTAACAGACTACTTTTTAGTGGAGGAACATTTTATTTGTTTGTTTGCTTTTTCATGCTTCTGTATAAACTGTTGTCAAGAGATGGTTTCAGAGGTTATTTGAGAGCTGCAGACTCCAAAGAAAATTAAGGCAGCAGCTTAGTAGCAGAAAAAATACCAGAAAGGGAATATATGGAAATGGAGTCATAAGGCCGAACTGATAATGTCTTCTGCCATTCTCTTCCATGTAGAGTGTACCTGGACCAGGACTCAGTGATGGGACTTCATTGCAATACAATTACAGAATAACTAACAAAGGGCTTGGTACCCTTCCATGTCTGGAGCTCTCTGAAGAACCTGAGTACCAGAACACCTGTGACTGATCCCCTGTGCCACATGTCATGGCATAAGAATATGTTGCAAATCTGTTAGTTATTAGTTTGGCTTTGCATTATTAGTACTTTGAGGTTTATTTACAGCTTCTGCTAAAACAGGACAGTAAAATGAACAGTAAAAAGCAGATGAGAGAAAATAACAGCATTTATATAATTTATACTTGTTCCTAAGGGCATGAGATATGATTGCCCATTCTACCACAAAATTAAACATAGTATGTGATGGTATAAAAAGATAAAAATAAAGCAGTGGAAATAAAACAAAGCAGGGCAATGTCATCTGTTTTGTCCCTAATTCTTTGTGCCAGTAGTACAAATACAGCTAAAGAGTATAGGATAGGATCCAAATTCTGAGAGAGATGCTGGATTTTGTTGGGGGGTTCCTATCATTAGTTCAGCATCCAAAAAATTTCCCAATAACAGAGAAATCCATTTCCCTCTTATTACTTCACAAGCAAAAAGGCCCCCACAAAGGACAATTTAAGCCAACTGATTTTTCCCACAAGAACATTTTTCATCTGAACATGGGGTCCAATACCACCTGCCCATGACAACTGTGCAAGAATTTAAGGTGAATCTCAGTCTAGTAATTGCCTCTTGTTGTTTGTAGTTTTCCACCATGGAAAGGTAGGTTTCTAGGCCAAATAAGTGTTTCATTAATCCTAAAAATCAGTTGTTCAAGGCAATCTCACTGCCAGAATATTTGTCTGCATGTTGGCATTTTTAATTATTAAACGTGTCACATTACAAATGTAGAGGTAATGTTGGGTCAGCAACTCTCAGTAATATTTCCCAGGTCATTTGTCTGGAGGAAAATATAGATGTTATTTACAATCGCAAGTAACAGTGTATGTAGAAAAGGAAAGGTTTCTAGAATTCTATTATGAGGGTATTGGTAGGCATAAAAGGTCTAATTTTCATCCAGAGTTCACCATTGAGATAAGATACTCACATGAATCAGTCTAGTCTCCGAGTGCATGACCCACCCCCCTCAGTAGAATTAGGTAGAAATAAAAAAAGACACCTTGAAAAGTCATTAGAAATCTTTTTTTAAGTGGACAATAAGGTCAGCACCCCAAAGTTACACTCCAAACAATAAACTGAACTTTACCTTAGGTTCTGGCAGTTATAGACTAAAAGGTCTATAAATCTATCTTCCGCCCATCTTGTAAAAGGATAAACACTCTACCCAAAGCTTGTTTTATTCTAGTGTTGAATTTTTTATTGAATTCAGTTTAACGTTTTTCTAAAATAGATTACAAGATATTTAAGAGACACTACCTTTCCTTTTCTATAAAAACACAAAGTTGTTTCCTCATACTGTTCACAAAAAGCAATATGTCAGATATAGCGGTGTTGATTCCAAGCTATTTGGGGTGAAGTATTGCTTAAAAACACCTAATAAACTTTGTGGCTTATTTGGAATCATGTCATTATTAATGTGTTATCTGCAATAAAGCAAGACAGGGATACGGTCATTCAATATCATGAATTCATGGAATTGATTCCCACTTAGAACTCCATTTAAATCATTCAGGATTAAATTAAAAAGTAGTAGATCAAGCAAACATCCTGTCTTTGTTGGGAAATTACTGAACAGGGAACCCCCAACCCCATAATGAAGTTTAGATGCTGTTTTTAATAGTAAGTAATAATTAACTATTAGAGACCTTTATCCATTGGTGTAATTTCAGCTCCCCTAATTTTTATCTGCCGATGGAGTTAAAAGCTCCCTTTAGATATATGATGGGTGCGTACAAATGATTTGTCTTTTTTTTTTTTTAATATTTAAATGTCAAATAGTGCAGCCCTAAGCAATGGTCCATATAGGAATAGCCTTCTCTGGAAACAGCCTGCTTTTCTCCCAAAATAATAATTTTCATAATCTGTATCCAGAGATGAAAAGGCAAGTCTCCCAAATATTTGGTCTGGAATACACATAAGACATATGATACACATAAGGGAAATATGATATAGCATCTCTATTTTGTCACCATTTTCAAACATTAAGACTAACATATTTGGCTTCAGATAAATTACTTCTAAAATAATTATATTAAATACTGGACACAATCAGTCAATGGATTCCTTGAAGATAATCAAGAACATGGGCCTTTCCATGTCTCAGTAAGTTTATATATGATCTTACTCCATTTCAGAGGTGAGATAATGATTTTCTTGTAGTTTAACATAAACTTTCCTTCAGCTAGGATCTACCAGGTACTTCACTATCTGAAAACAGGACCTATGTATCTTCAGAGAGATATGCATCTGCAATTAAGCTGTATTTTTTGTCCCTTTTCTTATACTTTACCAATTTTTTTTTTATTTTTATTCTTCTTCCTTGCAGTTCCCAGTTCCCCCCATAGCCTTCATAGTATCATAGTATCATAGTATCTAGAGTCGGAAGGGACCTGGGCAGATCATCTAGTCCGACCCCCTGCCTTGGCAGGAAAGAGCACCGGGGT
>JAGPOW010003316.1:74528816-74565928 GCA_030014935.1 Caiman crocodilus
GTTCTTGGGAGGTCTGAGGCCTCTGAAACCCCTGCCAATTGGTCGGGGGTGTTGGGGCGGGTTGTTAGAGGGGTCACACCACCACCCTGCAGCATGAGGTGTTGGGCTTTGAGGGTCTGCCTGGGTTGTCCTTCTCATGTCATGAACCATGTGGTGCTGGTGTCACACACCACATGATTGGGGTCAGGGGCAGAGTTGCTGATGTCATGCACCACGTAACTGGGGTCAGGGGAGGAGTTGCTGATGTCACACACCACGTGACCGGGCTCAGGGGCGGAGTTACTGATGTCACGCACCACGTGACCGGGGTCAGGGGGTGGAGTTGGTGACGTCACATGCCATAAAAGGGGAGAGTGGGCGGTGCGAAGGGGGCGGGACCAGAAGTCCCACCCACCTGTCACATTTGCATTGAAGGGCAGAGAGCCTATATACTACTGCAGGGTCTTGTTACACATGCACCCACCATTCCTATTCTCACCATTTCAAGAAAAAAAGTAAATTAACAGGAATGGATACTGCTACATCATTATGCCATTCTTTTATATATAGTCTTCATATTCATGGAGTACCTGAGACCTTTAGCTTTGCTTGAAAGAGCTTCAGAGAACCAGAAGTTGATATAGGGCATCTCAAAGCTTCCAGGATTTCTGCTATGGGACTTCAAGTTTGGAGGGCCTGACTGTAATTGGGGCAACACTCCCAGCTCCATACTTCACCTAAATGAGGTTTCTCAGGGTTTTAAAGTTCCTTGATGCAGACCTGGGAGCCAAATTCTTTTTAGATCCAGGGCTTCTAGCATCCCTGCTTCCCATGAGTCTTCTAAGTTTGACGGAGAGCTGAACCGTAAGTAGCAAAGAAACCAAGGAGGTTTGGAGCTTGCACTACTACTCGTTTTTGTTTAGAAGATTGAAATAAAATGCCTCAGTTATTTTCATAAAATTTTTCTCTTCTATGGAAAATTTAAAAATATAATCTATCTTTTATACCAAAGCACATTTTTTTTCCCATAGACCAAAAACTCTATATATAGGTCTTCTGTCCGCATGATACTGACCAGAGGGAAAGAAAGACTAAAGAGAATCATAAAATGGAAAAGTAGGGATGGAAGGGACCTCTGGAGGTCATCTAATCCAAACCCCTTCCTGTATCATCCCTATCAAACTATCCAAAGCAAATCCTTATCTATCCTGTTGAGACTGAAGTTTAAAATTTTGATTTTCAGAGAACTAATTAATTCCCTTTCAATTTCTCATAGATATCTGTAAGCCTATGCCTCAGAACAAGTATTTGCTATGCATTTCACAAGTTAGCAACAATATTTTCTTAAGAAATAGACCTAGGAAACCAGCATTTCATAAGTTTGTCCTGTTATAAACAAGAGCTAAATAACACTAAGTATTGGCATCTCAAACCACAGTATATGAAGATACTGAAATACCTTATTCAATTATTTAAAACATGATTTTAATCCACAATAGCTAAAAACCTGTGTTTCTTTTATCAGTTCTATAAATTCTAAGTATATGTCTATCTTTTGTGGCTATGGCTATGCTTTTTGTCTTATCTTCCATTTACATAATGTAAAATATCTTTTTGCACATAATTAACCATGCTTTTAAGGCTAATGGGAGAATATGCCTGCCCTCACTAAATGTATTCTCTGAAATATTTTAATTGTTCTGGATTGAGTAGGAGTTATTTAATAGAGATTCTTATTTATATAGCGGAGAAAGGAAGATATAAAAATGAATTAGAAAAAGGATATTAATTACTTTTAAAAGTCATTATAGGGTATTCAAGGAACTAGTATTGAATGTTAGTGAAATGCCATTAAAATTACCTGAGACATTAATTGCATCTTTAGTTCTTTAAAGTAATGTAATGGTGACAAGCTTGAATCGAAAGGCACACCACCTTATACAGCATGTGAAGGGAAACATTCAAATACCTAATACTTACATAGGTTACTTGGGAAAAGACAGAAGATCATGTGAAACAAAAGTATGTTATATTTTCCACAAGTAATTTAATTTGTTGCTATATAGAGTAATTCTGTGTTTGGACAGAGAACCACACCAATTTTTTTTTTTTTGGTGTTTGGTCCCCAAATAAAAATGTGTAGACCTGAATTAAGCGACTACATTTCTTCTGAATGTTTGTTAGAGGAATGGATTCACAATAGCCTGTACTTCATCCATAAAAATGCAGGAGAAAGGACACTTCTGAATTCTAACCCCTCAATGAGACTAAGTCATCTATTGGTAAGCTCATTTGGGCTTGTCTATTCAGCCTTGCTTCTTCAGCAGCAGGTCCTGGCACCCAGGGGATCCTAGATACCTTTTATATCAGTTGACCACACAAGTTTACAGGCAGAAGGTCACCAAACCCAGAAGGTCACCATTAAGATCATTCTGAGCTTGTCTCCCTATGTGGAGTTTGGAGCCCTTGCTCTGACAAGCCTCAGTGTGGTCACTCAAAATAAGCCCACTACAGCAGATTTTATCATTTTGCAAATACAATTTCAATGCAGCCTTTAACAATGGTCCAGGGTGTAACTTTATTCTACAGGGAGTACATTCCTTAAGGGTTGAAAAGTATAAACTATAAAATGCAAAACGCCAGGGTAAAGTGAGACAGATGAAATATAAAAATGCACTGTAAGAAATATATAAACATGTAATGTGAGGTAGTGAGGATCAAAGGCTTCAGGGGACAGTGAGTGAGTTAGGTTAACACCAGGATATATTTACCGTCTTTGAAGTGGATAGTTTAGTTATTTTATTTTCTTTAGTGACACAGATGTAATTTATGGATTTCTCCTACAGAAAGCCACATCAGCTTTCTGGCTTGCTTTGAGCCTTGGCACACCCATGCAATAAGTGTTAGGTCTCTGACAATACTCAGAAGGAAAAAGAAATGCACAAATTGGGGAGTGCAAGCAAAAAGGGGCTTCTTGTTACTCCTCAGAGGTCTTGGGTACAGAGATGTTTGTTTTGTGGCTCCTAACAGGGCTTAAGTATGCAGTAGGTGCTGAGACCCTTAACCTTGCCAAAATGTTTATGGTCATGCATAATGACAGAACTTTAGCTGCCAAAGTACTAGAGATTAGGCAGGAACTTTGGATTGTGCTCTTGATGGTAAGGACCTAAATTTTCCTTAAGTATTTCTGTGGATTATAGTGAATAGGTTCATGTTCATGTAACCCCATCACTATTAACTACATTTTTGGTTTCAGACTGACATCCATTTGACCTAATTTCTGGGAATTATATTTTTCCAGTATATTACAGAAAAGATTGAATCTGACCTCTGGCCTTCAGCCCCCGAAGGAAATATCTTTCCTGAACCTGACAAATATATCCATTAAGATACAATGTCCTATCTTCCCACGCTAACAAACAGTCATCATTTAGACTGTTCATTTTGACAGCCTACTCAGACATCTCCCCAGACCTGCTGCTCAATTATTAGAAATGGAGTTGTTTACTTCACTGTAATGCATGTGTAGACCATGATCAGAGCTGGCTGGGACATGAGGGTGCTATAGAGTGGGGACTGCCTCATGGCTAGCACCTTACTATAGGACCCTTGTACCGTGGCCAACCCTTCCATAGCACGTAGGGCTGCTCTGACCCTGCTCAGGGCTGCCCAGCATGTCCATCCTGAAAATGAAAAAGAATTAGTGCATTGCCATTTCCCATCCTACCTAATATACTGTCTCAAAACTATGTAGACTAACCCTTAAAATACATAAATTAAAGTGTGAATATGTATTTTCTCATTTAGAAGTAAAGCAGTTTTTAGTTTGCTTCAGTTTAGTCTGGATGCATGAAAACCTTCAACCAGGGTTGTAGTGCAATTAGAGGCATTAATTACAATTTTGGTTAATTCACTTGAACTCCCAGTGCACATAATCTCACTTCATATAACAGGACTGGTTCAGCCTGGCACAGGATAGTGAGTTCTGGCAGGTCACTGGGTCAAATGAGAGATCATAATTTAGCACAGACTCCCCGAAGCAGGTTACACAGGGTCAGAACACTCTGTCTGTCTTATGGGAACTCTGAAGCCTAGAAAAAAATGAATTCTTTCTTGTAACTTTCAAAGAAATAGTCTAACCTCCACAGAATCATACAAAAGAAGGCTTGGAAAGGACCTTATGAGATCATCTTCTCCAACCCCCTGCTCAAGGCAGGATCATCTATGTCCAAACAAGTCCATGTTGAACCTATTTGGAAACCTACACAATCAATCCTACCACATATTTACAAGGCACATGAACCAAAGACACCAAGAGCACCCTAATCTGCCACATGTAAATGGGGTACAAGAACTGTCACTATTATGCTGCTGCAAGGATCTTTAAGATGCACTTGAAAACTACAAGGATGAAGACCATGTCCCTCACAACAGAGGAAGGCAAAAACCCCCACAGCATAACTTTTACCAAATAAAACACTTCTGATAACCACATTTAATTTTAGCTGTTGTAAATGAAAGAGAAAAATTTAATGTATAGAAAATATTAACAAAAGAACTGAAGAAATACAATTAGTCACCTTCACTTTTTGTAACCTCTTATTTATTCTTGTGGATTAGAAAAAATGCTAATTCCTTAAATCAATGCAGGCTATAAAATCAAGTTCAGATAAAATGATACAGAATCTGCTGTTGGTTGTGGTGGCATACTTGTGGAAGATTCTACCAAAGTCAAAGAACTGTGGCATATTTAAATAGATAAGATGAGAACAAAAATGCCTTAAAGATTTGTAGAATACTTGAAAATTTATTTTTACTGTGGGATTAAGGATATGGAAGTCTGGAAGGAAAATAAATGATTAAGGCCTACACTTCAAAGTACAAGCTAGAAAATTATCATTTCTAGTTTGAAAACACTACGCATGCAACAAATATGTTTCTGTCTTTCCCTCTCTTCTGGATGTAATGTAAGTCTGTTCTAATGAAATGCAAGGGCTTCCTGATTTGATGTACTACTAAGCTTGCAGCCAACTTGGTCAATCTGCATTAAAGAAGGCAGACAATAGAGCTGCATTAGATTTTGACCACAGAATGAAGATAAATGGCTTTGTATGTTTCATAAGGGAACTGTGGGATGCAAATGTGGTGGTAAGTAGTATGTAGTATGTGGTCAGTACCAAAAATGACAAGAAATAAATCTGAATGTTCAATTTGTTTTTAAGATATGCTACATAGGCTGTGTGATTTCAGATCAATGGATAGTGAAATGAATGCTAATGTAGGTCACTTAGAACTTTTCTAGTATAGATAAAACTTTATACCATCAACCAGGCCAAACCATAGTGATAAACAGGGAATCCTTGTTTTCTCTGATTTAAAAAAAATACCAAAACAAAACAACCCAGTTTTGGGGTAAAAAAGTAACCCAAAATACAGATTTGTCCATGAACAAGATGAAACCACTATATATGTGTACATATGTATATATGTGTGTATGTATATGTACAAAACAATGTGTGTGTGTGTGTGTGTGTGTAGTACACTACACACATATATATGTACTATATATATGGTTTCACATACAGAATTTCTCAGCCTTCAGAAGCAAACAGGCTGCCTAACAAACAATTTATATACATATATATGTGTGTGTGTGTGTATAAATCCGCCCCTACCATAGGACAAGTCATGCACAGCATTTCCATTCAGCAAGACATTCTATTTATACAAATAAATTGTTTGTTAGACAACCTGTTTGCTTCTGAAGGCTGAGAAACTGTATGTGAGACCCAGGCTCTTAAAAATCAATTAACCCCTGCTGCCCATCCTAAAGCATTCTAATGCATATGCATACACACACACACAAGTATTCAGTGTGTGTGTGTGTTTTAGGTTACCTTTTTAAACTCAAAAATTGGGGATTTTTTTATCAGAAAAATCTAGGATCCCTGGTGATAAATCAGAATATATCTCAGGTATTTGTATCTAGGGTTGAATTAGATGCCCAAATTACTGAGCTACAAAACTAAACTTTGCAAAAGCTTCCTACATTTTTACCGAAATTTTCACCTAATATTTTCAAGTTTCACATAAAAGGCTGATCATGAGGGCTTTTGTTTTTTTCTGATAAAATATCCCCAATTTTTTGCTTTAAAAAAGTAGCCCCAAATCCACACTTTTTCTGGGATTAAAATGAAACACCACTATAAATATACCTATTTATTAGTGGAGTTTCATTTTAATCATGGAGAAATGTAAATTTTGGGTTACTTTTTTATCTGAAATTTGGGGATTTTTTTTTCCAAGAAAACCAGAATCCCTGCTGCTAACTCAACATTCAGTCAAAACAACTGTCATATGCCTGAAAACAAAAGTCTTTATTATATATCAGTATGGTGACATTTTTGGACTTTATCAGTTTCTGGATTTTGTAAGCATACTGTTTTCACTGTGCTGAATTATAGAGTAAGAGGATGGGGAAGACAAAAAATGATTTCCTTTTCCACTATGGACTTCTAGCAACAGTCTCTTAAGAATGACCCTTGCAATTTAAGATATGGAGAACACATGCTGGGGGTGCCTACACAAGGTGCTTTACTGCACATTAGACTAATGCACAATAAAGCATCCCCGTTTTTACGTGTGCAGCAATTACAGCACAGTAGATTAATATAATGTGCCATTTTCTAGTACCAGTAGATACAGAGACTAGAAAAAGGTGCATTAAATTAATGCAACGAAGTGCACATGTAGACACTGACTAGGAGCAAATTGCTCCTTGTCAGCCCAGGCAGCAGGGAGCCACAGGTTAGCCCCAAGCTGCAGGAGGCAGTTAATGAACTGGGGACCGCCCCAAGCCACAGGGAGCTGTGCCCAGGCCTGACCTCCTCCCCATGCCCTCTGCCAAGCAAGGGCTGCCCTTAGTGCCCTCTTCCAGCCCAGAATGGCACTAGGGGGAGTCAGGAACTTCCCTTGGCTGCTGGGGGTGGGGTGGGGAGAGAGCAGCTCCAAGCCACCCAGATTGGCAGAGGGCATGGAGGTGGGGGTGGGTCAGTCCTGGGCACCTGCCTCCCAGAGTAGCTCTGAGCCAGGTGGATCTGTGTAATGTTAAGGGTGCTACTGGATACAATGTTGTAGCATCCAGCCCCATTGCAAGAGTATATAGTTGTTGAAGATTTGCATAGGGCTTTCTAGCTACATTACTGTATTTTTCTATCCAAGAATGATGGAAAACTTCCTGCAATTTCTAAATAATGACCTGATTTGTCTTTTTTCTTTTACTGGTTAGCCTACAGTGTCTGGATTCAGCAGGCTGACCCATGACAGAGGACAGGGGCAGAATCCAGGTTTTGGTGAATCATGGTGCTTCACTGGAGGGATCACTGCACCCTGCTCCCAGACTCCCTCCTCCTCCTCTGTGCTGTGGGAGACTCTGGTAATGTTAAAATGCCCCCAAAGTACATAGGAATCCCTCCCCTTTCCCTCTGTGATAAAAAGCACACCCTGCCTTTTACTGTTTTCCTAAGAAGTGGAAGCTTCAAAGCTGATCCTATCTGCTCCAGCAAGAAGCAGGGCTGAGCTGAGAACAGCAACAATAGCAGCAAAAGTAGGCAAGTGTGTTCCCTCTTCCCATTTCTGCTCTTGGGGGACAGAGCAGGGTGGGGGAACCCATGGGAAATCCAAAATTTTGAAATGAGGTGTGTGCAAGCAGTGACCTGCTCTGCAGGGTGGCCTTCCTACTCACAACACAGCAGCATTGGCAGACCACACTGCACATGTGGAAGTATTTTGTAAAGTTCTTCAAGCATGTAAGAATCTTCTCACCCCACTCTTCTCTGTGCATAGGGGCGCATCCCATTCCATGCCCTGCCTTTCCTTCCCCTGTCTCCCACCTGCTGCTGCAGCTGTCCCCAGTTGATCTGGAGGTAGGGACTTAAGATCCACTCTTGCTCTGCTGCAGCTGGGCTGCAGTTGGAACTAGACTTGGCTAAAGGCAGCAACAGGGTCAGCAAGGAGGATCCCTTCCTCTGCATCTGTTCACAGGCTGAAAGGGAACACAGAGGATCTACCCACTCTACCAAGCTTGACTTCCCACAGAGTGTGGCTGAAGTGGTCAGGAGAAACTCTGGAGCTCTCCCTGAGCCCCTACATCCTGGGACAGCTAGAGACATCATCAGCAGAGAGCCAGGGGGTAAGGGAGAGATGTGAAGGAGAGGTACCACTAAGCATAAAGGGGGAAGTGAGGGAGGGTTTATTTTTGCACTAGGAAGATCCTTCCTTGTGACAGAATATGAGTTTCAAGGAATTCCATTCTTCTCTGCTTGCAGGGAGAAGAGAATGTCACTTTTTGTTCCCCAGCCTGAAAATCAGATTCTTAATTGCTTTGGGGACTTAAAACAATTCCACAGCTGCTATTTCCCTAGCACAATTGACGGAAAGGGGTATGCATCTCTATCACTGCAACCCCACTTAGATCTGCCCCTACCATAGGACAAGGCATGCACAGCATTTCCATTCAGCAAGACATTCTATTTATATTGCAGTAGATGAGAATTTTACACAGACTATTTCAAATTAATTTCTTCTTTAAATGAGGTAGTAATTATGATAGAAGAATAATTATTTTCTAAGGTAGTGCGCCCATCTCCTGTTCTGATCCTAAATTCCAAATGAATTAAATGAATTCCAAAATACTTTTCTTGCTGCAGGCAGACAAGGTTGTTTGGGTAAATCTGATATAATTTATTAGACCAATTGGTTGGAAAAATTCTTCTTTGCAAGCTTTTGGGTATAAATATTTTTGCTGTAGAACTTTTGTGCAGTTTGTATGTGTGTATATATTGCATGAGAGCATAGAGACATACAAATACAATAGGCTAGGGTTTTAATTAAAATAATATTTTCCATTCACCTTATATGTGTTCTTGTATTCAAATGTTACAATGTTCTCCCTTGCTTGTTATTTATTTTGTGAACAACGTCCTCACTGCTTCTCCGCCTTTCCCAAGTGTTTCTAAGACTCAGTGAGCAGAAAACATTGGCACAGATTACAACAAGTTATAGTTCATAAACCTATGTTGCTCCCCAAGTGTGATTTGCAACTCCATCTAGATCATAGAAGAAATATTATTATGATCATTTAGCACAGACAACACTGCAGCGTTAGGATGGCATTGTAGTGTTTTTTATTCTACCATGGACAATTTCTATTATAGATCTATACAATATTATTTTCCCGGTATAATCCTATGCTATTGTTTTTCTCTGGCTTTGTTGAAATAAATACTTTCCTAATCTTTTTTTTTGTCCAACACATTTATTTTCATTTTGTCTTTCTCTTTAAGAGATTGTGTAGAGAGAGAAAAACTGAATGAACTGGTAAAAAGTGTATGTACTTACCAATAGGGAATACTGGAAATTTATTCCATTGTATTAAGCTAAAATTTAATAAAAACACTAGGGGCCACACTTGTAGCCATAATGATATTGTGCATTGTGGGATAGAAACCTAGGTTATAAGCCTCCTCATTACATCTCCCACTTCCCAGTGGGAAAGTTCTAGGAAAGTGTCCTAGCTGCAAGGTGATTAAGCAGGCCTAGAGTGTTCACCCCAAGTATTGAAACTAGCCTACTGGGCAGCCTCAATAAAAATCTTACACAAATCAAAAGTATGCAAGCAAAAGGGAACCTACATTTGTAACCTAAGGAGGCAGATTCTGTTCTAGGTGGGAGACAGCCATGGGTTCTGGGCCTGGTACTTATTAATGTTGTGTTATATAGTCACTTCAGTATATATATATATAAACAATATTGGGAACAAAGGCCAGAGCCAAGGGTCATTCCTTGTCATGGCAGTGCATTTATCACTGGGCTACAGAACTGGATTTCTTTTGCCTGCTCTCTCTTTTTACAGATCTTGAACCCTGCGCTTACTCATAAGCTGATGGGAGGTAGAATGAAGATCTATTTCCCAGGTTAGTTACCTAACCTATTGAGGTAAAGATCTTCCTCCTCCCTCTCTATTTTTAAACATATTTTAAATACACTCAAATGGTACCTAGGAGAAGGAATGAGTAGTTACTAAATAGCCTTCCTATCTGTATCTTGACTAGCATGTACATCATTCAGAATGGTTGGTGACACTGAATAAGTAATAAAGTTTCTTTCAGGCTCTTTCCCCCACACCTTTCTTTCTAATGTCTATATTGGTGCCCTCTCTCTAGACTGAATTTTGTTCACATAATGAGCTTCAACTTGGTTTTAAATTCTGCTACCTTCCTTTTTTCTGTTAAGAAAAGCTTTTGTTTAGGTGGTTAAATAACATATCTATTCTACCTGGAATAAATGTTCTGGGAAGTGACCTGAGAGTCACTGGATAAGGCTGCACAGAACACCCACTGCTGAGATGTAACTGCGCAGTCATTTAGTACTTGCATAATCAAGTTATAAAGGACTATGCAGGACCCAGCATTACTGCACAGTAGCATCCCAGCACAGTTGCCTAGTGATGCTTATTGTGCAGTAACGTCGCATCATGGTTCATAGCTGGTGACACTACTGCACAGCAGTAATGAGCTACTGCACAATAGTAACAAGCTACTGTCTATCTTATGTAGACATGGCCACTGGCTCAATATTTCCTCTATATTTAAAACAAGACATACATTTACAAATTCAGATGCCAGAAAACAGGCAATGAGACTGTTTTAAATTCCCCACTTTGTGAGATTAATAAAGCATTCTTTTGGCTTAGAACCAAAAGTACAACATTAAAAATATTGAGAGATCTTTACTAGACAGCTATTCATTCTGTTATGATCTGTAGTTGTAATGGGCAGGTGGTGATCAACCCCATATTCAGAGAGACTATGTTCTTGTAGGAACAATGAGACCAATAACTTAATTCACTATTTTCGGTCTAGTTTGTTTTGTCAATAACTAAGAAGAAAATGGATCTCCTATTAATGGGGCACTTTAAATATTGAGCTAATGAAGAAAAACAATGTGTTTTTCCCTAACTCATGTCTGTCCTATATTCCCTAGGTGTAGTTGCATTACTTGCACAAAGAATAAAGGCCAACATCAAATAGATGTCCCCTGTTCTACTTTATTATCACCTCTTTCATTTAGTCTATTTATATATCATCATATACTATGTTCTGTTTTAATGTTGTTTATACTATATAGCTTACAATCTTATTGTATGCTTTTTAGCAAAATTATAACTTTCTTTCTATTTTGTTATGGTTACATATATTATTTGTATTCTTCATTTTATTGTATTGTTGTAAATAAACATAGACAAATAGACATTTAAATAAACTAGTGTTACTACTGTTTTTTTAAAAGTACCTATCTACCCTAACCATAGGTTCTTCCTGCATACACTTGTGTTATTTCCAGCCATTAGCATTTTTTAAAGCTTGTGATTAATTGGACATGCTCATTTCTGAGGTTTTGGGGGAAGAAAAATCACTTTTCAAATCTTGCTAATTTTCTTTTCCCCAGTCCTAAAATAATTTTTGTGTTTGATTTTACTAAGCTTTTAAGTGAGAGAGAGTGCATAGGAATATTTTTGCAAGGTTCAGATGTAAAAAGATGAAAAAAGGGGTAAAAAGGAAAGAAATTAGTCATTAAAGAAGGTTGACCCAAATGCAAAAATTTAGATTCCCATTTAATTCTCTATAATTCAGACCTATACCTAAATCTTTTCTTTGTTTTTGTCCAGTGGTTCCGCATTTGAAGAATGTCCCAAAATGTAAGAGTCTGCTTTGGTCATCTTCTAGTAGGGATTTATTCAGAGCACTTAAAATTACTTTGGTCATCCTCTATGGGTTTTTGGTCAGTTCCCAATGGCTTAGACGAAGGGGAAGACTTGAGGCTTTATTTACAGCCTAGCTAAAAATGATTGGGGGCAGGGGGGCAGGATATCAACTATTTAGCAATCTTCAACTATCTGAAAAGCTACTGTAGAAACAAGGAAGAACAGTGTTGCAGATGGTAGGATGCAAAGCAATGGCTTCAAATTATAGAAAAGTGGAATTAAATCAGATATGGGAGAGAACTTCCTTACTCTTACAACAGTACATCAATGAAATAGACTTTCCAGGGAAGTTGCAGAATTTTCATCAGAAATTTTCAAAAAAAAATTGGATAAGCACTAGCTAGAGGTGATTTAGGAGAAGTATTCCTGTATTTATGCAGCAGGCTGGACTAGATGGCCTTTAAGGTCCCTTCCAATGCTGTGATTTTATCTGCATTAATCCTAGGCTGGTAGTTCTTCAGAATTTCAGGAGTATTATTGCCATTGGAATGACACAGAGCCCTTTTTAAATTGAGGTTACTGAAGTCAGCCAAGTTTCACTGACTTGTATCAACTAAGGATATAGCCCCCAGAATCAGAGTGTCTATGTTTTAAGCCACCAGTATTCCTGGAGATATGTAATGTTGTTATCAAGTTCATTTCTGTTTTTCTCATTTAAGACACACTGATCCATGTTCACCCAGGCTGAATTTGGGACACTGGTATGCTCTATAAAAATCCTCTGTTACCTCCCACTATTTGCAATGTAACGGTACTATGCGATTAATTTCTGAAACATCATTTTTTCCAACCACTTTTATCTTATATTTCATAGATTCCATAGATTTTTAGGGTCAGAAGGGACCTCAGTAGATCATCGAGTCGGATCCCCAAAAACTCGATGCAGTACTCCATCTGCAACCTTTCTAATGCTACACAGAGGGGAAGTATCACCTCCTTAGATCTGTTAAGCCACTATTAATTTACACACTGCCTCTCGTAGCTGAAACTTGGCAGTACATCAGTGTATTGTAAGTTCAATGACTGACCACACATTTCTGATTTGTTGCTGTTCAGATTACCATTTGGAAACAGTCCTGGTAGATTAAAGTGCAATTAACCATGTCAGTATTGCTTCTGTGTTGCAGCTAATATACTGTATCAGGAAACTTTTTATATTTTGTTTAATCATTACAGGCATCTGTGAAGGAAGGTAAGCAGTTCAAGATTTGCTTTTCTTAATGGAATGTTCTTTTCCTTATTTCATCCTGTTGCTTGGAAGTTATTATTAGAACACTGATTTGCATTCAATAACTTGTGAACATGGAAACACAAACTTGGTTTTCCATAAGGCATGGTAGAGGACATCCTATCTGTATGGTAGATAGCTATACCTGCCCCTGGCACATAAGTGGTAGAAGGTCAGGGCTAACGGGGCTTAGCCCCCCCCAAACATGGGGCAGCAGATAGGGCCACAAGGCAGCCTGGCCTAGTGGCTGCAGCAGGGGTGGGGAGGATCGCATACACAACCTGGCATGTGGATCGCTGGCTGCCCAGCACAACAGGGAAGTACTAGTTGATTTTCTGAAGGGAAAGGGGCTGGGCGGGGGGGAAGATCAAAGCCCCTGTGGTGAGGGAGGGAGCAGGGTACAGGTAGGGGCAGGGGCTTGGGTGAATGGGGCCCTTGTCAAGTCAGGTGGTGGGACAGTCAGAGCCTGGGAGCTTTGTCTAGGCGTGCAACTCCCACCACAGGTTCCCCCCAATCTGTGTGGGGGGCAGAGGTGGCTACTGCTGCACTCTGTGTTTTGTGCCCCACTGCAGCTGCCCTGGGACAGGCACAACACCACATACCTGCTGCCCCTAGGCTGTGCTGCACCCCCTGCCTGCCCAGTGGTGGATCACATGTGGTGTCACACTGCTCTAGAGGCAGTGGCAGCTTCAGTGGGGTGCAAAGTGTTAGGGTGACTATATTTGGAACTTAGGGAGCACTGGATTTGCAGCTGAATAAAGGCATGACCTGTGGCCTAGTGAAGTTGCTGACCACAAGGCAGAATGATATATTAAAAGTATATTGCAAGGTACTTAGGCAAACAGATTTTGTTTATGAATGCTTATGCTAAGCTAGCCATTTGCTTATGCTAAGTAACCATCTTAACTGTGTCTTTGAAATGAGTCTGTGTGAGTCTGCATGCTGTGAATGAGGTGAAGCTTTAGAAATGTGGAAGATGGTACAACACGAGACAGAAAGACAGACTGGAATGTGAAAAATAACACATAATTGGTAACAGAATCCAAGATGAACATATGCAAAAAGGTGAATGGTGATTGGTGAAGAAGCCTCCAGGTTTTGGTCAAAGTCCATTCATTGACCGAAGAGCAGGAGTCAAGGTCCTAGACATGTGCTCACAGCAAAAAGACATGTAAATGAATGAAATGCGTAGGCAATTCCACGCTAATGAAGTAAACAGAGGTGGAGCTTGAGATAGGAGGAGAAATGGGTGGAGCAGGAAGAGGAATGACGGTGGAGTGAATGTTAACTAACCTGAATTAAAGTCTATAAATATGAAAAGAACTATTGTTTGAGGCTGCTTCCCTGGTTTCATGGGCTGTGCATCTGTGAGGGAGCTCACCTGAAGCTGTCTCCATTGTGAATAAAGCAGTTATAATCAATGTGTGCCAGTGTTTGCTCCCTGTCTGTTCTGGCTGATGAGTAACAGGACTCAGCAGCAGTAGCCTCTGCCTCACGCTCAGATCGCATGGGATGTGGTCCCTGAGCCTTCGCGGGGATGCATACAGTGACAGGAGCCCCTCCGCATGGCTGGACAAGCCCCCTGGGATCTGATGGTCCCACTACTCAGCCTGGCTGGGGCCCCATTCATCCTAGTCCTCTGCCTTTGCCTGTGCCCCACTTTCTCCCTCCCCATGGGGGCCTCAATCTGCCCCACTATGCCCTTTCCTCCTCCCCATTCCCCTTCCCTCACAGACTTACCTGCTTGGGGGGGGGGAAGAGTGCATGTGTATGAATGTGTGCATGTGTTCAGCCCCCTCAAAATATTTTTTTTCTCCTTCTGCCTGTGTCCTGGCATGCATTTTGCATAACATCTGTACAACCAAGAGGGAGACTTTCCTGAAAGCCTGTGCAGTGGAGGCCCAAAGGCTCATCAGCTGAGACTACTTCCCAGACAATGAGACTTGAGAAAGCATCACAACTGTTTAGGACATTGTCATAAGAGAGGCCTTAGAAAACTACTTCCAGTAGCACAGAAAGGAAAGAGAACACCATAGTATAAAGACCAAAAAAATGCAAAGAAAAAACAGTTCATTTGATTATAATCCCAAATAACTTTTATTAAACATGTTTAAACAGTCAAATACTGCATTCTCTAGCCTTAGAACAAAGAATTTGGAAAATAATGGTGGGTTGTGTCTGTGGGGATAGGACAGAATGGGAGATGAAAATAAACCCTAGCTTGGATGCTATCTGTTAATTGAGGATTTATTTGAGAGATCACTTTAAGTATTTATCTGTATGTCAGTTCTGTACAAGTGTGCTCATGGTCTTTCTCAATGTACTAGCTACCTCAGTGGTTAATTCATCATTCTATCTTGCCTGAACCCTTCCTTACTTAGCCTCTGGAATACCCCTCTTTACCAGGTCAGAACACCTATTCTCCTGCTCAGGTGAGTACCCTCGTAGCAAGTTTACATGCATGCTTTCTTCATATTCCAAAATATAGAGAATCTCTTGTAATATTTGCTTCACAGGAGTATAGGTTGTGGGTTAAACTCCTCCTGCAAGACCAGAATTGAACCTTAGTTCTCACATCTTGGGAGTGCTTGAAATACCAAGTTAGGGTGTGGGAGAACACTGACATCCACTTTTAATGCTGTTATGTTTTAGAAGAAAAGAGTGAGTCTTGATCATGCGTAATTCTTGAAAGAATGAGATGTTCACTTTTAAGAGAGTGTTTTTGACTGTGCATTCCCAGAGGACAGATTCTTCTGCTTGACACTCATTAAGATGTCTAAGTGTTTGAATGGGATGGGTTTTTTTTCAGATACACCCCTGTCTTCAGACCTTCCTGGCCACAAATCAGTATGCTGGTGGATTTAGATCCCACACACAGAGATTATAATGAGCCTAGGTGCTTAACTTTGGCTTCTGGATTCCATCAAAACCTAAATATTAGGCATAATGCCACTCAATAGTGTCACCGGCTTGTCAACAGATTTTTTGTCTTGTTTTTGGGTAATCACTATTGTTTATTTTTACTCTAAAAATATTATGTATTTAAGAAAATGGCCATAGATTTCTTATCCCTTTTGTAGTACTTTCAATCACTTACACTTAACAATTATTAGACTTTCTATTCATTCCAGAACCACTAGGCTTCAAAAATTGACCCTCAGGGTTTGTAGTAATATAAGATCTGACAACATTCATTTTAAAAATAGGAATTGCAAGCACTTGGTTGACTTTACAGAATTTATTTGGTAACCTCTTTCAAATATCTGGTCTCCTCAACCACACATCTGATTCCCAGGGTTATGATGCAATCTACAATGCACCCAGCAGTCTATTCCAGTATTATGTGATCTGAATGATGACTCGGGTAAAATCTGTAATACACACCATGACTTTCTATGGGTGTTATGTCCTATTTAGCATCCTAAATAAATAACCTTTTATTTTGTTTAGTGTCTTTCAGTTCTCCCACATATTTTATGTAAAGGATGCTATGTGACTCTTCCCTCCCATATATTTTCAAAAAAGATCAAGTAGGAGAAAAAATACTACTAGTTAGCACTGGCAGTTTTTCTGTGTCTTGTATTGCATTATCTGTCATCTATCTTCAACATCTCTTTCTATTACTGGTTAGTTTATACCAACCATTTATCCTCATTTTAACATGCGTAATAAAAAAATTCCTAAAATAATTTGCAGCTTCAGTAGTCCCAAAGGTACTAGATACTTTACCTGCCTTTTTACAAAAACTGTGATTTTGGATATGGGACTATACCTCAAAACAACATAAAAGTCACAATACTCATGTCTTCATTTCATATCTATAAGAATTCTTCCTATGAAGAAACAGTCTGCTTAACTACAGCTCTAAAACTATGAATATAAGGAAGTGCATATATATCGATACACATGTGATAGCCAGATTTTTAATTATTTTCAATCTGTAGATAATTTGTCCTGCTTCTGTCCATTTGTCTTTTTCCCCTAGCTCTGATAACTCATCTCACCTGTTTTCAAGTATTGCAATATTGAAATGAGGTATTGCTAGTATCTGCAAACTAATGAAATATATAACATGGGGTCAAATCTTGTTTGCATCCTTAAAAGATTAGTCACATTAGATTAGGATTATGTTAGAATACCTAGAAAGGGGTAATATTTTTAGACATCCTTTTTAAAACAATGGCAGCCTGAAAAATGAAGCACCCAAAATCACTTGTCATTTGAATATTTGAGCCACTAACTTCCTAGTTGAGCTTTGATGAACTGGACTGGCAAACGGAGTATGTTTTGTCATGGTGTTTTGGTTTACATTGTCAAACATAGTGTAATGGTGTATCCAGGATGGTCCAGGAAACAGGATCGTAGGAAAGTAGGGCTGGAAGGGACCTGTCAAGGTTATCTCTTACATTGTCCTGCTCATGACCAGATTGTCCCTGACGAAATCATCCAAGTGTCTGTCTGACCTGCTCTTGAAAACTGCCAAGGATGTAGATCGATAGTTTTTCCTAATCTCCATCCTAAATTTCCTCTGCTGCAGATAGAGGCTATATCTCCTAATTCTTTCTTTTATGGCCACAGAGAAAAAGCCTATCTCTATCCTCTCTATAATTGCTCTTCAGGCATTTGAAGACTGTTATCAAATCCACTCTCAGTCTTCTCTTCTCCAGAATAATAATCCTAAATCTTTCAGCCTTTCTTCATAAATCCTGTTGCCTAAGCCCCTAAACATTTTTGTCACTCTCCACTGAACTCTTTAGAATCTGTCCATATCCTTATTGAAGTTCAGGACCCTAAACTGGATATAGTACTCCAGTTAATGCCTCACCAGTGCTGAACAAATCAGCATATTGTTGGATTTTTTCAGCAATGGGAACAAACTGTTGATTTATATTCATCTTGTGGTCTACTATAATCTACCCAGATCCTTGCCTGTAGCACTGCAGCCTACTTAGTTTTTCTCCAGTGTATATTTAGTCAGGCACGACTTGCTCTTAACAATTCTGTGCTGGCTGTTCTTGTGAAGCACTTAGAGGAAATGGTGTTATCAATAGATTCCTTGAAGATCTGCTTCAGGATCTTTCCAGGAGTTCAGGTCAGGATGACTGGTCTATAATTCCCAGGATCCTCCTTTTCCTTTTCTTAAAGATTAGTTCTATCTTTGCCCTTTTCCAATCATCCAGGACATCACCTGACATCCATGAGTTTTCGAAGAGAATAACTAATGACTCTGAAAATATCTCAGCCAATCACTGGAGACTGATACAGAGGGAAGGGAGTTGGTGTAGGAGTGGAAGAAGAGTCTTTCCTGCCTGTAGCAGCTTTGGCTGGCTGTAGCAGCCCCATGCCATGGATTCTCAGTGACCTATCCCTGTTTGCTATCCACAAACACACATCTGTGTTACTTCTCTATGGATTAAAATCTTGCAGTAGTGGAGAGGCTGATGTGTTCAAATGATCCTCAAAGGTATGTCACCCAGATTCTCACAGTCTTGGAAGGGTCACCCATGGCAAGCAGGCCTGAGGGGAGTTTCCAAAGAACCCATGGTCCAACCCCAAGTCCTCAACAGTGAATCAGGCAGAAAAGAATATCAGGATATAATGGATGTAAGAATAGGAGAAAGCTGCAGCAAGATGGAATTTTCCTGTTGTCACTGGGCCCACATCTCAACCATGACAAGATTGTGTGACTCCAGTTTACATGCACCAGCTTCCTTACATTAAACAAATTCAGTTGTAGGCTCCTACAACAAGAAATAGCACACTGTCCTGTACCAAAATCCAAAAGCCCTATGTCAATGGACCAATGGTGATGGACATAGGACTCGTGAATCTGGAAGTGTCCATCCTGTAGGTGCTAACTCTGTGAGTGCAATCCAGCAGCTGCTACTGTGACTTAGCAGCCCTATTCAGGATCCCCTCTGTTCATCCCATATGAGGAAGGGCCTAGAAAAGGTGTCCTAAACATAAGCTGTCGTGTCTTCTCTTGACTGGAAACCACATGCAGCAGGATCCCTCCCTCTATGGTTGAAAACATAAGAAGACAATGATTTTCACAACATAAAACATTTGTACCTTGATGGATACCCAAGGCAATGAATGAAAAGGAAGACATGCCATTGTCTCCAGGGAGCTAGTGAGATACAGCTTTGACATTGCAGCTCTGAGTGAGACAAGATGTTTGGATGAGATTCAGCTAAGGGAAGAGAGTGAAGACTGCATATTCTTCTGAAAGGGAAGACCAGCCCAGGACAGGTATGTTTATAGTGTCAGTTTCACCATCAAGAATCAGCTTGTTGGTCAATGCATGGAGTTCCCTTTGTGCATTAATGGACATATTAAGCTCAGTAACAACTAGTCTGCCATCATCATTAATACATATGCCCCAATTCCTGATGCTGACATCAAAGAACAATTCTATGTGAACCTTGACCCTGTACTGGCTAATGCTAACAAGAAGGACAAGAGCATTATCCTTGGTGACTTCAATGCCAGAGTTGGACATCACCTGGAGTTCTGGAGTGGCACCATTAGGAAGGAAGGAGTAGGGAAAATCAAGTTCAATGTCATCCTTCTCTTGAGAAAATACATGTAATATGGTCTTGTTATCATAAACACCATCTTCAGACAGAATGACAAATACAAGACCACCTGGAGACATCCTCACTCAGCTCTTCAGCTATGCTATTGTTGGACCTCAAGAATGAATGGATGTCTGTATGACACAAACCATGCAAAGAACAAACAAATGCTGGACAGATCCATTATGAACACCTGGCTTGCTCCAAACAAGAGCAGTGGAAAGGACTCACAGCACCAAATCTCTTCAGGAGCCAAAGGTCTATAAGGATCTCCAACATTTTCTCCACAAAGCTCTCTGTCCCATCCACAAATGAAGCAATATTGTGGAACTCTGGAAGGGGTTTATAATCACCATCCATATGGTCTATATTTCAGTGAGAATGAAACTGAGATCCAAGCCCTCAATCAGAAAAGGCAGTCTCATTCTATTTGGCTTAATGAGATCTTGTCTTAGCAGAAGAAGAATAAGGATTAACCTCCTCAAACACAAAGCTGAAGGGAGTTTACAGAAAATCAAAAATCATTGATTGCAAGATAAAGTCCAGGAGATCCGGCTCTGTGTTGACAAACATGATTTGCCTACCTTCTGCTAGGCAATGAAAACCATCTACAACCCACATTTCTATGGTCCTACTTTCCTGTGATGCAGAATGGCTTGATGCTTCTCAGAGACAAATATTCTATCCAAGATAGATAGAAATAATACTTTGAGACACTCTTGAACCATGATTGAACTTGTGGATACGATTATCAATTCCATTCAGCATCTTAACAGACCAGCCGATGGCAGCATCCTGAGGGATAACTAGCACAGGTTTGTTGTGGATAGGTCTTGTTGACCAATCCTATCTCCTTTTACTATCAGGTGACCTGTCACCTGGACAAAGGAGAGACAATTTATGTTGTATATCTTGAGTTTAAAAAAGCCTTTGATCTGGTATCCCATGATCACCTCTTGGCAAAACTGGCCAACTGTAGCCTTGGCTTCACCATGATATGCTGGCTGGGGAACTGGCTGTGTAGTTGGACCCAAAGGGTGGTGGTTGTTGGAAGTCAATCCTTATAGTTCCCTGTGACTAGTGGGGTCCCTCAAGGCTCCGTCCTTAGGCCAACATTATTCAACATCTTCATTAATGATGTGGACATTGGTATTAGAAGCACGCTGGCCAAGTTCACCAATGACACCAAATCTGAGGTAAAGCGTCCACACCTGAGGATAGGTACCTCTTTGAGATGCTGCAAGAGGCACATGCAGTAACAAAAAAATGTTTCCTGTACTGCAAATTTGCAATGGAGCGAGCAAAATTAGACTCCCAGGTGTCAAACAACACCTTGGGGTGAAAAATAGGTCAACTGTAGGCTTGGTCCTCCTCAGAGATGCTCTGACAGCCTTCCAGAGTCTCTCTGTGGTTGGCCCTTTCCCTGATCCGGAAGCATGCTGCCTGCCCATGCGGGGCAGGCAGCAGTGCAAGCTGCAGGGACCTGGACCCAGCTTCTGCCAGGTAAGTAGGGGTTTGGGTGTCTTGAAGAGGGGGAAGGGGACCTTCCCCAACTCTCCATGTGTTCCCCTGTCCCCCATTCATTCCCCCCACTCCCCATTTGTTCTCCCCACTCCCCCTTCCTGCCTCCCATTCATTCTCCCTGCTCCCAGTTCATTCCCCTGCCCCTGTTTGTTCTCCTCACTCCCCATTTTCCCCACTCACCCTTCATTACCCCTGCCCCCCTGTTTGCTCCCCAGGCCCCTTACTTGCTCTCCCAGCCCCCCCCCCACTCACCAGCAGTAGCAGAGAAGGAGCAGGAGGCTGAAGAGATGATGGGACTGTCTCCAGCTCATTTCCAAAGGCTTGTCTCCAGCCTCCTGCTGGTCTCCATCAGTGTAATGAGCAGGAGGCTGGAAACAGCCTCTGGAGACATTCCTCTGCTGTCTCCAGCCTCCCAAGGCTGGAGATCAGCAGGGGGCTAGATACAGCAGGCGAATGTCATCGGGGGCTGTCTCCAGCCTCCTTCTCTTTCCCCAATGTCTCCAGCCTCCTGAGGCTGGAGACAAGCAGGAGATGGAGTAGGGGGATGAAGAAATCAGGAGGATGGAGACAATTACCTGGAGATAAGCTGGAGACTTCTCCTGCTCTCTCCAGCCAACTACTCCATCCCCATGAATTGCAATCAGGGGGAATGAATGGGAAATGGGGGAATAAATGGAGATCAGGGAATGATTGGGGGGCAGGGGTAGTAAGCAGGAGATGAGGGAATGAATGCAGAGTGGGCAAATGGATGGGGGACAGAGGGAACCAACAAGGGTGGGGGAGAATGAGCCTCCTGCTCATTCTTCTATTTTTTCCAGCTCCCTGCTTTTTCTCTTGCTCATCTCCAGGCTCTGGAGGCTGGAGAAGAGTAGGCAAATTAGCAGGGGGGTGGAGACTAGTGTGGGGGTTGGAGAGGAGCTGTAGCCCCGGGGGATGGGGGATGGGACCCTAGAGGCAGAGTAGTCCATGTGCTGTGAGAGAGGGGCTCTTCCCTGTGAGGGCAGGGGACCATCGGCAAGACATAAGTGGTGCACGCAGGTGAACGTGCACCCCCTGAGCATGGTGGTGCAACTCCTCAGAAAAGGGCAATGCCTGTGGGTGGTTGCCATTTGCCACCCTTCCCCCCTTGCTTCCAGCATCTTCTGCGGGCAGTCAGCAATCACCAATGACCACCGCTGTCACTGCCAGCCATGTCTGTGATTGGTCACCAACCCGCAGTCAGTGCTCGTCACCTTACCCCCCACTGTCGACAGTGCCTGCAGCATCTGCGGGAGCTCCCCGCTTATCACTGGCACCATGCTGCCACTGCTACCAGTGACACCATATCTCACCAGCTGCTGGGGGCACACAGCATTCAGGCAGGGCACTCACCCTTCCTAGGCAGCCCCCACACCCATAATTTCCCCACACCTACCCACAAACTGCCTCACAACCCCTCCACATCCCTCCAAAAGCAAACATTAAAACATATAGATATTTGGGATTTATTTTCTTATGATGCTAGAGACACTGGTAGGTTTCCAAATTTATTTAACATTGTAAATATAGCAATACAACATTACCCATATGATCAATCCCCCTTTCTCTGTTTTGTTCTAATTGTGGAAGAATGTAGATTTTGGGGTATTTTAAAAAGTGAATTTGGGATGCTGCTTCAGCTGTCTAGCTGACACAAGGGGCTAGTGAGCCCAGATACCACGTGGTTAGTCCTCAGACTATCCTGAGGGCAAGTAGCTGCTGGCTAGGGCAGATTTTTATGCTGCTGGGGCCAGTACAGGTGTTGGCCCTAGCAGCTCCTCCTAGCTGCAGATCCTGACTGAGGCAGGGTTATTTTGCCCCAAGTGGCACAATTTGCTACATAACAAAATGCATGTCTGAGCACATGCACCAAGGCAAAAAGCCCTGGCCCAAATTTGCACTGTTTTTACTTGAGCTGCTAGAAGCACATGTGTTTGCATGTGTGGATGCACCCATTGAGTTAGTGATGGTCATGCACCAGCTTTGCTGGACTGCACATTGTGTGGGCCTGACTCTCAACTTCCAAAGCAAGTGCTCTATTCCCAGCTTAGTTGTAGCCTAAGATCTCACAGTTGGCAAAGGAAATACTACAAGGACACAATGAAGGCAAGGTATACTTCAAGAAAATAGATGCCAATATCAAGGGTTGGGAGGAACTGACTGTAATTGGCATCCCATTTTGAGGTTAATTGTCTTGCCCGCAAAGTAGAAAAGAAAGAGGTAGAGGAAGAAAAAGGAGAGAAATCCCAGCCTGCAGCCTATTATCCTCTGTGAAAAGATTTGTAACTTCTGGGGTTGGATCTGTGGCTCAAGGATTGGACTCTAAAGTCATCTCAAGACCCATCAATGAGACACAGTAGAGATCATTTTTGAATCAAGGGATTGCCAAGGATGATTGGGTGCAGTACTATGGAAAATTAACTGAGTATGGGAAATTCCCCAAAGCACTGCTGGGTGCATAACTGTACCTGCCTAGTTCCTATAGCTGGGCAGAACAGGGATGGCCTTGCACAGGAAAGACTTGATGCCTGGGCCTATAATCCACTCTCTACCTCCCACTTACGCTACCAATGGGTGGGAGTGTACAGGTAAGAGGAGATGAAAGCAGTAGGCCCGGCTCTGCAAAAATATTTAGGAGCTTCATGCCATTTGAAATGGTAATTTTCCTTACATGTTTTTTACCTTTTTCAAATAAATAATCTATTTATGTAAACAGGGAGATGAGGAATACATATATGATATAATGAAAGCTCCAAACGAATATTTGTCCATGAATGATGTGCTGCTTTATGTTTGTTTTAATTGAAAATATTGGTCTCCTTGATAAAAATGACTTTTCATGTACCTTAGTGCTGAAAAGTTCAGGTCACACCTAGCATTCCATGCCCTGTGAAACCTGATTTCTTTGTTGAAGAAAAGTGTCTTTTGCAACGTAAAGTACTTTCATTTGGAAATTAGAAATTGGAATAGAGTCACCAAACTTACTTTACCTACTTACTTTACATAACCCATTGTTCTGAACTTATGTGGTATTGGTATGTGTTTCTGGTTGACTTGTAGTGGATTTGAACATATATTCATACATGAAATGCTATCTAGCCAATTATCAGTTACTTGAATACACACCCCCAATATTCATTCTATAGGCAGGATTTTACACACACACACACACACACACACACACACACACACACACACACACACACACACACACATATATGACAGTAGCACATGTAATGCTCATTATATGGGAACAAAGCAGACAAGAGCCATTTGAACCTTTTAAATACTCTTCCAAGATTTACATTTCATAGACAGCTAATTATGCTTTTATTTTCTTTGAAAATTCTTCCTATTCTTCCTATTGTTTCTTACAGCAGAATGAAGAAACCAAAATCACGATGACAAAATGGCAAAGTTATCACTAATTCAATCTGAATGTAATAAAAAAGTGCTTCTTACTTATTGAGAGGAAATTTGAATATTTTCTGATTAAAGGACTTCAGTTAATATATAAGTACACAGAACAATGTTGATAGGAAAATGTTAAATACTGCATGTACAAGTGGGATAGGCTCTCTTAGAAAGAAATCAATGGAAGCAATAGCTCTGAAAATTCTGGAAGAAATAATAAATTGCTTTAGGAGGAAATTGATAAATCCAAACAGTACAAGATAAGTTCAGGTCTTAAGAGTGAAAGATATTTTCATTTATAGTGAGAACATTAGAATGAAAGATAGCTCTAGAATAAATGTTATCTTACTCCTTCTTACTCAACAACAGCAATAAGGAATATAATAAAGAATAAACAGGAAGAGGCATTTTTGAGTAGGCTAAAAATGTCACTTGAATTTAGCCATGTCTGTCTAAAGTATGACAGGATCATTATCAGTTATAAAATTGCTTATTAGGAGTGCTTTATTCTTAATAACTGACTGGTGGCCAAAGCTGCCAGAGTTTCCTTCAATAGTGATATTGATTTAGAAGGACAATTGGAATAAAATTGAAAAAAAAAACAACTTAAGTTTATATGAGTTGAAGTGTTGAAGTGCCCTTGTGGAGAGATGTCTATAGCTGAGATTGTATAACTTTGATACCTGTTTCAATTTTGTGAACAAATTACCATTGAACTCCTGCCCGAGATATAGAAATAGTGCAAAATCAGTGTTGTGGGTTTTTTGGATTGCTGAAACTCCCTTTCAGATAGAGAGAGGAAAGTGATTTTTAGATGGTGGCATGATTTATAGACTCCTAGTCTGTAATAAAGCAAATGGTACCAAAACTATATACAACCTAGAACCCCTTCATACCTACTGAATATGTAAAAGTCACATTATATGGTTTCAAAATCAATATATGCTACTTCATTTTTTGCTATGAAGTCATATTAGCCATGCCTAAATAAATTAGACCTTTTAGGAGCTTAACAGTGGGAAAATATTACTATAATCAGTATTCTATATTCAAAAGCTTATACCTTGGTCAAGTCAAACCCAATTTTCTCTGAAAGTCAAGTAACGTCTTCTTAATAAAAGTATTTATATGCCAAATTTCAATCTGTGACTCTTACTCATTTCATCTGTAGGGGCTTTTCATTTTTAAAAAGCTACAGATTTGGGGGTTTTGTTTGTTTTTGAGGGTTTTTTTCACAATATTAAGAGCATATATATATATATATATATTTATTCCAAATTGGCTAAACGCTCCAAAATTTTTGGTCTTCAGGTAGACACCAAGAGATGAAAATTGTAGACACTTCATATAAGTAAAAACAGGATGCTGGGTCTCACAGGGCTCCATTTTGTTGCCCTTCCTGCTCAGTGTACATAGAAGGTTGCTGGGTGAAACTGTGAAGTAAAGTGCTATTGCTATGCTGATAGCATCCAGCTCTTTCCCATCTGACCCTGGTCCTATAGTGTCAGTGCTTTTCAGTTTGGGCAATTAAATTAAACTGAATCTAGAAAAAACAGGGGTGATGATGGTGAGGAGACATAGCCCACAAGTGAATGATGCGGCGTGTGGTTTGGGACACCTATCAATGATAGGGTTTAGCCTCCCCTTGTCACTTAGGTTTACAGTCCTGGGTGTACCTTGATCCACTTATTTGCCTGGTTTTTCTGGGAACAGAAGTCACTAGAAGTGCCTTTCATTAAATCTATTTGATGAGAAGGCTGTGTTCCTTTCTTCAGATTTGGGTATTGTCAGAGCAGAACAGTTAAAGAGATGTGCTTAACATAGCCTTGGCACAGCTGTGTTAAGCACATTGTAAACACGGGTGCAGAGATTTCCCTTGTAACACAGGAAAAAGTCTTGGTGCAAGATCAGAGCCCGTCAAAACCTTGCAGCTGCACCACTGAGTGAATGCTCACGATTGGCTCACTGTAAATTATGTACATGTGTCGGTTGGCAATTGGCTTGCTGACCGCACAAAAGGCTTGGGCGATGCCCACCCAAATTGGAGGAGAGCTCGGATGCACGTGAGGAAAGATCCTTGCATGTATTTCCAAGCCATGAAGGAGTCCTGATCAATCGCCGACGACTCCCGGCTGGAATCATCCAACGCCCCGTATCCTGTGTGAGTGTGAGCATCAGTGTGCCTGTTTCCTGTTTTGTTTGTAACTTCACGAGACGTGCCTACAGTGTATATAGACTGTAAGTAAAGATTTTTTTTGTTGCAACCCCTGCATCTCCAGCACCTCAATTCCACTCCATTAGCGGCCCCATTCCGCCAGTGTTTCTTGGCCCCCACAGGTATTGTCACTATTATCCATGCCTTTGTAAAGTTGAGGCTGGATTTTATTACTGTAAGCTGCCTGGATCCTTTGGGAAGCATAGTGTATAACCTGAAAAGGCAAACAAACAAACAAATAATACAGTTTCATATTACCTTAATTACATAACTTTGCATAATATTTGTTTATTATAATTTTCCAACCAGTGCAGGAGATCTTGCTACATGTCTTCCATTAAATAAAATCTCTCAATTCTAGTTGTTCTTAATGACAGCCTCTTTAACGAGAAAATGAAAAAAATTCAAAAGATACAACTGTTTGCAATAAACCTGATTTCTTTAAAGAAAACTCTTTTTCAATAAATTCATTAAAATGAAGATTAAACTCATGTTGCTTTGCTAATATTTTTTTTAATTGCATCCATATTCATATTACAGACCATGCTGTAAAGCCTACAAAAAGATTTATTCTTCCTGTATAAAAATAAAACTTAAAACAGTTAAATAATTTAATAACAATAATAACCATTACAAGTCTTGTTGTACTGATCTCAATTTGGGATTACAAAGTGGACAATAAGTAGCAGCAAGGTTATTTTAATTTAAGGCTTATATACTTGAGGCAATAGCTTGAAAATTATATTGAAGAACATCTGTTTTGTACTAATTATTCCACACAAATTTCCCAAGCCTCAGATTTTAACTCTTGATAAAACCTTTGTGGTTGGCTTCCAAAGGAAAACTAAACCCTCAACAAGTTTGTAGGTCACACCAAGCTTCAGGGAGTAGTAGATATGCTGGAGGGTAGTGTTAGGATTCAGAAAGATCTTGACAAATTAGAGGATTGGATTAAAAGAAACCTCATGAGGTTTCTCTCATAAGAAGAAGTGCAAAGTCCTGCCCTTGGAATAGAACAATCCTGTGCACTGGTACATGGGGACTGGCTGGCTAAGTAGCAGCTTTGCAGAAAATGACCTGGGGGTCAGTGGACAATAAGTTGAATATAAGATAACAGTGTGCCTTTGTTAAGAAGTAGACTAACAGCATAGTAGGAGCAATAGTAGGAGTGTTGCCAGGAGATGGAGGGAAGTATTTATTCCCATCTATTCAGTACTGGTGAAGCCACATCTGGAGTACTGTGTCCATTTTTTGTCCCCTCACTACAGAAAGGATGGACTCCAACTCTAATTTCCCATGATTCAATTATTCTAATGTCTAGTTGGGAGGAAGTAAGTATCAAGTATGGTTTCCCAGGGGTCTGCCCTGAGTCCAGTATTGTTCAACATCTGCATTAATGTTTTGAATGATGTGCTCGAGTGCCTGGTTAGCAAGTTTGTAGATGACACTAAATTGGGTGGAATTTCAGACCCTCTGGCAGCGCTAGGATTCATAATGATGTGAATACACTGGAGAAAGCACGTGTAATCAATTAGATGAGATTCAACAAAGACAAGTGTAATGTCCTGCACTTGGAATGAAATAACTACATGATCAGATACAGACTAGGAAATGATGGGCTTAGCTTCAATACTACAAAGAAGGAGCTGGGAAATACAATGGACCATATGCTGAATATGAACTAACAGTTCACTCTTGCTACAAAAAATGCAAAATCCTGGGTTCTATTAACAGTGTCATTAACAAATCTAAGACATAATTCTTCCACTCTATTCAACAGTGGTGAGGCTATACCTGGAATATTGTATTCAGTTTTGGGCTCCACACTTGAAGAAGAATGAGTAAAGTTTAGAAAGGGTCCAGTGCAGACAACAAGAATAATCATGGGCCTGAGACATAAGACCCCTAAGGAAAGGGTGAAAGAACTAGAGTTAACTATCCCAGAGAAGACTGAGGTGGGATTTGATAATAGTCATCAATACCTGAAGTTTGATTATAGAGAGTATGGATATTGGCTTTTCTCTGTGGTTGTAAGGGACAGTACTAGGAATAATAGACACAAGCTGCAGTAGGGGAAATTTAGGCTGGAGATAAAGAGGAACATTCTGGCTGTGTGGGTAGTCAGGCATTGAAACAGGTTACCTAGATAAAATGTGTAATCTCCATCTCTGGAAACTTTCAAAAACAGGTAAGTGAGATACTTGACTGAGGTGGTTTATTCAGGGGAATGGACTAGATATCCTTATGGGACCTCTTCCAGACCTACTTTCCCTTGGATCCTGTGGTTCATCCAAGGGAATAGAATTTGGTAAGAGGGAGACAAAGAAGCCAGTCTTTCCTCAGGAGTAGTGCTCAAACAGTGGAAACTAGGGCTGTGTGAAGTTTTGGGTGTTGTTTTGATTCAGAGAAGGTAGCCAAATCTCCAATTCAGTAGCCGAATCTCCAAATGCAAATTAAATCAGGATACCAATAAAAAAGGTTTGAATCCATTTGAAGCTCTCTGAATCAATTTGGAAAAAGATCTGGATAGCTTCAGGGATTCGGGCAGTTCCTGCTCTCCAACAAAGGGAGCTGGACCCAGACTCTGTGCTGGTAAGGGTGGGGCTGGGGGGGAGGGGCTGGAGAGGGCACCCCCCCACCAGGTTCCATCCCTTGCCTGCTCTCCCAGACCCCACCATGCTGCCCCACATGGCCCAGCTTCCAGTTTTAAAAAAAAGCCCCCACTCACTGGCTGCTGCAGTGGCTGCTGGGGCTTCTGGGGGCTTATGGCAGAGCTCTCTACACAGTGGGGGGCAGCAGGGATCATCCCTCACCTGGCAGCAGCCAATGAGGGGGGATTTTCTTTTAAAGAGATGGGAGCTGGGGCAGGCAGGGCAGCCATGGAGAGGGCTGGGTGAGTGGATGGGGGATGGGGCCTCATGACAGAGACCTCAATGCAGGATGGGGAAGTAGGGGCGGGGGCAGCAGGGATTGCTCCCTGCCTGGCAGGAGCTGGTGAGTTGGGGATTTTTTTTTTAAAGAGCCAGGAGCTGGGGCTGTGCAGGGAAGCCATCGATGGGGCTGGGAGAATGGGCAAGGGATGGGGCCTGTCTAAGTCAGAGATTCAGCCAATTCAGCAGTGGCCGAATCTCTGAATCAGATTCAGCCAAATCAATTTGGAACAGTAATTTGAATAACCTAATCAAATCACTTTCCCCTGAATTGGCTGAATCCAGATCCAAAGCAAATACTAGCTGCTTTGCACAGGCCTAATGGAAACCACCAGCTAGGCATCCACCATACATATATCAGGGTCTAAGCAGATGCAAATTAATACATGGACTCACTAGTGCAGGCCCAGGGGCCCCTGCCAATTAGCATGCCCCAGGGAGGCATGGGGGCATACGTGCCCCCCCCCAGCTTTCTACATGGGGTAGGTGCAGGATGCTCACTGCAGGCTTGGGGATCTCCACTCTGTTGCCTTTCCCATGTGAGCTTTATGCCAGCCATGTACCTTCTGCCCACCCAGAAGCAGTGAAGGAAGCAAGTTGTCCCCCCCTGCAAAGGGGGGTGGGGGAAAGGGGCCATGCAGCTGGCAGGGGGCTCCCAGGACAAATGCAGCAGAGCAGAGAGTCCTGAGGCCACAGCAAGCAGCCCGCATCTGTTTGGTTCTGCTCTGGCCATGGTGGGGGCAGAGAGCAGGAAGCAGGGAGGAGAGGCAGCCACGTGCCACCCTACACTCAGCCTGGCCAGCCAGGAGCCTGACCAGGTCCATTCAGCCGCCCCCATGGCGCATGGAGGCCTGCCTGCCCTTGGCAGCAGGAGCACCAGGAGGGGAAGTGGCCCCTCCTCCCACTGCACTCCAACTCCTAGGACTTGGGGCCTAGCTGTGGGAGAAGAGTGGCATGATACACTAATGATTAATTCAAGTTTATAATGGGGCATGGGGGGCCTCCAATATTCTGTTTGCCCAAGGCCCCAGTAAATTTGAATCCACCACTGGGTCTAAGTAAAGAGTAGCTTACCAACATTTCAGAAAAACCTTTAACTCAACAGCTTAGTGAAGCAGTAGTTTCTAAATAGTTAATAAGGCCTTTGAAATGCCAGAACAGGACTGCCCCAAAAGTTTACTTTGGTTTGTAAAACAAGCTTCATGTATAGAAAAGTTATAAAAACATTTGCTATAACACAATAAGTGTCTTGATTTAGAAGACATAGTTTCTCTTAAATTGAATTGCTTTTTATTTTAAATGACTTGCATTGTCATTTTACATATAGATTGTCATCAGCTAAACAATTTCATTCTTACAGCCCTTTCAAATGAAAAATCTATTTTGTAATAAAGGTGGTTTATGCAGTAAATTATTCTTGCAATTGTAAATTCTCCCCAGGCTAGAATCTGGTGCATCCAACAAGTTGGTGCATTTCATCTAATTGCAATTAATTGCATGCCACCTTTTAAATTTCCCAAGGAGAACATTGCAAGGTCACTGAAAGAATCTGGTGTCTAGTAGCAGATATTAGGGCTGAGTGATGCTTTGGTAGCCAGTTCAATTCGGAGGAGATTGGGCCCGATTTGGTGGCTGAATGGAATTTGGAAGGCACTCAGGGGAGGTTGTGGGGGTAGGTGGCTAAGCACCTCCTGTTGTTGTGCCTCTGCCTGCTGAGGAGAGGGAAAAGTGAGGATCCTTACCCGCAATCCAGAAGCGGGTGAGTAGTGTAGTGTGGGATCATTTTGATGTGGCAGAACTCCAAATCGAATCATGAGACCCATTAAATGCTCCAGATTGAATCAAAGCCTCCAAATTAATTCAGAAAAGATTTGGAAATTAAGAAAGAAGGCATGCAGAAAACAAAAACTAAGAAGAGGTAGGTGGAAGTGAAGGTGGAAAGACTGCTCTGATATTGACATCTGTAGCTGGCCACTGACTGTGATTTTTTCTCTGAGTTTCCTTCCAATCACAGTGCTCTGAGGGAGGGATGTAGAAACAACATATAAGGCTGTTTGTGAACTCAACTGTGTGCCTTTTATGATCTATCTGTCTGTTTCTATGATGCAGCAGGGGTCTGGCTTGGTAGTAAGTAATCTCTTGCCACCAAGTTCTATCCAATCCCTTCCTATTTAGTCTTGCCTACAATCCCCATTGTTATCAACTCCTTTCAGCTTATTCTTCTCCCAAAATTCTCTTATTTTCTCTTGTTGGCCTGTCTTTTTTCCCCACAAAAAGAAATCTGCATTTTCCCTGACAGAGTGTCACCACTGTGCAGGAAAGCACAACATATATTACACACAGACACACATACATTTTGCAGCACACCAAACATCATGAAGCATGCTGGAAAGGCAGGTGCCAGGTCTTCTGACAGGGAAGGGAGAGGGGGTAGAGAGAGAGCTTCAAGTCCACCCCCTCCCCCCATAGACGCACCCTCTTTCCTGGCAATGAGAAGTCTTCTGCTGCTAATAGGGGCAAGGAGGTGGGAGCTGTGTCTGCACCTGCAGCACCACCAGTAACCCTAACCAGCAGCAGCATGACATTCTTCACCCCAATTTCAGTTGCCAGCATGAGTCTTCCAGTGCCAGAGGAGAAGTTGTATCTGGAAGCAGGGGACCTGAATGTCATAGCCAAGGAAATTCTGGGGAAAGAGGAGAATCAAAGTTTGTGCTCCACACCCCTCAAATTTCCCCTAAAGGCAGGTCTCTTCTGGAAGGCACTCAGGGGAGGTTGTGGGGGTAGGTGGCTCAGCACCTTCTGTTGTTGCGCCTCTGCCTGCTGAGGAGAGGGATAAGTGAGGATCCTTACCTGCAATCCAGAAGTGGGTGAGTAGTGTAGTGTGGGATAATTTTGATGTGGCAGATGATCCTAGGTATGCTACCTGCCAGAACTGATGAAAGCAGATCAGCTGGGGCAAGGATGAGAAACATTTCACCACCACAATGATGCTGCTGCATCTCAGGAAGCAGCACCCCTTTTCCCTTGTTCCTCCTCAGCTTGGCATCAGTGGGAGTATGCCCAAAAAGAAGTCCCCCTCTCACTTGAAATCCCCCATCCCCAAGAAGCAGAGGCAGGCCACCCTGGACCAGTGGAGGAAAGGCAGAGACAAAGGGGTACAGGCATGTTGCATCTTACACAGGAGTTACGTTCTAAAGGCAGCACGTAAAGGTGAAAACTGTGTATAGTGAAATCACATATTATTGTGCCAGTGGTGACTGCCTCTGCCTTCAAAACCTCCCACTGCTGCTGTGGAGCCACACTTAGAGCTGTGTGGCCAGCGGCAGTGGCACAGCACGGAGTGTTGCTGGGGATGGCTGCATGCTGCCCGGCCACCACCACGCCTGGCAGCCGGCCACACAGCTCTGGGCACAGCTCCACGGCTGTAGTGGGAGGTTTTGGAGGCAGAGGCAGTCACCACTGGCAGTGTGCTGGTGGCCAGGCCTCCAGGTAAGCAGCAGTGCTGCATCCAGACTCAAGCCCCACCCCGCTCTCCAAGGGAGGGTGTTCCCAAGGTGAACGAAGTCACCCAGAACGTTGGGGAGATGTTTGCTCTGGATGGCCAGCCCTTCTCCTTTGTTGAGTGTTCAGGGTACAGGTGGCTCATGGTGGTCATGGTCCCATCCTACCAAGTGCCCACATGTACCACTTTTAGCAAGCCAGTGGTGCCCTCCCTGTATGAGGCATGCAGGGAGTACTTGATGAAGGAGCTGCAGAAGGCAGGGCCACAGATAGCTTTACACTTCATCTCAGACTTCTGAAGCAGCTACAGTGGAAATCATGCCTACCTCTCCTTCACAGGGCACTGGTGCAATGAAGCAGGGCATCTGTGGGCTCTCCTTCAAGCAGAGGTGATGGGTGGGTTCCACACAGGAAGGGAGAGCATGGTGGCCATGAACCACATGATGCAGAGGTGGTTAATTGAGCAGGGCAAGCTCATCCATGAGTTCATGGTCACTGACAACTGGGCCAATATGGTCAAGGTGGGGCACGATGCCAACGTTGTTGGCATTCACTGTGTCACACACAAGTTCTCTCATAGACAGGGATGCCTTGGAGGGAAACAGGTCTCCCTGTGATTGCACTGTCACTACCACTGCTAGCCAACTCATTTCAAAATGGAGAAAGGTTGCAGGCTACTTCCACCAGATCATCAAGTGGGACAAGAGCTGATCATCCTGCAGCACAAAATTTTACAGGGTGTGGATAATTGGTGGTTCATCTCCATAGGTTTCTCTGTGAAAAGTGTTATGTAAATTTCCTTTGAGGATCAGGACTGAGAGATTGGAGAGAGTGGCTTTCTTGTGAGAAATGTGCCCCCACAGGTAATGGGGTGACCTTGTCTTGAATAGATGTCCAGTGTGCATTAATTCTGGTACACAGTTGTTGTTTGGCCTCTCCTATGCATTTTTCATCAGGCATTTGGTACACTGGGTGAGAAATATAACATTTCTGTAGCTGCAGCTATGAGATCTAGAAATGGTGATGGTTCTCTTGCATGGTGTTGTAATTGTGGGGCTACTGGAAATAAGTTGGCAGGTTTTGCATTTTTTGTCATGGCATGGTCTGGATCCTGTTGGTGTGTTTTGAACTGTAGGAAGTTTGCTTCTGGTGATGAAGTTAGTGACGTTTGGTGCTTGTTTGCATTTACAAAACACTTTTCACAAACAATTCTATGAACTTCACCTTATCAACTCCCTCAATACCAAATCTCATGGACTCAATATAGACATTGAATTTATGACACACTAAAACCTGCCTGACATCTGACTCCCCAGGTACCTCTCCACTTTCACCTGCTACAACTCCCCCCCCCCCATTTCCAGCCTGCCTTTCACCCCCTGATCCATCAATTTACATTTTCACTGACTGGCTTTCTTGCCTGCATACCAGCCTATGGCTTCTTTACTTTTCATTTTATCCAGGAAGAGCACACACCAACTGCAGAGACATCCTCAGCCTGATGAAGGGTTTTTAAACCTGAAAGCTTGCCAAGATAATATATTGCTCCATCTATTCAGTTGTTCTAATAAAAAAAATTACATCTACTCAAAGAACCTTGCCTCCCTGTTCCTTATATCAACATGGCTACAACCAGAAACCCAGTTAACACACACAAGTGACATGAGTTTTGTTTTCAGAAGTTTGAGGTGCACTTTCACAGAAGCTTCTGCACTTATCTTTGAAACTTGGTAGGCTTCATACCCTCAGAAGAGGCTACCATCACTTCTATTTTCATCCAAATCTGCAAAATAAATGACAACATTATAGGTATTTTAGTGAGTCCATATTATAGTCTATGGCTGAATCACCAAATCAATCAGTTCAATGACCGAATCTCTGAATCCAATCTGCCCAAATCAAATTGGGACAATGACTCAAATCACTGAATCAAATCACTGTCCCTCCAAATCAGCTGAGTCCAAATCAAATACTTGACGTTTCGCACAGGGCTACCAGGTATTAAGAAGAAAAAAATCCTTTTAACCAGTGACTAAGAAGACTGATTAAAAGAATGAGGGAATAGACATAGTCCACAGTATCACAGGCTCTGGCTGCTGCTGCTGACTAAAAGGCACCAGCACAGATTCCCTGGGATACCCAGCCAGCACCCCACCACTCTCAGAGACAGGGCTGTGCCTCCCATGGCAAAGCCTTTGAGGTGAGCATCAGTACACTTTTTTCCCCACCTACCACAGATACATTACTGGACATGGAGCTTCACCTTCCCAGCTTAGGCCAGCAGTATTTCAGGGCTGACCCTGTTGTGGCAAAGAATTTGAAAGGCATAGGGACAACAGGCACTCAGCCTAAGCCAACCCCCAGGACTGATGTCCTGCTTACCATACCCCAATTTCATTACTTGATGCTGGTGAAAGTTATGTAGGTAAAGGCTAACATACCCAAGCCAAAAAGAGGAAGAAAATTGCTCCGCTGCTTCCATCTTTTTCCTCTGCAAGCTATTGTGGCATACAGTTCCAACCTCTGAACCATTATGGTAATGCCTTCAGTAATACCAAAGAAGAGAGAACATATAATTTCCATTACCATATAAACTTCATAATTTATATTTTTGTTTAAACCAAGCCTACAGAAAGGTCTTATTAATCATTTTTTGGTATGAATTATTCATATATCACCTCGTTCCTTTTTATATTGCAGTATCCACATTTTTGGATGAATCAAGCTAGGTATAATTATATTTTATTGGATTACAGGCAATTAGTCTTTATTATTACTGCAATCAACATTCCAAATGCAGAAAATAAATCAGTGTTCTAGATCTACTGCATAAACTACATTTGGATTTAAGAGAACTCTCTTAGGGCTATATTCTCAAATTATACTATTACAAATTGATTGTAAATGATTAGATATTAAATATTTCTTTTTAATAATAATTATTCTTCAGAATATTCATAAAATGTAATACCAGGAAATATCATTGCTAATAAAATAGTTATCAATCAAATAAAAGCCAACATTTAATGATTGTAGCAATACAGATTTTTACAACAAGAATAAATTACTTAATTACATTTTCCCCATACTTATATGGTATTATTCCAATGCCATCATAAAACATGTACAACTATTTTGTAAAACTTTTATGATAATGTAAGTGCCTCAGCTTCCTCATACTTCTGTGTACTTGTTATGTAGCTGGTTGATAAGGGGTGAAATGGTCAACCAAGAAATAGACGAGAATAGTCTGAACTCTTTAGAAAAAGCAATGAAAGTCCTAAATAGTAGAGTTGAACTTGTACCATTTGGGGCCCTAAAGTAGAGAATCAAAGTGATCTGTTAGTAAGAGACTTTTGGGGTTTTTATAAGGCTAGCTGGTAAAATTAGAGAAAATGAGAGGTTAAAAGGGAGGACAGACAAAAGGATAGCATAGATTCTAGAGGAGCATGGACAGTTAGGTCTTTATTTTCTTGTTGACATGGATTCTCTCTTAAATGTGGTTCTGCCATTCTGATATAAGACTGCATGCTGTATACCAGTTCACTAATTAAGGTTGTATTACATTAGAAAGCTTTGCAATATTTGCATGAGAGCATAAAAGTCTTCCTCAAGTCTTAATTAGTAAAGCCATAGAGAAAAACAAGTGTACTGTACAGTCTGAAAGTTGAAGGAGCTGTGGGGCCATCTCTTATAAAAATATATATGCCTCAGGCTTATAGTTTCATAGTAACTAGGGTCAGAAGGGGCCTAGAGCAGGCCATCTAGTCTGACCCCCCACCAATGGCAGGAATGAGTTCCAGGGTCACAAGACCCCAGCCAAGTACCTATCTAGTCTACTCTTGAAGACACCCAAGGTAGGAGCAAGAACAACTTCCCTAGGAAGCTGATTCCAAATCCT
>JAGPOW010003316.1:74580722-74663517 GCA_030014935.1 Caiman crocodilus
CCCCCCCCCCCCCCCCCCCCCACCCCCCCCCCCCCCCCCCCCCCCCCCCCCCCCCCCCCCCCCCCCCCACTTTCAAAAATTTAATCTCTCTCTCTGGAGGACTGTCCTTGTTGAATGAAGGCCCTTTTGAGATTTGCAAGGTGATGATCACATATGTTCTCCTCAATGGAAATTTGGTGGTATCAGATGGCTTGGCTGTGTATGGCTAATGATATTTGCAAATGTTATATACATAATATTACTACTGTGCTCTTTAGCCTGCAGCAGCTCCTTCTCTGGTGTATCTTTACTGGTCCATTTTATGACAGTGAAGTATAGAGTATTGATATTTTCTATTATATTAAACTGTAAAAAGGATTGTTTGTTTTAGCATATTGAGCTGGATTCTTTCTCTAAGCTTGGAAGTTTCTTCTGTTACTGGAGATATATTTGTGTGATAAATTGGCTGTCTAGGACCAGGGCAAGATAAATCTTATCATTTGAATGTTTATGGATCCCTTCTGGGTTAGTTTTGGAATTACTGAAAATACCGTATGTCTTGTTCTTGTAAAATGGATGTAAACTTCTGCTAATGTAATTTGCCCTACCAGCTCTGTAACCTGATTCACCACAATTTATGTATGTTGTATTTATTTTTTATGAATTTATTTATTTATTCATCTATTATGTATGTATGTGTTTATCTACTTACACAAGCATTCAGTAAAATCGCAGTGTACATTTTAGTTAAATTAATCCTTTTAAATTAGTAATTGATCATGTGTTTTTAGGAACCTAATAGATATGGAAGGAAGGAAGGACTTTGACTTTTTAACTACTTCATTTAGGTGTTCGTGGTACAAAGTGTTGGCCCCTCAGGGGTCCAGGTCCAATATAAAGCAAAGACAAACAAATTAGGGCACCATGTAATTACATTCATAACATCACACCATGACAGACGTCATTGTGGTATTACATAATGTGCCTAACATGCCATTATGCAATCAGGACACCAGCCCCGTGGTCGTATAGACCAAAGCTCTCTATAAACAAATAATTCCTTCCCTGCTCTATCCAATCATACATGTGACAAATGCTTCAACTTCCAACACAAAGGAAAATGCAAAAAGCAGCCTGGTTAGGCCCCAAGGCATGGCACGAGCTGGGAATCATGGTCCGACACCAAGTCTGCCTAGTTGCCCAGACCAGTCATGACATAAGAGAGCATATTTAAGATGGTCCTCCCCCATGTGGTCCAGCACTCCCTCAAGGGCCCAGTGTGCCTCAAAGTTGGGCATTGCCTGTGGCAGAAATGCCACCATCTGTGTCTCTCTCCAGAAATCTGTTCCAGTCAGTTTGGGACACTGGGGTCAAATTCCTAAGGGTGGAGGGGGTGGGGATTTTTCTCCCTGCCTACCTGACAAAAGCCTAGGGTGTGGTCTCTCTGGTCTCCTGATTAGGGGAAGGGAAAAGCCCCTGCTCATCTGCCCAGGTAACCAGTGGTGCTTTTTAAATTGGTTAGCTAGTTGCTAACACTGCTGACTTCTATTGGACTGGGCTGCCAAGGTTAGAAAGGCTATATAAAGGCCTGGTCCAAGAAGAAGGGGGAGAGAAGTCATTTACCAGCATGACCCAAACACCAGGGCACAGGGGGAGAGTCTGATCCAATTGAAATGCACTCTCTCTGGAAATCTCAGAGCCAGATCTCTACCAACTTCTGGATGATACTTGTAAATGTTTCTAGAGGGTTAGTCATCTCACAGTACTGCATTTGCGTATCAAACAGGTACCTCAGCCAGACTGTTTTGCTCAATGGTAATCCCTTGATAGTACTCTACTTCTTACCTTATTTTAACTCTACCCTTTGTAACCAATAATGCTCTCCTTTGTGACTGATGTAGGAGACTTATTGAGAGGTGGGTTTAATTATGTGGAGGGGACTCCTTAGGTCTACAGACTAAAGGAGACTATCTTTTTTTGGCCCCTGACTTGGGGAGGAGCCCCAAGTGCTCATATTGGGTTGAGTACCCATAGGACTGTTAGGCCTGTGTTTCCCCAAGGACACAGAACCTTGAAGGTCCCCTTTTGGGGTGGTGGCAGCATGTTATCCCCAGACTCTGTGATGGGGCTGGAAAAGGGGTCTGCCAGGGCTTAGGCACACCTGGGGAGTCACATAGAGTCTGGAAGGTGGATGGGCATAGTGAGGTGGGAGGCTCAATGCAGGAGCTCCATCTACTGGCTTGCCACACTGCCCACCAGAGCACAGCATGCTCAAACTCCAGCAAGAGGCATGCCCACACCAAGAGGCTGAAAAGCCACAGGACATCGTCTGAACCAGTCCCAGCAAGCTGGTTGAGGCAGCTCTTGAGAACGGTCATGTTGGCCTGACTCAGTAGAAAGTTGGCCAAGTAGATAGCACCCTGCTTATCCACCCAGGATGACCCAGTAGAAAGTTGGCACACGTAGATGACCTCCAAGAAACTCTTGCCCAGTGCTCACAGTGGCAGCTTGAGGGAAACAAAGAGTGGCCGCAGGTGGGGACAATTGAGAAAAGGATCAAAAAGGTTCTCCTCAATGCTCCTGGGGCAGAAGGGGAAGGCCATTGAGGTGGCTGGGTCAAAATGGAACCCAAACTTGCCAGTTGCTAGGATGCAATGCAGCAACTTCCACTGCAGGTCACCAATCTTCTTGGTGGTTGATGGCTTATGCAATGCGTGCCAAGTCAGGTGAGCTACTGGGAAATGTGATGGTCTCAGGCACCATCACCACTGTGTATGGCAGACATGAACCACCCAGGCATATAGGCTTCTACATAACAGAAAAGCAAAGGAGCAATGCATGTCACTGTCATGAGGCACATGAACCATCAACGGGGTGACTGGCATCACAGGAAAAGCCTTAATTAGGGCATCAACAGTGCAGGGGACCTGGCATGCATAGAGATGGTCATCCAGAGTGGTTGCTGCCTCTGATGGGACAGCAGCCTGGATGTCACGCAGGAGATGGGCCACATTGTGGACAGAGTGCATGCCTAGCTAGGTGGCCAGGGCCTCGAGTGAGAGGCCACAACCTTGAGCCCCTCACAGCAGCCGATGAGGCTGGTGGAGTTGTGCTGATCCATGCATCAAGCAGCAGGGCCCAGTTGACATGGGCCAAGGAGGTGTGTTCATAGGTTCAGTGGCAGTCTGTTGGGGCTCACACATCTTCTTGGGTGTTAAGGAAGATGGTTACATCATCCACATACACTGACTGCTAGAGCAGAGGGTGAATGGATGGGCTCATGGCTGATGACAAAGCCACATCATTCAGGCGGTGCCATAGTGCATGCAGCAGTGGCTCAATGGCCAAGGCATAGAACATGTCCAGCAAGGGGCAACAATGATGAATACATCTGAGCACAGGAAATGGGGCACAGAGCATGATGTTCACCTTGAGCAGCTGTAGGATTCTAGATATAAGACCTGGAGGGCCCGAAGCCAAAGGCCTCCAGGGTCTGGAAGAGGTAGGCATGGCCCACTTAGTCAAAGGCCTCCTGATCCAGAGAGATGAGACTGATGTCTAGGCCAAAGAGTTCACTAGCTTTGAGTAGGTCATGCAGCAGGAATGGGTTGTCTTGGATGGTCCTGCCCAGCATGCAGTAGCTCTGCTCAGGACCAGTGATGAAGGCCGTGCTGGTGTGGAGGCGGGTCACGAGCTCTTTGGCCAGAATCTTGTAGTCCATGCACAGCAGAGAGACCAGCCAACAGTTCTTAATGCACCCAAGGTCTCCCTTCTTGGGCAGCAGCATGAGCACCACTTGGCAGCAGCTGATCAACAGGACCTTTTCAGCAAGGATCTCCTGAAAAACACACAGGAAGCAGGGGTTGAGGAGAGGCCAGAAGGTCTTGTAGAACTTGGCAGGTAACCCATCAAGGCCTGGGGTTTGCCGAAGGTGAGACCAGCCATGGCAGCTGCCAGCTCCACCAGCGACAATTTCTGCTCAAGCTCGTTGGGCTCCAGAGTACAGAGACATGGCAGGCCCTTGTGATGTTTCTGTGTGGCCTCAGAGCAGGATGGCTCAACTGCAAACAGGTCATGATGGAAGGCAACAGTGTACTCATGTACTTTGCCTGAGTCTGTGATTGCCCAGCTCTCAGGGATCTTAAGATGATCTAACGCTTTACTCACTGCCTGCCATCACTCCAGGTTGAAGAAAAAGTGGGTTGGGGCATCTGTTTTTGTCAGCTCTTAGAAGAAGGCATGGATCATCACTCCATGGGCTGCACTGTCTGCCAAGTCATGCAGGCATTTCCTGCAGAACCAGAGGCTGCTGCACAGCACCACATCACTGACGGCAGCCATCAGGGAAGCCTCAAGATCTGCCACATCTTCCTCCAGCTCTCCAATATGGTGGTGGATTTCATTGGTGGCCAGTTGGGTGTAGTGCTAGTAAAAAGCTTGGATCTGTACCTTGCCCATGTCCCACCATAGCTTCCAGGGGGAGTAACTCAGTCTTGCAGGTTCCCAGCCCCACCAAATGTGGGTGAAGCAGTTGCAGATGTAGGAGTTTTGAAGCAGGTTGACATTGACGCACCAATAGGGTGCCTGTGTACTGGCACACATAAGGATGCCGGGCTCACCAGACATCAATGAAGCCTGCAGTCTCCAGGGAAGATTGCAGCTTGTGGGCTGAGGGCAGGTGAGGCTCAGGCCCCATGAAGTTGAGTGAGGTGTTAATGGTGCAATTAAAGTCCCCGCCTATGAAGAGCAGGTCATCATCCTCACTAGTGTCATGCAGAAGGGTGGCCAAGGTCTTGAAGAAAGTGACCCCCTCCTGATCATCAGTGGGTGCATAGACATTGATGAGTACCAGGTGGTGTTGTGCTAGAGTGATGTGGACAGTCAGCAGACAGCTGAGGATGATCTCCCGCACCACCGCCATATCATGCTGTAGTTGTGATGATAGGAGAGTTGCAACCCTGGCTCTAAGGTTGGTGCCATGGCTAAGGAACAAGTGTCATCGCCAGGCAGCATGCCCAGCCACCTGGATGATCCCACTGAAATGTGTCTCCTGGAGAAAGGCAACAGCTAGACACTTCTGGCACAGGAGCTCCAGGATGGCGTCTTGTTTCACTGGATCTTGGCAGCTGTTGATGTTAAAAGTGCCAATGGTTGTTGCTGCCATGGGTGTGGGTATGGGAGAGGAAGAGTGAGGTAAGGCTTGGTGGAAAAGCAAGTACCCAACAGCAGAGAAGAAAAAAGCTGAGACAGGTTGGGGAAGGCCTATCATGCCCTACTGTAAATCAGGGACCCCCAGACCTCACTTATCTTTCACCTACTGTGCGAGCTTCTCCAGATAGTAAGCCATCTGCCAAGTGCCTAGATCCTGTTGCATAAGTTTGGTCGCAGCTCTGGCATCTTTGACAAAGAGTTTAGGATCCATGAACCACTTGTGGTCTTCTTGTGGGTTGAAAGGTCATTCTGCTTTCAAGATCACTTGTGACAGTCAGAAAGCTGGATCTCCATCTCACTAGCTTCCTCGTCCAATTTAGTAGGCTGTGACATAACCAAGAGGTCAGAAGACTCATCTACTGCCCCCTGGGGCAGGCTTCCAGAAGAGCTGCTGCCCGACTCCAGAAGCTGGGAGACAGGTGAGGGATTGGCGACCCCTACCTTCACCTCCCCCACCTCCAAGCTGTTCCCATCCATGGCCAACAGGGTCATTGGCATGAAAGCTGAAGTGGGGTCAGGTTCTCCAGCAGGCACCTCCCCCCAGCACCAGTTGAGGAGGGTCTCAGTGGGGATGGGGTGCCTTGAGAGGCCTCCTTCATCCACCTCTCCTTGTCTTCTTCTTCCTAGTTGTAGGTGGCCCAGCCTTCACAGGGGATGAGCCGGACTGCTCCCAGCCCACCTCTCCAGTGCCAGACACCTCACCTACACCACCTATCCACCCAAACGCCCTGCCGGCAACTCCCATTCTGGACAACATCTTGCTGAAGAAGACCCTGACTGCCCATTGAGGACCCCCTCCCAGCCTGGATAGGTAGCTATCAGCCCCAACCCTCTCTTCAACCAAGGACTTGGACTCTCTTTCTCTTCTTTACCTGGACTCCAACCCTTACACTGAGTCTCCTGCTGCCAGTGTGTGTGTGTGTGTGTGTGTGTGTGTGTGTGTGTGCTCCAATCTCTGCTCCTCGACTCTCTAACTTCTGTCTCATTTCTCCCTTTCCTGCTTCTGGCTCACTGCCATCTCTAACACCTGTCCCAAGCTCCTCTCTGCCTCCAACCCCCTTGTTTCTTTGCCACTGTCTTATCCCCACTGCCTTTTCACCTGATCTCTGCCACTGTTATTGCCTTTTCCTCAGATCTCTGCCACTACAACTGCTTTGTCTCCACTGCCTTTTCTCCTAACCTCTGCCACTGTTATCACCTTGTACCCACTGCCTTTTCCCCTGCGATCCCAGGTTTCTCCCTAAGTTTCTTTCCTGGCTGTCTCCTCCTTGCCACTAGGCTTTTCGCTTTTGCACCAGCAACTTCAAGTAACCCCGGGGCCACTTGACCTTAAGTAACCCCAAGCCTCAGTTCCTCAGCCCAGCTTCTCTCTAGTCTACCAGTTCTAATCCTGGTTACAGCAACTTTCATTCCTTATACTTTCTCTCTCACCCTTAACCTTCCTTCAGGTATCCCAAGTAGTCACATATATCATACCATCCAAGTTAGGAACTCACCTGATGTATGTGTAGGTAGGTGTTATGTGTGTAAACTGGTAAATACACACACGTGTCATTGTATGCATGATATATGAATTAGTAATCCATGTGTTAGTATTGACAATTGATTTTTGTCTAATTTGTAGTGTGTATGTACTTGAATTGGTGACAGGTATGCATGTGCCCAGGCCGGGGGGGGGGGGTGTGCGCGCACGTGCGCGCGCACAATTGTGTCACACCCTCCTGTCTAACAGAGCAAAATTGAGATCTTGAGAGTTGGCCTGACCCCACAGGGCAACACACAGGACAACTAGTATACTGTACATTAAACATCACACAAAAAGCATGCAATCACGCTATTGTGCAGTACGGTAATCTACTCTGCATTTATTTAGTATTTGCTCATACAAGCACTAAATTTAATGTGCAGTATGCACTGTGCACTAATGAATGTGTAGATGTACTCAGTAAAAATCAATCAGTGATTTGGTCAGAATCTGTAAAATAAGTCTCTATTGATCAACCATGCTTGTTCCATAAGAAGAAGGAGGGGAAAATTAAAGAAAAGAAAAAGTTAGACTAGCAATTAATAAAACTAAGAATTCTGCTTTCCTTTTTAATAAAAGAAGCATTTTCTGTATTTAACACAAAGGTGGGGGGAGATAGCTAGTACTCTCCTCACCTCTGCTTTTCCTATTTTACTTCTTTAGTGGCCTATTTATCTTCTGCCACCCTTATTCATAAGTGATCATCAGAGAAGGGACTATGAGGCAGTGAGATTTTCCCTATATCTCACAGGAAATAGTTAAGAAAACAAGAGTTGAGCATAGGAAAAATCTTGCATTTATAGTTCTGTAAAACACAACTTTGAGCCAATTGTTCATAAAATTAGTAAGGGACAAAATATTGTTGTGATTTTCAAGAAAGGAAATACAGTTCAAGATGGACATCTTTCTTTAAAACTATAAATCATTATTGGTTTAAAAATCAGTTTGACCATAATGAAAATAGACAATAAAGATTATGTTTCATAAGTCTCAGAAAAGTAGAAGACTTTATTTTAAAGACTTGTCCAACTTACTTAATGACTTCTTTCTCTTATGTAATACACCTGCTTCCACTTCAAAATTTATATATAGTTAAGGTAGTCACTACTTCTCCTTCAAGTGGTTCTGAGAATTGGTTTTGATGCAATAAAGAACCTGCTGAGAAATATTTGATTACAGAGAATCTCAGAGGTAGTTGGAGTCCTCAAAAAAAGGAATGTCAAGTAGAAGTCTGAAGCTTTGTTTACAAATCAGGTATGTCACATTAAAATATGACTTCTGACAAATACCTGCAGTTTTCTCCCTTATGCAGACATGTATATTTGATTGGAGAAGATAAAACATAACTCAAACTTTTGTTAAAACCAAGCCTCTGAACTTCCTAAAGCTTGGAAACACTTTTGGACCTGTAATATTCATATCCCTCTTTACTTCCTGGTTAAGGAATGGACATATCAGTAAGACAATTGCCAGCCAATTATTGTTTAGTCTTAACTGTGTACCATAATGAATACACACTGGAAATCTATCAAAGACAAGAATACCCAGTTATTAGGGCTGTGTGAAGCTTCAGACCATGTCTGAGATTTGGAAAAGATTCAGAAAAGTTTCAGACTCTGAATCAGCATGTCCGAATTGAAGCACTGGCTGCTTTCGGTTTTCTGAACTGATTTGGAGCTTCTGAATCAATTCGGAAAAGATTCAGAAAAGGTTTGGCAATTCAGAGCTTTGGAGGACTGTCTGTATGGGGAAATAAAAATTTAGAAGAGAGTGAGGGAGCAGAGGGAGAGGGGGTGCAGGGGAGTAAAGACTGCCATGTCTAGGTGAGCAGGTTTTCTCTCTGGCTGCCTTTCCAATTACAGTGTCCGGGGGCAGAGACATAGGAACAGCATAAAAGCCTCTGTTTGCAGGCATGCTGTGTCTTTTGTAAGCTGGTTCTTTCTGGGGAACAGCATGAGAAAAGTACTGTGTGGCAGCACTGCCTGGTTTGTTTTATAGTCAGCAGTTGAACTTGCCTTCTCCTTTTTGTTGTTAAAAAGCATTGGGGAGGATTTAGCTTAGTTTAGCTTAGCATCTCTTAACACTATTCATTTAATTTATTTCAGTTTATATTTGTTCTCCATGTGTGTGTGTGTGTGTGTGTGTGTTTGTGCATACAAACTTTGAAAAAAGAAAGCTGTGTATTCCCTGCCAGCATGATCCTTCACTGTACAGGGAGGCACACAGATTGCATGCATGCACACATTTATAAAATACATACATACATAGAAGAAGACAAATCAGATATTTATAGGAGAAGAAGAGAGTCAGATCATATGTAGTAGTTATTAGTTATTAATAGTATTATAGTTAGTTGACATAGAGATTGAAGACAACAGACAAGTCAGATTTAGATTGAGACTATCACAGAATACAGTGCAAGGTGTCGCACCTGGAGAGGAAGAGCCAGCGGCATACCTACAGGCTGGGTAACTCCCTTCTCATCAGCACAGAGGCAGAAAAGGGTCTTGGAATCACTGTTGATTCCAAGATGAACATGGGCCACCAATTTGGGGATGCTGTCAGGAAGGGTAATCACACCTTGTCATGCATCCATAGATGTATCACGAGCAGGTGCAAGGAGGTGATCCTCCCTCTCTATGTGACATTGGTCAGGCCAAAGTTGGAGTACTATGTCCACTTCAGGACAGATGTGGACAGCATCGAGAGGGTCTAGAGGAGGGCTACTCGCATGATTGGGGGCAGCAGAGCAGGCCCTAGGAGGAGAGGCTATGGGACGTGAACCTGTTCAGCCTCCACAAAAGTAGGCTTAGAGGGTACCTGGTGGCTGCCTATAACTTTCTAAGGGGGACCAATAGGAAATGGAAGAGTCCCTGTTCCCCCTCGTGCTACCAGGGGTAACAAGGAATAACTGCCCTAAGTTGACTGAGAGTAGATTCAGGCTAGATATCAGGAGGCACTACTTCACTATCAGGGTGGCTAGGAGTTGGAACCAACTTCCAAGGGAAAAGGTGCTTGCCCATATCTTAGGGGTCTTCAAAGGGAGGATAGACAGCCATCTACCTGGGGTCATTTGACCCCAGAATCCCTTCCTGCCCATAGCAGGGAGTCGGACTAGATGATCTGCTCAGGTCCCTTCCAACCCTGCCAACTATGAAACTATTAAACAGAACTCAGGGTTTTAGAAGAAGGTGCACATTACAACACAGAAGAAGAACAAGAAGTACAGTGGTAGTCACACATTCACATTAATAATACATCACAGAAGAAGACACTATGTATGGTTATTAATAATCAAAGAAGAGTCCAGTGCATGCACGCAACACGGAGGGAATAACACAGACATCAGTCACTCTTCACATTCATAATTCATACCAAATAAACACATTAGAGCAGAGAAAAAGAGAGACAGCACACATTTTTTACATAGTTCTTAACACTTATTATTACTGATCAAACAAGCAAAGAAGAGTCCAGTGCATGAACACAACACAGAGGGAATAAAACACATAACACAAAAGGAGTGACACACACACCTTTTGCAGCACAGGAAAGATCAATATGAAGTATGCTGGAAAGGCAGGTTCCAGGTCTTCTGGCAGGGGAGAGAGAAAGGGTAGGGAGAGAGATGCAAGCTGTCCCCCTCCCAAACAGAGATGCATTCTCTTCCCAAGAAGATACGACATCAGTGCTGCCAGTAGAAGCCAGGAAGTGGGAGCAGTGTCTGCACCTGACATTCCTGCACCTGCACCACCTCCCCTCAGTCCAGAAATAGACATCAGCAGCAGAATCACTTTCTCCTCCACTCAATGTCATCTCTCAGAGTGAGCCTCCCACTGCCAGAGGAGGAGCTGGAGCTGAAACCAGGGATGCTGAGCACGCTGGCTCAAGCAATTCTGGGGACTGAGGGGGAAACAGAGTTTGTGCTCCACACCCCTCCAATTTCTCCTAGACCCAGGTCTCCTCTGGAAAGCAGCACCTCAGAGGAGGCTGAGGCTGTGGAGACAAGTGGCTCATCTGAGGCAGCTCTTCCTGCTGTTGAGCCTCAGCCTGCTGAGGAGTGGAATAAAGCAGGATCCTCACTCTCAACCCAGAAGCGGGGGAGTAGTGTAATGTGGGAACATTCTGAGCTGACAGATAATCTCAGTTTTGCCATCTGCCAAAGGCACATTAGCTGTGGTAAGGATGTGAAATACTTTTCCACCATGGCAATGCTGCTGTATCTGAGGAGACAACATCCTCTTGCCCTTCTTGCTGCTCAGCCTGGCATCAATGTGAGCATGCTGAAAGGGAAGTCCACCATTCACTCCAAAGCTCCCTCCCCCACAAAGCAGAGGCAGTCCACCCTGGACCAGTGGGGGAAAGATGTACAGAAAGGGGGGCACATTCTCAAGGAGAGCAAGATCACCCAGACCATTGAGGACATGCTTGCTCTGAATAGCCAACCCTTCTCCCTAGTTGAGTGGCCAGGGTTCAGGTATCTCATAGCACTTCCAGTGCCATCTTACAAAGCATCTGCATGCACCACCTTCAGCAGGATGGTGGTGCTCTCCCTGTATAAAGCATTCAGGAAGTACTTTAGGGAGGAGCTGTGCAAGGCAGGGCCACAGGTAGCCTTGCACTTCACCTTGGACATCTGAGGCAGCTGTGGTGGTGATCATACCTACCTCTCCCTCACAGGGCACTGGTGCACTCAGTCAGGCTGTCGGTGGGCTCTACTGCAAGTCAAAGTGCTGGATGATTCCCACACAGCATGGTGGCCATGAACCTGCATGGTGCAGGGGTGGCTTGTTGGGCAGCGTGAGCTCACACATGGGTTCATGGTCACCGACAATGGGACCAATATGATGAAGGCTCTCTGTGTTGCCAACTTTGTTGGCATCCACTGTGTAGCACACAGGCTGCATCTTATAGTGAGGGATGGTTGGAGGGAACAGGGCTGCCAGTGATTGCATTACCACCACTATTGCTACAACCCAAGTGATTTCAAAATACAGGAAGGTGGTGGGCTACATTCACTGCAGCATCAAATGGGGCAAGATGCTTCAGGAGAAAAAGGCATAGCTGAGCAACCCACAGCACAAAATCATGAAGGATGTAGAGACTCAGTGGAACTCCATATACCTGATGCTCAAAAATCTGGTGGAGCATCTGGTGACTGACATGGTGGCTATCCATGAGATGGCCTTGCTTGGGGAACTTGGGATCAGTGGCCCCCTGAACTGAGTTGAGTGGGGTACCATATCCCAGATGTTGGTGGTCCTGAAGCCCTTCCTTGAGTCCACCAAGACTCTTAGCACTGGAAAATCCCTTCTCAGCCAGGTGATCCCCCTAGTGAGGGAACTTGAGGACCAAATAGAGAGGTTGCAAATAGGGAATGTTCCTGTCTTGGGTAGGCTGTTATCAGATGTACACTGATGAGGCAGCTGAAGGAGGGCATCAGGAGGTGGCTGGATCTCTTGTGGTCCAGTACAGTTCACATGATGACAGGCAAGTGTGACCTGAGAATGAAGGGGAGCATGTGCACTGACAGCACCAAAACCCTTGATCATTGGACTCACGTTCTGATCAACAAAGTCAGGGAGGCCGAAGTGAAGAGGTGAGGGAATGTGGAAAAGTCATTCCACTTTTCTGTGCCAGCATTCCCAGCACCAGTACTGGCATCAGCCAGTCTTCTCCATGCCAGTCATTGCCAATGGGGGCCATGGGCATGGCTTCATTGCTGGGGTCCAAACCCAGGCAACCCCAGACTTGGGCAGGTAGTACTGAGGCTTCAGTGGCTACCTATCTCACTGATAATGTGGAGCCACTGGACTGCAACCCCTTGGCCTACTGGGCAAGCCACAGCCAGATGTGGTAGGATCCGGCCATGGTCACACAGCAACATCTCTCCTGTCCACCAAGCAGTGTTCCAAGTGAGAGGGTGTTCAGCATTGCTGGGAATGTTGTGATACCCCACTGCACCTGCTTGGTTCCTGCTTTGGTGGAGCAGCTGGTTTTGCTTAAGATGAACCTCCAACTGCTGGGGTTCCCTGTGATCCACCTGCAGTATCATCCTACTCACTCCATCTGAACCAATTTCCTTTTCTGAGTTTTTTAAAAGCCATGTAACACCCTGCTCTCAGCTGGAGGGGACAGCCAGCAGGGGAAGAACATGTCTCTTCTGAGCTCATTCCCCTGCCAGGATGAACTTGGAGGTATGGGATTGGGGCTATGGGGAAGGAGGAAGCCCCAGTTCCTGGGCATGACCACTAAAACTGCACCCTGCCATGGTAGGGTGGCCTGGTGGGACTGCTGGCGGTGCAGCAGCCCTATAAATGTCAGGACCAACAATCCCCTGTTGAAAGATGGATAGGAGGTGTCATAACCTCTAGCTAATACACACATGCACACAGTCCTGGCTGGAGAATGCCCAGACCTGTCACATCTTTGACAGGCCTGACAGTTGCTGTTTGCAGTGCAGTTGTGAGGCATCCAGTGAGCTCAGCTTAGCTGCTCAGGATGCCAGGTTTAGGGTTGAAAACCCCTTTGTCAGGCTGAGGAAGTACCTGCAGTTGGTCCTGGATGGAAGGAATAGTAAAGAAACCAGAGGCTGGCCTGGCGTGCAATGCAGGCAAGAAAGCCGGTGAGTGAAAATGGAAATGGATGTGTCAGGGAGTGAGGAACAAGCTGGGGTGGGGAGCAGGCAGGATGTAGCAGTGCAGGTAAAAGTGCAGAGGTGCTTGGGGTGTCAGATGTCACCCACCCACATCACGAGTTTTGCCTGTTGGTATCCAGAGGTGCAGGGCCCCAGAAGTCAGACTCCCCCTGTACCTATTTCTTTGACAGCTGGCAGGCTTCATGGCCTGTAAGGCCCTAGCAGCCAGGCCTGCAGTAGATTTTACCCCCTGTTCCCCAAGACAGACACAGTCGCACAGCCACCCATGTCAGTCACAAGTTTTGCCTTTCAGCAGCTTGAGGTGCAGTTTTCTCCAACCCCATTTACTTAGCTCTTTGAAGCTTGGCTGAATTCATGCTTGCAACATATTCTACGAAGCCTGGAAGTTTCATCCAAATCAGACAAAAAACAACAAAATTATAGATATTTCTTTGATTCCCCATTATACCCTACAACTGAATCTCCAAATTAAAGTGGAAAACCAATTTGGAGCTCCAAATCGAATTGCTGACATCCGAATAAGCCGAATATAAACCCAAATTGAATAGTTCCCTATTTGCACAGGCCTACCAGTTACCTGTGGGACACCCAGTGAGCTCAGATTAGCTTCCCAGGATGCCCATTTCTTACAAGAAAACCACTCTCTTTCCAATCTCTCAGTCCTGATCCTCAAAGGGAACTTGAAAAACACTTCTCAGAGATGAGCATATATATGAACTTCAGTTCATCAACCTCCTGGATACAAAAAATCATGGACTAAATGTAGACATTGGATTTCTGACACATTGCCCCCTGTTACCTCTCCATTATTTAACTGCGCCATTCATCCCCTTTCTCCCCACCAACCAGCCTGTCTCTCACCCACTAACTCCTCAATTTACATCTTCACTGAATGCCTTTCTTGCATGCATACCAGCTTCTTGCCTCTTTACTATTCATTCCATCCAGGAAGAGCACACACTAACTGCAGCTGCTTCCTTAGTCTGATGAACAGTTTTTAAATCCAAAAGCTTGCTAAAAATCTTTTTCCAACTATTTGAGTTTGTCTAATAAAACAATATCTGATTTACCCAAAGAACCTTGTCTTCCAATTAGACCAACATGGCTACAACCTATATCCCTGTTTTGACAAAAAACAAAAGACAAACAAACAAAAACAAACAAACAAAAATTACCTATTCATTTTTCATTTCAATTCTGGCTTCAGTTTGGAACTTGGACATTTGCCAGTGTTTCTCTTGGGGTCAGTATGATACTGGGTGCCTTTCAATTCCTACTCCTGGGTTCTCTCCCATGACCCTTATTCCATCTATATATCATCAGAATATGATAGAGGAAGAAGAATAGTAAGAAACTATGATGATGACTGAATGTCAGGGTGAATGTGGATATGGACTGAGGGATAAGGGACATTGCCAAATGGGAATAGTCTCTGTTATGGGAAATTGAAGTTAACCATTTCATTTAAAATCCAAACCTTGAATTCTTAGAATATCTCATGAAGCCAAAACAAACAAACAAACAAAACAACATAGCACATGTTCTGGCTAGCTCAACTGATAACATTCAAAACACCATATATGATGCAATATAGCTGCCCTAATGCTTGTTATATGACAATGGTGAGGAGAAACTGAAAAAAAAATGTCTTTTCTAACAGATCAAGGGAGATTATTAGGTGGGCATTCAGTATGGGTATAGGAAATGGATATTATCCCTAAATTTTCTATTTCTTTTTGCTTCTACCTAGTTTTTTTCCCCTATATGTTTTCTGTATGTATTTGTGTTAAAGTAACAGTACACAAACTAGCATCTTTCCTCACCACTGCTCCTGTCATCCAGTATTGTGGGCTCAGTGCCAAGGATAAAAAGAGATGTGAACTTCAGTACTTGTGAACTTGTGAACTTCAGTACTTCAGAAGAAGCTATGCTATAATGAGGTACATAACTTCCAGGACACCCACTAGAAATGTGGAATCGTAAAGCCTGATGCCTTAAAGGTACAGCTGTGCCCTTAGCAAGCTAATACGAACAGTATCCCACTTCTATACATATGACTATTTTCCATGGTTGGAATTGGGGTCATATTAATTCCATGTGGCCTGACATGTTGGGTGATAACAAGACTGAATAGATGACAGACACAAGTTGGGCAGAAGTGGCATGAGTGAAAACAAGATAACAGTAGAATAATCACATAATCACATTGAGGCATAAATTATCCATGTCTACAATGCACCTCACTATTAGTCTACCCAGGAGCAAACTGGAAGACTATTGAGAAATATTTAGTGAACTCTAAACACTAAATAGTAGCATCTTTGTGCTAAATGGTTTCCTAAGAAGCTGGACACTCGGTGAGATGAAACTAGGGAGAGTTAATACTTCAAGTACTCACAGAAGAAGAGTAGAAGAGAAATTGCTCCTGAACAGTAGAATTAATTTACTTACCAAATCAAGCCTATATCCCAAAATTCTGAGACATGTTTCACATGCTTTTGCATGTTCTGCATGTTCTATGCACTACAAATAAGTTAAAACAGGTTTACTGCGGACAAGGAACCATACTGGCTTATGTATAAATAATAAGCAAAAGTAGACGAGCAATTTAACAAGAAAATTAAGCTGTATGGTTAAATGTCTCTGTTCAGTTGCACACAGTCTAAAAATGTTGGGTGCCTGTACACAAATGCAGAGGATGCTCTGACACACAGAAATTATGTGTCTGAGCAGGCTTAGTTGAATCTTACCTTACCACACTCCAGCAGTCTCCTGAATCTCATGTATCAGCATCCCCACACGTAAAAATGGTGGTGGGGGTGCTTGAAGTAAGGATGTAGGCAGAAGTGACAATTTTCACCTGATCTGGTCATATAAAGCAGTTTATAGCTGTGACCAAACACAAGTGCACAGCTGCAAACAGCTTCAAAAATGACCAACCAGGTGAAAATCTGACCCCTCATTGCGTGAGGTATCAGATAAAGAAATTTCAAAATGTAATGTCTTGTAACTTGTGTCTGTGGAGCTCTTAAGCTATGGCTGTTTTCAAAATGTGGGGAAAAGGAGTGGAAGCAGTTCAGTCTGAGGGTTTTTCAGCACCCCCTGAAGGGTTGGGTGGGTGTAATGGAGACCCTCACTCTTGAGGTGCAGGATCAAATTTACTAGTTCCACCCTTCAGCACCAGGTGGGGAGCCCCAAGATTAAGTTCCCTTCACTGCCTTTCCCCCTTCACCGGCAGCTTGATTCCCCTCCTCCCTAGAACCAGTAGAGAACTTCTGCTTGGTCTGGAGGAACTTTGTAATTTAGAACACTTTGCAAAAATTGTTCTGAGCTACAATTGGAAGCTACACTTCTGTCTACTCCCTAAATCTCATTTGATGAGCTTTAGTTCAAGTGCCCCATCACCAATTTTAAGCATGGGGATGCTGATACATGAAACACTGTGGCACTTTCATTAGAGTTGCTCTTGGAGGCACTCTAATTAAAGCACCACCTCTTCCCCTGAACCCCGAGTATATGTAAAAGTGCCTGTTGTGTTTGTTTCCTAAGCATTTTTTAGTATTGGTTTTACTGGGTTTATGCCAGAGTGTATTACAGGATGCCTCTATCTTTTTTAGTGGACACATGAAAAGGATAGATACAAACGTTCTAAGTTCAACTTTTTGTTGAAATTAAAAACACAGTACTAAAACGTTTGGGGCTGTATCTGATAGTCTTGATCAAATATAACACTGAAATTATCCTCTCATCATGGAAATGAATGGGAGATTTTCAAATAATTTAGTAAGCAATAGATCAAATTTCTAAAATGACAAGTCAACTGAATTAGATAAAATACAGCATTGGACACATTGCTGGTTTGGACCCTTTAAATAGCAGTCTATTGGAAAAAAATTGCCCTTCCCTTTATACTGTGACAAAAAATCTTGTATCAAATCCAAAATCACAGAGGTCTTGACTGAAATATAAAGCATTAAAATGCAATCTTTATCAATTTAATTTAAAGAGAAAATTGACAAAGCAACACTGGAACTCAATTTAAGTATCCCTAAAGGAAATGGTTTTCAATAGTGTACACCAATGATACTGTAGTCTGTGGTCACGTAGAAGCAGATTTTCCAGCAATCATTGTTGTCTTTACTGAGGTGTACAAAAAATGGGACTGATGCTTAACATTCAAAAGGCAAAGGTCCTTCATCAACAAGCTCTTAATGAGCAATCCCTAGCTTCAAGAATTCAAATTTATGGTGAAACTCTGGAGAACATTGAGTATTTCCTGTATCCCAGCAACAGAAGGCTGACAACAATGAAGAAATTCAACATTGCCTCAAATGTGCAAGTGCAGCCTTCAGACACCTGAGGAAATGGGTGCTCAAAGATCCTAACATCAGATCTGAAACCAAGATCATGGTTATGAAGCAGTTGTGATCCATGTGAAGCACCTTACTCCATGGAACTGAGATGTGGATGACTTAAGTCATTGAGCAGTACCAATAATGCTGCCGGCAGAAGATCTTTTTAATCCAGTGGGAAGACAGACACACCAACATTAGTGCTCTCTCAGAAGCAAACATCACGAGCATCAAGACGGTGATCAATCCAACATCAACTTAATTGAGCCAGCTACACTATCCAGATGTGTGACTCCAGATTCCTGAAATAAGTTTTACTCTCCCAGCTCAGTCAAAGTGTATGCTCAAGAGGAGGGCAGAATAAACACTTCAATGATGCCCTCAAGGCCAACTTGAAAAAAAAAATAACATTAACATCAACTCATGGGAGATTATCATTCAGGAAGAAGAGTTGACTGCACAGATCTCAGTACTTTGAAACTTTATGATGACATAGGGGACAGAAAAATGGGAGTGGCAGAAACAGCATGTCATGGACCAAATCAAAAATCCAAAGACACCTTTCCACACAGAAACACATGCCCAGGTGGGAAATTATGTCCTCGTATGAGGAAATAATGCAAATGGACAATGTTGAAGCATTAAGGTAAAAATAAAATAACCATTAACCTAATATTTTTTCCATTTCTAAGTTGTGAATTTGCCCTTTATATAATGGTCTTCTAATATAACTTTTTCATTTAAATTCTTAAGGCATTCTTATGGGGAAAAAGTCATCTACTGCCTTCACCTGTAGGCTCAGGAGGTCTAATGCTTGCTACATGTCCTCACCTGAAACATTGAGGAAAGGCTGCAGCAGTCATCTAGGCTTCTGATTACTAGCCCATGATGCTCATTGATGTGGGGACTAATGATACTGCTAGGGCAACCTTAAGAAGATAAAAAATGATTGTGTGGCTCTGGGTGTAAGGGTAAAAGGAATAAAGGCCCAGGTAATATTTTTGTCAATCATTCCAATCAAAAATTAAAAGCCCAACTAAGAGCAATTACATCTGGAGGGAGATCAAAATGTAGTGGTTTCACCGGCAGGTCTTTGGCTTCTTTGACCATAGAGTAGTATTCCAAGGGGTGAACCGCTGGGAAGAGATGGGCTCCACCTCAGGATGAGAGAGAGGTATGTCTCTATATACCTAACTGATACCTTTGTAAAGAGGAATTCAAATTAGGTAGATTGCAGGATGGAGACTGTAATGGGGTGGGGTCCCTAGGGATGGTCGTGTTATCCATAGGGCTCCTTAACCATGTCAATCTTGCCCAACAGGCACCCTGTATCTTGCCCACCACATCTTGCTGATACTATTAATATAGGGAGGCTTCCCTTGATCTTTTATATTTGGACACAGTCTTGCTGGATCCTACTGAATCCTGGGGTTCATAGACCCCTTGGTGTCCCACTTCATGATGGATGTCTCCTGAGACACTCAACCTTCTTGGCTATATGCGTGGCTCCAAAACACCCCTTTACCATGCCCCAAGCCTCACAGATGATACTGTCATTGTCTCATTTCAGCCCCCTTGCCTCCCTGGGCTCTCTGCAGCCCTCTCTCGGTGGCTCACTGGCACTGGGCTCTAGTCACCCCCTTGTCACTGCGTCATCTGGTGCCAGGGCTTGGTCACTCTTAATACTGCACCAAAACTGACACTGGGGTCCCCACACAGTCCCCAGTGAGACCTCCTCTTTCCCCAGTAGCTTCACCCAAACCACCAGTGTTATAAAACAGTAAATGAAACAGGATCCCCTGGGGTATAACAGAACACCAAAGTTTAGGGTGTGCTCTGCCCCTTTAAAAGAATAAAACTTCTTCCCTGGTACTAGGGCTTCATAGGCACAGTATTCAGGGTAAGAACTGACCTCACTACTCCCAGCCCTGGTATCTATATGGGCCCAGGGCCCCCTGCCTCTTTGAGCCAGCTGACCAGGTCCAGGTGCAGGCTAATTTCCTCATTAGTAAGTTGCTATGGTAACCTGCACCTGGGGTCCTGTCTGGCTCTTTGGGCAATCTCTGCTCTTAGAGGAGCAGGCACCTTAATGTCCTGTGACAGAGACAAACGGACCTCAATGATAGGTCAGAGAACTTGGATAATAACTTGGTAAGAGGAAGCAATAGTAGAAACTATAGCAATGTTTTCAGGGGGAAAAAAAAACAAAAACAAAATCTCTGCTTGTAGAAAAGGCACTTAAAAACAGACATAATAGCAGTCGTTAAATACTCGCAGGGCTGCCATAAGAAGAGGAAATAGCACCTTTTCTCTCTTCCTGCTGAGTGAAGGATGTGGACCAATGGCTTGAAGTTGTAGCAAAGTAAATCTAGGCTGGATATCCAGAAAAACTTCTTTACTGTAAGAATAATGAAGCAATGGAATAGACTGCCTAGGAGAATTGTGGACTCTACATCACGGGAGGTATTCAAGACAGCCACTGGTCAGGGGCATCTCAATGTAGATTCTAGTATGGGGATTTTCCAAGCTTTTGGGTTTTGTTGGTTGCCCCCACCACTCCTTCTGCTTCATATCAGGGTGTTTTTAAGCCTCCCTCAGAGGCATTAGGTGTTGGCTACAACCAAGACTGGGGATTTTGACTGGTGTATGCCAATGCTTCTGTTGGGACCAAAGCCAGAGGTCCCTGGCTGGAGGGTCTTGCCCCTCCACTTATGGTCAGAATGATTGCCATATTTGGGTCAGGAAGGAATTTTACCCCATAGTAAAATTGGTACAGACAGTGAGAGCTTTTGCCTTCCTCCGTAGCAGTAAGCGTGGTTCTGTACCTGGGATCTTTTGAGCACATATTTCCAAATTTGCATAGAAGTAGGACATTGTCTTCCATAAATCCCCTACTTTACCTGTGGCAGATTAGGGTTACATGTTGAGTTGTGTAAGGGTTGATGGTAGTTTTATGTAGACTTTAGGTTATTACTTGTATAGGAAGTTTTGGATAAAAATGATCCAGCCTGAGACAGAGGGTTAGACTAATTAAAGCTGGAGATCACATTCAGCCCTACTTCTCTATGTTTGTATAATTCTATAGGACAATTGGCTAGATACCTAAGTAGTTATATATTAATGTGATCAAACAGGAAAATAGAAGATTCTAGTACAATCACAGAATTGTGATGTAATTGGAATTGTGGATGATGTGGTGGGATAATTCATGATTATGGTCCAGAATAAACATTGCTTCCAAAATGATAGGCAGAGAAGGTGTTGTTCTATATATAAAGGCAATGATTATTATTCTTAAATCTTCTTCTGAGATGCAATACGAAGTGGAAGATAGAACAGTTGGAAGCCTATGTGTGAAGTTCAAAGGGGAGAGCATCAGAAGACATATTATGGTGGGTGTCTCCTACAGGTTACAGTCAGAAGGAGCAGGTAGATAATTCTTTCTTCAAACAACTGATAGAAGCTTCCAAATTGTTGCACGTGGTTCTCAAGGGGGGGGGGACAATTGTTGGGACATCATCCAGGAGGGAAGTGTGCAAGCAATCCAAAGACTTCTTGGAGTCTTGGGGTATTTGAAGGGGTAACATTTTGATATAGATGGTAGAGAGCCCATGCAGTCAGGGGAGCTCTTCTAAATTTCCTGTGCATAAGCATTGGGGATTGGTTGATAATGTGAAGTTGGAATGGAGCATTGGTGCCTATGCTCCCTTTCAAAACAATAGATCACAAAATAATAGAATGTATCACAAAATGACAAATACCAAAACAATAGAATTTTTTTTGTCTTCCTCTTATTCTTGAGATAATTGTAGGATCCCTTTTCATTGTCTTTTTATGTCTCTTGACAGCTGCATCTCAAATTGTACCTTGGTTTTCCTAATTTTCTTCCTAAATTCTCATATGATACTTTTATTCACTTCCCTAGTAATATGACAAGTTTCTACTTTTTATAAGATTCCTTTTTAAGTTCTAACTGATTGAAGAGACTGCTGATCTAGCCAGCCTGGTCTCCTGTTTAAGACCCTAAGGAAAATAAGGAAGGAACAGAAGAAAAAGGTCACTTCAGAAAAATAGAAATAACTGGAGGGCAGGACCCCTACAGGGGAAAGTCTGAGGGGAAGAAGAGTCCAGGAGAGTTCACTGTATTTTAAGGATGCCTTTATAAGGGTGAAGAAGTAAGCTAACCTGATAGAAAAGAGGAATGTGAAGTGCAACAGGGGATTAGAAATCTCTTCAATGGGTTGGAACTGAAAAAGGAGTCCTATAACAAGTGGAAATGTACTTATAATACTAGGTCAGTGTATAAAAGTACTACACTGACTTGATTCTAAGGCAGGTTTCCTGCCCAATTCTCCCCACACAGCCAGCAGTTCACATGGTGAAAAAAAAAACCCTCTTCTTAGAATTGAATACAAGGGTGGTAGGAAGCGGGGGGTGGGTGGCAGCCTTGTCTGGGGCTCCAACCCCTACTTCAAGTTGGGGCCACACCCATCATTGATGCCTGGCCCTTACCCCATGACTCCTCCACTCTCCCACATCCTCTCCCTCCACCCCATAGCACAGCCTCTGATCCCCTGCCTTTGCCCTTCCTGACCCTTGTTCCACACTGATAGGTTCCATCCATGCTGCAGCTTGGAACACTGAGAACTGCCCCATCCTGGCCCCATAGAAACAGCATGCCATCTTCTTGGTTGCTATGGGAGCTAAGTTGGGGGTGTGCTTATTGCACCAGGCTAGAATAGGGATGGAGCCTACTGGCATAAATCAAGGGTAATGGTTTGGGTAGGGGGAACAGAGGCTGGATGTGGGGAGGCATAAAGGAACAGAGGCTAGAGAGCAGAGTGGAGAGAGAGAGCAGATTCTGGAGAGAGAAGGGAACAGCTGGAGAGGAGGAGGAAAGAATAGAGGTCGGAGGGGAAGGAGGGGAGGTAAAAGACTGGAGGGGAGGGGATGGAGGAGGAGTAGAGCTGGAGGGGAAGGGAGAGTTAAGGCTGCAGGAGTGGGGAGGCAGAAGTGGCAGGGGTTAGGCACAAGCTTGAACTCCCCACACCACAGGGGTGGGCAATTATATTGGCTGAAAGGTCACTTAATAGATTTTGGTTAGCTCTCAAGGGCTGCAAGGGTAGCCCTGCCCCTTAACAGGTGCCCTGCCCCCTAGTCCCCATCTTGGGACTAGAAGTCCCACCCCTAAGCCCTGAACTTTATCATTAGAAAAAACTCATGGTCAGAACTTCTGGGCACCAGACATGTCCTTGGCAACCCTACCCCTCCTGTATACTGGGCAGGGTTTTCTTGTTATATCAACTAGATGCTTGGTGCCATTGTAGCACTATTCATGCTCCTCTATCCTGTAAAAGTCTAGAGAAATGCCAAGGGTTAGGACTTTCTACTGGCCATGGAAACCAGGCATGCTGTCTGCACAAGGAGACTGTGGTTGTCCTAGAGATCCCAACATTTTACTCTGTTTTCAATTTCTGCACAGATTCTGGGAAATGGGGGGTGGGGGAGGAGGGGAAACCACTATGTGACATTATCTTAGCTTGTATAGTAGAAGTAGTAGATTCCTAAAAAAAAACAAAACAAACCCACAAACAAAAGGATGAAAATAAAACAAACAATTAATCCAGCCTTCTTGATTTTGGTGTGGCTGAACTCTGTGAGGCCCTGGAAGAGATGCTCTGCATGAGGCATCATTTCTTGTAGTCCCACTACAAGTATGTTATAACCTATCAAGAAGACTTGCTTCTGTGCATTTCATAATCTTGCACAGTTGATATCACAACCAGGTACTCAAATCAGAAGGTCCAGACAATCTCCACCTCAGGGTGCTGAGAGAATTGACAGAGGTCATTGCAGAACCCCTGCCACAGCTTTATGAGCACTCATGGTGCTTTGGTAGGGTGCCAGAGGTCTGGAAAAGGGCCAATGTGGTCTCCAGTTTTAAAAAAGGGAGGCAGGAAGACCCAGGAACCTACAGTCCTGTTAATCTTACCTCAGTCCTAGGAAAGCTCTTTGAGAAAATTATCCAGGACCACAACTGTGTGGAACCAGCAGGGGAGATCATTTTTAGGGGCAACCAACATGGGTTCATTAGAAGCAGATCCTGTTGGACTAACCTGGTTGCCTGCTATGACCAGGTCACAAAATCCTTGGACACAGGTGTCACAGTGGATGCAGTCTATCTGGACTTCAGGAAGGCCTTTTATACTGTCTTTTACCCCATTCTCATTAAAAACTTAGGTGCCTGTGGTGCTGATGCCTACACAGTCAGATGGGTCACTAATTGGCTGGAAGGCCCCATCCAGAGTGGTGGTGGATGGGTAATTTTTGACCTGGAGGGATGTGGGCAGTGGGGTTCCCCAGAGCTCGGTCCTCAGCCCCACAGTGTTCTACATCTTCATCGGTTACTTGGATGAGGGGGTGAAAAGCACCTTGTTCAAATTTGCAAATGACACTAAGATGTGGGGAGAAGTGGGCACAGTAGACAAGAGGGACAGGCTATAACTAGATCTGGCCATGTTACAGAGGTGGACAGATGAGACTAGGATGAGTTTCAATACTGACAGATGCAAGGTACTGCACCTGGGGAGGGAGAAGCAGCAGCATACCTACAGGCTGGGGAACTCCCTTCTCATCAGCACAGAGGCAGAAAAGGATCTTGGAGTCAATATTGCTTCTAAGATGAACATGAGCCACCAATGTAAGGACACTGTTAGGAAGGCTAACTGCACCTTGTCATGCATCCACAGGTCCAAGGAGGTGATCCTCTCCTCTATCCAACATGAGTCATGTTGCAGTTGGAGTACTGTGTCCAGTTCTGGGCATTGCATTTCAGAAGGGATGTGGACAGTATTGAGAAAGTCCAAAAGGTCCCTCCCATGATCAGGGGGCAGTAGGGCAGGCCCTGTGAAGAGAGGCTATGGTACCTAAACCTGTTCAGATTCTACAAAAGAAGGCTGAGAGGGGCTCTGGTGGCCATCTATAAACTTGCCAAGGGGGACCAGCAGGCAATGGGAGAGTCCTTGTTCCCCCGAGCACTACCGGGAGTAATGAGGAATAATGGCCATAAGTTAACTGAGAGTAGATTCAGGTATGACATCAGGAGGAACTACTTCACAGTCAGGGGGAGTAGGATCTGGAACCATCTTCCAAGGGAAGTGGTGCTCACTCCTACCCTGGGGGTCTTCAAAAGGAGGCTAGATAATCACCTAGCTGGGGTCATTTGACCCCAGCATTCTTTCCTGCCCATGGTAGGGGTCAGACTTGATGATCTGCTCAGGTCCCTTTTGACCCTACCAACTTTGAAACTATGAAACTTATAGCAATAACATTTTACAAACACCGTAAGATACTATTACTACATATAAAACAGCCAAATTTGATTCTTCTCTGTACCCAGCAAACTTCATGATTCTTTGTAGGTAGGTCACATCCTGCAAAACAAAGACCAGAAAGGAAGTGCTCACCTCTCTCAGTTTACTCTCGGCTGGTATGCTATGGCTGGCTTTGCTTGTCCTATGGCCATGCTGGCACTTATTCAAAGATTTCCCCCCCTTACATCTTGCCGAGGTTGCTCTTCTCTCAATGTGGCAGGTGTTCCATGCCACACATCTCTTTCCTTGATCTTCACCTAGGGTTTTGCTGTCAGGGTATTCTCCCCCTTGCCTTTTCCCAATGAAGGGTAACCCACAAGGCAGTGGGAGCTAGGGTATTAAGGTGCCCTATATTTGTCCCTGCCCATTCCCCAGGCTGGTTATTATGTGGCATTTTGTAGAGTCTACTCTGCTATGAGTAGCTTTACACCACTAACCACATCCAGGAGGATTGCTTTTTCAGCTTGTACCCAGGACCGAACTCTCCACTCTACTGCACTGGTCTTCTTTACTTTTCATGGGCACAGTCTCCCACTTCTGGGCTTCCTGGCCCCTCCTGGAAGTTTTTAAAACTTCATAGTTTATAGGAATCTGGCATAAGAAATGGAGATTTAAAAATGAAGACCTAATCAAAACTTAAAGAATATAATAGAAAGATTACTATTGATTTAATTTGACTTTAAATTACACAGTGAGTTAGAAGCACTTAAATTTGTTGGGACTTCCCTTGATTTAACATGGATGCTTACAAAGACTATTATTCCAGCTGACAACAGAAGAATGAAGTAGGAGTGTCAAGAAGTACCTTTCACTATGTTTAACAATAAACAAGTCTAAGGTTAGGAACATGGAACATTTACCTTGTGGTAAGAGGTGATAATACATTCCTCTACAATAACTGCCCATATGTATGCTCTTTCACTGAAGATAAGCTGCTGTCATTTTTAGTTTCTAGTTACCATCATGTAATAACATTCACAGATATAAATCAAGTGGAATATGGGTAATCCCATCCCTTTACAAGAAACTGTATTGTTTATATAGCCATACCCTGGGACAGGTTTTACCACTGCTGTGAAAATGTTGCTCTATTATTTGGAATCTTTCCATTTGTCTGGAAGAAATAGTTTGAATATTTCTTTTTATTAGTAGAAATTGTGACTTAACCATGAAAAGTATCAAGCAGCAAAATCATACCTTGTGCATAAATGTACAACAGATAGGTACCATGGTCTGTAACACCTAAGTAATAGGAAAGATAGGATTTATGAGACACAATTTTCCATCTTCTGTCTAATCTACTAATAAGGTGTACTAGCAAACCCTGATGATCATACATATTTTCACTTACATATATTCTTGATAAGTATAAAACATGTTCTAATAACCATCTCCAAATAACTCTAAATTTATTTGAAGGCACTGACTGACTGAAGCTTACAAAACTAACTAGTTAACGTTGGTGTGCTCTTTCAAAAAATTGTAATATTTCATTAAGAGTAAACCCACACATACATAAACACGCACAAACTTGCAGTTTAACTAGAGTTACCTTGCGGGGAGCGGGGAATGAAGTCCTCTAGGACTTCAGTGCTAACTCCATATCACAAATGAGCCATCAAAAAACTGGTTTTATTAGGTGAGATGTAAATGAGTTTAATTGGTAGTACATTCCTTTTAATTCTTTCCATGTGGGTACAAATAAAACCAAAGCAACTGAAGTTGAACAGTAATCCAGACATGTTTGCAAAAGGAATTTCAAGACTGCAGCAGATGTTAAGTTTAGTTTGAACTCTTAGGCCACATCCCCATGAGTGGGAACATCTGTTTTGTGGTGCCTCAAACCCTTTTAGCTTAAAGGAACTCAGAAGCTCAAAGAAACTCCCAGTATATACTAAAAAAAAAAAAAAAAGGCAAAAAAATCCATATTTTTTCCATGATCAAAATGAAACATTAGTGTGTATGTGTACACACACACACACACACACTTTCCTGTGACCTAATAGGGGTGCATGTATAGATGGTGACACTACTGTAGAGCTAATTAGTCAGTTCCCAAGTAAAATGCAAGCATAGATGCACCCACTGTTTCATTCCTTAATTTCTTTTGTTGTTATAGCCTGTGATTTCAAGGTGGTTTAATTTATCTTCAAAATCAGCATTATAACACTTCTGTACTTTGTAATAGCATTGAGGGATTAAAGGCTTCAGACACTATAAACTATCGATATTATAGGAATGGGGCCATAAATGTATATAACAATGACAGGTAATGCTAAATTTAATTTCACATTAACAGCTGTTTGTGGTAATAATAGCACCACAGTTACTAGTAGAATTAACTTTCTAGCTACTAAGAATGTTATAGACTACCCTATACATACCCTACATACCCTATTATAATATCCTGTACTTTTATAAAGAAGGAGTTTAATTATAGTTAAATTGGTGGCTATCCACAGAAGCAGATTACTCCCTTTCCCCCCATCTGGAGGGCTATCTTCTCCACTGCAGGGAATTGGTTATTCCATGAAAAACTCAGAACTCTGATCTCGTATCCATTTCTGAAATCTGAGCAGTAGAAGAAATGCCAGGCGTGAAATGGTGGATAAGAAACTGTTGGATGTTCCACAGGGTAGAGTCAATATGTTTGCATTCAATAAAAAAAACATTCATTCTGCCTGCATTGCTTCTCCCTTCTTTTTGCAGTCATTTTTATGGGAATAGACTATGCACATTTCCTCTCCTTCATCTTCTAGTGCACACCTCTTGTGAGGTAGATGGGATTCACAGGTATTTCTGACCACACTTCACTTTAATCCCCTCTCATAATCTGTGTGTGCATGTGTGTGTGTGTTTCCCCACTCTACTTCTTCCCAGCCAACATATTATCTTCCCTTTTTGATGGAGGACATTTTTTGTACTCACAAATCCCTTTGTTCTTCATTTTTGTTGATTCACAAGTTTCTCCTCATCACTACAGCCTTCTTATAGCTAATATGGCTCATGTTGTCCATCTCCTCTACATAGATATCAAAGCCTACCTAGGAGTGGGGTGGAGGTTATGAAAATCAAAGGGTTTTTTTTTCCCTTTAAATTAGCATTTTAAAAACAAACAACCTAAATAGTAGTAACATCATAATATAGTCATGTCTTTTTCCTGACTGTTACTTATAGATTACCTTATTACATTTGAAAGCTAAAGCACAGATGAAAAAATAAAAAAGGAAAGGAACTCATTAGCAAAACATACACACAGTAAATTGATATTAATAGTTCAAATGAATGTGTAGAAAGTGATATCGTTATGTCAATGAGGGCTAAACCCAATGAAAGCTTACAGTGTATGTTGCAAGGCAGAACCCCTGAAAAAAAAATCATTACAAGCTTGAATAATTAGTAACAGATTGAAAAACAGTTCACTTGAAACAAGTCAATGGTTATTTCTCACTAAGAAGTGTCATGACTGTCCACAGTCAAAACTAAACTTAGCATGTGTGGTTTTTTGGTTTTTTTGGGTTTTTTCCTAAGCAAAATCACACATTTCATTTGCATAAACAGAATAAGCAGCCATAGGAAGGTATTAGATTAATGGAATTTAAGCCCAGAATGATTCTCTAAAGAAGATTAGCTTTTCTGGTGTGATGTCCTATATAAAAAAGAATAAGATTTAATTTAGTTAATCTTGCATTAGCCTAATAAGGCCTATCTTCTAGAAAGGTTGGAGTGTGGTAGCTGTGATAATCCAGGAAATATATTGGAGAAGACAATTTTTGGTGGTATAACAATTATAGTTGGGAGAGATACTATACTGTCTTTTAGACATGAAATCCCTTTCCTCACATCTGGAAAATAATTAGGCACAGTCTGAATTAAAGAACAGAGGGTGCATCTACACGTCCATTAATGTGCAGTACTTACTGCACATTTAGTTTAGTACTTGCTTAAAAAAGTACTAACTAAATGAACAGTAAGTATAGTTACTGCACAGTAGTGCTGGTACAGTTTTTTTTTTTTAGTGACACTTACTGCACAGTAGCCTAATACAACTGCACAGGAGCATATTAACACGGTTTCCTTCCGTTATGCTACTGCACAGTGTTAGGCTACTGCACATTAAGCATCTCATGTAGATGTACCCAGAGAGTTAAAATGGTGTGTATGTAACAGGGTAACCATCAGGCCAGGCACCACCTCCCTGTCAGGGCAGTTCCTGAGTGCGGCTCCAATTGGGCAGTGTCCTGCTTCCAGCTGCTTGCAGCAACTGCTGCTTGCTTTCCTGCTCAGACCTGCTATGGCTAGCAGCTGAGGCCTCTTTTCCAATTGGGCAGTCTGCTGCTGGCCATGTGACTCCTGACTGGTGAGTGCAGCCATCTGCAGATGGCCTCTGCTGCCTACTCCGGCCCTTTCAGTGGCAGGTACCACAGGGCTGCTACAAGCAGACACCCAAAGGCACCCTTCTACAGTGTATACCTCTATATGTAAATGAAAATAGTCTGGTTATAGGTATAGAGGAGAGTTGAAAAGTAGAAGTAAAGTGACAACCAGGAATACTTTGAAACCAAGAGAAGTGCATTAGCACTGATAACCTAATTATGAAGAAGAACAGGACCATTCAACAGGGAATAGGATTTTTATTATCAGCGAGGTGAAGAGAAATAAGCAGAGATAGCAGGTAGATTGTAATGACCCATGAAACCATGAATTAAATACAGACTAAAATTATCTGTATTTAGTCTAGGGGTTTTAGTGTCCAAGAAAATAATATTTTTTTTGTTTCCAGACCTGTCTTCTGAAGATATTTGGTAAATGTCCGTTTAAGTACAAGGATTGTGAGGTCAGAAAGGAAGTGGAAGTTCTGTTTAAAGTATTCTTTTACCATTTTCTATATGCCTTTATCGTTTATCTATTTTCTGTGAGAAAATAGTTTGGTAGTGTCAGGAGGTAAAGTGACTCCACCAGACTGTTGCTTGAGAAATTAAGTGACATGGCTACCTGTGAGTGACATTCGGTGACGCAGTGGCAGAGGAATGTGACCTTACTATGCACTATCATGCAGACGGTGCATGATCGCTTGTAGCGTGACCAGTCAGGAGTTACCCCTAGAGCATGACTGGCCGGACCAGCATGCAGAGGCCTCCAGAATGTTCCATCGAAGGGGGACCCTGATTGGCTGGAGGATCTAGAAAGAGGACTGTGCGCCTCAGTGCATGGTTGCCAGACTCTGTTGCCAGACAGTCCCAGACTCCGGTCCATGGAATCAGATCTTCAGGACAGCCTGATCACCTGTCTTGCAGTCTGGTCAGACCCTTAGGCTTCTAGCTAGATTACTAGCATAGGCTGCCACATCTTATAGCTAGGCCACACGCAATCCGGAACGTCCTGTGCGTTGCCCAGCCAGGCATCCTACTTGTATTGCTATCGCTTTTGATAGCAGTCAGCTTTGTCACTCACCGCTACCCATCATAGTTCCTGTAAATAGTTTCTGCATTCATCAAGTTACTTCCACTCGTTGTTGGCTTGTAAGTAAACCTATCATTTTACTTCAACTACTTGTCTCAGTATCCACCTCTCTTCTTCTAACATCTGGCATCCCCAAGCATGTCTGGGTTGGTGCCACCACCCAGTGTCCCACTTGACACGCAACTGTGGCCGGTTCCCAAGTACCATCCAGGAATCGTGTCCCACAGGTAGGTAGTCTTTGTTTAGTGTTACCCATATAATTTTCATGAGTATGCTTGGTACACTGGATAAGATATCTCACAGTTTGTGATACATGTATAGGATCTGTGTAAACTGCTGTTTCCTTTGCTAGGGTGTTGATTGTGATGGTACTGGAGATCCAGTCTTGATCTGCCACTTCAGTGGCAGTTTGTTCTTAGATGCTCCAAATCTGTCTAGTCTGATCAACAAAGTGCCTAACTCTTTAAGCTCTCTTATGATCCAGCTTGGTGACTGGGCAAAGCACTAAAACATCAAAATGAATGAAAGCAAGAAAAATAAATCTTGACTTCAACCTTGCTGTTCTGGGAGAGGAGGACTTGGAACCAAGTCTTCTATCTCAGGAGTTTTTTCTTTTGTTTTGTTGTTTTTCTTTGGGTTTATTTTTTTTATTTTTTTTTGCTTTTTTCTTTAATGCCTGTCTAATGTAAAATAAACACCCAGTCCTGGGGAATGGGGACTAAAACCCAGGACTGGTCCCTCTAAGAGGCAAACCCAAATTTCTGGAGCTGTTCCTGTTACGTTAACTCTCTGTCTGCTTCTTCTTTCTCAAGTCTCCAATCCAGCCTTTCCATATGATCTGTTCCCAATATTCTGCACAGGTTACTGCTTGTAGTGATGTTGCCAGATTTTGTGGGGTGCATTGTGGTGCTATAGGGCATCTCAGGAGATGATCTATGGTTTGCTTCTCCTGACAAATACATTGGTCAGTTACATAGAGGCCCCATAGTTTCATTAGAAAGCTGGCTGGTGTTTGGAGTCGTTGATAGATTTGGTCTTCTAGGAGATAACCCTCCAGGAGTTGCCCATAATGCACCACAGGGAGGAATCTATCATGTGTCTCCTCCTCCTGTTAATCTGACTTGAATCTCTTAACCCCTAGGTTATTTTGAGCAGGTATTCTGTGTTTCTTGCTCTTTTTCTCAAAAACACTAACATTTCATTTTTAATCCACATTAGAACAAAAAATAGATTTCAAAATGTATTTGTTTTTTCATAACACCACATCATTGTTGTGTATCCAGTCACTGCTGCATAACCCTTAGAGTTTTCAAGGATGCTCTACAAAGAGCAATACAACTTTCAATTGAGTGTCTGCAAGAGCCAAATCTCCACATGTGGATCCAGTGCTTTTAGGACCCATTACACTTCTTATGTTCTTTTACTTGGCAGACATACATATACATATGTACATTAGGGTTGTGTGAAGCTTTGGGTGCTGATTCAATTCAGAGGAGATTCAGCCTGATTTGGCAGTTGAATCTCTGAATCCAAATCAAATTGTGAGACCAATAAAAATGTCACAATCAATTTGAAGCTCTCCAAATTGATTCAGAAAAGAGTTTCAGAGATTTGGGCAGTCCCCACTCGCTGCCTCAGGGAGCTGGACCTGGACTCCAAGCTGGCAAGGAGGGTACCAGGGGAGGTGGTGGGCACCAAAGGCAGGAGAAGAGGACCATGGATGCTGGAGCTGGGAAAGTGGTTGGGGGATGGGGGCTCTGGCTGTGCCCTACCACACAGCGCAGGGCAGTGGGGGGCAGTGAGGATCACCCCCCCCCAACAGGATCCACTGAGTGGGAGCTTTTATTTATTTACTTATTTTAAGCCTGGATGCTCGGGGCAGGTGGAGCAGGCACTAATGGGGCTGAGAGAGTGGGTGGGGGATGGGGCCTGTTTGATTTGGAGATTCGCCCAATTTGGCAGCAACTGAATCTCCAAATTGGATTCAGCTGAATCAATTTGGGGACAGTAATTTGAATCACTGAATTGAATCGCTATCCCCAAAATCAGCTGTATCCCAAGTGAATATTAACCACTTAACACAGGTCTAATATACATATACATGCATGAAAAAGGAGTGACATTCTAAACTTGTGAACAGTCGCATCAACTTTCATTGCAATTTATAATTCAGTAGAGTAGAATCAAAACTGCTTACACATTTGCACTACATGTGTGTTAGAAAATGAAAAAGATGATTCTGAATACATTTCTATTTTATGGGCAACTGATTTTTTTGTTGTTGTTGTTCATTCTCTTTGGCTAGGGATAGTAATTGCACATAAACCGGCATAAGTAATTGGAAACCAGTTCACATCTCTAACGCAACAGAAAAGCTCAGCTCACATAAACCACGTTCAAAATGGCCAAACCTGATTTAAGATAAACCTGGATGGATGTAGTATCAGACTTGATTTAGATTAAATGACTTTATTGAACTTCTTTCTCACATCCCCTCCAGATTCAAGTTAATTTATAGTATCCTAACATTCCAGGATGCTTTGCACCTCTCCCACAAGCCCCCCTTTAAAAGAAGGGCTTACAAGCCTTGGCCCAAAATGCAGGCTTCAGCTGACCAGAAAGCTATGCTCTAGTGCCTCCAAGCTTCTCACCTGGGCTACTACAGACATGTTGCTGCAATTCTAGAAGCAAAAGTAAATGTCTGTCAACTTGCTTATCCATTCAATCTATGCAGTTTAGACTAACCTGAAAAGACTGAATCTATTTAGCTTTGGGCTCTTCGACTGTCCGTACTATTTCAAGGTAAGAAATTCATATACTTCATAAATTTTATGTGTAAGAAAATTTAGATGTGAAAATTAGATTTAGGCATATGACAATTCTTCAGTATTTTCATTTATGTTGCATGTGTTTCACTTATTCAATAATAATTATTGTTATAATTGTTCATCACACACTTACTTTGATGAAAATAGGGTTTTTTTAAGTCTGAATGTTTTCAAGAAAACTTGCACTGAAACAAATCCTTTTAAAATTATTTTTCCCATTGAAAAGTAATACTGAAAACTTGGATAATCGCTATACCACTGTTTCTCAGTCAGATATGTTTTCCATATGATCCTGTCTTAAATGGAGAAAGATTGATCATCTAACTATATATAATTTGGGAATGCTTCCATAGTACTTGAGCTAAAGCCTACGCTGAGAGTGATATCAAGCTCCTTCTTTCTGCCCTTTGACCGAAATATAAATACATCACTTTGTACTAAGATTGATTAAAGGCTTGGCTATTCTGGAATTTATCTGGGTTATTCTGGGAGTTAAAGGAGCACTATTGTTTTCCCAAATTGTAATATATAACTTATAAGAAAAAGAATGGTTGGCTTTGCTTCTGTTTATTAAATCAGATAATTTGATTATTTTAATTAATTGATAGAAAGCTATTTTATTTAATTAGCTTCCTGTTAAATTAGTAAACAATGTTATTAGTATTGTTATTTTTTTTTATTTTGAGTTAAAATTTATTTACCTATTTTAAAAGTGCATATAGATATAAAAACAACCCCCCCCCCCGAAAAATAAACCGACAACCCACAAAGCATATTGTTTTTATACTCTGGGGCATTCCTTTTAGCTACTCTGAATGTTTGTATGCCCTACTATCAGTCGTATATTTATTGCATCTAATATTTCATTCTTTGTATTATTTATTGTGTTTATTATTGTATTTATTACTTAAGAATAGAATTATTTAATTTAAATGAACTGTGATTTTATGAATTAGCATGAAATGAACAATGGCTTAATTAGCAACAATATAGCACAGAGAAGTTGTTTAAACATGTTATTTATATATGTATGTAGCTATATGTGTGTGTGTGTATTAGGGCTGTGTAAAACTGTGGACCCCAGTTTGATTTTGCCCAATTCAGTGGCTAAATCCCTGAATACTAATTGAATCAGGAGACCTTTTAATCTCTCTGAATCAAATTGAATTGATTCAGAAAGATTTGGTGATTCAGACATAGAGACAGCATTAAATGTTTTTCCTATATACCTCAAGATACCAGACGGCTCGTGAATGCTGCGATGCTGGGGCATCTCACAGGAGCACAGGGGGTTCTGCAATCTGCTTAGCAGCAATCCCAGAATTGGACCAGTAGCATTTTCAGTCCACTTCCAGGGCCACTGGAGAGCATGCAGACCCCTTCCCCACCAGCTCAGGGACTGGTGCCTCCTGGGTCTGGAGGGGCAACCACAGCTCCCCCATGGCTGATTGCTGAGCTGGGGAGGCATGCCCCTCCCTTTCATGCTCCCTGGAAGGCCCAGAAGTCGATATATTTCTGGTCCACTTCTGGGATCACCACCAAATATGGGGCGGGGGGAAGCATGCTGTCGGATACTCTATCTGCCCCAGCATTGCAGCATTCAAGAGCCATGCCTGGTACCTTGAGGTATGTAGACACAGCTTTAAATGTTTTTTTTTCTATGTCCAAATCATTGATTCTCTGAATGAGCATTGAATCTTCAGATTCAGGTGAATCAAATTGGGGACAGTGATCCAAATCAATTAATCAAACCATTGTCTCTGATTCGGGCCGTATCCAAATCCAAATCGAATACACAAGGGGTGTGGAAAGTGTGTGTGTGTGTATGTGTGTGTACACATACAGACACACACCTGGAGACCTATGTGCTGTATATGTGTGTGGGGTCTGGTGCTGTGTGGGGCCCAGGCCACCACCATCAGTGGGGTAGGGGAATGGGAAATAAAAGCATCTGGTGGGCTATGCACACAAACATGCATGTGCAGGTGCACGTGTGTGCACACGTGCGTGCACACACACACAACATCTGCATCATGTGTACACACACACACACACACAGAACCCAGGTGTTTGAGACGCGCACACCTGGTGGGTGCAGGGTGTACTGGGTAGCCATGTGTGGGATGGCTGGCTGGTGGTTCATGGCCATGATTAGCCACAACCACATGAGATCCAGGTGGATAACCATTGTGTCTCTGGCTGCCATGGCCTTTTGGCTCCACTCAGGAGTATTTGGCAACCCAGGGAACCCATGGGTCACACTAGAGGTAATGCAAATGCCCCCCCCCCCCACTTTTTGGGCTCAGCCTATGCAGGCAGGCTCTGAGCCCTGGCCTCCCACAAAGGCTAATGTGTTTTTTGCTTGCTCCTGACCTGAACTTGAATGCTAAGAGTAAATCTCAAAAGAGCACTTCTGCCTCAGGTTTCTTGAACATCTATACTTAACCAGAATCTCCAACTGTGCCTAAGTACTAAATATGCCATTTAGCCAGCAGGAATACTGGCAGTTGAGTGCATAAAAAGCATAGAATTTGGCCCAAAAAGTCACACAAGAAGATAGAGAAGCAGCTTCTGATGCAAGGCTTCTATCCATCCAAGCTTCCCTGTAGCCACAGGTTTGAGACATGGAATGAACTATGATAATAATATGAATATAAGTAGAAAAGAACCTGGATTCTTTTCATGGTTCTGCTCCTTATTCCTCTGCCAAGAAGAGGGATATCAAATTGGCTGTGCAGAATCACTGAGATGTGCAAGCTGTGACTGTGACTTTATTACAAAAAATACTACATTCCCAATCACCAGCACAGGACTGTAGCTGTGCTCTAGTTGACTGAAAAAGCAACACTTTTGAAGGAAAGCCTCCTCTTTAGTAGCAGAGGCTGAGCTGTAATACTACCAGCTGTAACAAAGTAGGGCAGCAGCAACTTCTGACTCTTGCTGTGCTGCTGCCATGATTGCCAGCCTATGGCTGCAGCATTTTTTTTTCTTCTGACTCACTGTCCCACAAAGTTTGTTCCAGGGTAGCTGCCCCAGACACCCTACTATAATTATGCTAATAATCAGACGAATGTCTCATTTTTATTTTAACAACCCAATATGTATTGAAGAGGCTGCATATGATCCCTATACAAATAATCCTGGTTTCATTGTACAAAATTAAGAAATATAATCTATTAAAATCTTATTTTTATTAGCTGATACTTAGCAGCATAAAGACATTTTCCACATTTCTGTTGACCAACAATCCCATTATGTAGAGCTGGAGGGATCTGTGAGGAATTTTTTCTGACCCCACCCAAATCACACAGAGTATAGAATTTCACCAGGTTATTGTTGCATCATATCTATAACTTTTAATGAGTATGTTGAAGGACAGACAAGCTGGCTGTAAATACCTAAAAAGGTGAATATTCCCGAAGGAAGAGCCCTTGATAAATTGTTTTAACAGTCTAGCATTTGCTGTAAAATCTATGCAATAAATCCCTGTTCTTGATTTGCATCACTTAAACTTCCAGCCACAGGATGTTCATATGTATTTGCCTTTGGTTTAAAGAAGATAGTGCCTTCTAATATCAGATTTTTTTTCTTCCTTTGTAGGTGCTTGCACCCTATTATATCTTGTTTCCTACTAGATAAATTATTCCCTCATGCATAGGATTTTTCATGATTTCAAATTAATTTCTTATGCCAAGTTGGAACAGAAAGTAAGAATCTCAACAAGAAATTCCTGAAATGGAAAAAAAAATCTGGCCAATAACATTATTTTATTTATATAAATTAAAGTGATTTATTCCCATTCTGTTTCCAACAGCTTCTTTGATATAAATTTACTTAACTTTCTAAATTAAATGTTGTTTCTATCAAAATATGTAAGAATGTTTTACTTTGAAAATGTCAAAATATAGAATTTCAACAATATTTAAAAAAAATGTTTTATCCTTTCCTCAGGGGGAAAAATGGTTTCAACAAAGTGTTTTTTTATTGTACACAAATATGGACAAATCTGCACCACCACTACAGAATGTAATCAAATCATGCTTTAGCTAAACAAATAGAACTTTCTTTGTCTCCCACTGTTAAAGAGGTTTGAAAACCTCATTTCATTCTTTTAACAGTTCTCTCTCAACCGGCTTCATTATCTTTTTGAAAATGTAGGCACTGCATGCAATCCTTCAGGAATGGTCTTACAATTGTACTATATAGAGGTAATATCACTGTAATATGATTAGTCTCCCTTTTTTCTATCTGGAGTATTTATTTAGAATTTTAAAATGTCAATATAGTTGCTGAACTTATACAATTTTGCTATTTAGGCAAATAGAAAAGGCATTGTAAATCTTTCACTTTTGACACTTTTTAGGAAATTTAGAAGTAAAAAAAGAATCAAACAGTTTCCAAACTAAATATTCCATTTAATTCTATACATGCAACTGCTACTCACATCTGGACTGTGTCACACTGAAACACAGAATATCAATTAAGAGCAGTGCTATATTCATCCATGGCAAAGAGGATAGGTATAGTCCAACAGAGATGTGATTTTATATAGTCATTTTTATAAAGATATCTGATTATTTTGACGTACTCTTCACAAATGTATTGCTCTTCATTTCAAGCTATTGTATTCTTACTCTTCACTGTTGTGAAGTTTTCTGCTTTGGCAGATTTTATTTCCTTCAGTAGTGTATTAATCTTTTATAATCTGCCTTCATGCAGCAAGAATATTTTTCTTCCTTAGCTAGCTTAATCTAGAAAAAAATAGGAATTAATTTCATTGCATTTTACTAATACTTTTTGGTCTTCACATTTTCCTTTTTATGTATTAAATAGTATAGCAATGCTTCATGAGTAAATGGCAGAAACATTAGCTGCTGTATATTTTTCAGACATACTACTGATGGTGCATGTGACAGTTTTAGACACAGTGCAAGAACCCCTGGGCTTTCTGAAACCACAGGTGGCTTCTGCTTTCTTCTTTTCCTTCCGCTTTTCAGTGCTCTCCTCCATATCTACCCTGTTTAACCTCATTCACTAATTGAATACAGAAACTTACTTCCCATTAGTTACATACTGGCTTTAGAAATGGGGTTAACAAAGGAAGACCATGTCAATTTTTTTAATGAAGATACAGAGTTCTTAAATGGCTATTTATTTATCTTTTATAAGCAGGGATCTTTTTGTTTTCTCTGATTTTTTTTTTTAAAGCTCAATTTTTTGGTTAATGTAACCTAAAATCCACATTTTGTCATGATTAAAATGAAATGCCACTAATACATAGATATATATAGTGATGTTTCATTTTGATCACAGAAAAATGTGAATTTTGTGTTATTTTTTTTAACCTGAAATTGGGGACATTTTTATCAGCGAAAACTAGGATCACTGCTTATCAAATTTAATATCCCTCACAGCTCATTTGTTTCTCACTGAGAATTTCCTAAACTTCAGGCATCTAAAAGAAGCAGAAAGAACATACAATCATAGCCATTCTGACTCTGGCTATTTCAGAAATGGATGTTGAAAACTGAAAACTCTGACTGCTATATTATGTAATGTAATTATACATTTCTTAACTGAACTGAATGAGTGCTGGAGGTTGAACCTATATTTTTAGAACCAAACATGTAAAATTTTAACTGTTAAAATTTGAATGTGTATATTGTATATTTTTTACGCTATCAAAAAATGTTATTTTTTGTGACTGGATCTAATGATCTCACAAATTATTAACAGTAGGAGTAATAGAATGATCATGTATTCACTAAAAAAATGCAATTTGGGGAAGTTGAAAAGCTAAAACTATTGATTCATTCACATCAAATGAAGAGAATGATGCCGGTTGTAACGCAGACTAAGGCCCCTGTCATTTTAAGAGGGAGCAGGTTGGCCATCAAATACACAGTGACTTCAACTTGGACATCTGGGAAGCCAGATAACAGGAAGGGGTCAGGATTTAGGGCAAATAAGCCCAGTGCCTGAAGCCAAGCAGGCAATCTAGCTGTTCATGCTACAAAGAATGGATCTCTTGGGAGAGAGGGGATGCAGAAGACAGCCAGCCAGGCACCCAAGCCAAGCATGAGGGCTAGGAGGCAAGAGCTCCAAGAGAAGTACGGCTTGCACAATGACATTGACCCAGAGTGCGGGAGACTTTTACTTTGGAAGCAGGTGCTTGTGTTTGGGTTGCAGTTAAGGTTGAGACTGGAAGACTGGGATTTGGCTTCTGGAGAAGATGTGGAGGCCATGGAGGGGTGACGGGTAGGCTACTCTGGGATAGGCCACCAGGCTGGTCTCAAGACCCCAGAGGGATGAGGAATGAGCCAGCAAGAGCAGCCCAGCCTAATGTCAGGGACCCAGATGTCTGCAAGCTAGCCCAGAATATGAGACGAAGCCAGATAACCAGAGCATAGAAGTGAAAGGTGGGGCTAGGGTCTAGGATCCATGGTCCAGAATAGTGTACATGGGCTTAGGAGTGAAGCTGGAAAGACTGAGACCCAGGCAAGGATTAGAGTCAGGAGAACCAAAAACTACATCAGGGCCATGTGGTAGGCCACCCTGGAGTGGTGGGGGAAAGCTGCGGACAGAGGGCAGCACATTCCCAATGTGAGCAAGATCACCCAGCCCATAGGGGAGATGCTTGCTCTGGATAGCAGGCCCTTCTCCCTAGTTGAGTGGTCAGGGTTCAGGTGGCTCATGGTGCTTGTGGCCCCATCTTACCAAGTGCCCGCATGCATCACCATTAGCAGGAAGATAGTACCCTCTCTGTATAAGATATGTAGGGATTAGTTGAGGGAGGATCTGTGCAAGGCAGGGCCACAGGTAGCCTTGCACTTCACCTCAGACATCTGGAGCACCTGGGGTGGTGTTCATGCCTACCTCTCCCTCACAGAGCACTGATGCAATCATTCGGGTCATTGGTGGGCTCTTCTCCAAGCCGAGGGCACTGGATGAGTCCCACACGGCAAGGGAGACCATGGTAGCCATGAAGTGAATGGTGTAGGGGTGGCTTGTGAGGCAAGCTGAGCTCATCCGTGGGTGAGCTTGGTCACCAACAATGGGGCCAATATAGTCAAGGGTGTCCATGTGTGGCAGCCAGGCTGCACCTCATAGTGAGGGATGCTTTGGAGGGAGACAGGGCTGCCAGTGATGGTGCCACCACCACCACTACTGGTATAAGCCAAGTGATTTCAAAATGCAGGAAGATAGTGGACTACTTCCACCACAGCATCTTGCTGTTGGAGAAACAGGCAGAGCTGAACATCTCACAGAACAAAATCATGCTGGATGTGGAAACTCATTGGAACTTCACATACCTGATGCTTGAAAGGCTTGTGGAGCAATAGAAGGCCATCCATGAGATGGCCTTGCTTGGGGACAGTGGGATCAGTGGCCCCCTGAACAGAGCTGAGTGGGGTACCATCTCCCAGATCTAGGTGGTACTCAAGCCCTTCCTCAAGGCCACCAAGACCCTTAGCACTGGTGATGCCCTCATTAGCCAGGTGATCCCCATAGTAGAGGAACTTGAAAACCAAATGGAGAAGTTCTAAGGCATCAGTGTTCCTGTGTGGGATAGACCGCTGTCACCAGACATGGAGGCATTGGTGAGGTGGCTGAAGGAGGGGATCAGGACATGACTGGATCCCTTCTGGTTCAGTATGGCCCACATACTAGTGGGCATGTGTGACCTGAGGGTGAAGGGGAGCATGTACACTGACAGCACCAAAATCCTTGATCACTGGATGCAGGTGCTGGTTAACAAAGTTGGGGGGGCAGAAGGGCAGATTCAAGAAGAAGAAGGGGATCTACTTTACCATGCCAGGACCAGCACCCATCACCAGAATCAACTAGTTTCCAACACAACAGCCATTGTCACTGTCTTCAAGTCTAGGGTCCAAAAGAACCAGACTCAGGCAGGTAGCACGGAGGCTTTGGTGGCTATCTTTCTCAATAAGGATGTGAAGCCACTGGACTGCAACCCCTTGGTCTACTAGGCAAGCCACAGCCAGATGTGGTAGGATCTGGCCACAGTTGCACAGCAACACCTGTCCTGTCCATTAACCAGTGTTCCAAGTGAGAGGGTGTTCAGCATTGCTGGGGATGTTGTGATACCCCACCACATCTGCTTGGATCCTGCTTTGGTGAAGCAGCTGGTGTTCCTCAAGGTGAACCTCCCACTGCTGGGGTTCCCTGAGCTCCACCTGCAGAGAGACTGAGTGCCACCCTCCTCACTCTGTCTGCACCTATTTCCTTTTCTCATTTTTCAAAAAAATAGTTAATGCTGCACTCTGAGCTGGAAGGGGCATTCACTATATCACCAGCCAGCAGGGGAAGAACATGTCCCTGCTGAGCTCACTGTCCTGCCAGGATGAACTTGGAGGTATGGGCTGTCACTATGGGGAAGGAGGAAACACCAGTTCCTGGTCATGACCACTAAAACTGTACCCTGCCAGGGTACGGAGGCCTGGTGGGACTGCCAGTGGTGCAGTAGCTCTGTAAATGCCAGGACCAATGATCCCCTGGTAAAAAGGGATAGGAGGTGCCATAACCTCAGCTAATGCATGCATGCACACAGTCCTGGCTGGGGAAAGCCCAGACCTATCACATCTTTGCCATCTGGTACTTGCTGGATGCAGTATAGTTGTAAGGCTCCTCATCAGCTGAGCTTAGCTGCCTGGGATGCCAGCTTTTGCATTTTTCACAGCTGGGCCTATGAAATTAAATGCATCAGCCTCCTAGGTAGTAAGTGAAGAAACTCATGGACTCAGTTTACACAGTGCAATTCTGATACACTGCAACCTGCTGGACATCTGACACCCCAGATACCTTTCCACTTTTACCTGTGTTGCTACATATCCCTGTCCATCCCTCCCCCCCCGCCCAACCCCAGCCTGTCCCTCACCCCCTGACACCTCTATTTCCATTTTCACTGACTGGCTTTCTTGCCTTCATTGCATGATAGGCCAGCCTCTGGCTTCGTTACTATTCCTTCTGTCCAAGGCCAGGAGACATACCAACTGCAGGCGCTTCCTTTCAAAAGCTTCCTAAGATTCATTTCTCTAACTATTTCATTACTTTTTTCATAATAAACAGATAAAAATAAAAACATAAAATAAGCCATCACACACCATGAGTAATATATATCCAACACTAGATCTTTACATCTTGCTTTCAATTAATTTATAAAATGAAAGGTTCTGTGACAGTTTGGCTAGGCTACCAGAGAGATTGCTGGTACTACTGTCCTAGTGCTGCTCACTCACTACATTATTTTACCTGCTGCTGTTTACAGTGGTGGACTGGGTTGAGGCTGTATGGGAGGAGAAGACCTCACTAGGGCACACAGACATGTTGTGCAGAGGCCCTAGCACCAGGAAGGACACACCTGAACACACACACAGTGTCATGTATCTATGTCACGGGTTTTGTCTGCCTGCGGCCAGAGATGCAGGGCCCCAGAACCCAGACTGCCCCTGCACCTATCTCTTTGAAATCCAGCAGACTTCATGGCTGTAGGAGGGCCTAGCAGGCCTGAAGTTTTCACCCCTCTGTGCCTTAACACATACAGTGTCACCTATGTCACATGTTTTGCTTGTCAGCAGTTTGAGGTGCAGTTTCCCAGAAATCCCTGTAACTTATCCCTTTGGTGTCTGGCAGGATTCATGCTCTCAGCAGAGGATACCATCCCTCCAAGGTTTATCCAAATCACCCAAAAAACAACAACATTATAGATATTTCATTGATTCCCCATTAGAATATGGCCAAATCCCCAAAGCTCTCCTAATCAGCATCGAATCTTCTGAAATTAGGAAAGTGATCTGAATCTCTGAATCAAATCACTGGCAGCCAAATTGGCCAAATCCAAATCTGAATTGAATAGTTTCCTGTTCAGACAAGCCTATTACAAGGCCTTATTTTTCTCCCTAGTCGACAGATAAATGGAAGGATACAGATGGAAGGTGTACTTTCAGCACTGATGAACACAAGTCCTGGTTTTCTCTGATTAAAAAAAAAAAATCCCCAATTTTCAGGTTTAAAAAAGTAACCATAAATCCACATTTTCCATGATTACAATGAAATGCCACCAATACATATATACATCAACCCCCAACCCAACAGGCAAATGTCTCTTGGGTCAGCAGGGAGAGATATATATATAGAGAAAGAGAGAGAGAGAGAGACTGGTGTTTCATTTTGATCATGGAAAAATGTGGATTTGGGGTTACTTTTTTTAACCCAAAATTGGGATTTTTTTTTTATCATGATACATTGCTAGTACACAGAGATACAATATCAAGAAATGTAAAAATTGTACCAGAATATCAGGATATTTGCCACATTAAATTTGAACGTGACTCTGAGGGTGCCTGCAGACATTTTGGCCCTGGGTTTAGCTCATGGCAAATTCCATAAAGCACTATAAATTAAAGGCCCCACTGACCCAAGAGACATTTGGGTGGGGGTGTAGGGATTAGAGCAGCCAGCAGGCAGAGGCACTTCAGCAATCTCCAAAGATGCTGCCGAACTACCCCGCTACCCAGCTCTGCATACTCCCCCACCACAACCCTAGGACTGTCAGCACGAGAGGAAGGGGAAAAGGTAGGGAGCAGACAGCATAGAGCTGCCAGCTGCTTTGCCTGGCCAGAGATGGAGGGTGGGGTAGGATGTAATGGAGCCCCCTTACTTTGTGAGCCTGGTCTGGCTCCCCACATTACACCAGCCAGGGTAGCTGGATGGGAGAGGCATGAAGTGATGGGTTTTCATTCCTTTTCCCCTCAAACATCTATCTCTAGCCAGGCAAACCAACTGGCAGCTCTGTGCTAGCTGCTCCTCTGCCTTTCCTCTCCCTACTCCACAGACAGCCCTGACAAAGCACCAGCCCCGCCACACCCCCACGTGAAAAATAACCCTGGAGGGTACATAAATTCCCTAAGGTGCTGTGCTTTAAAGTGCCTTAATCTACTGCCTCATTTGACCAGGGTTAATTTTTCATGTGATTGGCTATTTTAAAAGTGCTCTACAGCCATGCATATGTGTTGCATATGGCTATAGAGTGCTTTCAGAGTCCAGATCACACAAACAATATTACTTGTGTAAGCACCCTAAGTTATATCATTCAGTGATGAAATGCCACAGTATAACAATGCAGCCGGATGCCCAGTGTAGGTTGCACACATAGGGGCAGTGGCAACTTGACAACCCTGGAGTTGGGAGGGCTGTAGATCTGGAGAGAAGGGTTCATCAGCAGTCTATTTGGAGGCTGCTGGAGTGCCTCCACCTGCTGGCCAGGGGTGGTGCAAGCAGGCTCAAGCCCCTCTGCCCCCAACCCAACAGATGAACAGCTGTTGGGTCAGGGTGTTGGTCTCTAAATCATGGTGCTTTATGTAAAATGCCATAACAAAAAGCTTTCAGTTGCCACTGCTGCCATGACCATGATTATGCAGCTGTGGCAAAAAACAGTTTATTACACCGAATCCCTGTTGCTACCCAGGGTAGTTGCCCCTGTTTGCCCACCCATGGTATGCCACTGATGAAGTGGTTCTCCTGCTATTTAAACTTGTGTGGCTGATTTAGACAGAATAGCTGAAACTATTTCTTAAAGACCATATGCACCCAAACTGGCTTTGATCTTGCAGAAATTTTGCTCTAGTTACTTCATTACATTGCTATTCATATTTTTAAATCTTACTTGAATATTAATTTCTCTGGGATTATTCAAGAGAAGGTTACTTAATGCAATAATCTGTTTTTTTCATTCTGACCATTATATACCAGAGAAATGGTATAAGCAATTCACTGCTATAATTTCCTTTGCTGTGAAGTTTTATCACTTAATATTATAACTGAATAGGTAGGATATAAAATATGCTAATACTGATGATTAAGAGGGCATATTTACACAAAGTGAGTTTCATCTGTGCAGCACTCTATGACATTATTATTAAAAAAATAAGTTTAGTATGTAATACAAAAGAAGTGATCTCCCTCACATTTTCCTGTATAAAGAACTATGCATTATAGATTTTACTGTATGACTTTAATGGCTTTTATTTCCAATTAGAAAAAAGGTCCTGAATGATAAAGAATGATAAAACAGATAAACTATAGATAAAATTGAAAATTGCTCATGAATTTTAAATATAAGGTCACAATGAAAGCAGGTTTGAAGCTTTAGAAGATTTTGCAAAGGTAAATGACAGCAGGGCTGTCCAAAAAAGCACTGTTCTGTTTTGACCTCTGTTTCACCATTTCAAAGGGACAGTGCTCTATTTCACTAGTTTGAAGCCCTGTTCTATTTTATTTCATCAAAACTGTTTAACTGTTTCAACACTGTTTTGAAGGATTTAACATTTCTGCCATAGGCTATATTGGGGAATCATGAAAATGCCTATAGCTTTGTAATTTTTTGCCTGATTTGAATGAAAACAGCTGGAAAGGTATCCCCTCATGAGGCCACAAAGCCTTTCAAGTTTCAAGGAGCAGGGGTTTCTGGGAAACTGCACCTTAAGCTGCTGACAAGCAAAACTCATGATGTGTGACTTTGTGTGTGTGTTAAGGTGTGCCTCTACATAACATAGTAATGTGCTCCAATGTGGTCTCTTCCTCCCCTACAGCCTCAGTCCAGTCCATCACTTTAAATAACAACAGGTAAGTAAGCAGCACAGTAGCACTAGCATCTCAGGCAGCCAAACTCTCACAGAGCCTTTCTTTCCTTTCCTGCAGGAGCTTCTTCTCCAGCAGTTGCCAGAGAACTCTTACTACCATCCTCAGCCCTGAGGCTTATATATGCCCAGGGCCCTGTCTCCTTCCAGTCAGCTGACTGGGGACAGGTGCTAGAGGTGTACGTTGTATCCATGTTGGTCTGAGAACATGGCATTCATTGGCAGACAAGGTTCTTTGGGGCAATCTAATATATTTTAGTAGACCAACTGAATAGTTGGAAAAATATATCTTAGCAAGCTCTTGGGTTGAAAAACCCTTTGCTAGGCTAAGAAAACACCTGCATTTGGTATATGTGCTGTTCCTGCATGGAAGACATAGTAATGAAGACACTAGCTGTCATGCAATGCAAGCAAGTAGGTCAGTCAGTGAAAATGGAAATGGAAGTGTCAAGGGGTGAAGGACAGGCTGGCAGGGGGAGGGGGATGTAGCAGGTAAAAATGGATAGGTACATGGGAAGTCAGATGTCTGGCAGGTTGCAGTGCGTCAGAATTCCAATCTCTATATTGAGTCCATGAGTTTCTGTACCTAGGAGGTTGAGGAAGTACAGTTCATTGGCTCATCTGTGAAAAGTGGTTTATAAATTCAAAAAAGCACTGAACTTCACTAACCTCATCACCAGAACCCAACATCCTACAGCCCAAAACACACTGAATGGATCCAGACCATGGTACGATAAGAAATGCAAAACCTGCCAACAATATCTCCAGTATGGATATGTCATCACAATACATATCTCCATCAGGGCACTACATCCCTTGATGGAAAATACACAGAAGACACCAAGCAACAACTGTGCACCAGAATGAGTGCATACCATAAATCTATCAAAATCAAGAACACCCAACTATCTGTCTCCAATCTTGCAGGCCTGATCCTTAAAGGGAATTTACAAACCTCTTTTCACAGACAAGCCTATGAACTGCACTTCACCAGCCTTCTAGGTACAGAAGCTCATGGACTCTATATAGACACTGAAATTATGACACACTACAACCTGCTAGACATCTGACTTCTCAGGTACTGCTCCACTTTTACCTGCACTGCTACATCTCCTGCCTCAACCTAGCTCTTACCCCTTGACACTTCCATTTCCATTTACCTTGATTGGCTTTCTTACCTGTATTGTGGGCCAGGACAACCTATGCCTTCTTTACTATTCTTTCCATTCAGGAACAGCATACTCACCAACTGCAGGTAAAAACTCAGTCTGGCAAAGGGTTTTTCAACCCAAATGATGGCATCCAAGGCAGCTAAGCTGGGCTCACCTGGAGCCTTGCAACTTCACTGCACCCAGAATGTCTCAGGCCTGTCAAAAATGTGACAGGACTGGGCCTTCCCCAGTCAGAAGTGTGCATGCATGTGGTGGCTGGAGGTTATGGTGGCTCCTACCCACCTGTTTCCAGGGAGATCCTTGGTCCTTGCATTTCCTGGAGTTGCCATGCTGTTAGCAATCCCACTAGGCCTCCTGACCCTGGCAGGGGGAAGTATTAGTGGTCATGCCAAGGACCTGGGGCCTCTTTCTTCCCCACAGCCCCTGTCTATACTTCCAAGTTTGTCCTGGCAAGAGAGCTGTTTTAGAATGAACTATTGGGTTTAGAAGACTTTTTGCACTTGAATAAAGGATATACTCATGGTTGTTTTTACTTTTGCAAAGCTTTATTTAAGGATACTCACAGAGGTAGGCAACAGGACAGAGCAGAGATGATGATTACTTTACATTGACTCTAGGTAGCAGCCACTAATTTGCATAATTTTCTTGGCTTTGGAGTGTCTCGATTTTGAGGATGCGATAGCTTGTGCTGGGCTCTGCGCATGTCAGGATTCTCACCAGAGTTGAGGAATTACTTGTAACTTAAGAATGTACAGCTTATATAGTCTGGAGTAAATAACATTATCTCGAAATAGGGATTTGGTTATCTCAAGCTAAGAATTTGGGGATGAGTCATGATTTAACACACTTGGTGTTTACTACATTTTGCTGTATTACAACATTTTACTATTTAGTTTTATGGTTCAGTCACTCTAACAGAGGAGGAAGCTATGTGCTGTAATATTGGCTTACTATGGAGTTAGTATACAAAATTCTTGCTATAAGCATTAAGCAAAACCCTTACTATTACAGGAGCTCAGAAGGGATATATTCTTCCCCTGCTAGCTGGTGATACAGTGAATTCCCCCTCCAGCTCTGGGAGCAGGACACTAAATGGTTGTCATACCCAAGGATTAAAGAAAAAGAAGAAAGTGTGGATAGAGTGAAAAGGGTGGCACTCACTCTGTCTGCACATGAAACTTAGGGAATCCCAGGAGCACAAACCTCACCTTGAGGGACATGTGTTATTCCACCAAATCAGGATCCAAGCAGGTGCGATTGGGGTATTACTACATCCCCAGCAATGCTGAACACCCTCTCACCTGGAACACTGGTTGGTGGACAGGACAGGTGTTCCCAGGCAACCATGGCCAGACCTAGCAACATCTGGCTAAGGCTTGCTGAGTAGGCCAAGGGGTTGCTCAGCAAGCAGCTCCACACCCTTGGTGAGATAGGCAGCCACCAAGGCCTGAGCAGTACTTACCTGATAATGGGATCTGGTACCTCTGGACCCTACCATGGAAACCATGCCCTTGGCCCACATTGGCAGCACATGTGGTAGAGGTGGAAACTAGCTGGCTGGTGGATGCTGGCATGGCACAGTGGATCCCCCTCTTCCACATCCCTATGCCTCCACCATTCTGCCTCTCTGATTCTCTTCACCAGTACCTCCAACCACTGATCCAGGGTTTTGCTGCCACATACACTGATGCTCCCCTTCACCCTTGGGTCACAGATGGTGGCTGGCACATGAACTGTACTGGACTGCAAGGGATCAAGCCATTTGCTGATGTTCTCCTTCAGCCACATCAGCAGTGCCTGCACATCTGGTGACAGCGACTTGCCTCATCCAGGAACATTGATGCCTTGGAACTTCTCCATTTGGTTCTTCAGTTGCCTTACTACAGGGATCACTTGGATAAGGAGGACATTGCCAGTGCTGAGGGTCTCAGCATCCCCAAGGAAGGGCTTGAAGACCATCCAGATCTGGGAAATGGGAGATCTGGGAGATAGTATCCCACTCAGCTCTGTTAAGGGGATCACTGATCCCAATCTTCCCAAGCAAGGCCAACTTATGGATGGCCTTCTGTTGTGCTCCACTGGTCTTTCAAGTATCAGATATGTGGAGTTCCACCAGGTCTCCACATCCTGCATGATTTTGTGCTGTGGGAGTTTCAACTCTGCCTGTTTCTCCCACAGTATCTTGCCCCCCTTGATGCTTTGGTGGAAGTAGCCTGCCACCTTCCTTCATTTTGAAATGAGCTTGCTGGTTGTGCTGGCACCATCACCAGCAGCCCTATCCCTCTGCAAGGTATCCCTGACAATAAAGTGGAACTTGTGTGCCACACAGTGGACGCCAACAAAGTTGGTATCACAGACCACCTTGGTCATATTGGATCTATTGTCAGTGGCCATGAACTTGCCGCTGAACTTGCTATGCCCAACAAGCCACCACTGGACCAAGTATTTCAGAGCCCCCATGATCTCAGTTGCCATGTGAGACTCATTTATCACCTCAGCTTAAAGGATAGGCCACTGATAGCTTGACTGGTTGCACCACTACCCAGTGAGGGAGAGGTATGCATGATCTTCATCCTGGCTGCTCCTCATATCCAGGGTGAAGTGTAAGTCCACTTGTGGATCTGCCTAGTGCATCTCCTCCCTCAAGTACTCCCTGCATGCCTCATACAGCGAGGGCACCACTGTCCTGTTGATGGCAGTATGTGCAGGCACTTGGTATGATGAGGCCACAAGCACCATGAACTGTCTGATCCCTGGCCGCTTAACTAAAGACAAGGGCTAGCTATTCACATGAAGTATCTCCTTGATGCTGTGAGTGATCTTGCTTGCACTTGCAATGCACCTCCCTTTTTGTTCACCTTTCCCCTGTGTTCCAGGGTGGCCTGCTATTGCTTTGGGGACTGGGGCCTTTGGAGCAAGAAGGAGATTGACTTTTAACTTTACAGCAGCCAGGAGAATATTGCCTGGAAAGATGTGAAGGACTTAGTGAAGCATGAGCAACAGGCTTGGATGGATGTGCTGGAATGGGATCATGTAGAGCTGCTCCAGCAGCAGATGGGCCTCCTGGTCTGGGTGGTGGAGAACAAGAACCTTGGTCACCAGGCCTTGGACACCCTCCTGGCCCTGGTGGTCATATTCATGCCCCTACTACCTGGCCCCTGCCTATGGCTGCAGTGCCTCTGGATCCCAAACAACACCCTGCAGCATGCCCCCACTTAGCCTTGGGAGAAGGTCCTCCAAGACCTCCTGCCTGCTGGAGCCCCTGGCCTAGACATTTCCCTAGGTTCCCTGCTATCCACTTGGGCCCAGCTCCACTACTCACCCCAAGACCATGCACCCCAAAACCCAGAGGTGTAAGGTATGGCACCCTGAGGGAAAACTGGCCCTGGGGTTGGGCAGGTGGTGGGAACTGTCTGCCACTAAGAAATGCCATCCAGCACTGGCCATGGATGAGGTTGCCACCCACCATGGTCACCATGGTTCACAGACCCACAGGGGAACAGTTTGAGGCCAAGGTGCTGGGCACCTTCCCCCAGGCTCTGCCCCCTTGATGGCCCTACCCAAAGCCCCCCCCGTAATAAAAAAGCCCGAGATTTTTGTGTATAGTTGTAACTTTGAAAAGAGGGCTTTTTTTATTATTGGTGGGTGGGGATGGTGGTGGAGGAGCTCTGCATGCTGGGAAGAGAGGAGGGATGGGGAGGGGGCCCTGTTTGTTGAGAGGTCAATGGAGAGGGATGGGGTGAATTTTGTTAGGGAAATAGAGATTTTTTTTTTCTTTCAACTATATGAGAGGTGCTGGGGGTGGGTGGATGGTGGGGAAGGTGGGCTGGATTGGGGAGTGCAGAAGGAGAGGCTTGGACAGGGCCTTCCACACATGTGCCCTAGCCCCCATTGGCAGGTGCATGGCTCTCCTGGGGCCTGGGTGGAGATGCCTGTTGGGGCCAGCAGGGCCAGCACCATGGCCAGGAGGAATGTGGGGTATGATTATCACTGGCAAGGGCAGGGTTGGAGCAGTGGGGCACTAGGCATCACTGGCAGGGGCAGGAGGAGAGGAAGGGGTACAGTCAGGGCAGGGCCTGGAGCAGCCATGGTGCGGGAAGATAGGATGGGTAAGAAAGGAGCTTCCAAGTTCTGCTCACTGGGCACACGGCTCCTAGGCAGGGAAGGGATGGCCAGGAATTGTGGGCAGGACTGTATTTCCTAAATGTCTTCCAAATGGTGGCAACTATCTTTGGTTTCAACATGGCTTCCAAGTGCTAGGATCCATGTGGCCAGAGGCTGGAGCTCCACCTGTGGCCACATGAGCACATGGTAGGGCTGAAGGGATAGGGCATTAGATTTATTGCCAAGTCCCTGCACATGTAGACACCTGACAAAAATAACTTACTGTGAATTAGCTTAATGTGCAGTAAATTTAGTCATGTTTACTTGCATGTATAGATGAGCCCAATGGTGTGGAATCTTCTTCACTGCACCGTTCTCCATCTATTTTACTCCATAATATGTACTATTAAATGCAAGGTCAATGTCTCAGCTGTAAAAGCAGGGCTATTTATTAAGAGGCCTGGATAATAGTTAATCTGTGGTGTGGTGCTGAGCACCATGGGGGATGTCTTGAAGACACAGATTTAAAACCCCTGCCAGCAAGAGGGACCTAGAACCCAGGCTCCTAATTTCCTATACATGTTCCCTAACTTCTTAGGTATTGGGACTAAAACATATCTTCCCCCCCTTCACTTTCTGAAACTTATGTTCAGGTATGTTGCTGCCCGGCTAGTGCATAGCCTACTTCATATGCTCAATCTTTGGGCACATGCGTATGTTTCCACAGTGTAGAGGTAACAGAATTGCAACATGGGTCTCAGTTCCAAAACAATGGCACTCATGAAACTAGGTGCACAAAAGCTAATAGAATCTAGGGATCTTTTCAGGAGTAGATGGAGGTATATAAGGAACCTAAGTGCCTTACTAAAATATTGGTTGATGAAGGGGGGGATTAGGATCATGTATAATGTTAATGTAAGTGCCACTTACAATCATTATAGGTAGAATAGGATGTGCGACTCAGTTTGAAATCCATTTTCAGACATAACTTACACTGAATTTAGTGGGAGTTTTAGGTGAGTAAACTATGGAGGAAAAAGGTCATATTAGCATTTTTTTTAATATTTATAATATCTGGTGGGGGGGAGTGTCTCCACTTACGATAGTAATCAAAGTTTAAAGAAAGATATTTAATTTAGTGATGGGAGACTCCCAAACTTTGCATTTTGTATCTGAGACCCATAGTACATTTTAATATATCAAGCTCCCCGGGTGCATCTACAGGTGATGCTACATCACCATAGCAACATACCATGGTGGTGTAGCATTGGCAGGCACAAAATGTGACACCATAGCTACATCTTCATAGTAACATGCTCCCTTGCCATAGCGCATCACTACAGGTATGTAGCAGCTAAAAATAACCATAAGTTGCTGGCACAGTGCAGTAACTTCTGTTACTGCACAGTCATTTAGTACCTAAAGGGAGTACTAGATGATGACAGTAACAATGATGCCATAGGTAGGTGTGTCCCCTGAGTACTTAAACTGCAAAGTATATTTCATGCTGAAGGGGCAGCAGCAGCAACATGTTGGAGATTATTTGTGTATAATTTTTGTTCTGAAATCTCTGTATGTTATTTGAAATTCTATATAATATAATTAAAGATTTTTTTCTGTTAAAAAGCCATGCAATATCAGTAATTAGATAAGAGACCAAAAAATGGAAAACAAGAGAAAATTCAGGAGAGCAATAATGCACATCAGATGGAACAACTATAATAACGCATAGCAGTAGTAGTTTATAGCTTTCACTAAAATAATGCAATAGAATTCACAATACAATGATATAATAAAAATGTATACATCATTATGTTTGCTAAAAGCATGAAATAATCTATTCTGCAAGTTCACACAAAGCTAGAACAGAACATAGTATATAATGTTACAAAAATAGATAAAAATGAAGCAGTGAACAATAAAACATAGCAGGGAAATTCTATTTGATTTTTGTCCCTAGTTCTTTGTGCAATTAATTTGTGTACAACTAAGGAATATAGAACAGAATCTAAAGTTTAGAGGGAATTCAGATTTCATTTTCTGCATTACTTCAGGATTCAAAATTTCCAATTAATGGAAAAATCCACTTCCTTTTTATGTTTGTTTGTTTGTTTCAAAGTAAACACAAGACCCCAAATAAAGGTATAAGTCACCTATCTCATTCTTCCCACAAAAACATATTTTGGCTGATTATGTGGTCCAACATTACATATCAACTATGCATCTCTTTAGAGTGAATTTCAGTCTAATATCATCTCTTTGTTTGTAGTTTTGTACCACAGAAGGGTAATTTTCTAGGCCAAATGAGTGCTTCATTATTATTTTTTAAGGAAGTTTTAGAAAGTTTCACTGTCAGTATATCTGTGTGTAATCTTAAATTTATATATTGTTTTAAATATAGGGGTAATACTGGTCAGTGACTCTCAATACATTTCAGAGCCTATATGTCTGGAAGAGAATATATCTGTGTTCAAACATTCAAACAAAGTTTTATTTGAGCAAGGAAGGGCTTCTACACCGCACTTCTTAGGGTAGCTCATAGGGGTAAACGAGCTCATTTTCACCAAGTAATTTAGAGCTCTTAATAATGCTATGATGTTCACATCTATCAATCCCGTTCAATAGTGTATGAACCATCCCAACGCAGAATTAGATATTAGTGAGAGACTTCTTTAGAAGTAATTAGCAATCTTTTTTTAAATTTCTTTTTGAGTGAGTGGACCATAGGGCCAGCCCCTCAAAGTTCTGATGCAAACATTAAAATGGAACTTACCTTCATTTTATAGACCTTTAGCACTTCCAGAACCAATCTTCTGCCCATTTTATTATAAAAAGACAACTTTGCCCAAGGCTTGTTTTACTTTAGTGTTCAAATTTTCAGTGTTATTTTCAGTTCAGTTTTTTGCTAAAATAGATTCCAAGGTATTTAATAGAAGACATCACCTCTAGTTTCTCATCTTGTAAAAGCCAAATTTGTTTCCTTCTTCCATTCCCAAACACCAATACCTTGGATTTAGCTGTGATTTTCAAGCTATTTGAGAGTCAAGCATTTTTTAAAGTGCTATCATTTTTTTCAAGTGAAACACTTTCCTCATCAGGTCCAAGTATTTGAGGCACAAAACTACTGAAAAGCATCTAATAATCTTTGAGGGTATATTTGTGATTCTGATGTTATTGTGTTATCTGCATCAATAATAGGGTCATTCAATATCATGGGTGCATGACAGCGTCTGTTAACACTTGTTTAATTCAATACTTAATTAAAAAGTAATGGAGGAATTAAAAACCCTTGTCATAACCCTTGTTCCTGGTTTTCTGTGATAAAAAAATCCTCAATTTTCAGGTCTATATATTAGTGGTGTTTCATTTTTATCATGAAAAAAGTGAGGATTTGGAGTTACTTTTTTTAAATCTGAAAATTGGGGATTTTTTCAATCAGAGAAAACTAGTATCCCTGGTCATAACCCTCTCTTAGCTGGGCAACGATTGAGCAGGGCACAGACAATGTGTACTACATCCTAGATGCTGTATTTAAACAGTAAATAATGACTAATGATTGATTATAAAAATGCTTTCTCCATTAATGTGATTGCCAATTTATTTAATCTGTTCATGGTGTCAAAAGCTATGATCTATGAAGGCTATGTACAACTGATTTTGTCTTTTTACATTCTTATGTGCTAACAAGTTCACCAATAATCTATGCAGGAATAATCTCTGAAATCAGCCTGCTCTTCTTCCAAAATACTATTTTCAGAAATTTATGTTTAAAGATGAAAAAGTAAATCTCTCCCAAGTATTTTGGCTGGAATATGCATAATACCAATAGGGAGATATGACACAGGATCTCTCTTATTACCACTTTACAAAATGTGAACACTTATATCTTTATTCCAATTATTTGGATAAATGCCTTCCAAAATAATTCTATTAAAACTGTTGGTCAAAATTGACCATCACAAGTCAATGAATTCCTTGAAGATTTTTAGGGAAAGGAAATCAAGTCTGGGGCCTTTTTATTTCTGAGTAAGGATATATAAGATCTTGTCTGAGATCAGAGATGAAATATTGATCTCACAACAAATTGAGAGGCTGGTAGAAAAGATCAACAATGAGGAAAACCTTCTTTCCTCATCACTAACTATAGGCACTAGGGGTAAAATACATTTTAATATAGATTTATCTAACACACAACTATTTCACACTCTTGACTGTAGTTTGCATGAGAATTTTAACTCTTTGCCTGGCTCTGTCCTCCCAGGAGATAAGACACAGGTACATTAAACAGCCCTACAACGGCAAAGGCAAGCAGCTAAAAACATTTTAGTTGGTCTAATAAAATATATCACATTTACCCAAAGAACCTTGACTGCCTATGTCCTTAGTCCAATATGGCTACAACCAACAACCATGCTACAAGGGCAAATGAAGTAAAAAATGACATTCCAGACAGTCAAACTAATCAAGAATCTCTCATGTCTTCAATAGATGCTCTTATTAAAGGAAAACAAAGAGAGATATTTTTATACGAATTAACATAAAATAAGAAATTAATTATACTTTAAAATCACAGCTAGAACCACATGATATTTTAATTAAGGCATCTGGCAGAAAACTGATAAACAATAAAAGTTCAAGGAATAGGCCCAGCAATAACAAATCTCTGAACAGTGAGGATTTCATTACACAAAATAAAGTGCCAGACTGAGGATATGGTCAACCAAAATCTACTAATTATGCCTATATTAGAGATAGAAATAAAAGCCTATAAGAGAGCAAAAATATTTTATTACCCAATTTTTATCCGCATGCAAGAGAGAACATTTTTGATATGAAATAGAATTGCAAGATTTCTATCCAAATTACTTATATAGCTTGCTGAGTACAAGTGAAACGTAAGAACTCATGGAAAAGTCACATTCTTGAAAAAAATCTAATACAACCATTCACTGGGAAGTAGTGATCAAAATTATGGAAGGTATAGTGTAAATATTGAAATTATTATAATACCATAAATTGAAGGTGTGTCATTCTCAGTACTGTTATAGAAAAAGGTCTAAAGAAGGGAAGTGGATACAATTGCAGGTATGGTACTGAGGACAAAATGAAAAAATATAGTTTAGAGAAAAGATATTAGGAGAGGTGTACAAAATAATGAATAATACAGAAAAGGTAAATAGGGCACTGATATTTACTTTCTTAATTAGAAAGTTAAAAATGAGGAAGTATGTAAGAGTAGAATAAGGAGACTCTTTGGATTAAATGATGTTAGATTAAGTGGATTTGAAGAGTTTTCCTAATCTTTTATGCTTGATAGGTTGGAGCTCAGAGTGTAATACTTGTTTGCATTTTCTATTATGTCATTCATTTCTTATATTTTTACCCTTTCTTGGGACTTGTTCTTGTCCCCATTTAAGTCAGTTTAAAAAAATGTCATGACCTTTAGTGGGATCTGTCAGGACTTTATTTAATTGCAGGTATGTGATGAGGTTTACAAACTGAAAAGTACAGCGCTGACTGGAATACTAAGGAGCCTGAGACCCTGTGGCAACCAGAATTATTCTGATAACCACCCGAAGGTCAGGTTCAGATGCTAGCATAGAATAAAAAGGAAACCTGGGCAGTTTGATAGGAGCTTTGTTACTGAAAAGAGCTTTGGGTTCTAAACTATGAAGTACAGAGGTGAAAGAGGAACTGGTATACATCACAGTCAGTAATTGAGAAACAGAAAGACAAGTGCAAAGAAGGGATTACTGGTAATAAGGCAAAGAGATGAAGATGCTGAAAGTAACTCAGGAGTTATTGAACTAAAAGGCACTGGAAACAACCTCAGGGTTAAGAGACTCAGCTCAGGTACTCAGTGTTTTGGTTCTGTGTCCCTCCCACAACCCTTCTCTTTTTTTTATCCCTGACTAGACAAAGAATTGGTAGACACTGGAGAAGCCTTAAATACCACGTGGGCAAACAATAAAGGATAAGAGATAGTTCTATAACTTGAACCCTAATAGAGATCTGTTTTTCCATTCAAAAGAAGAAAAGCCAAGTGGACTTAAAGGAAGGGGAGGCTTTCTTACAAGATTAATCTATTTTAATGTTGTACTTTATGGATTTTCAAAGTATGAATGATAAAAATAAGGGCAGAAAATACATGAAATATACATTTAAACAAACTTGCTGCAACATACTCTAAGTTTCTTCAGAACCTGGCTCAGCCGAACTCAAAAGGGAGATTTGCCATTTACCAGAAGTCCATGATTACATAAAGTATAGCAGGGGTAGGCAATTATTTTGGCTGGCGGGGCATTTCACACGTTTTAGTGAGCTGTTGAGGGCCGTAAAGGTATCCCCACCCTTTGACAGGTGCCCCACCTTCCAGCCACTGTTTTGGGACTGGAATTTCCATCCCCTAATCCTTGACCTTTGCCACCGAGAGTCCCTCCCCTTGCCCCTGGAAGTACTGCTTTTGGGATGGGGGATTGCCATCTTGGAACTGGAGAAAAAAACTGAATCATATACTGAAAATCAAGGATCTACTACAGGTTTCCCTCACTTTATGTGGTACATGCATTCCCTGAAAACTGCGCATAACTAGAATTTACATAAAGGGAACCCAATTTATAAGGTGACGAATAGAGATACATTCCCACAGTGGTGAGGGAAGGAGTGAGGCTGGGTCTAGGGAAGAGGCAGTGGGAGGGGCACAGTGCAGCCCAGTGGCTGCAGGCAGGTGGCATCAGCTGCTCCTGGGGCTGCAGCAGGGAGCAAAGTGGAGGGAACTGTCAGTAGGTGCAGAGCACAAGAGGGTGTGTGTGGCTTTTGCTGCTACACACACCCTGAGGGAGATGTGAACTGGGGGGCTTCATTGGGTTATCCCCAGGGCATGTGTGCCCCCAGATCTCTATGCAGAATGAGAGCAGGCTGCCATTGCAAGCTGGGGTTGGTGACAGTACCGGGTTGTGCTACACTGCACTCGGGGTGGGCAGTGGTGGCACTGGGAGAGGGGATGAAGCCACCTCAAAACTCAGCATAGTCCCCAAACTATCCCTCCCAGCACTGCCATCACACCCCCTCAGTGTAGCATAGCCCAAACCTCTGCTGGGAAGAGCCCAGTGCCACTGCTGGCCCCAGCCCACAGCAACAGCCTGCCCTCATCCCATGCATAGGTCTGGGGGCACATACCCCCGGGAAGAACCTGGCACAGTCCCCCAGCCTGAAGCCCTCCAGGGGTGCATGTAGCAGCAAGACCCAAGCCCCCCTATCCTGTGCCCCACACCCACAGAAAGTTACCTCCACTTTGCTCCCTGCTGCAGCACTAGGACCAGCTGACACCACCTGCCTGCAGCTGCTGGACTGCACTGTGCCTCTTCTTCAACTTCTTCCCCTACAGACTTACCTCACAAATAATGAATATACCTTGCTTATAATGAATTTTGGGTGTAAAAAGGGTTAATCATGTAAGAGTGAATTTGCATCAACCAAATCTGCATAAAGAGAGGGAAACCTGTATAACATTTTAATTTTATTGCAATAAATACTTTTTCCCCAAATTTATACGTCTTTGCTTAGTACCGTGGCCTCAAACCTTTTAAAGGTGAAGATCACCTTTAAAAGGTGGAACCCAGGATCTACCACTTGCCCTCCCGCCCCCACCTGCCTTGCCACCCCCACTTCAGTTCAGTTGGGGATGGGAGACAGATAAAGGCCCACGCAGTGAGGGAGGGAGTGAGGCCCTGGCCATGTCAGTCCATATACAACATTCATTAATGCACTTTAGCTATTTACACCTAAATCTGATACCTGCTTTTGCAGCTATCAAATTTAAGCATGAATAGCCTAAAATCATGATTTTTAAAGTGAATTAAGTTCACACACATGTAGACATGAAACCTTAATCTGACTTAAACTGGGTGAAACCATCTTAAATTGGAAAGTGTAGACATGCCCACTAGTACATATTAGTACAAACATTTGGGATATTAGTACATTACTATTTGGGAACTACTCCCTATTTTGAGATATTCCATGAGAGAAGGAATGTATCTAGTGACTGTAGGGTTCCTACACTATTTTTTGAGGGTGCTGAAAAGTTTGAGAGGATACTCAACTAGACAGAACTTTGATAATATTTTGTTCCTAAATAGACATTTTTAGTGTCATTTGAAAAAAGTCTATTAAACTACATAAATCTATATAATAATATTGATACTTGTGGAGAGGGGAGGGGAGTTTGTTTTTGCTTTTGTTTTTAAGAAATAGATATCCATGCAAATGAATGTATTTTGTGAAGTGCTATGTTTCATCCATTTCATTAGGATCTTTAAGTTATCTTGTGACTTTAAACAAAATGGAACTGTTCATATAATTCTGTTGAGTCGCCAACTGGGCAGCCAATATTTCAAAAAGCTGAAGTCATACATTTAAAAAGCTGGAAAATCAGCCTGTGTCTTGAAGCAAGAATATAGCTATAACTGGAAGAGACTACACTGTCAGCAAAGACATTTTATTGAACAGATCTAAGTGTGTCTTGCTGTACTCTTGCCAATGTGTATCCTACAAAATCTCTATATTTCAGCAAGAATTTAAAAGGTTATTAAACTAAAGAAAAATCTGAGCTCTACTAGTAATAGGTATAAAAGAACTGGTTCCTCCCTGGAGGAACATGTTGTTGCCATCAGCAACAGTACCAGCTGGAGCCCTACTGTAATAAAGTCTTGAGCTTTGCCCTTTAGTGCTAAAGTGAATGGCATTGCAAAAGTTAGTGACTGTGTTTCCAGCAGAATAAATCCTTTGAGTCATCCCCTTCTAGACATCTGCCTGTATGTTAACTATGAATAACCCATTTTACCTACATGTTGAGTCTACTCAGCACATCAATTAGCAGAAAGCTCCTACCTAGGGATAACCTTGTTTCTATGAAAAAAGAGAGGAGGCAGTAAAAAGCAGCATGGAGGAGATAGATACTGTGTTCAGCACTTTACAGTTTCATCTTATACTTTTAAGCATTGTACAGTGGTTGATAATGTCTTTATTACTATTTCACTTTCCTTTGTGATTTAGAGTTAATACTACACAATTCAGTGTAATGTAAAGGATGTAAAAACAATATTGTGAATGCTTGGATTATCCGCTGAAGGACATGGTAATGATTCGGATTGAAATCTTTTGCACGTGGTTGTGACCAATTCAAAATAAACAGATGAAATAAGTCTACCAAAGTTTCAGAATGGATGTATCTTCAATCTATTATTGGCCATTATTTAGAACAGGGGTGTGAAACAGGGGTGTGACACAGTCTGTCCAGAGCAGCAGCTATAATGCATGTCATGGCTGCCTCAGCTGGACTGTGCAACACATGGTGCCTGTCCATACAGCTCTGGGACTGTGCTACATGTAGTACTTGCTTGAGCAAGTGTGAATTCCATGAGGCCAGAGCAGATGTCACATGCAGCATGGCTGCCTCTCTGGCCAGACTGAGGCACATGTAGCACCCATCCCAGCTGCTCCAGGATCCATGCCACACACAGCACATGTCCTAAAATGGCTGGACCAATGACCAGATCAAGTATACTAGGGAGAAGGAAAGAGGAGGAGACCTGGAGGCCTGATCCAGCCTGCGCACTCATACACCAGTGCTGCACCATGATAGTGCACAGTGCCTTGTGTGGGTTTGGTTTGATCACATGAAGGGACAGAACTAGGGATCAGCTGGCCAGCAGGCCATGGGGCCTATGTTTGACACTCTTGACCTAGAAGATGTTAAGTGTATTTACAAATGATTTGAGTTCCTTTAAAATCAAATCTGAGGACAAAATTATCTCTTTTGGGAAAAATGTTCCTTTTCTAATTTGTCCCTTTACAAAATTCCCTTTAAATAGAACAAGCACTTATAACTTTTGAATAAGAATTTCTCATCTTGTGATGTGATGTTCGACATCCAAATCTTTCTTGAACCTGACACACTTTTAAATTTAATTCTAGGATACAACTATAACATTAGCATTTCATATTGATATGAGACATATTATATCATAATTTCATAGTTTTATAGTAGGAAGGGTTGGAAGGAACCTGAACAGATCATCAAGTCCGACCCCCCACCATGGCTGGAAAGAGTACTGGGGTCAAACGACCCCTGTGAGGTGTTCATCCAACCTCCTCTTAAAGACCCCCCAGGGTAGGAGCCAGCACCACTTCTTTTGGAAGTTGGTTCCAGATCCTAGCTGCCCTGACTGATAGCACCTCTTGATATCTAGCCTGAATCTACCCTCTTCCAGCTTGTGACCATTATTTCTTGTCATTCCTGGCAGTACTCAGGGGAACAGGGACTCCCCTAATGCCTGCTGGCCCCCCCTGACTAGTTTGTAACAAGCCATTAGATTCCCCCCCCTCAGCCTTCTCTTGTGGAGGCTGAACAGGTTCAGGTCCCTTAACCTACCTTGTAGGGCCTGCCCTGCTGCCCCCTGATCATGCGGGTGGCCCTCCTCTGGACCCTCTCCATATTGTCCACATCCCTCTTGAAGTGCGGCACCCAGAACTGGATGCAGTACTCCAACTGCGGCCTGACCAGCGCTGCATAGAGGGGGAGGATCACCTCCTTGGACCTGCTTGAGATGCATCTGTGGATGCATGACAAGGTACGGTTGGCCTTCCTGACCATTTCCCCACATTGTCGGCCCATGTTCATTTTGGCATCAATAATAATATTTACCAATATCCTTTACTGCCTCTGCACTGATGAGAAGGGAGTTACCCAGGGTGTAGGTGTGCTGCTGGTTATTCCTCCCCAGGTGCAGTACCTTGCACTTGTCAGTGTCAAAACCCATCCTGTTCTCATCCACCCACTACTGTAAACTGTCTAGGTCTGATTGCAGCCTATTCCTCCCTTTTAGCATGCCCACTTCTCCCCACATCTTAGTGTCACCTTCAAATTTGAACAGGGTGCTTTTTACACCCCCCGTTCAAGTTGCTGATGAAAATGTTGATCAGTGCAGGCCAGAGGACTGAGACCTGCGGAACCCCACTGCCCACTTACCTCCAGATTGAAAATGACCTATCCACCACCACTCTCTGGGTGTGCCTTTCAGCCAGTTAGCGACCCATTTGACTGTGTAGGTGCCAATGCCACAGTCCCCTAGTTTTTTAATGAGAACGGGGTGAGAGACAGTGTGGAAGTCCTTCCTAAAGTCCAGAAAGACTACACCTGAGTCTAAGGATTTTGTGACCTGATCATGGAAGGCCAACTAGGTTGGTCTGACAGGACCTGCCTCTAATGAATTCATGTTGGTTGCCCCTATGCATAATCTCTCCTGCTGGCCCCTTCCAGACATGCACCAGAATAACTCTCTCAAAAAGCTTACCCAGGACCAAGGTAAGACTGATCAGCTTATAGTTTCCTGGGTCCTCCTTCCTGCCTTTTTTGAAAATGGGAACCACATTGGCCCTTTTCAGTCCTCTGGCACCGGACCAGAGCACCATGAGTGCTCATAAAGCCATGCTAGGGGCCTGCAATGACCTCTGCTAATTCTCTCAGCACCATGGGGTGGAGATCATCAGGACCTGCTGATTTAAATACATCCAGTTCCTTTAGAAGTTCCCTGACTCCGTCCTCACTGACCGTAGGCCTTAGTGTGCATCCCTGGGGACCTACAGGGGTCCTGGTAGGGGCGGTGACCTGGTCCCTGCTTAGAAAAATGGAGGGAAAGAACTTGTTATATAGATTAGTTTTGCTGTCTGGTGTGATGACCAGATTTCCTAGCATGTCCTGAAGAGGCCCCACGTTACCCGGTACCTTCTTCTTACCCACTATGTATTTAAAGAAGGACTTCTTGTTGTCCTTGATCTGGGTAGATAGTCCCAGTGCCATCTTGGCCTTCCTGACTACCCCACTACATTCCTAAGCAACTGAGGTATAGTCCTCCCTGGTGATGGACCCTCCCTTCCATTGGATGTACTCTTTCTTTTTAGCTCAGAGATGTTCCCAGACGCTTTTGGTGAGCCATAGGGGCTTCTGCGTCCTCTTGCCCCCTTTGATCTGCATTGGGATTGTCACTCTTTGGGCTTGCAGGATCGTCTCCTTTAGGAACAACCACTCGTCCTGGATACACAACTCCCCTCCCCTTCCCTCCCCTCCAGGAACTCAGTGCCTTCCTAACTATTCTCCTTACCTCATTGAAATCCACCCTTCTGAAGTCCAGGGCTGCTTCCTTGCTGCAGGCCTTTCCCACCTTGTGCTGGATGGTGAATTCCAGCAGGCAATTATCAGTCTTGCTCAGGAGGTCGAGCACCCACAGACCTCTCACCAGGTCGTCACCCCTGGCCAGGACCAGATCCAACAAGGTATCTGCTCTGTAGAGGCTGTGCACCTCCTGGGTTAGATGGAGGTCCTGTATCTTGGCTAGAAACCTATGTGAGCAGTCAGACCTGGCTGACTGCTCTTCCCAGCAGATGTCTGGAATGTTCAGGTCACCCATGATGACCACATCCTTTGACCTAACTACCTGTGTGAGCTGAATTAAGAATTCCTGGTTTAGCTCTTCCCCTTAGTTGGCTGGTCTCTAGTATACCCCCATTGTTAAGTCCCTTTCCCCTCGACCTTCTTGTATTTTAATCCAGAGTGCTTCATTGTGCCCCTCCTCTGACCCAGTGCTGCTCGTTGAGTATCTGTATTTCTCCTTGACGTAGAGCACCACACCTTCACCTCTCCTCCCTGTCCTATCCCTCCTGTTCAGCCTATAGCCCTTGATATTCACTGTCCAGTCATGCGTTGGGTCTCACCATGTTTCTGTGAGCCCCACTAGGTCTGGGTTGGTGTTAGGTAGCAGAAGGGTGAGGTCCTTCTGCTTGTTCCCCATACTATGAGCCTTAGCGTAGAGGCATTTGAGGCCTCCTGAAGATGCATGCACTGACCCCCTAATCTCAGTACTACCTGGGCATTTGTTCTGCCCGTTGTTCTGCTCGTGTTACTTACCTGGGTATTTGTTCTGCTCATTGTCAGTCTAGGCAGGGCTGTTCTTGTGGGTGACGCTTGGTTCAGTGGTCCAAGGCTTCCTCCACCCTCATCTTCCCCTTCCTCCAACAAGCCTAATTTAAAGTCCACCAGAGGAGATCAGCCAACCTACAAGAGAACACATGCTTACCTTTGGGGGAAAGGTAAAACCCATCCCACACGAGTATGTCTCTCATCCTGATGTGTGGGTTGTTGTCTAGGAAGCTGAAGCCTTCTGCAAGACACCATTCCTGAAGCCACAAGTTGACCTCTCTGATGTAGGTCTCGTGTCATCTTCCATGTCCGCTCACTATTAGGACAGAAGAGAATACCACCTGTGCCCCTATCTCTTTCAGCCTGCCCCCCAGAGCTTGCTATCCATATTTAGGAAATAAAAAAATACAGTTATTTCAAGATATGTATATAACTTTAAAAAAATCCTAAAAACAAACACTGTTATAATAATAATTACTATATTATATTATTGCAACTTGTATTACAAAAATCCTGAACACCATGTGCCTCCAGAAGTTTAGGGTGGCATTGTGACCACCTGCAAGTGGAAGTGGTGGCAACAAGGGTGTGGCAGTTGGAGGCATGGTAAGCACTAACCTGCAGTTAACAACCACCCACAGATGCCACCAGCAGCATCAGCAATGGCTAGAAACAAATGGAGATGACCCACAGATGCTGGTGGCAGTGTCAACAGTGAGGTATGGGGTGGTGAGTAGCAACCACCTGCAGGTGCTACCAGCAGTGTTGGTGGCACTTTTTGCAGGGGGTGCGTGACCATGCTCAGTGGGTGCACATGAAACCACGTGTAATCCCTATGCATCGTCAATGGCAAAAATAATTATTCAAAGAAAATTGTGTGTATGAACTTAAATTTTAATAACTTCAGTAATGAAAAATCCAACTTAACTCAATTTGTTGAACCTAAAACACACAATGAAAGCAAACTCATACTGGATGTGGAAACTAGAGTTTACCTGCTTTGGAATAGAAACCTGTCTCAGCCAATCTTATCTTTAATTGAATATTTGTTTTCAATGTTATGATTTCCATTTCAGGTTATCTGCATTTATTTTGAAGACGTTTGAAGTATGACTGGTAATACAAGTGAAATCATTCACAATGAATGAGTTAGTGATAAAAGCTACTACTTGTTGGACCTAGGTAAGGTAAGAAAATCTATTCTCTCATAGTCTTTTCAAGATATTTAGCACACATGGTCTCATCTAAGTTTATCTTTTTGAAGATTAGGCATGACAAGCACTCTTCTAGAGCTTGGCCATCCACAGCTTTGGTTTTATTTCTGACATCAGGCTTTTCATACAGATGAAGAAAACTGAATCAAACAAACATTCAGGATCATAGCATTATTCATAACATTCAACAGTGTATTACAAAAAAGGAGATATATTGCTTGAATTAAATCTTAGAACTTTTTCAACACTTTCTGTTTCATCACACTTCTATTTACAAGGTCAGGTAATTATAATATGCACCATATACACCTAAGATCGTTTTAAAAACTCTATTATGGATGTCTGACTGGATGGAGTTTGTTATGCTCAGAACCATGTTCATGACATCCTGACAATCTATTGCCTAGATGCACACATACTGTTCGCAGATTATATAGAAACCCTGAGAAACTAGTTTTTTCCTACACATAGAAAGACAACCATCATTATCACAAAGTATGCCATCTGTGTTTAGGGGAACAAGGTCGGGCTTTTTAGTGGCGCATGCATTTTTTCTATGCATCTCAACATGTTGGGAAATGTCTTTTTCACAAGCTTCCCCTTTTAGTAAGATTATATTAAAAGTTCTCTTTAAAATAAACATCCTGGAACACAATTTGTATAAATAGAATTAACTTCTTCAAACTTGTGCAGTATGGACTGCAGAATTTTTTTCAACATTTTCTGAGTACTTTTTAAAATCATCAAACAGTGAGTCTTGGTATGGGCTAGCCCTTTTGGAACTTTTTAACTAGCTCATTGTCTTCAGATGGTTTTCTTCTTTGATAATAAGAGTTTCTGCTATCTTGAGGGATGTAATTGGAGCAGCTTTAGATTTTCTTGAAGACTTAATAAAAAATCACTTGGGCACTCAGTGTGCTTTTCAGGTCCTATGCATTTTACTTTTCATGTGTTGCCCTTTTGACACTATTAATCACTGGACTTTTTGTGCTAATGGCCCATTCAGCATTGTATTTTCAGGAAAAAAGATGTCCTGGCATGGTAAGGGAGGCAAACAATTTTTACCACTCATACTTATGAAGTAATATTGCTCTTCTCATTTACTGATGTGTTGAAATGTTCCCTCTTTTCTCTTTTTTTAGTTATGCACAAAAAGCCATTTATTTCATGTATATCACAGTTGTACCCAAGGTCATTTTCACTGTTTTATTTGACATACTTTCTAATGTACTACTGTTTGTCTAGCGGATGGACAACCATTGTACAGGTGAATAATGTAACAAAAAGGGCACATACTGAACAGATGTTCAGGTAGTGATTTTTTTTAGGATCAGTCTACACACTGCCAAAACAAAACTATGATTTTATCATGTGTTGCCTTTAGTGGAACCCAGGATACTTCAAAAAGCTGCTCCATGAATCACAAATAATAATTGAATTATCTTCTTGCTATAGAACACCTCCTGATTGTCTTTTTTCCAGGGGTGGCACTATATAACCTCTTGAGTTCTCAGCTATCTTTACATTTCTATGATTATTAGTGAGCTTGCTAGTTTTGATTTTAATAGGTGCATTCCAAAAGATTAATATATTTAAGTCTCTAGATACATATAAAGCCAAATTGCAACATTTAACTCTAAGCATTTGTTTTTAGTGAATATGAATAATACAGATTTTAAACTCGGCATAATTTTACTTTCCGTTGTCTAACAAATTGTTTTCAAAATGGCAGGCAGGTGATTTCAGGTACAAAAAAATCTCTGTCTTTGTATTAGTCTTCGTATGCATAACAGCATTCTATTGTTAGATGTTAATCAGCTAGCTGATATAGCTATGCTGGCAATGAAAACCTGTGTAGACCAAGGGCATAGAGCAGAAAGACAACTTCCATTACCAGAGCTGGCATTACTTTAATGTGTTGATGTAACTGTAGCAGCATTGCTATGTCCATACCAGCTAGCTTAGTGATGCTCCATTAAAGCTCTGACAGCAAACCTGTAATACAGATGTAGTTCCTTTTTAATCAAGCTGTGCATAACAGGGTTGTCTGGCCTTTTGAAAGGTGGCAGAAAGCCTTTGGTAGAAGCCCAGATGTGGGCCATTAGTCCCTCAAGGAGCACCAGTAGGCAGTTAGAACCCGTCAGTGAGCTGGAGCTAGAGGGAAGGAGCAGAAGAACCTCTTTTATAAGCAGAAGAGGGACCAAAGCCCAGATATGCTCCATGCCAGGAACAGCTAGGGCCCCTCCAAATGGCATGCAGGATTGCCAAATCGTAAATTTATGGACAATCCTTAAATAACCAGGGTAAAAAACCCCAAAAACCAAAAAAACCCTCTCTGTAAGTTCTGTTAAGAAATCGAGCTGCCCATAACAACATGAAACAAAATCAGTTCTGCAGAATCAGCTGCATAAAAATATCCCACCATGGCTGGAAAATATGCTGAACATATTAATGAAGCATAAACAGAGTACAGAAACACCAACTGGAGTGTAGCACTGGATATGAAGCTCTTCTCAGGGTGTTCTGGCCTCAACCCTCATTTGTGTGCTGGTGCTGCCCTGGTGCTGTCTGTAACACTGCTGGGTAGCTGGTGGCCTGATAGTGTTCCTTTTGGCGGGGTTGTGGTGGGATGGGAGTAATAGTGCTGGCTGGGGTAAGGCTGAGGCATGAGCAAAAAGGCAGCATGGTGTGGGGTGCACTTGGGGCAAGTAAGAGATGCCCAGGTTCGAGACAGCATGGTGTAAAACCATTGCTGCAGTCAAGTAGACTTGCCAACCCAAGAAACATTTATTTTTACTAGCAATTTGAAAGCTTTTTGCTGTCAACTAAACTTGTTTTACTATGGTTTGTGTTTAACCCTTTTCCTGGAGTTTGTCAGAAGGGTTGTGTTTAAATTATGTAAAATATATGTCAATAAAAAGTTTGACTGTCAGTAAAATTTTGAAGATTGTCAGTTATGAAATTTGTCTTGGATTGGTGACTCTACTACCAGGAGAAAGATTATCAGTTTTTGTTTGTTAGTTTATTTTTTTTGTGAGAGCAACAGAAGAGTTCCCCTTGGGGCAAAGTCAGTCTGGGAGAGACTGCATGCTCACCAGCCCAGTTAAAACTGTTTTTTCACATTTCAAAGGGTCAGTCAAAGAGCCCCTCCAGGCAAATCCAACCTTCAAGAAACAGCAAGCTAAGTAACCATTTACACTTTAGGTTTATTTTTAGATGGTAAGCACTTCCTAACATTTTGACTTCTTTATGTTTGGATAGACAAAACATTGGAACTCTTAAAATAACTAATAATTTATTAGTAAAATAACTAAATTATTATTGTCACTAAGGTTTGGCCTTTAAATCATACTGAAGTCACACTATAAAAATATAAATACTATACATATTATAAAGATACTGTAAAACTTATGTAAGAAGATTAATGGCCTGACTTTTCCTATTCATTCTTAGCAGTAGAATCAGGCTGTAGTTTAATGAAAAATAAGCAGTGATTTTTTTTATGTAGTGATCCAGGGTAATATCTTTGGAATAAAAGACTAGAAGTGGTTTCCTGTGCTCTACAGTCTACATCTCTATTTTGACAGGCAATAGCTTAGCCAAAGATACTTGAGATTCATGCATTCAAACCAGTGACCAAGGAGCCAATGAACAGGGGCTGCAAACAGGGTAAGCAGTTTGCAGACAGTTGCTGGGGTCAAAAGGAAGAAAGGGAAGAGAAACCAGCCACCAACTCATGCCTAGGAGAGGGAATTATTTAGAGCTGCCTATGCCTTTTGTTTGCTCAATATTTGTTCAGTGGGCTGTGTGCTTTGGGGTGTGTGATCTGGGAGTGTTGCTGAGGAAATGATTGCTGCATAGGCCTAACAGAAGCCCTAATGAGTGGGGAAAGCCAGTTCAGGCTCAGCAGGGTATAAAAGGAGAGTCCCCATGCTACCAGGGAGCCAATGACCACGGGCTGTAAATGGTAAGCAGTTTGCAGGCAGTTTTCTGGCAAGCATCTGGGCTAATTTGTGACCCCCTCCCTCCCACCTTTTTGAGGGACAAACCTTTCAATTTAGTGTGAGGAATCAGGAAAAAAAGGAACCCTTTGGGGCCAATTAACAATGAACAGGCCAGCCTCCAGATGACTTCACTAGGAAAGGTGTACTTAAAATCATAGAAAATTAGGGTTGGAAGGGACATCAGGAAGTCATCTAGTCCAACCAAAAATATTTCATGAAATCAGGATTATCATACTGCTTTTAGAATATTCTTTGAAGTTTAAACAAATCTTTTACTATACTTTCTGTATGACTGACTCTACAAAATGCAGAAGCAATGTACAGCTAGACAGCAACTGATACAGAATTTTAATCACTTCTGTAGTTTACAATTAGCAAAGCTTTCCCTGGAGATCCAAAACTTTCCTGGTTAATGGCACAGACTGAACATCCTCTGAGCTGATTACATTCTGGTTTACAGTTACCAATTAAAGAAACCAATTATAGCTCCAAACTATGTCAACACAGATTGACCTAATTTGATCCTGGTTAATCACTTACACAAACAAATTCTATTTCCAGAACAAATTGAAAATGGGTTAAAGAATATCAAATGTAAAGTCCTGACTTTTGTTTTAGCTATAAAAACTTAGGAAAGGAGGATACTTAAAATTATCTTATTGTAGTGTAAAATGAGTTTTCAGCAAATAAAACATTCTTAGAGAAGCATACATTTTAAAACACCTACTTTTTTTTTGTTATCTATCAAGAGTCATATAGTGATGTTTTTGTAAGTACCTAATTATAACTTCAGCTTTAACATTATCTTATTTAGTGGACACTCATATGTAAACCTTAGTGTTTAAATGTTGGTAATGTTTTTGTAAGTTTGGTAACTATTTTCGCTATATTGAGGCCTCATGTTCTCATTCAACTGAGTTATTCCCTCAGTCCCTACCTACAAAGGTGTTCATGAAGGTAAAGGATATGGGCTTTATATTTGAAAGGTAAAAGCCACAATATTGGTTTCTCATGGATACTAAAAGTTGGATATTAGTATCCAATATCAAATAAGTTTATAAATAGCAGGTAAAGTAAGAAATCATAGAAAATGGTCATCTGTGAAATCATAAAGTAGAAATGTTGAGTAACAACTATTTTGTTAATGTAGATTTGATATATGTGTTTCTAACCATATTAGGTATCAGTTCAAAAAATAAATTAATTGAGGATACCTTCTGAATAAAACAGCAAAGAGCATAAATTATTTTCATTTTTAAAAATGACCAGTAAGTAAAGTCAATATTTTGGGGGAAAAATAGATAATTGAGTTAAAGTTAAAAATATTTCCACACTGTAAAGTCTGTGCTTTCTTAAAGACTGCAGAAATAACATTAACAAATATTAATACACATCGAGTTATATTAATTCTAAAATAATAAAAAAAAATCCTTGGTCAGGATATATACATTCTTGCATGTTCACTTCAGGTAAATGCATGAACTCCATGCAAATTGATTTATTGACAAATGACATGTGCACCCTGATCTTGCTTTGTATTGATGTGTTTAAAAAAGTTGGAATATTAATTAAGTGCTGGGTAATTCCATAACATGACACAAATGTTCTACAGAGAAATGAACAGCCATATAAAATTCACCACAGACTTTGAAAGCATGACTGCAGCCTGCAAATTAGTTATTTACTGATGGACCTATTAATTGGCAAGATATGCTGAGTCTGTGTGGCCTGGGTTTTACATTGTGGCCTGAAACGTAAAGGCTCGATACATCTTTCCGCACATGGATGTAAAATCTGATCTGAAATGTACAGTTTAAACTTCAGTGATGTCATTGTGATTTTTGTCTCCTTGGTGTCTGTGCATGCACGTTTTTAAGTAAAATGAATGAATGACTGCAGCAACCAAAGAAAGATTTTTTAGCTTTCCTCCCAGACCTGAGCCAAAACCCACTAAAGTTAATGGGAAGACTCCTATTGATTTTAATAGCTTTGGCTTAGGCCCCAAGTGGGATATTCATTGCATGACTGATTGAGGGAGTCACTGCCCATCCTAATAATGCTTTCTCACCCTGTTTCTGCAATCAGAGAGTAGAACCATTGATTGCATCCCCATGGAGTGATAAAAATATATTTCCAGATCAACTCTGGAGGGTGGGAAGCCATGATATTTGGAGCTTAATTCTTCAGCAAAACAAGGCCTAAGCCAGAGCTATCTTAAGTCTTCCATGAATGAAGAATTCACACCCTTTATCCCTTTGCTGATTACAAATTAATTGCTTCTGATTTTCAAAAGCAATGAAAGAATCAAGGACTTAATGGTCACAATTATAACAGATTGTTAACAGTGATGTGTTGGAAAAGAACATGTTTGGATATGTTCATTTGTAATCTGATTAATTGAGTCTGCTGAAACATAGTAACTACTGCGCTCAAGCAAACTCCAACATCATGTGTATCAGCATCCCCCCACTGAAAAATAGCAGGGAAGTACTTTAAACTAAAGATTGTTTAACAAGCTTCAATTTAAAGCATCCCACTGCTGTTTTTCCGTGTGGGGATGCTGATACATGGAACACTCTAGGCACTTTTAATTAGCCTGGATCTCAGAGCTGCTTTAATTAAAGCCCCCCAAACACCTCAGAGTTATAAAAATATACAAACAAAAGAAAACGGCAGAACAATAATCTGGTTTTACCCTGTGTCTTAAACCCAGGAGCTCAGCATTTATTCAGCTCACCAGGTTAGAAAGCACACTCTGCTTCTGTCCTTTCTGATAGAACCTCTTGCCACTTCTCCTGTCAGTCAGGATACTCAATCATAGGATTATTTGGGAGCCCATCTCATGCATATATATGACATTGCGCTTCCTCCCAAACAACAGTTTTTTCCTGATCTAATTAAGACAAGGAGAATATTTATACTTTTTTCAGATATGAAATACAATAGATTATTGGAATCATTTGAGATATTAAATTTACTAATCCAATATCCTAAAGATATTGTCTCTCACTTAATTTCCTCACTGTTAGGAATATCCTTCCCCCAGATAGCCTGAGTAGGTAGGTTACATTCTTTAAAATATAAATGTATTGTTGTCTGCATGGCCTTTCTATTGAATATATCCAGGAAAAAAAAATTCTCACTAGGAGGATAGCAAAACACTGGAACAAACTTCCAGAAAGTTTGTGGAATCTCCATCTCTAGAGGTTTTTATAAGACCTGGGTAGACAAAATCTTGGCTAGGAGGATACAGTTGGGTACAGTCATGTTTGAGCGGGGGATTAAACTAGATGATTTCCTCAGGTGACTAATTTTCTATGATTCTGTATCAGATGACCATTTGTTGAGTAGCGTGTATAGGCTTTGAACCTCTCTCAGGCATAAAACTATTATGCAATATCGGCTCTATTATAAATGACAAGGAATACATTTATATCAGAAGTCACAAGTCATCTAAACATAATGATAAGACAGAACATAGTTTGATGTGCCTTATCTGTTGACACTATACATCCTATCAGTAAAACGCATTTTAAAAATGTAAGACACCCTATTATGATCATCTGTTTTATAGTAGATTTCATGACTATATGCCCATTTTCCTGGGAACAGACTCACTATCCTAAGACAATTCTGAGAGAATGGGAGACCTAAGCACCGTTGAGGTAGAAAGAACAGAATCACTCTCCCCAAAGGAAATGCATTTTTTTTTTTGAGAAATCTTTAGCACCTACTAGTCTAGGTATCTACATATGTAGAATGGATTTTGAAAAGTGTTTCTCATCATCTGAAGTCTTAATGTTCTTGCTTGGGGTAAATTATTGCTGTAAACCTTCGAATTCTATGATATATCCAGAATCAGGATTATATCTATGAAATGTCAAACTACTTCATTTTTTTAGAATAAACATTTCCAGAAAATGTCTGAAGTTTATATAACCTTTTTTTAACCTAATTTTCTATTAGGAACTTCTTATACTCAGATATCAGGAGGGTTCACAACAGAGGATTTCCAAGGATCATAACCAGTTCAAGTTTAAGTTTTAAGAGTAGGATTTTTAATAAAGTGTATTTCTATATTAAAATTATTTTTTGACCAGGCAATATCTGTATGAAGTACATATTAGCAATAATCGCGCCTCAGATTAACCTCATTGGCTATGATACTGCCATGGCATAAAGCTAACGTATCATATAACACAAACATATTACACTAAATATATCACAGAAAATGGGATTACTTGTATGTGCTTAAGTGCCATTCTGAGCAGGACCTATATCCACACCAGGAATTAAAAAAGCCCAAACAAATGAACAAAAAAACAATTCTTGAATAGTTTGTCAATATTTTTAATATAATATTACTGTAACCTGTTTAGTGTACACTCAAAATATTTTCCTGTAACAGATGGTAAGAATTATTTTATTTTCTAGTAAAAAACTATTGAAGGAGAAAGATCTTTTTTCAATAAGTTTTGTTTAAAACTTTTAATTTTGGTGTGGTGTAAATATCTGTGACACTAATGGTCCAACATTGCCATTTATACTTTTTTTCCCCTTGTTGCTTAACAGCTTTTTGTCTACATTTGTCTTCACTTTAGGCCAGATCTTAAACGTGCATCAAACAGATGAGAGGATGAATGTAATAATAGAGATGCCATACTATGTTAAGATAAATATACTGACAATGCCATTCTTTGAAACGAAGAGCTTCTGGAGATAATAACCAGTATAAACTTCCCATTAGATTAAATGTCTTAAATAATTTTAAGAATCATGTCTGAATTGACATAAACATGAGTTATTGATACCCTTGTTGAAAGCTACCTTTATTCTAGTGTTTCTGCAAGGGTTTGGAGGAACAAACAATGAAACCTTATGCAAAATGCGATATATTCATTCTGATAAAATGTTATTTAGGAAACTTGATTCTAATTCTAGATTATTGATTAAACATCAAATGTTGCTTCAGTATATGAATGCTGAAAATAATGTCTCACAGATATGCAATTGTGTCTTCAATATGGCCTGTGATATTCTTGTCATAATACTAAGACAATCTTTAAAAGGCTGATCATTGATATCAATGGAAGTATTCTTCCTGAACAATCATATTGAATAAAACCTGTGGTCTGATTTAATGGTCTATCTAGTGGTCACAATCAGACATTTTAGTGGATGAAGTAAGAAACTTTTTAAATTCTCATCTTTAGAAACTGTCTTTCACTTAAAAATGCAACATTTAATATCAGATTTAAAATATATGTTAGCATATATAGTGTCAGCTACAACCCACTGTTTACTATTCTCTTCATCACCATGATACAAGGATATGTGCATGTTGTGTTTCTATAGCAACAATGATAGTTTGAATTGAATAGCTTGGTGTTATGGAATGACATGTCTATATTTGCTGTCTCTAAGGCTCCCCTACACTGCAATAGGCAGTTCAACAATGAGTGAGAGCACAGTGAAAGTAAACCCATGTGGAATGTTACTTCAACTATATAATGATTGGATTAACAACAGGTGAACTGTACTACATCCCTAACTATTACTAGCTCCACCATTTAGGAATCTTAAAGTTTCAACCTTTCTATAGCATCTGAGCTAACTGATGTTTGAAGCACTGCTTTAACATGCAGATGCTCATGTTCTAGATGTCCTTAGCATAGTCTATATATAATGTGCAATTTTACTAGGTCACTACACACCAGAGATTTGAACATGTGACAAGGTCTAAAGAAGCCAATAAAAAGTTATGCTTAGAATTATAGTTCCCCAGACTCATTTAGTTTAGTTTCCAAGAATCATCTCTAGTCAGCGAGACCTCATTTTCAGAGGCAGAGGCAGTTATGAGTAACAGCTTGTCACTATCAAAGGTTTTGTATTGCTTACTGTTTACTAGAAGGAACATTGAGTTGAGACTCTCTGTCAGTGCATGACTGAATTGCATACAGAATGCCAAACGATTTATCAGATGATATTCTCTAGTGACAGATGGGTCGTGTAAATTTGTGTTTCCACTATACCTGGCAGGGTAAGGATTTATCTAGTACAACCCTTTCCTGCAGCCTTAAGCTTTGGAGACTGGCTATATTTTTCTGAACTGTGTTACATTTTAAAGATAAAGTTCTTTTATATTTAGGAAAATTACACTATAATACAAATTTAAGAAGCTTCAGTGTTACATCAGGTACATAATTTATATTCTTGTCTATGGAATTGTTAAAGTGTGGGGTTTAAAATCAACCTATTATATCTGTGAAGCTTGCAAAACAAAAATGAAAACACATTTCAAACTGACCATTGTGTGATACTAAAATTAAGATGTTAACTCTTAGCTGCAATAAGTGGAGCTTGTTAAGGTTTAGTACTTAGTGGCTGAATAAGCTCCTTGGCTAAAATATGTTCATTGCTTCAGGATAAAGTTGAAATGCAGAATGATGGACATTTGGTATTGAACAAAGAGCCTTCAGAGAGAGGGTTAGGTGAAACTTCAGGGATTTATAGTGCAATGAAATTACTGTGTAATTGAAAAATGTTTTGATGCTAGTAACAAAATACAGTGAACAGCTGACCAGTTTTTAAAATGTCATGTTTTTTCTTGAGGAAAAAAAGAGAGAGAACAGGTGTTTGGCTTAGATATTTACTTTTGAGACTATAAAGCAAAATGATAGCTAACAGGGAATAAACTAGTTGTAAAACACAGGTTTTTTTTCAGAACACATATTGAGACAGATCCTCAGCTCTTGGAAAAAAGGGATGTTGGTACTAGAGGTAATTAAAAATGAAAACCCCTAACAATACAGTTTTGCTAATTCAGACCACCTGAGAATTACAGAGGTAATAAAGTCAGATTTTCTAGAAGAAGACTATGAAGGAAAGAATAACTTTAATTTTAAATTCTTAGTTTTCCAAAGAAAATAAACAATGTTTAAGTATTGATGATTTGATACCATATTGTTGAGTACACTGTTAAAATTATACTAAAAGATTAGGTAGGGTATAGTGCATACTTAGATTATTACAGGAACACTTTGAGCTGCACATTATAGAGAAAAAAAGCCTGAAAATAATTATAATCGTCCTTTGCTAGTGTGAGTGAGTGCCCGTCCTGGGTATCCGGTATGCAGATAACTTCTCCCTACTTCCCGCCTGCCACGACTTGGTCTAAATAAGATTTGTGGGGGTGGGAATATTGGTCGTTTGATCCCGGTACCCCAATAACAACCACACAGTTCAGATCTTCAACGTAGGTGCTTTATTAAAGTAAACCAGGCTTTTTCCTCCCTCCCTTGTGCTGGGATTGCTCTGTCTCACAGCAATTCTCACCGTCTGCCTTCTTGGAGTGACATAAGGCTACTGGTTGACTTGATACATAATAATCCATCCTCAACGAGGCTAATTAATGCCCGTTGGCTGAAGGCACAGGGATTCCCCTCTGAGCTGCAGTTTGTGCCGGCTTCTCAGCTTGGCTTTGTCAATTTCTTCTCCTGTACTGATCGACATTTAACAAGCCAATTACCAGCTGTTTAAAGCTGATCCCAAGGTTCCCCCTTCAGCCATGGTTTGTGCCGGCTTCTAAAGCCCAGCTTCATCAATTTCATTTTTCTTTCTTTCCCTTTTCCGCAGTCTCTGTTTCCCCTTTTCTCCGAGGAGCCTGGAGTTACTGGGCTTACAGGACCCTGTCAGGGCTTCTCCGCCCTTTTTCTCCATCTCCTCTTTTCTCTCTGCCCCCCCCTTGCTCGGGGAATTCCTGTGCTAAGTCTCCTTGGAGCTGTGGTTGGTTCCCACTCTGCCGCTCATTGGACAACTCACCATAGAGGCAGTCTTCTATCGCCACCAGACATGAGCAGGGGAAGGACATCTCAATTCCTCTTACATTCTCGTATTCCAGTTTGGAATATCTCTCCCAATCCCTCTCCATAAATGCATGCCCGAAGGCATTTTCAGTAAGTCTCCTCTCTTTTATTGTCCCCTTCCAGCTTCGTATTGGCTGCCTGGGTTATTCGTCACTTTCTTCATTGTCTTCCTCCTCAGCAGCTGTTTCCCCTCTTTTAGTAACTGCAAAGCAGCTGCGTCGCTGTTACAGCTAGTACAGGGCTCAAAATAGCAGTGATGTTTCTAGTGAATCTGAACAGGAGATACAAAAGAAAAAAAAAATCCCACATTTATATCGGATCATCCAGTGTGTTGCGTAGATTTTGGAACAGTTTCAGTTAATACAGTCAAATGAAAGCTTTACAACAAAGCTATAAAACTATTAACACAGTATTAAGTTTTGGGTAGTAAAGACATCACAAATAAGCCTTACTGTACTGGTAATGTGTTTGTAATTTATTTCTTGGCATTCTCTCATTCCTCTCTACAAAATGACCAACTACATCATAGCCACACAAAATTTAAACACTATGTACAGCTCAGAATGGATCTTCTAATAATTTAATATAACTAACTGGTTTCCTTCCTGCAAAATAGACAAGAGCAAGTATTTGCCAAGGGCAACAGATTAAACCACATATAACATTGTTAAGGGCAAAACATTGATTCATGGAAGGAGGATATCAGAAGATCGAGAACATTTTTATATGTTCATATTTACCAAATATATTGTCCAACTTGATTTAAGACATTCTAAATATTGTTATACTGTAAAAAACAGCATAAGAATTTTCAAGTAGACTAGTTTTGTTGAAATTGGGTATGAAAAAGAAAGTATGAAAGTTTGTTTTTCCCTCCTCTTGTTTATGTCACACTTCTGTGTCATATGATTCCTCTATGAAATATAATTATAATCAGCCTTTCTATAAACTTAATTACAGAGTGATTAGTAGCTGTACATAATGAACACAAGGAATAGATTTATGGCTAAGATAGTTAACTTTCATTATGAATGAATTACTATCATTCTTTGCATCTTGTGGCTGCTTTTGTATAGCACAGTGATAAAGATATTGGATTTAAAGTAACTGGAATGGTTTTATTTGTTCATTTCCTTTTTTGTTTTGGACTGGTTTTAGAAAACATCTTTTAAAAATAGTAAATGGAAAACAAGCGTGAGATACAAAATAAAAAAAACAGTCATCTAAACTAGTAAAAGCACTAATTACTTAAAAAAAAATAAGGTAAATAGCAGAAACGTGGAGTGATGCCACTAGAGACAGTAGAGGGAATCGGTCAGGATTAAAAATGCTTAGGGTAACTGTAAGTCAAAAGTTCAAATGATCTGATTTCCAAACATCCTTAGGACCTCAATTCTTCTGATATATGCTGGTATGTTTGAAAAATTAACTTTACTTTGTGGTTCATTAGAACTGAAGAAAAATCATATTCAGGTCCTGGCCAAAACTAATGTGTAATTCTCCAAATTATTTTACTTTTACTGGGACTTGGGTGATGTAGTCCCCTATTCCTTTCTTATTTTTTTCATTCTGGTTGAGACAAGCAATTATAAAGAAAAAAATATATATTTTTGTACCTTTATGGAACTTATAAAACTGTCTGGGGCTCTATCATCTTTTCTAAGGAGCACCTGTCAAGCAAGGGACCTCTTTAAAGAGGAAAATTACAATGGTATAAAAATAAGAGGCTGATGCACAAACTGATTTTTTTTTTTTAAAGTCTGCTTACCTGGTTAAAGTAGAGCATATCTTTAAAGAGCTTTCTGAAACAAGGACCTCTTGACACATGCAAAGAAAATGTGGACCAAATGTGGGTTTTTTTGTAAATAGTTCAGCAGCATAGTGGCCATGTCTACACATGCATTTTTGTTGGCTTAAATTTACTGCGTAGTAAATTACTGTGCAGTAAGTGGGAATAGGCCAGTATCTACATGTGAAGGCATTAAAGTGCATTAACACTGTGTGGACTGACTTGGGACTAAAGTTAGTTCCAAGTCAGTCTACACACATAGTGTTACTGCGCAGTACGACATCTACATGCGCATTACTGAGCAGTAAATAATCAGGTATATAATTTACACTTAAGTCAGTGTATGTCACCAGATCTGCTGAGCAGTATAGTCATGCAAATGTAGACACATGCCCATGCTGTACAGTAATTTTGGTACAGTAAATGTGCATATGTAGACATGCCCAGTATAATTCAATGTCTTCAGTGTCATGCTCTGATGTTTTGTTCCACTTGTACAAAAGTGTTTGCAACTTCTGAAAAGTTACAGAAGAAACTGAATCTTTAAAAGTATTCCTCCAAAAGGAACTTCCCTTGTTTCCCTAGGTAGCATTCCAAACACAAGTTCAGGAATGTTCTCTGTCACTCTTTCCATTTGCATGCTCACCAACAGAAGCCAAACATTTAACACTTCTTATTACTTAAGTTAAAATTTATAAAATGCAAATTCTACTTTATGTTAAAGGCTTATACAAAAAGTACTGATGTGTACAATACTGTAGATGATTTTGTTTAAACTGGTTTTAAATGAGCTAATAAAGCTCATGAATATTCGTTTTATATTGATTGTTTCCACTGATTATAGCTAAAAATTATAATTTTCTTGCTCATTACTGAGTCTTTCTTTAAATTCTTGCAGCAAGGCTTTTCTTTAGGATAATAAACTTGGGGGGTAGACACATGGTAAATATACAGGAATTTAAGGAGGAATGGTAACTTATCATTTAGTAAGTTATCATAAAGTAAATTATCCGTTTATATTTACAATTTATTTCCAACATTCCCTTTAAGATCTAATTCTGTACCCCATCCCACCACTCAGACTGATGCATATAGTTCTACTATGGCCATTGTGAATAATGGTTGAAAACAAATGGGTTAATAAGTATACAACTATTTTTATTGTCAATTAATTTTCTCATGTCAGTTTTCACTATAATAGGTAATATGTTATCACTTGTCATTCTGCTTGTGAGAGTGTAAACTGTAAGCAGACTCTACATTAAATTAATTCATTAGAAAGGAAGAAAGCAAGCAAGCAAGCAAAGCAAGGCAAATCTGAATTAAAAAAAAGTGAGTCCCAACTGAATAAAATGCTTTCTTCGAAGGTTACCTGCTAAAGCAAAAGAAAATTTAGCACATTCTGTTTTCTAACTTTCAATATAATTACAGAAATATAATGGTACCTGTAATTTTTTTAATGGATGAGGCACTAATCCTGTGCTACTTATTCAGAAAAGTCTCCTATTTTTTTTTATGTTAGTCCTGGGAACAGTCCAGTTAAATGACTCTCATGTGGCCAAACAGCAACAGAAAAAGAGACAGTATTAGATTTAGAAATCAGAAGTACCTGGTTCACAGTTTTCCAGATAAATTGCCTTCCTAGAAGAGTCCTATTAGAATAGCTTGAACTTAGACTTTTTAAAGGTGATTTATCTTAATTTTATGTTATTTTAAGGCAAAGAAATAAGGGTTTTTTAAAAAGGCAATATTTGTCAGAACCACTTATCAGCCCAACCGTATGCCTTACTCAAGATGAGTAGTAGTAAGAGTAATTACTTGTACTTCAGTAAGACTATTTGCATACATTAGTAGTAATCAATTTGACAAGAGATTGCAGATATTGAGATCAACACTTTTACCACAGGCATGCAGAATTATTACAGGCATGTTCACCAGATGCATATAGGGGTGTAGCCTAGGTGAAAAAGTTGCATATCTGAAACTGGCTGTGAACTATGTTTGCACCCTCCTGTTTCTGGGCCAATAGGGGACTGCAGCACAAACCTAAGGGAAGCTGCTCTCAGTTATGGTAACCTCTCTAGTACTGCCTATGGAGAACCCTACAACCTGAAGTGGTAATAATCTCCATAGCATCCTACAAGCAGCCCCAATAGCAGGATGCCTCCTACAGTGAGGCCACAAATGAAATATAAATTCTTTTCTTATCAGATTTATAGTCAGCATATGCTTACATGCCTGACCAATGCCGCATAAAGGGGGAGGATCACTGCCTTGGACTGGCTCAAAACTATTTCAGTATCCTATAATTAAAGTAGGAGAAAAAGAACAAAAACATGCCTATGAAGTTTATGCAAGCCTGTTAATAAGTCTTAGTGGGAGCCATGGTACAGATCCTACTTGGATCAGTGCAGTTTTGCATATCACACTGGTAGTAAAAGCCATCTTACTAGCCACTAAAATGTTACCGTAAGTATCCTTGGTTATTTTCAGTGCAAGAAGTAGGGCTATGCAAAGCTTTGGTTCCTGATTCAATTTGTCAGAGATTTGGCCCAGTTCAGTGGCTGAATCTCTGAATTCAAATCAAATCAGGAAATCCTTTAATCTCTCTAAGTTGAATTGGAACCCTTCATATCAGTTCAGAGAAATTCAGAAAGATTTGGTGATTAGATATAGACAGAGCTTCAGAGCTTTAAACGTTTTTTTCTACATACCTCAAGATAGTAAACAGTTCATGAATGCTTTGATACTGGGGTGGATGGTGTCTCAGAGAAGCATGGGGTGACTCCCCAGCCCGCTTGGCAGCAGACCCAAAAAGTGAACCAGAAGCACTTCCAGTACACTTCTGGGTCCACTGGGGAGTGAGCCCCTGCATCCCCACACCCCCATTGGCTCAGTGACTGGCACCTCCTGGGTCTGGGGGGCACTCAGGGTTCCCCCTATGGCCAATTGCAGAGCCAGGAGGGCATGGGGCTCCACACCAGCACGCTCCCTGGCAGACCTAGAAGAGGACTAGAAGTACTTCCAGTCCATTTCTGGGTTCATTGCCAAACATGCAGCCCCGCCCGCCCTGGTGTTCCTGTGGGATGCTCCATCTGCCCCAGCATTGCAGCATTCACCAGCTGAACCTGGTACCTTGAGGTATGTAGAAAAAACCATTTAAAGCTGTGTCTATGGCTGAATTGCTGATTCTTTGAATCAACATCACAACATTGAATCTTCAGTTTTGAATTCAGCCGAATCAAATTGGGAACAGGGATCTTAATCAACAAATTGAATCACTGTCCTCAATTCATGCCAAATCCAAATCTAATATGGCCCATTTCGCACATCCTTCGTAAGAAGCCTTGTTTCATAGTTTCATAGTTTCATAGTAACTAGGGTCAGAAGGGGCCTAGAGCAGGCCATCTAGTCTGACCCTTGCCAATGGCAGGAACAAGTGCTGGGGTCACAGGACCCCAGCCAAGTACCTATCTAATCTACTCTTGAAGACACCCAAGGTAGGAGCAAGAACCACTTCTCTAGGAAGCTGGTTCCAAATCCTAGCCACCTTAACTGTGAAGTAGTGCCTCCTAATGTCCAACCTAAACCTGCTCTCCAGTAACTTGTGACCATTGGTC
>JAGPOW010003316.1:74663617-74732106 GCA_030014935.1 Caiman crocodilus
CGCCTCACGAGATCAGCCAACCTGGAAGAAAAGAAACGCTTACCCCAAGGCGATAGGTGAAGTCCATCCTCCACCAGCATGCTCTGCGTAGAGAAATGCAGGCTGTGATCAAGAAATCCAAAGCCCACGTCGTAGCACCAACCCCGAAGGCGCTGGTTTACAGACTCAATACACACCTCGTGTCGCTTTCCCCGTTGACTCACTGGCAGAATGGAGGAAAACACCACCTGCGTCCCAATTGACTTGAGCTGTTCATTATTTAAAGGCAAGGGTAAATAAAAAATAGATTTTTAAGTTTCTTTTCACTCCAGGTGAGCCTCTGTGGCAACATGTGTAAAGTCAAATGTTGCAATGGAAACAAACCTGACTTTTTTACTGAAAAGACAGTCTCAAGATTTCAGAGTATTCAGCAGACTTGACATCACATTTGTATCTTCCTCTTTGCTAAGTGATCCTTAGCCATGGCAAAAGATCTCAGGACAGAATGAATAAGCCATAGGAAGAGTCTTTTCTCCTTGAAATAAATATATCCCTGTAATGTCAATGCTAATTACATCCATATATTGAGTAAAGCCTATCGCCATGTAAAGGAAGGAAGATGATTAATTTAAGCTTGGTCCTCCATTCTTTGCACTGAATATGTATCAGTGTGCATTGCTAATGGAGGAACAGTGGAAAATTATGCCCTATGAGCACAATAATATGTAAATGTTATATTTATATGTGATTGTGTCCATATGGGTTTCATTCAGAATTGATCTCTTGGGTCATGGTCCTTCAGGGTTCATTTTTTCTGTCTTTCTCTCTTCTTGTTGTTCTAATTTAAGTAGAGCTATGATTAAAGATGCAAAGGAAGCTTTTCTTTTTTACTCTAGTCCAGACAAAAGAAGCAGGCAGCACAGTTCATTAAATATTGATGAAATTGGTATTTGAGAGCTTATAAATTAATTTGCAACTAGTGTCAGAATGAACAAGTGTACATTACAGCAGGAACTGTCTCCTTCATCATAGGTTTCCACCTACATGGTTTATTCTTCCAATAACTTTGTTGACATTAAAGATGTACTGAAAAGATTAGAGGATAAATGCAGGCTGCAGAAACATAATTAAATTCTTAAAACTCATTTCTAACTTAATAGGTGTTCATTTAATTTATTACTATCTAAGTTGTATATATATAAGGTTTTAAAATATCTATTATGTGAATATTACAAGAGCTCCTAGCACAGAGAGCGGGATTAGACAATGGCACTCTGAGGAAGGTACCTGAGTGCCTACCCTCAGTGTGTTTCCTCAATGCTTCCTGTTGACTAGATATAGGTACTTGCATATTGAGTTGGTGATTTTAGATGGCTGGCTTCTTAGTTTTCAGGATGTTCTGATGACCATTCTGAGGAACTTTACTATCCCCTATACTGTACAGGAAGTTGAGCATTCAACTCAGAATTCCAAGTACCACTCTATAATATCAGTGGCTAAAATCTAACCTAGCTCCTTTTGAGGGAGGGAATTAATGCGGCCTAGGTATTTGTGAAAATGTTATCCTTAGTTTTTATATGTAAAATATCTTGAGGAAATAAAAAAAAAATACTAATACCAACTTAAAAGGCAATTACTATTAACAGAGAAAAGTTCATTGTTTGAAGGCAGCATAGCAGATATCCAACCAGTAAAGAGTTAATGTTTTTATACTCTGAATAAACATGGTGTATTGCCTTGTTGCCAGGATTGTGATTCCAGAATTGTGATGATGCCATAATATACTTTCACCATGATGTAACAAACACAGATATTACAGAATTACATTCCTATACATGTGCTTAACCCTCTAATAATAGCATAAGACATTTACCTTCTTTGTGACTCAGTTTTATCACAAAACATGTGACAAATTCTAGGACACAGACCCCAAGATTAAAGGGAAAAAAAGATGTTTCTTTTCGCTCACATTTCCACATTGAATTTCTGTATTTGAATATGTTTAACTTTGAAGAAGTTTATATTCAGGTGTAAATGCAAAAGCACAAGTCTGACTTCTTTCATGAATGTTACTTATGTTTATTTTGAAATGGATCTTAAAATCACTGTTCCTGTTTGTCCTTCAGATTCGAAGATGATCATGACATCATTGCTTGGGTTGGTCTCTGTGAGCACATGAGTGGCTGTTTGGGACGATTTGTGCTTTGAACTGTCTGTGGTGCACTGAGGAAAAAATGCCACTTTAGGTTGCTTGGTCAACAGCTGACTTGCTGCTGTTGCAAGATTTACACTGTTTGCACTTCTCCTTTGCCTCTGCAGTTCTAATCCACTAATAGTCTATTCCTCCAGAATATATGAGGCTTCACCAGGTGGAACAACCAGGAGTAGATCTTCCCAAGACTTTGGGTCAATGGTGAAATGTTTTGAGGATGACTTGAGGGAGTCCTTGAATGTTTCTTCTGACCTCCCTGAGTGTGCTTTCCGTCCTTTAGTTTGCTGTAGAAGATCTTTGGCAACTGCTCACCTGAGATCCTGGTGACATGGCTTGCCCATCTCATCTGTGATTTCATCAACAGAGTATGGATGCTTGGAATGCCTCCTGTGTGAGAACCTCAGCGTTGAGGTCCCAGAGTCTTTAAGAACACCAAACATAACCTGGGGGCTTGAATACCCTCCACTCCAACTGGTGTCTGCAGGACACACTCATGGTGTATGGTACTTCAAAGGATTTGGTTTTTGGAAAAGAAAAGATGCTGTACACATAAGACGTGCAGTATATTAAAAACAAGCAGGATCTTTATCAAGAGACAAGACAATACACCACGTTTATTAAGAGTATAAAAAACATTAAAATATCACACACACACACACACACACACACACACACACACAAACATCTGCAAATGTTAAGATGTTACCAGTTTTTAGCTGCTCGAGTCAGCTTAGCGGCCTGCTAAGGTGAGCAAGAGAAAGGAGCCAGGCTTCTGTCAGATGTGTACCAATGCTCCTTTGTTGTTGTGCAGAACAGACCCAACTTCTTGCTGTTAAATCTCCCTTTTTTATAGGGGGCATCAAGTCTTTGTCCAGCTTGTAGTAGTTTTCCATTCTGAGCAGGCTGATCTCTTGTTGTCCCAGGTGCTACTTTACAAGCTTGCTTACCACACTCCTTCATTATCTCTGGAGCAGGTCATTTGCAGCATAGATAGGCCTCTGTCATTGAAGGATTACAGGAGAAGTCTTCAATCTTGTTCCTCTTGACATATTGTTCCAGTTTTTAGGGTCAGACTTTTCTGCATCTGCAATCTTCAGCAGTGGGGTCAGGAGGTCATAAGGACAAGAGGTCTTTGGTTGTTGGAATAAGCTTCCCTTCACATATATATCACAGTCACACAAGATAGTGTTGCACTTATGCTATGCTACATAGAAACTAGATAATATGGAGATACAAAGAAGATATAATAAGATGAATATAAGTGGCTTTAAGAATATAAAATTAACTCTAAATTGACAAAGATATCCCTGTCAGTTTAAATGTTTGACTTCAAGTAGGGAAAAAAATATGGCCAATTATGAAGTGACTGAGAAGCAGAGTGAAATGTTCAGCTAGTCTAATTAAATATATTTTTTTTTACTTCAGAGGAGTTTTCCCACCTGAGAATCCAGGTGTCAGAGAATAGTTTATAATGGGAACACTAACAAAGTAGTAAGGTAACACTAGGAGGAGTTACTTATACAAAAATAAAATAAGCATTAGTCAAGATTCTTCCAGTACTATTCTTCCAGTTCCACTAAGTATTATAAGACCTGTGGTTCTTTTAAATCAGTTTTTATTTTGCATCTTTTCATAAATGGCTACTTAAGTCCAATTTTCACTGAGTCAAAATACCTTGCAACAGATCCAAAATATCAGCTATACCCCTATCATCAATACAAACCACACCATCATTGAAAATAAAATACACAGAATATAAAATCCAAGGTTCATTCATCTGTTCTTTTTACACCTCCCGTCTGCTACCTACATTAGGCCAACAAAGTGATCTCTATGACTAGGGACAGACATTACACATAAACTAGCTTAAGCAATAAGAAACGGATTTAAACCTGTAAAAGAACAGAAATTCATTGTACATAAACCAGTTTCAAAATGACCAAAAGCAGTTTGAGATAAACCTGGTTGAATATAGTATCACACTTAACTGATTTGACTCAAACTAGTTTATGCAATGTCTGTCCCAGACCCTTTCCAGTTTAAGATAAACCACATTCTCCCAGCATTCTGGAATGCTCTCTGGTCTGGATGAGGCTCTCTGCTCCAGTTGCAGGGATGACCCCACCCCTCTGCTCTATATCTGGAGCAGGGACTGGCCTTAGCGGAGACACTGGCTAACATGGCCCCATTAAGGCAAAGTGGGCAGAGACGGTGTTAATTCTTCCCTCCTTCCCTCTTCCTCCACTGCAGACAGGAGTGGGGAAGCACTCTGCTGGGGAGCAGAGGGGAGGGGGCTGCAGTGGTGGCCCCTGGAGCTGACAGACCCTGGCTGTAGAGAAGGGACAAATAGAGGAATTAACCCTTCTTCCTGCCCCCTTCAAGGGTGGGGAGGGAGGCTCTGTTTCATGCTGGGGCATTCTTCCCCCTCCTCCTTCTCCTAGGGTGTGGTGGAGGACTATGTGAGGCTCTAGATGGCAATTCTTCCTCCTCCACCCCTTGCCACTGTGCCGCTATGGGGCTGGAAGGAGGTGGGTGCTCCATGCAAGGCTGACTGGCCCAGACTAGGGGTGAGGGAGCAGGGGGAGGCTCTGTTCCATGCTGGGGGGAACTTTTCCCCCTCCTCCTCCTTCCCCCAGAGTGGCAGTGGAAGTGTTGAGCTCAGCTTGGTAGAGTGTGGGTATGTGGGGTGTGAGGGAGGGTGTGGGTGTAGGGACCCTCACATACTCATCCTATGGTGTACAGCTCCTGCTGTCTGGCAGAAGCAGCAGGTGGGGAGGCCATGACTTTTATGCTAGGTGCAGGCTTGGTTCTGACCACTGCTGCACAGGGGGAGAGAGCGGAGCCTGCCTTATCCCTGAAGCTCTGCTTCCTGAGCCTGCAGCTCTAGCACTCCCAACAGGGGAAGCCCCACACTGAAGCCAGATGCTTCACCCACTCCCTGCCATACACTCCGCATGCTCTGCTGGGAGTGGAGGAAGCTCTGTCTCCTGCTTCCCCACAGAGTCCCTACACAGTCCACACTGCAAATGTGGAGCTACAGGTTCGTGGGAAATAAAGACTGAGAGAAGCTCCTGAGTTCTCCTCATTCACTGAAGCTGTGGGTTCCACACTTGGATGAAACTCAGTATGATACCAGAATAGGACTCAGAGTTTGGCTCCTCACAGGGCAACAGTAGTCACTGGTTTAGGGGCAGGGGTTTTACCTGATGCATCCACTGAGGCCTTTCTCTTTGCAGCTCCATCTCAAGCCAGATGGGCCCTACTAGCTCTTCCACAGGCAATAGAAGATTGTGGTGAATGACACAACTCCAGCCCTACCCAGTCTTGAAAGCAATCTTATATACTGGGAGATTTCCAAGCTGGAGTACTACAGTATAGGATTACAGTAATTCGAAACATTAAATTTGGATTGACCAGTTGACTACACCTATGGGCTATGTGCCCAGGCTCTCCACATCTATAACAAAACCCAAGGGATTTAGGGCAGTTACTTGCCTGGAGCCTAGTCTGAGTATGAAAGCCCACCCTTTGTTGCACAACAGTGGGGATTCCTACGGCAGCTGCAACCATTACACAAGCTGGGGTGCCATGCTTTGAAACCTGAGGGATCTCTCCCTGAGATGTCAGAGCTAACACTCTGCTAACAGGATCACTCTTGGGGGAGGCATCCTCCAGGACCCACATAGTCTCTTGCAGGTGGAGGATCTCTTCCTCTTCCCTTATTTGCCATACCAACTGATTAAAACGTGGTGGGTCATTTTTCTGACTAGCCAGATTCAGGTCCCTAATGAGGACAAGATTGTACCAAGTCATAATCTAAATTTTTCAAAGCCTTCCATGGTTAGCTTTGATTTGGCTAAAGCCCACTTGGGCTATCATGTGGTGAAGCACCTGCTGCATCTTAAGGACATAGGATGACACAGTTTCCCCTTTCCATTGTAAGGTGCTAACTAACTCAAAGTGGGCACCTCCACCACTTGTGGGTCACCCAAACACATCTTGTAGAGCTTGTAGGCATTGTTCAGTGGTGATGGCAGGGTTCTGAAGGTTGGATGCTTTTACTACCCTAAAAACAAGTTCTCTCAGCACCTCCAGCAGATGGCACTGCTTTTCTTCATTGGGGATCTGCCAAGTCAATAGGATCTACTATACATGGGAGTGACATGAGTCAAAACCCTCCTCCCCTGGGGGGACCAGGAGGTTCCCTGAAAAACACCACAGTCTCTTGTATGCAGCCATATCATTCGAAGAGTTGGCTGCCTCCATGATCACCTGTTGCAGCACTGAGACACACTCTGGGGCAGCATCAGGAGGAGGCACCATTGCTCCCAACCCTCCTGGCTCAGAAGACCCTTGTTTGCTACCTCCTGGTGACACCAGAGGGCTAGAAGGCTCTGTTTCTCTGTAGGGGATCACAACAATCCCAGAATGCTAAGAGCATTCTCTAACAGGATCCCAGATGAGCCTCCAAAATGTAACTCAGATGGTACATGGAGTATACCCCTTCTCCAAATAAAGGGATGTCAGTGGGTGTGGGAATGCTGCAGTAGTGTGGCAGTTTAGCTGCAGGCCAGCTGAGCTCCTTTTCCTACAGAACAAAACTGAGACCAGAACACCCAGGGATACTTAACTATTTACTAGTTTAATGCTACAACACAGCATAAAACTTATAACCATAAACAGTTGCAGTGACCTGCCAGCTCTACAGTCCTGTGCACTGATCCACGCACCAATGGCCTAGCTCCTGCCTTGTGCAGGGGTGGAGACCTGCACTGCCTCATGCAGCTGCTGGGGTCCTGTCCACTCCTGGAAACTTCCATGCACTGACATGTGCACAGTTATTCCTTCCTCATGCATGATTGGAGAACTTTGCTACCTTTGTGCAGCCCCCAGGATCCCATCTGCTCCTGGACCCTCCATGCACTGACCTGTGCACTGATGCTATGGTTCCCTCCATGGCAGGGCTGGGATGCAGCCACTTGCTACTTCCCCGGTTGACAGAGGCATCTTCTGAGGCAACTGCTCCACCCTGCTGGTCAGCTCAACCAGCCTCTTTTGCAGCTTTCTGTATTGTCCCTCATTGAAGCTGCCCTTGTGCTTGGCACATGGGCTTTTATTCCCTCTGGAGGCTCCTCCCTAGATTAGGAATGGACCAATCAGGAAGCCCAAGGGTTTAGTTCCCTTTCAGACCCTCTTTCCCTGCTGCCCCTGGGTCAGGGAGGGGATGCCTTTTTTTTACCTTCCCCTGATTGGTGGAGAAGGGAAAACTGCCTGTACCAATGGAAACCTGAGCCCTTTAGGCTCAAGCTAACAATCTGGGCTGTTGGTAAGCCCACTGGCCAGCCTGCCACACACATTTTTAGAACAGCACTAGCCAATTGCAAGTCTTTTCCTGGAATTAAGATTATATTTTCTTTTACTTTAAAACCAAGTAAATTTTTTCCATGCATGGGATTCTCTATCCAGGTCTGTTGTTAATATTGTCCCCAGCCTGAGAATTAAATCCAAGTTATGTTTGTGCAAGGAGGTTCATTCAACAGCAGGTAATAAACACAGTGCATATTTTTCCTTGTTACTTTTTTGTGCACACTGGCAATTGAGACATTTATGCCCACTATTAAAAGAAAAGATTAAATTAAGGGTATAGCCACAAAGTTTTGTTCCTGCAATGAATCTTGTGAAATTTTGTGGTCCTTCTACAAGACTTGGATCAGCAGGCATAAAGACAGCTCATTATAATAATATCATACCTATTTGAATTGTTCTTCTTGACACCTACTGTTATAAAATAGAGCTGGGCCAAGGAGAACAGAATACAAAACAGTGACCTCAATTGCCAGGCACATAGAAATTCTGAAAAACTAGAAGTGAGAGAAACCACCACATTATTGAAATTCTCTGAAGATTTTAAAGCAATTTGATATATGCTGTAAGCACTCCTAGGTCCACTAGTTCTAAGTTTTGGTTAATGTAATTGAATATCTAAACAACAGTTGAATATTAATGTCGCTTGCATATATTGCTCAATTTAAACAGAATAAGTTTATTATAAACATCACTAGCACTTTAGTTTGTCCCTATGTTCTTATTCACTGAGCCGTGTTCTGTTCTAATGAGGCAAATAGGACAATAATACAATGTGACACAAAAATAACCATGAAGGACATAATGTAATACTTCTAGGAAATGGCAAAAGTAATTTTTCATCAGAGCTTAAACAAACTATGTTTATCTTGGCCCTCCTCCACTTCCAGAAGCAACAATAGTTGGTGATCACACCTTCGGAGAAACAAGAATACACTTTTTGTGTCCATCATCACCCAGATAGAATTAACAATTTGAGGCTATTGAATACCATGATAACCTATACCATCAATATAAATAATGAATAATTATTTAGCAATTACGTTAGTACCTAAGCCAAGTTGAAGATTTTCATTGTTTTGTCCCCTTTCTGAAACAGGACATACATTTTTTAATTTATTTCTGAATCTGGATGTCCTTGAAATTGTCATTTGCATTTCCTTTCACTTTCTTTATGTCTTTAAGTTTTGTTTTTTTATTACATTTGCACTTACCAGTAAGGGTTATTGTAATTTTCCTGAAAACATTGCATCATTAGCTTATTTCATAATCATGTCATGGATTGACTTTCTATCATATACTTTGTAGAACCTAGATACAATTAATTCTACTTTGATATATTATATAGGCTTTTACATCAGCCTCATTACAAGAGTATTTGAGTGCCTTCCAGTAGTGCATTAGGTGATGTATCTCTGTCCATTGAGTCTTCATTCTGGTTATTGTCTTTAGAAACAATGCAAGTAAAAACAGCACTAATTAAATGTAGGAAAAGATGAAGCAGAAGCATCTATTGATAGATAATAAAAGCTAAAATATTTTGAATGTCACGCTATCTAGGTATGTCACACATTCATTAATGCACCATAGTTACCTCACATTAAGTTTAGTACTTGTATAATCATGTACTAAATTATTGCACAGTAACCAGCATTACTGCACAGTAGCACTGGCACACACCTTTTCAGTGACACTACTATGCAGTAGCTTAATAATATTGTGTGGTAGAGTATTGCCACTGTTTCTGCTATTATGCGATACTGTGCAGTATTATCAGGCTACTGCACAGTTAGCATCTCATTTAGACATACCCTCTGTGTTTGTACTTTGAACTGATCAGTACAGAGCTGAGTCCTTTTGGTATGTTTGTTAGACCTCACACTATATGGATTCTGTACTACCCATTGTAAACTAAGAGTTAATCCTGTGGCTGTGAAAAAAAAGCAGTTACAGCCTACACCACTGGTTATCAACCTTTTACACTGAAGGCATCTTTCAGATAAAGACAGCTTTTTGCTTTCACTCTTTTTGGGGCTACATAAAAATAGTAGAGCAGTTCTTCTGTTGCAGAGAATGCAGAAAGACCACAATAGTTAGGAATCTTTTTTTTATACTGTGGATTGCTGTTTGAAATATCTAGGTTTATGTTCTGAATTGTGTGTGTGTTTACACCTAACATTATTGATGTTGTACAGCACCCTTAAATGTATCTCACAGCATCCCAGGGTTTAATTACGTATTTATAGTTTTATGATGGGGGAGTGGGAAGGAAGAGGAGGAGAGTGCTTTAGGCTTTACATTACATTACATTATATTATTCAGCGGTCTGTTTCTTTATTTCCTTCCCAAGTCTCATTTGACCAGGCACAGCCAGATTGGTAGCACCTTGTGAAATGGAAACTTATGAAAATGCAAATAATGTGCTTACAATTTAAAAGATTCAGACACACTGGTTAGCTTTACTTTTGTTAAACAGTTCTCAAAAGTAGAGGCTTAGGAAGAGATGCACTGACTGGCACAGCTAGTCAGTCAAGAAGGCCCAAGAGAGAGAGCAGAGATTGTCTCTGAGGCTTCAGCAGTACAACATTCATAAAATAATAATGAAATCCTGGAGGCAAACAACAAAATGTGGCCCTGCTTGCCATAAGAAAGCACACTATAGATCTTTTCCTTTAAGACCGGGAGATCTCAGTAAGAGCAAGAAATACACTGCTAAATACCTCTGGGGATACTGCAATTTCCTCAGGGATTTCATGGTTTCTAAAGATTAGCTATCAGCAGGATAAGCCAAAAAATGTCTTAGGGGAAATTTTTTTTTTTTCACTTGGGACTGTGATTATACTTAATTATATAATTGTCATGGCCCTAGTTTAGAAGCACTATTTGCAGAACTCAAGGACCAACCCTGAGCTGGGAAATGTTGCATAAATAGTAGCTTATTGTGATAATACATATGGTAACATGTTATATTGCCTCTATCACTTAAGAATGCTTAAACTAAAAAGTATACTTGATATTACGTGCTAGACTGTTGTTGTGAGCTGTGATACAAAATCTCTGCAGTGATATTTTTCAATAGAATTCAGTTAAATCTTAGTCCATCAATACTGAACAAATATCGACACTGGGAGATTCTGGGATCAAAAAAACTACCACTAAAAAAAGCAGCATGGTGCATATGGCAGCAATGTGTGCCACCAGAAATTGAGCCCAGGACTTCAGGTGCTGGCCTCAGCCTCCCCTTCTCCACACTGGGCAATTTGAGCTGTGCCAGAGCACGCATGCATGGACATGCCCTGGGAAATGTGTGCCCCTGCACATGTGCACTCATGGGATGTGACTTTAATGTCCAGGTTCATAGGAGTATATTTTTTCATGAACATTTAATAACAATAATAGCAAGAAAAACTTAAATTATGGAGATGGTAATCTACTCCAATAGCATAGTGATATTTTAGTATGGTTTTACATTAAAGCAATAGTTATAAAAATGTCAGTTTATGTATGCATTTATATATATATGCAGATGTGTAAATATTTGTTCATATATATATCAGACCTGTGCAAATAGGGAAGTATTCAATTCAGATTCGGATTCAGCCAATTTGGAGGATAGTAATTCAGTTTGGTGGCCCCAACAGCCTTACCTCTGGTTTTTGGGACCTTGTGGGGCTCCAGCAGCAAGAATCTAAGCACGCAAAACTTGGTCAGCAGCCAGTGGGGCTCCAGCTGGCCAGGTTCCAGTTTTGGGTGGTGCACACTGCTGCCACATACACTGCCTCCCTTTTTTCTGCCAGGAGTTTTTTTGACATGGGGTTAAAAAAACATGCTGCACTGCAAAATTAGCAGCATGGCAAAAACCTGTATGTGCAGTGTGTGCGGTGCCAAGGATGGGTCTGCAAAGCTACAAGCTGCATGTGGGCACTCATCTGGATGTGCCCATGAAGTGTTTAGAAACCTACCTCTTATTTAGATGTCTAATGCAAGTTAGAAATCATTGGTAAATTGGAGGCATAAGGAACTAGGTGTTTAAAGTCCTTTGTCCATCCCTGCATGAAGCTTACTTGCTTCTTGCCTTAACTTCAGTGATTTGCACATACCCAGACATTTACTACATTTCTACTTTCCATGTGCTTTTTGGATTCTCAACTAAATTATTCATTGAACATTTATTTTTTAATAGTTCATTATTAATTTCTTTAGATAGTATGCCCTCAAATGGTACATGTGTTTCTTAAAAAAAAAAAAAATACAAATTCCAGAAGAAAAATTATTGAACATGTTTTTCTTCTTGTACAATTGACTAATCAATCATATGACTGAACTGAGGAGGTAAAGAGCCTTGTTCTGTTTCTTGCCATAGGAGTACAGCATAAGAGACTGAGCATGGAAAGCCAGAGGGTTTTTGTTATTTCACCTTGGTTTACAAGGCAGTATTATGGTCCATAATAATGAAGTGCAGCATAATATAGACATTTCCCTATCTTGTCCCTTATGGTCCCATTGTTAGTGAGGTACTAGATTTTATGGACTTCTTTGTCCTTTGTATAATTGATATTGTGGAACCCAGGGAGTGTGGTGATGAAACCCCTAAAGAGAAGAATGAAAGTCACAACATAAGTCAGGAATCTGATATAAATTGCATCAAATACCTAAAAAAGGTGCTGTGTTTCTCTCTGATTTGCCTGTGGAAATTTACAAAGTATAACATTTTCAGAACAATTTTGGTTTCCCTTTGTAATGTTTTAAAATTAGCCCATAAATGGACTGACTAAGAAGTCAGAACACAATAGACTGATTGAGAAGTCAGAACACAATGGAGTAGAAGGACAGTAAACCCACAGAAAAATACTTTTAAATAGTTTAACAGGACTGAGTCAATGAGAACTGTGAACCTTTTACTAATAGCTATTGCAAATTGTTTGCTTCATGATCACCATTACTTTGGAATATTAGGAAGAAAAACAAGTGCTGAAACAGGAGACATTTTTATAAATTTCCTGTCATCAGGCCATAAAGTCAGATGGCCATAAATCCTGATTATTTTTTCTTTGACAAAGATAACTTTAGTACATGAAAGGAAAAGACTAGTTCAGTGGTCTGAGAAACAACATTACATGATAGATCTAAAGCCTATTGGAATAAATGGAGGTCTTTTCACTGACTAGTGAGGTTTGGATCGTGACCTGAGTGATTTCCACTGCTTATTTTGAGACAATATTAACATTCTGGAGAACAATTTAGACAATTTATATTTGTATAAAAGTAACGCTTAATCATATGAACTAGCAATTGAAAATAAATATTAGGCTGTTCCCCAAGGTTGCTAACTTGAACTAAACTTCATGCTAGAAATACACGGATTCACTGTAGTCAAAGGCCTTAATCCCAGCAGACTGAATCCAGCCTTCATCTTTTTGTGGAAAATAAACTTGAGTTCAGTAAAATTTACTTTGGTTGTATAACATTCAGATGAGAGGCTTCAAAATGAGGTCCTTTGGGATTTATGTTAATTTTAAAGACTCTATGGCATTTTGACGTAAAATAAGGTACCTTTGGCTAAATGTTCTTAATACTTTTGTCCATTTGATTGCTTTTGTATACCTAGTGGTAGCTGTACTTCATGAGTGAAATAATCAGAGTGTATATACATTTATCAATTGAAATAGGTAATTTCTTCACACGCTCTGCACGCACATTCATATGTATATGTGTGTATTTGTGTAAGGAAATGATCAATTGAATATTTATTTCATGAAATTGCATAAGTCAGAGAGGGAGGGGGAGTGATCTATTAGTTTCTACCTGCTGGAAGTCAAAGGCTTTTGAAGACAATGAAAACTGTGAAGCGTCTTTTAAAAATAAGAAGCTTGCTATATTTGTACTAAATGCAAAAGATTAAGCCAACAGATAGAGGCAGCACCACCAGCTTTCTCAATATGCAAGACAGATTTTATCTAACTAATATTTTCTGTTTTAAGATATCAGACTATTTATAGGACTCATAATTAAGAATATTCCTATCTCCAGATTTCCAGGAAACTATACTGGTTTAGGACCTGATCTAGTCAAGTCACATGAGATTTTTCAATTAACTTTTATAAGTTTTAGAGTGGGTCCACAGTTTGTGAAGTCATTACTTTTTAATAGTGATTAATTAGAGTACATGTTGATGTGTACAATTCTGAACTAAACTTGTACAATGTAATTCTATTGCTGGTGGTCAATTGCCTCTCACCACCTGTAGCTCAAGTGTGTGCCTGGCAGCTCTGAGCCTCAGATGCTCCATGTATATTGTTTGTGTTTTTTTAAGTCTATATTTTTCAAAAATAATATTATGAAATGTGACTAATTTTCTCTCAGGCTTTAAAGATAGCATCTGAGACAGATGTAGAAAGCCTGAAGATTGCTTTTGTATCTTAGTGCTAATTAAATGTTTCATACATATTTTGTGTTATTCTCATTTATATTTGTGAATGAAGGCCATATAGCAACATAACATATTTTCTCACATGCATTTCCTCAAATAATACATGAACCTTTTTTTGGAAGGTGGAATAAACAAAAGGGATTTTTTTCTAGAGTTATGGATGCATAGAGTAATCCATAATCTTCAGATGACTCACTGTCCCTTTCCTGCTTAACTAAAGCAGAAACCCTATCTGCTGCTGAAGACTCTTTTTTATGGGTGGATCTATGATTCTGAAAAGATCTGAGCAGTCTCTTGGGCTGTGAAATAGTAGGAAAGTGATTAAAAGCATCTAGCAGACTGAAAAAAAAAAGCCAAAGAAAAGATACTTTGATCAGTGGAACAGCAAGACCATTAAGAAGAAGTGACTGTTAATGCCTATAGAGTGAAGAAAATTGAGACAATTTTCCTGCTGAATAGAAATATCTTTGTTGCTACACTGTAGAGCAGGAATCAAAGCATGGTACTTCTATTGCCAGAAGAAAATCTGCTTCTCAACTTAAGACACACCCCCTAATATGGGAGGGGAAGATTTTTTGGGGAAAGGTTCATGCAGTATGTGCGTAAATATGGTTATTGTAGCACATCATAGTAAACATTTCTACTGCCTTCCACTGTGGATATTTCTTATGCCTCTGGGCTTGGTGGTTACCTTATGGGGCTAGTAGAGATTTTTTTCATATGTCAGGGATTTTTTTTAAGCCTTCTTCAGAAGTTTTGAGTGATAGCTCAAGCCAATGCTAGGGATTTTGACTGGAGTGCTCCAGTATACTTGCTGGGACTTAAAGCCAGAGTTTCCTAGCTAAAGAGTCTTGCCCCTCCACTGGTTAGACTGACTACTATATTTGGGATCAGGAAGGAATTTTACCTCATGGTCAGATTAGTATGGACTCTAGGGGGGTTTCCTTCCTCCACAAAAACTCCACAAAATCAAATTAGTTTCAACACATTAACAATATACTTACTTTGTATATAATAAACAGGACATCAGATAATTAGATCCTCAGGGTGTTTTGACATGTGCCCTGGTGTTGTCAGGAGGGTCACTGTAATTAGAGTGGCTCCAAGAGCAGCTCTAATTAAAGCACCCAGAGCTTCTCGTGTATCAGCACCCCCGTGGTTCAAAATGGTAGCAGTGACACTTTATCTAAAGCTTGTTGATCAAGCTTTAGTTAAAGAACACCCACAGACATTTTGAAGCATAGGGATACCAACATGAGACATGGAGGCTGGCTGGAGTGTGATAATTTGCACGCTCCAACAGACTTGATTAATCGAGTCTGTTCTGACACCCTGTGATCACAGCATATCAGGGCAGCCACCCAGCTTGTGTACAGGCACCCTCAGTGTCTCTTAAGGAACTGACATATATGTATAGTGTATGCGTATGCATATTGATTTAAACCATGTCATTTCCATCTTGTGGAATAGTCATTGCCAGTAGTATAACACTATGCTTACAGAAAAAAAACAAATTTATATAGTAAGTGAATGAAAGAACCTGAACTAGGACTTAGGTATTCCTTTCTTCAGTATTTCCATCCAGTCCTTTATGTCAAAGCCTACATACTACTACTATTACTGCTACTAGTACTCATATTATGTATAGCAGCAAACATTGTTAATTTTCAAAGGACAGTATTCTAGTGCAAATGAGGTGTATATAATTTTATTTAACTGATATTGTCAACACTAGGATTCAGCTGACCTGTGTTAAAACAAGACACTTTCCCTTAATAAAGCTAAGGTCTAGAAGTCTACATGCATTCCTTCTATACATCTGTATTAGTTTGCACTTATCCACAAAATGTTTATTCTCTCTCATCCAATTCTTTACCTCACTGAGAGAGAACAGAGACAGTAGTCAACATAATGAAGTCTTTGACTTTATTATTTGTATTTTATTTTTTGTCCTGAGAACAGTAATAGAAAGATTTGCTTAATTAATTATAGCAATATAATAACTACTTGGAAAGTTTTGTTTCTATCTGAAAACACAAAAAACTAAATCCCATTTTATTTTATTTACCTAAGTGGAACTTACAGAGTGGCATAAGTGCTATTTTTAACACTTACACACAGTTTGGATTCCATTTTCCTTCTGTCCTAGAGGAAAGCATAGCTTCCTTGATCTCCCTTGCTCTCCCTTCATAGGTTTTCCTTGCTCTTCCCCCATGGCTCTCCCTGCTTTTTTTCATCTTGTATTTAATACTCATTAGATAAAAACCATGGATGAGTGGAGTATAATGTGTTCCCTCCTCCTTCTGGTCCTACCCATATCTTCCCTTCCTGGCTGCCTTGTGGGCCAGATTTAAGAGGATGGCTAGGATGTATTCTTGTTACTCAAATTGCCAATTGCTAAAATTATGAGCGAGACTTTATAAAGGGGGATAATGCAAGATGCTGCTTTTATTGATCACATGAGTTAGACATAGAGGTTCGGGCACACCATTTATACAAACACACACAAATTATCATACACGTTACTACACACAGGTATATACATACACAAAACAACCATTTTATCCACACACACCAGATATAGTTACTAGCAATAGTTGCTCAATATCAGCCCAGGGTGGCCAACCTGGATTTACTGACTGGATGATGATGATTTGAAGAGAGCAGATCTGAAGATAACAGCTGGAGTGGGATGAACAGATGCATCTGTGCTCCAACGAAACAGCAGTAGAGAAAGAGACTCACCCAACTTGGCATTTTCAAAGTGTTCTTTTATAGAGATTGGAATCCTTTGCTTCACTGCTGTGGGGTTTTTCCATACCCAGTTTCTGTTTCTGTGCTTGTTGTTCTTTTGCCTTTAGCTTATCTTAGCCTTGGAGTGTTTTTGTTGTTCATCTGGCACAATTTCTTCTTCTGTTATCTCCTTTGTACTCTCGAACTTCAAAGGGATTGTTCAGCCTGTCATTAGTTAGCTAGTGGCTGGTAATTTACATTTGACACCTTGTTGCTTACACAAACAGATACATCTCCCATCTCCATGGCATTCTCTCACCATTCACCCTTTTACACACACATACATAAAGGCTATGCAGAGTTTATTCACTTACATCAAGCAGAAGGATACAAAATGGAGTTTTCAAGTTGCTTACAGGACAAGACTAACATGGTTATATTTCACCATTATTACACTGTATGTTAACATCAGCTACATTAGTTCAGTGCATGCTACGTTCTTGCAAAAACTTTGCAATTAAAGCATTTTGCTGGGACGTGAAGATGTAGATGAAGAGGTCCTAAAGTCAGGTCTTCTGCTTCAAAACCACTCATATATTTGGCTAAAACAACTCTTCTTTCTCTGTGACTTTTCTATGATTAAAGTGTTGGGCTTATTTGACATTATGCACAGGCCCAGGCAATTCTATTCTACCCCAGAACCTATGTTGCCAAGGTGCAGCTTACTGAGCATAGATGTAGTTACAGATGCTGAGTACCCAGGACGGCAGTAATCCACAAAAGCAAAAACAGCTTCTAGCTGCCATTGTGCCACCAGCACGGACATGCAGCTCTGGTGGCATTGATAGCTATTATTTTTCTGTCCCCTCCAAGTCAGTGCCCAGGCTCCTCTGGACACCCTACCTTAGCATGCTATTGAACATACTCAAATGGGAAGGGCAGGTTGACCATAGTTAGCTCAGGTGCAAGTGAAATTCAAACCATGCATATGGTTTGAACCATTTGTAAAATGTGTTGTATGCTGCTATACAAGTGTCACTTAGGCACATAAAAATGAAATAGGATTTAACCCAAAGTCTGTCACTGAGGCATTTAATATTAAAACCATATGGGTACTTGCATTTCATAAGCAAGCATCTCAACCAATCTGCCTTGATTAACAAAAGCCATCAGAGTCATTTGAAAAAGTATACTCATCTAACCTTAGCCAGTGTTCTTTAACTAAAGAATACCACCTAGTTAATATGCTCAAGTAAAAATGCCACTAATGAGAAGTCACACAAGAATAAATTTGCATTAACATGAGCATAGTGTACCAAGTATGACTACATTTCAAAGGCCACAAAGAGTTCTTGGTATGTTAGCAAACTGACAGTTTTTCCCATGAGGCCAAAAGTTCTTGATTTGACTAACCTGAGTCAAAAAACTGTTTACAAATCACGATCATACCCTCTGGCTTTTCTTTAGGTATTCCTGGTCCTGCTGAATGTGGATTTAAACTTCCTTTTCTGTATTGCAACATGTCACAATATAGTAACTGTGTGGTTATTTCTGTGGTTATCACCAGTAACGGGCAAACCTCAGAAGGATTTGAGTTTAAATGAATACGCATGAATAAAGGTTCTGATACCTCTTGAAAATGTGACATCATCCAATAAATTTTGCCTTGGAAATTTCACCAAAACAGCTCCACTCACCTTCTAGGCATTTACTCCCTCCCAGAACCAGAACATTAGTCAACCTTTATAAGGAATGTAACTCCATATATTTAGTTAGATATTTTGCAAGCTCCATCATACACATTATGAAACCTTAATAATTGTTTACAAAATTACTTGTTTCAGTTTTAATCTTGGTGCTTATCAAGAAGTCTGAAAGGTTATTTTTGTCTAGGCCAAAAGAGGCATGGGAAGCAAGCAGGGTGGTCAGGACATGTGGCAGCAGTAATTTCCAGCTTCTGCTGTGCTGCTGGTATGACTGTGTAGTTGTGGTAGCAGCCACACATTTTTCAATCCAGCCACCTCTAAATCAGTACTCAGGGTTGCTACTCAGATGCCCTCCCCCACTCAGTTATGCGACTGTCAGCCAAAATATAAATGTGCAGTTCTCTTACAAAGCCTAGTGGGTCAGTCCTTCACTACAATTTACTAGTTTGATTCGTCACTGAAGATTTAAGTGGACAGTGCAATGGCAGCATGTTTTCAGACCTTGATTCCTTCAGCGATAGGGGCTCCTCTCTGTGATGAGAGCAATTGTGCCGAGAAGGAAGAAAACTATTTGTCACTATTCCAGCTGACAGCTCACATGTTATTGTTGAGGAGGAAACAGCAGCAAGGTAACCATCCATTTGCCCCAGAAGGCACAGTTCTCACTATGCTGAGGAAGTATCTTAAATTTACTCATTCTATGCTAATTTAATATTATCTTACTTCTGTCACTCCCATAGAAAACAGTTCAGCATTAAATCCTGTCACACGTTTGGGTCTTTTCTGGTATTGTGAGGGATTCCAGCCAGCATGATGTCCCTAGGAAGAAAGTTTAGGAGATGAGGGATCATTCTGAGGCTAATAATGAGAAAGAAACTGGAAGCGGTCTTTCCATTTTTACATTTAATATTTATAATGCACACTTGATAAATAAAACACATAATATACAACCGAATGTAAGAACATAAAGATAATGGCCCCGATTCTCTGCTCTTGTAAATTAGTTCAGTGGCCTGAACAAAAGCAGCTGGAAATGTACATGAGCAGGGAATTGAAAGAATTAAAACTTTATATATATATAGCTATGAATAAAAGGACAGTTCAGATAGGAAGAAAATACAGACAGGAATAATTAGTGGAAACAGTATGCCTATATGAAAAGTGAGCAGACACTTCATCCCACTTAAATGAAGATAAAATTAGTATAAAACCATGATTCAAGCAGGTAACATCCCAGATTTATAAGAACCATACTTGTATTATCTAAACTCCTTGGATCTATTGATAATGAAATGAATTGCCCTGTACATCTGTATGCACACCTTCCAGAAGCAAAATAATGAGGAAGCACAGTGCATAACTGCAGTAATAGATGTTCTAGTTTGGATACTGTCCCTTATCTTGGTCACAGGGGTTTAGAATTGGGAAACAGTCAGTTAAGGAGTCAGTCAGTCAAGTCAGAACTCGAGAGAGTCTGCAGAGTTGCATACTCATGATTAAAACTTGTTCTGCTCATTCATATATGCCTTCGTTTATTGAACCTGGTAATCATGACACTAACCACCAATCCAAAAGGGCATTCATTATCCAGGCCTCATCCTGAAGCTGAACTACTGCATCATGCACTTAATAGTCAGTGGATAAAATAGGGGGAACACTGCAAGCAAGGGTCCAGACTAAAACCAAAGGACTCCTCCCATCTACAGCCTTAGTCATTTCAATGAAATGGATACTCTCTGGCTTTTCCTCCTGACCCTACGTATCTTCCTCTGCAGATATACCTCTTCAGCTTTGATTTTCTTATTATCAATATTGCTTCAACACGGACATTATTACTCATATTCATCTGTTACTTCAAGTGTAAAGTGTATCATGTACCTGGCTCCTCTCCTGAATTTAGCCATGAAAAAAATGTAGCAAGATAAACTTTTTGATAGCTTACTGAAAAACTAACTCTTGTTTACTATTGCCTGCAAAGCTATATAAACAAGTCAATAATTGATAGACTCTATTCTAGTCCTGTCACTTATATCATGAAACATTCAAGGAGTTATCCTTTTTACCATTATTTCTGCAATTCTACAGATAAATCACAGGTCATAGGAAAGTTCTGAAAATATAACTAAATAAACAACTTTTTTTCTGGTGCTCAGGTTATATACAAATATTGCTAAACCAGCACTTATTGTACTGCATTGTATCTGTAACCATTATCCATGTTTACATATTACTTTTAGTGGTTAACTTTTCACAATTCTAAAATGTTGTTACTAGTTGAAACTCAGGAGGCTTAAAGATTACATTAATTGAATGGGGAAAACTGTCTACTTGAGCTTTCTTTCTTTGGTTTAAAATAGGCCACCATGGTCAGATACAGGCATTATACTTTTACTGATATGAGTGATCAAGAACTGGTCTATACCCACAACAGAACAGAAGTTCGGCATACAAAACTTATCTAGACCCGTAACAGAACAGACATTTGGCACACATGGTTTTAAAATGGCAGAACCCAATCTAAAATCCCCCCCCCGCTCACCTCCCACAACTGTATGTTCTGTTCACTACTGATCTAAACTACGCCACTTACAAAAAACTACATAACTTAAATTGATTCCTTCTTGGACTTTTTGAATGTCTGTACTTAACCCTGATGTTTTTAAAGTTCTGCTTTCTATAAGCCAGTACAATATGTCCTCTTTGGTCAGACAAATTGCAATGACTGTATGTTGCCATAGAAACAGCAGGGCAGGTCAGTGGAATTGTTAAGAAAAAAAAGAATGGTTGTAAAATCATTGGTGCTTGAATCACAAAAGGAGATGACATGTGGAAGAATCTCTTAAGTTTTTCAGAGAGAGCAAACATTTAAGAATCAGTCAGCAAGCTCTTCATCAGAGATTCATACTGTGGCAAACAAATCTCTTCAGACTCTCATAAAAAGATTTCAGCCACAAGCCACAAGTTATTTGTAAAACACAAAGGTCCAGGATGAAAAGAAACAAATTATTTTTAAACTATTGACTTCAAGTGTCAAGGCCAGTTAACCCACAGAAGACGAGAAAGCTTACAGTCCTGGAAGTCTTGATTGCAAATATTTAAAGATGGGGCCAATCGAGACCTAATGGGACCAGCAAGATTGATTAAACTGAACTCTCTCTCTCTCTATAAATTGATATAGTCATAAGCAGCAGGGGAAAGAAAGTAAAATTAGTGGATTGATCAAATATTTAATATCAACGCTGCTAATTAGTAGACGGGGGAGGAATGATAGAAAACACCTCATATTGAATATGTCCTAAAGACACAGAAGATGATACTGTTATACCCAATTTGGCCACATGAGCTACACATCTAAAACACTCATGTACCTAAATTGGGGTTTTACCCCAATTTTTTCCTCTGATTTCTACTCCATCTAGGAACTTAAACACAGATATCCCAGATGCTGCTAAATATAGTTTTATGATATTTATCCATTTGCAGATCTCCACAATCAACCATTTCTATCTAGAAATATTCTACTAGGTTTTTCTAGTCATCTCAAGCTCAGCATGGCTTGAAAAATATAGCCATACTGAGAGCATGCAAACATATTAGTTAGGTGATTACTCTTGGAACCAATGGAAGGATGAAGAAGGCCACATGTAGGGAGAGGGTAAGTTTCATTGAGCCAGGTACCTCAGGATGCCAATGCATCGTGGTTGAGAATCGCTGGAATAGAGGGACTTCTAAGAGAATTTAGGGGAAAGGAGAAAAAAGCTAGGGACAGATTGGCATGGCAAGCAAAGAGTGGGAATACATAGCCTGTCAGAAGTAGAAATCTAGAAGAGAATCCCAAGAGTGGCTGTGAGTAGAAAGACACTGGGTTAGGAAGGACGTGACACTCCTCGGGGAAGAGAGGGAGTGGGAAGGTTGTAGTATGAATTTTTGCATACTAGTTATTATGTTTAAATTATAATAGTATTGAATTGATCAATCTGTATGATTGTATGAACAACTAAAACTCCATTTTGTGCTTGCTCCCTGATTGACATGAGTAGATGAACTTTGTATGCCTTGTGTATGTGAGTGTCTGTGTGAGAGGGTGAATGGGGAACGAATGGTAACTATTTGCATGAAAACAGAAGATTTAACTGATTGTGTAAGCAAACTTAACTCATTGTGTGACAATGTATGAGTTACCAGACAATAAGCTAATTAAGCTAATTAATGGATGGTTGAAGAACTCATCTGTAATCAGATGCAAAGAAGATAGTAAGAAGAAAGAATTTTGCATATCCTGCCATTTGAACTACACAATGCTTCAAGGGAGAGATACCAACCACACAATACTTCAAGGCAGAGACCAAGACTGAAATACCAACTTTACTGGAATGACCTCACTGGAGATGCACTGGAATGACCGCAAGTTGAGATAACTAGAAGAAACAACTTCTTATTAAAAACTGAGCATGGTAAAAACCCCAGTGCTGAAAAAAGACTTGAAATACCTATAAAAGTGAGATGCAGACAAGCCAAGATAGGGAATCAACTCTCTGGGACCTCCTGGAGCACAGGCATGCATGCCTCTATACCCCTGCTCATATCTTCAATAAGCCTGAACCTGGCCATCCAGTGCTAATATTGAGTAACATCTGCTGGTAACTATAACATCTCACTGGAGTGGTTTTGTCTGTACGTCTATATCTGTGCGTATGTATGCTGTGTATGTCTGTCTGACTGATGTGTCCAAGCTTATGTATGTCCTTCATGTAATAAATAAACACAACATTTTGCCTTATCCCCCTTTTTAAGGTCTCACTCTTAATTTGAGCTATTGGCAATTTAAGGTAACAAGGGTGGGTCCAGGTGAGGGTATGGAGGCATATATCCTTAAGGCTGTGCATTCCTATGGAGTGCTTCGCAATCCTCCCAGAGACGTACCACATTCTAGGTCCTATGCAATGTGTGTGAGAGAAACCAAGGAAGGACTATGCTGCAGGTGTGTCCACAGAAGCATGCATGTGTACTTTGCAGCACCTCAAAGGCTTTTTATGGTGCTGCAAAATGCATGCAAAGTATATGAAGGGGTTTTCCATGCACAGTGTGGAGGCAAAATTAGAAAGTTCCGGTACCTAAAAAAACACAAGAAAAAAAGAAAGCAAAGTGATGCATGTGGCTACAGCTGGCTCTTAAAAAAACACATAGGCTCCTAGCTAGAGTCTTACTCTTCTACCTAGGGTCATACCAATCATCAGGTTTGTGATCAGGAAGGAAATTTTGGCACAGACCTTGTGTGCATGTGCTGTGTGTTGAATTCCCTTATATAGTGTAGCATGGTCTTTTCCCTAGGATCTTCTCATCAGTTATAAACCAACTACTTCCTTCTCCTGTCATTCTTTCATTTACCCTCCCCTTCCCTATGGAAAGTTATAGGATGTGCTTCTTTCAGACATTGTGCCTTGTAGTTGGGTCTGACGATTTCAAGTGGGACTTTTGGGATTCCTTGAGTATATGTTTGTTTGGACATCCAGGGATTGAGATTCTAAGTTATCAAGAAATAACTTTTCTAAAATGAAGTCTTTCTTCTCAGCTTCTGTGGGGACCAGTTTTGTTTCTGGTTCCAATACTACATTTTACAATGTGGACAACAAGATTTCTTTTTTCTATCATACAGGTTATTGTAAGTGCACTTTATCCCTAGTTTTATATCTTCACAGTTTAATATTTTCCAATATTTAATTCTAACTGAAATGGCTATATGACTTCTTCAGTGGCGTGCATTCTCAGAGTCCTGATTTTATTCAATATTTGGCTTCATTTTCTAAAATGCATGTACTTGTGTGTATAAGTGCAAAATCTGTCTATTGAGAAGCTAAATACCTCTAGTTAAACTATATTTTCAGCCTTGGTTCAGCTGCATTTCCAGCCTTTCCTTTCTTAAATGCTCTGCCATCTAAAAGTCAGGGAGTTTTTTTTGGTTTTTTTTTTCTATGCAGCTGCAGCACATGTTACTTTTTATACAAGCATTCCCTCTTCACATGAGGGCCCAGGAAACAAGATCAAACCTAATAATTAAAACAATGAGATTCAGTGTCAACTAATACCTTGTGGAACACACTGATATTTTTTCTGTATATGCTAAGAGGTAAGATAATACGATTTTTGACAAACCTGAGGTTGTCACATGCCACAAAGCAGATTCATGACCTTTTGAGCAGCAATATCCACACTAGACTCAGGGCTCTTCTTTGAAAACACCAACTCTTAGCTTTTGCTTGTTTCTTGTTTATGGAAAAATAATAAAGCATTTTGTTTTTAGTGCAAAGTACTCAAAAAGACTACAACAGGTCAGAATGTTTTTGATACTCTGGATTCCTACTTAAATCATTGGATTTATCTTTTCAATAACAGGTAGGTGTTTGCACACTTAACAATATGTACATGCTTAAAAGTATCCCACGTATCACAGGGTATAGCCCAATATCCCTATACTCTTTCCTTGGTACTCTTCAGATTGTCACCAGGAAGCACATAGTGCTCCCATTCCACATGTGCCAAATCCAGAAGGCAATACAGGCACAGTGGGAACACTTTCTTCTAAAGATCTTTCTCTGGCATGTATCAGAAAAGCAGTGGGGAAGAACCTCATTTCCAGTTTTGGACCATGTAAAGCTTGAACCAGGGGTTTGCTTCTCAAAGGCAATCTCAAAAGTACCAGGGAAGTGCTCATCGACATATATACTTATCCCGGGGGACAAAAACAGGACATGCTTATCACTGTGTATGCTGAAACTAAGGAAAACCTACTGTAAGACAGAAGAATCAAAGCAAGATAAGAATTTGGTGACTTCATTCTCTTTCCATCAGTTCCTTTGCATTGATCTTGAATGCTTAGGATATTTCATTTTTCCCATGATGCACGCCTCATATCATCAAGGATGGTTTCTTTCTTTAGTCAGGAAAATATGGCTCCTGGAACATATGCAACTGAAGGCACAATAGGATCTGATGTGGGATCCCTAAAGTTGCACTTCCTGTCATATTGTGTGTGCAAACAGGAGTTGTGATTGTGGGATACAGCAGTACATCCCATCACATCTTTTTGCCAGTTCAGGGGGAACCTGGGATCAGAATCCTGGGTTCCTCTTGCACTGATAAGCAGTAAGTCCATGCAGCTGGAAGACCCAGCCTGCCCACGTTTTATTCATGATGTGATAGGAACCAGCCACAAAGTTATTACCAAGGATCCTGGTTTTCTCTGATAAAAAACAAAATTCCCAGTTTTCAGATTTAAAAAAGTAACCCCAAATCCACATTTTTCCATGATTAAAATGAAATGCCACTAATAGATAGATAGATAGACATAGTAGTATTTTATTTTGATTGTGGAAAATGTGGATTTTGGTTATTTCTTCTAATCCAAAAATTATGATTATTTTTGTCAGAGAAAACTAGGTTCCCTGGTTATTACATATTTTTTGTGTCATAACTTTGTGTCTTGTTTCTTGTTTAGCTTGTAATTCATTGCATTATTGTGTGGTCAGATAACTTAACAACTAGTTAATCATGTCTTAAGTGTAACATGGGCCAAGCACCTAAGAGTGATGAGAGATGTTTCCAAAACATAATCTAAAACTTTTGGGATTTAACATGCAGTATTGCTAACCCTTATAGGGTTTTGGAGGCAATAGAAAATATGTTTGGGGTACTTTCCATGTAATCCTTTGTAGGGGAAGAATGCTCTTTGTTATAGCTTTGTATAATGGCCAGCCCAAAAGGGTCTTGACCCATAACTAAAGTTTTACCACACTATAAAAAAATAAAGGAGAATGAACTGAGATTTGTTTTGTCAAAAATCATTAATAACAATACCTTCTGCTGACATAGTTGATTTCTTGCTTCAGCTTTATCATATACAAAGAATGCATATTCTATGAGTCACACGACTTGCTTGTATCTGAATCAGAGAGACTCACACTAAGTAATTCTATTTTAGAAAGCAAAGGCACACCAGGATTATGGTCACAGATTAGCAAGGATCCTGGTTTTCCCTGAACAAAAAAATAATCCTCTGTTTTTGGGTTAAAAAAAACTAAACCAAAATCCACATTTTTCATGATCAAAAGGATACACCACTATACAGCTCTCTCTCTCTCTCTCTCTCTCTCTCTGTCTCTCTCTCTCTCTCTATATATATATATATATAAACAGAAACAGGATGTTTTTATTTAAATGGAAAAAAAACAAAACAAGATTCCCTGAGAAAGTCAGTGCTGAATCTGCTTTTTCGTGAACATTGCAAGATTGCAAGCTTCCATTTGAAATCAGGAGTTCTCCAAATGAGGCGAGTTGCTCCTTGAAGATACTGGGACAAAGAATCATTATGCATTTAAAAAGACTACTTCTCAATGTCATATATATTAATCAGAAGGGATCATGATTTTCTCTGAAAAAAAAATCTAAATTTTTGGGTTAAAAAAAGTAACCCCGAATCCACATTTTTCCATGATTAAAATGAAACACGAGTAATAGATATATATGTATCACTAGTAATACATAGACATATAGACAGAGATATATATTGGTGTATTACTGGTTTTTCATTTTAATCATGGAAAAATGTGGATTTGGGGTAGTGATGTGCTCCCATGTTATAGTGCCTAAAAATAACCATGCATGACATGCATGATCCAGTACAGGTTGTTATTGTGCCATCTTTTAGTACGTCTAAAAGGAAGTATTAAAAGACAGTACAGTAACAGGCACCATAGTGACATGTGTAGACAGGCCCTTTGTGTAGAATACATCATACTGCATATTAAATTCATTATGTAAATGTCACTCTTATCACCTGTTGTGACTTTCTATATAACACAGGCCATAATATCTTATCTAATGATTTTTTTTTCAGCTGATATCATGACTCCTGAGGCCCCTAAACGGCAGGTAAGACAGACAGAAATTTTGGGGCATCTGTGTCCATTTAGCCTTGGGCAGAACAGGTTCATAAAGTAAAGGGATAACATTAAAAATAGAGGCTTTTAATTTTGGGGATTATATCACTAAGGCAGAGTTGTGGAGTAGTAGAAGAATTTATTGACAGGGGATGGAGCTGGGGAATAAGCAACAACAAATAAAGCAATTATGGAAGAGAGCTGGAACCAGATGGGGGAGGAGAAAAGAAGCATGGAGGGAAGAAGTTTTATCTTTTTTTTCTGATTTTCACAAAATTGAGGCAGCGAATATGTAATACCAATAAGGCAACATCTGGTCTAAGCAAATAAAGAAAATTGTCATCAGTCACAAATTTAAATTAGCTCTGGGAGGAACAAATAAAGACTCAAACATTCTTTGCAAAGAAGGTTCTACACTAAGGCCCCTGCCACACATTACACTTAAGATATGATTAACCAGTTAATCACATCTTAAATTATAACATGGCTGTGGTAGCCAGAACCAGAGGGGTTACTATCATGAGCAATAAATATATACTCTTGGAGGCATTCAGGCAATGGTCTAAGCAGTTAAAATTAGCTAATGCAAAGCTTTTAAGTTTGCAGCCGGTGAGTGGAATTTGTCTGTCACAATTTAACCAAAATGTTGAATCTAACTGTTTGCACTGATCATGGGACCACTGAGCCCCCAAAATAAGCAGACCTACAAAATTAGCTGATCTAACAGGTTTTTTTAAAAGTCACTCTATAACAAGATCTGATAATATAATTAGCACATTCCAAGGAATCCAGGAATAAGAAATTAAGGGCAGAGTAATGCTAATTTCAAACCTCAAAGTAATGTGGTGTAATTTGCTTATAAGGTGAACACGAGTTCGGGTGGAAACATTTCATGATAATTTCTAACACCTTTTGATCCTATAGGGTAACAGCTATAGGACATGTTTATGAGTGGCTCTAAAGCCAACAGATTAGTGTAAAATAAGGTATAACCTACAAGAAACACATATGTCAGGTGACCAGCATGAAGGACGGGACAGAAGACCATCGCTGTACCACTCCTGGACTCCGGACTCCCAGTGTGAGTGAGGACTGGATCCTGACCAAGGGATCTTCCTGGTGACCCTTTGGACAGCATTGATGAGGGACGCCTGACTTCACTGGAACAACTTGGCATGCACCTGGCATAGAAGGACTGACGATAAGTTGCCAACCCCATGTGGGAATTCTTTGTCATTCTATCTGTTGTTATCATTCACTATTAGCTTTTTATTACTATACTATCTGTCACATTAAGCTATCTGTTAACTGTTATATGCTAAGCTATAAGTAAATTTGCCTTTAGTTCACTCCTGACTTGCCTCCTTGATCCCGAACCCAGCAGCCTCATGGCTGATACACTCTCAGTGCCTAGCCAGCCTGTGACACATGGCCACATGTTAAAACAATGAATGGCATCATAAAACAAGGAAGAAGACACTAAGTCGTTCTACAAAAAATACATTAGTAAATTTGTGGCTGGTTCCTGTGACACCATTGACTGAATGTGTATCCAGGTGTGCCTGTGTTACTGGAAGCCCTGTCAGCTGAGGAGATGTCTTAGCCACAAATCCTTGCTACTTGCTGGTGCAGAGGGAGCCCAGGATTGTGACCCCAGGCTTTGCCTGTACCAGCATAATGGGATCTGTTGCTCAGTCCTAAAGTCATGCCTTTTGCTAAGCACATGTGGTATGGCCAGAAGTGCAATTGTGTGGATTGTGCATCAGATCCTACCATATATTTACATGCAGATCTGGCAGAGATGTAAAGAATAACTATGGAGAGAAGTTGGTGTTCTGAGGAGAATATGAGAGACCTGTTCTCATCAGAAGATGCAATGTAAAAATACCCTTTTGAGGGAGTGCAGACATAGGTACCTTCTGATTAAGCCAAGACCTATTGTTTTATTTTTAATTTTATTAGGTCCCCCAAAGGCAATATAGCTTGGTACTCTCCAATAACTAGAGGGTAATGGCTCAGTGAATTTAACTGAATTTTTCCTACTCTACAGCATTATCTTTTTCTGCTCACATTGCAAGGGTCTGTCAATAGATTCCAAACTCTGAATGTAGCTTCATTTTTTAACTTTCTTTTTTTCTATTTCATAACTCATTAAATTATCCCAAGTTTATTTCGGTTATAGTTTTATTGTATGATACCAAAACACATTTCTTTTTCCCCTACATGACTTCATGTAGTATTTCCAATGTTTGAGTAATACTTCTCATTAGCAGGATCTGTCTTTGGAAGCACCTCCTTTTCATTGTGTCTACACAATAGTGCAAAACTAGTAAATGTGTTCAGGATTAACTAATCATTAATATCTTACAGTTCAAGGGCAAGGGCAAAGTTTTGAGTCCAAGAACAAATGGCTAAGTTTCCAGTGTATAAAGATTCCATTCTGCAAACACATAGTATGACTTTCAATAACACTTTAAAAATCCATCTTGTGTCGAATATTCAATGATGAATCATCTCATTTATGTTATCAGTCATAAATAATTCATAAAATATGTGTAAGGATTTGACTAGAACATGTATTATGCATTAACAGTGACATGTCTTAACACAGAATACCATTAAGGTTCAGAATCTTATATTCTTGATCATCTTACCCATGTAGTCCCATGTATGTCAGTTGAACTACTTATAGACAAAAGGTCTGCTCAGGACAAGGAAGGGAATCAGAATCTTGCAGTGTAACACTCAGATAATGTGCTTAGTGAAGTTAGTGAAAAGAAACTCATCTATTTCAATAGGTTTTAGAACATTAGATGGTTGTGTACGTTCATCTAATTTTATTTTATTTTATTTTTGCTGAAATAATATACCATAAAATAAGAATAATTGTTAAAAAAAATGTAATTATTACATTTTATAGCCATGCATGGGATTTAGCTGTGCAATTCATGTTGACCTTGAGCGCATCACTACATTACTCATTAGATTCAGGATAAACCACTTTACACTAATAACAATATTTAGGGATTTACAATTTATCAATGTATATATAAGGATTTTCCCACAACCTCAAATTTTAGGGCCCTTAACCTAGAAATAAATAAATAATAATAATAAAAAACCTTCATAACATTGAACTCTTATCAGGTAGAATACAGATTTTGACTGAGTAATGTTTTCTAAACAAGAAACTTCTTTATATGCATGCATACTCTTAGACACCAATTTTACACCTTCTAACATAATAACAACCTAGCATAAGGTTTAAAGGACCAAACATTTTATTTTACTGCATTAAAATGTTAGTTTTAGAACTAAAAAAAAAAAAAAAAAGCTACAGGAGAAACTAGATTCATAGTTTTGAAGCCCTTCTGAAAACAGTCTTACAAACCAATACTTCGCAGAACACTTATACATCATGATAAATATAGGACATTCCAGGCATGTCTATACATGCAATCAATGTTCAGGAATAAACTCTGGTGCATTTCACCATGAAGTTTATTGCTTCTAGCACATGTTTACACGTGTGCCCAGGACATGTGTTTACATGTGTGCCCAGGACTGCAAAAAGTTGAGTTGGGGCAGAGCAGTCCCAGCAGGCAGGGGGCCCATTACATTGTATAGCCCCACTGTGGTTGCAGAAATCTCAGGGGCAGAAGGATGTGGGGTGGACACATGCCCCCACTGCCATGTCACCTGTGCTACACTGCCCCCAAAACACATGGTCTCTGGCCCCTGCCCCCAGCCCTGATAAACTTCCCTGGAGGGAGCTGTGGGAGATGCTCTCCACTGCTACCTGGTTGCCACATGCATGTATGTGCATGCACACATGTACATGGCACCACCTGCATTCTGCTCCCTCAGCTGAAAGGGGGAACCCACAATTTCTTGTATTTTTCTCCTTTAAAGGGGAAAATCCACATTTTTCCCCATTAAAGGGGAAAAAGATCTGTTTTTCTGTAGCAAACAGAAATCCTGGATCCCTGCTAATTAGGCACTTGTGCAGCAAATGTCTCACATTGATATTCCTTCTTGTTGCAATTTAAATCCATTACTACTCATTCTAGGTATAGAAAAAGAAGTAATAGATTTAACTGCAACAAAGGATAGATCTATAACTTAGACTTTAGGAAGAACTTCCTAACTACAAGGATAGTTAATTATTGGAATACATTAAAGAAGGATGTGGTTGAGTCTCCATTACTGAGGTTTTTTTTGGGGGGGGGTTGTTTGTTTTTTGTTTTTAAAGAACATCATAGTCAAGCATGTCAGGTACATTTTAGGTAGAACTACTTCTGTTTTGGGATAGAGTATGGAGAAGAAAACCACCAAACCTTACTGTTTATGATTCTCTTGTACTGTGACATCATTTCAAATTTCAAAGGACGCATTCCTATTTTAGGTCCATGGTTATATGTATTTTTAAGAGCACTTAAAAGTACCAGATATGGTACCTTATAGCACAAAATAGCTCATTAAAAAGGAAATTACATAATATACTATATTGCTAATACATGGATATAGTTCTCTTAAATGAAGGCATCTGGTTCCACTTCAGTTAAAATTAAACATTTAGAATTAATTTGTTAAAGCTAGGTAGCATTTTAAGTATCTCATCATCAAGAATTTGATTACTATTTCTTTATAGCACTGGTATTAAAAGACTCACTTGAGATTCCTGTGGAGACCGCATGTATTACTTCTAGCACTTCACTGCAATATCTTCATTTAATGGACACTTAAAAAAAAGTGTTATTAAAAAACTTCTAAGATGTATTCTTTATTTCTCATTTTACTGTAGTATTTAATATTCCTGCTCACTAACACTAGTACTTTGCCTGCTAATCTTCAGCTTCCCCTTAGACAGGTTAGAAAATCATTATAATCTATGGATTAGAATCGTGATCTTTTATAAATCAGCATAGGTCCTTGGAATCAGAGGAGCTAATGGTAGAAATTCCTTTTTCACCCAAATGGAAATTTTATAGCAGTGTACAAGACATGTTTTACCTCCTCTGTGTATGTGTAACTATGTGTGTATAGACTATGCACTGGCTAGACATGTACTTGTACACCTGAGTGCAAGCCCAGGAAAAGTTAGGGTTTGATGGCAAGGAGCAAAAAAAGAGCCTTCATAGGCGTGTCCAGATGAGCATGCATGTGCCTGTTGTCGTGTCTAAAACACCTTTGAGACAGGCCAAAAGACACATGTGAGAATCAAGAAATATCCAGGGGTCAAAAAAACCCACTCCGGAGAACAGCAGAGCAAGTCACAGTCTCAGACTGTGCCTGGAGGAAGTATAGGAGTCAGTCCTCTAGAAGAGATGCTCTGGTTTTTGCCAGTGTCTCACTGGTGCTCCTGCTGCCCCCAGTGCTGTCCAAGGTAAGACAGGAAAAGGGGGTGGGGAGGTTTATGTGTGTGAGTGGGTGTGAGTGTGTGTGAGGCATGGCAGGAGGATGTCAGAGGGGTGTTGGGGCTGCTATGGGGAGTGGTTGGGGGGATGTCCCTGGGGCTATGGGGGGGTGAGTGGCTGGAGCCACCATGGTGAAGCTGATGGCACACAGAGAGACCTGGCCCAGACTGGTGTGGCTCACTAGTCTGGCTTTGTACTGCAGTGGGTAACACAGGTCTGGGAGGTGCTCACAGAAATTGCACCTCCTGGACCTGTGTGACCCACTCTGGTACAAAGCTGGACTAGTGAGCTGTGCAGGGCTGGGCCAGGTCCCACCACAACCCACCCCCCACAGCACAGCATGGCAGGCAGTGCTGCCACCAGAGGCAATGGCCATGTGTTGAGCCCAGATGGGTCCTGCTGGCCCTTGGACTACTCGTGCTGGCTAGCCATGCTGGTCCCATGGCACATGGCCCCTACATGCCCTGGGATCAGCCCAGCCAGGCAGCATGAACAACCTCAGATCCAGCAGGACCCAGCTGGGCTTGGCACTTGGTCCCTGAGATCTGGGACTTATCAGCAGCAGGTTCAGAGCTCCCCACTCCCACTACAGCTGCAGAAGGTAAGTTATGGGCCCTGTGTCTGCAGGGAGGCTGTGGCCCTGCAGGGTGCCTGGGACCCTGTTTGGGGGGGACAGGGCTGTGGCCCTGCAGGGGAGAGCTGGGGCCCTGCAGGGGGACCATTCCATGTGCTGTGTGGAGGTCTGCATCCTGTGAGGGCCATGTGACACACCTCTCCTGAGCAGTGCCCCCACAAGGTCCCCCACACCCACAGCCCCCCTAGCATATTCCTACACCTACCCACCCACCTTCTCCCACAAACATTCCCATCCCCTTTGTGCAAACACTACATCTCCCCATCACACACCCATCATGTGTGAAGAAAACCAAAAGCCCACATCAACACATATAGGTATTTAGAATTTATTTTTTCATGATGAGAGACACTGGTAGGCTTTCACATTTCTTTAACATTGTAAATATACCAATAAAGCATTGCCCAGTTGATCAATCCCTATCTCTCTATACATATATACATATACATATGGGGGGCGTGTAGAGTGGTCTTTTCTTTTAATTGTGGAAGAACATGGATTTTGGGGTATTTTTAAAAATGGATTTGGGATGCTGCTGCAGAAGTCCAACTGGCACAAGGGGTAGTGTCCCCAGATACCAACTGGCCAGGCCTTAGGAGCTCCTGGGTGCATCCAGACAAGTGTCCATGTGCCTCTTGCCCCATCTCAAACCCCTCTGAGGTGGGGAACTGTCATGTGCAGGAACAACAACAAAAAAGCAAACTAGCAGGGTAGGGAGAAAATTAGACCCCTGGATAGTCAGGGGTCTAAAAAAATTGAAGTTTAAAAAAGTGGAGCAGGATACAGTCCTGGACCATGCCCTGAGGCAACCAGAGGTTGGGTCCTCTGCGGAGAGGACCTGCGGAGGTCCTGTTGGGTCTAGCTGGTGGTTGACCCCTCACCCTGGTGCTGAAACATGCAGCCAGCCAGGCTGCGTGTTTAACACCAGGGCTCCAGTGTCAGTGAGTAAGGGGTTGGGGGCTAGAAGAGGGGGGAGGGGACCATTGGGGGGACCCCTGCTGGCCCTGCCTACTCCCCCAGCCCTTCAATCCCTGTGCTGCCTGACTACACACTCTGCCAACTCCCCAAAGTCCTGATCACTTCCCTGACCAGCCTCTCCCCCTGCAAGCTCCTTCTCCCCCCCAACTCTTCCCCACCCAGCCCCATCACCCCTAGTCCCTACCCCCCAACCCATAGTTTAAAAAAAACAACCCAAAATCCCAGCACTTACCAATCACTCCAACTGCTGTCTGGCTGACTGGGACCCCACCCACATAGTGTGGGGCAGTGACAGCCCCAGTGGCCCCAGTCCAAACCCTCATGTCCCCCCACTGTCCTGTGCTGCCTGGGGAGGGGTGGAGCTCTGCCAGGAGGCCCTGGGGAAACCCTACCCCTCCCACCCCTGCTTCTAAAGTAAGTAGAGGCTTTTATATCCATTTTTTTCTGGGGTTTTTTTCTGTTTGTTTTTTTTTCTAAGTGACAGTGCCTAGGATTGGCAGGGCAATAATTAGGGGTTCTGAGGGACTGAGGGGTGGGACAGCCACTTGGGGGCTGGGGTGGAGTATGTGGGTCTTGCAGGGGGGGGTAGCCCCTGTGGGGGCCATTTGGCCCTGTTGGGGATGTCATAGCCCTTGTGTGGGAGACAAATCCACTGGTGGGTGACCGTAGCCCTTGTGTGAGGGCTGAAGCCCCTGTGGGAGGGCAGCAAAATATATATTCATGTATTCATGAAACGTATTTAGAGCTCACATTATTATTATGATAAGAGACTTGCTTTAACTCTGTAGATCTATCAATAAAACATTGTCCAACTGATTGCTCTCACTCTCTCTCTTTATAGTGGTATTTTGTTTTACTTGAAGAGGAACATGGGTTTGGGGGTATTTTACATAGTGACTTTGGGATTTTTTTTTTTTTTTTAAATCAGGGATTTTTCATTTTTCCAATAGGGAACACCACATTTCTCCTAGGGAGGCCAATGAGCTGGCACCTTGGACCCAGCTGGCTGTGGCTGACCTTCTGGCCCCATTTGTCCAGGAGGACATGCTATGACAGTTCAAAGCAGGCCACTTCACCCAGAACATCTTCTGGGAGATAGCTGCCCATATGGCCGGGCAGAGGGCACATGTGGCAGTAGTGGTGCATAGAGGCCAACCCTGCAACCACAGTCTAATGGTAGCTGGCCCAGAGGGCCAGATGCCTGGCTGTGCAGGCTGAATCCAGGTCTGGCAGGTGCACAGCAGGTCACACTATCTGGTATCTTCCACTGCCAGACTGCTGCAGTGGGTAGAGGTGCAGATAACTCTCAGAGATGCTTCAGCAGTACAGCTGGCACAAGGGGTCGTGTCCCCAGGTACCAATTGGCTGGGCCCCAGAAGCTACTGTCTGTTTGTATCCTTCAAGTATTGTGGGCTCTAAGCCCCACCTGCCTAACTAATAGTCCCAACTGTTGGGGCAATGTGTGAAAGATACAACAGAATCCTTGGGACAAAAGGCAAAAAACAGGATAGAAATGTTGTGTGGGTCAAAGGGTCAACATATGAAAATAATTGTACTTGATAGGGACACCAAGCAGAATTGCCTGGGACACATCCACCTGTCCTCAAAGGCATCCAAGGAGCTGGTGGACACCACCCACTGGTGCTCTGCCTGGAGACATGCACGGACAAGCGAGAGGAAACTGGACTCATAGTTTCTGGGAACCTTCTCAGCCTGAGCCTCCTTCCTGGTCAAACACAGGGCCCACTTGGCCAGGGCCAGGAGGAGGTTGATCAGGAGGTCCTGGGACTTGCTGGAGCCATGGATGGGTGATAACAAAAAGGTGGGAGGTGAAATTTAACCAGAGGGAGTGGACCACAAGACTTACCACACAACGGCATAAAAACACACAGGGAAGGCTGCTGAGGCAGATGTAAAAGATGGCTGCAGCAGTGAAGGGGCTTGTTTATGGAAGATCTGTCCAGAAGCCCCTCAGGCCTCCAGCCTGTCACTCAGCATCAGAGCATTAGGCAAGAACACAAATCAGGATCAAAAGCAGTGAGGTAGTTGTGGAGTAGGGTAGGAGCAGTCAGTCAGTTAGGAAGTGATCCAGTGCAGGTGTGGTGTCAGGTTGTGCAGCAGGGAATTTCCCTCTCTCCTGAGAGGGGGCAGCAGCAGAAACAATGGCAGCAGCAATAACAGTGATGGTAGGAACCATGCAGTTCAGCCGTGCAGTTCAGCTCAGGGTGTGTTTCTGATGAAAGTGGAGGTGAAGGTGGGGGTGGTCTGTCAAGGCAGCTGGGGCAGGCAAGGTTCCTTTAGGCTCTGGCAGTGATAGTGGGGGAGGGGCCCACAAGCAGTGCAGGCTCCCTCCCCAGGCTGTTCCCTGATCATGAGTTGGTGGTGGGCTGGGCAGCAGACTGGATCAGGGGGGCAGAAGCTGAGGTATGGTGCTGGGGTGCAGTGCAGTGCAGTGGGTCTCTCCCTAAGGGGGGTATCAGTGTGCAGCAGAGGATGCCCCCACACTGAGGGGGGTAGGGGACAGCAACAGCAGCAGTTGTCCAAGGCAGCTAAGTGTTTGGCCAACTTCCTCCAAAAGCTCTGAGAGAAAGCCAGCAGCTAATAGTAGCCAGAGACAGGAGAGGGCCTGGCCATCTTCTCCCCAGAAGCTCCTGAGACCAAGCTTGCAGCAGCCAGCCATAGAAGCAGAAGCCTGGGACAGGAAGTGGTATGGCCAATTTCCTCCCAGAAGCTCCTGAGAGCTAGTAGTCCTGAGTTACTTGCCAGGGCAGCTTTTTATACTGCTGGAGACAGCACAGGTGCTGGCCCCAGGCTCTAGCTCCCTCCGGCTACAGATCTGGGAGGAGCCAGGCAGGGTTATTTTGCTCCAAGTGGCACAATTTGCTCCACAATGAGGTGCATGTCTGAGCATGTGCACTGAGGCAAAAAGCCCCAGCTCAAATTTGCACCACTTATATTTGAGCTGCTGCAAGCACACATGCTTGCATGTGTGGATGTGCCTCCTGAGAGCAAGTAGCCATGAGCTGCTTGCCAGGGCAGCCTTTTCTACTGATGGGCCCAGGACAGGGCAGCTTGGGGAGCTCAGTGCTGGCCCTTGGCTGTAGCTCCTCCTGCCTGCAGATCTGGAAGGAGACAGACAGGATTATTTTGCCCCAAGTGGCACAATTGGCTCCATAACAAAGTGCATGTCCAAGTGCGTGTGTTGAGGCAAAAAGCTCTTGCTCAAATTTGCACTGCTTCTATTTGAGCTGCTGCAAATGCATGTGCTTACATGTGTCAATGCACCTCAAATGCCTTAGCTGAACACTTAGGGCACTCAAACAATAAGATTCAGGTTCTCCCTGACTAGGGGGAGTTTAAACATTAATCTCTTTCTCTCCATCCTCCTAACACAGTGCTCTAACCCCTAACCACAAGGTAGGTATTATCTAGGCTCTTTTTCCAGTTCTTTAGAAGATCAGCCACTGCCTCCTGCACCTGACAGTCCCTTAATAAAAGGGATGGAGAACACTGAAGGGATTTCAACCCCATTAGGGTCAAGGGTCCATGCTAGAATACAGGGTCCAAGGTAGCATTCCTTAGTCACATACCATTCAGATTATTCTTTTTCTCCTGGGAGAGGAGCCAGGATCAACTAAACCACTCTTCTCTCCTTTTCAGCCTTCTTTGCACTCATGTTTGTTCAATTTGCTCCTATTTATTTTGGATCATTTCTCCAATCTATCAAGAGCTTTTTGAATTTTATCCCTCTCCTCCCAAGTGCTTGCTGCTCTCCCAAATTGGTATTATTTGAAAATATAATAAGTACATACTTCATCCCATCATTCAAAAATTGTAAATAAAACCAATGCATAGTACCAGGCCAAGAACAATTCCTTTTGGAACCATTTTTGATGCTTATTTCCAGATTTAGGCTATTGGTATTTACTTACTCAGTTTTCTAACCAGTTGTTTATTCACTTTACAATTGTTTCCCTCACACCATAGTTCCCCAGTTTACTTAAGAGGATGCCACATGGGATGGTACTGAATGCCTTACTGAAGGAGTTTGTTTCACTGAGCTTCACTAAGCAATGGAGCATTAGTATACACTCCACTCCTATTGTAAGCCCTGATCCTCCTGAAGCCCTGACCATTTACTGCTGTCCTCTCAAGCTTATCTTTGCTTGACAGAAAGAGAATTCTATCAGGTCAGCTGCTACCTGTTCCTTATCATTTGTAAGACAAAAAAAAAAAAAGGTGCACAAATATTAATTTTACTTTTACTTTATTTTTATGTTCCTTGTTCTTCAAAATGGCTGACAATCCACAAGAAGGCTAACAATATTTTTTCTTTTTTTTTCCTTTCTGAGAGTTTAGAATTAAAATGTCCAGAATGTGGGCCTGAAGTAATTCAGCTACCTGAAGCAGGCACATTAAAACAAAGATCTTAAGGAAACAGAGCAGACAGTTGTCAGTCATCACCAGTGAATACATTGTCAACAGTTTATCAGCATGCATAGGAGACTGAGGAGAGTAATTTTGTAGCCATGGGAAGTGGCAAAACACATATTGCTTATGCCCTCTAAACTGGGTGGCTATAATTTTATCAAGAATAGAATATGGAACTAAATCTGTGTTGCTCCATTAGTGTTAAAAGTAAATGGTTTAATGCACACATACTGGCATGATAATGCATATTGTAAGCCCCAACAGGATTGCCTTACACTTAAAATAACACTATCCTAAATCATACCAGCAGCAAAAGCTTCATGTTTGTTCTTCTATCCATCTCTCACGGTAGCATCAAAATAGTTTAAGCTGGAACAATATTTCATTCTGGCAAACCAGAGACTTCTGAATGGTACGTATCTCATTGTGATTCTTGGAAAACAGTTCAGTGTATACATGTATAGTATGCAGCCATCAATCCTTCTGTATCATGGTGCATTCATGAGAGGTCATCTAGGCTCTGAATGCGTACATGTGGGCAGGAGTATACAAGAGTGGAGGCTGTCCAGACCTTCCAGGCAACCTTTAGACCACTGAGTTGGAATCCAAAGGCCAGACTGAGTCCAGATATTCAATGCCTCAATGGCTGTATTCTGTACACATCTAGGAATCAAATCTGGGTCATCTCTGCAGCAGACATGGATTCTACTACTGAACCACACAAGACTTCAATGTATACATGAAGCGTGTGCAAAAGTGTTAGGGGGAATATATTCTCCTCAGCTTGCAAGGGCATTGTGAAGATACATGCAATGATGATATTTATTTTGGAGAGGGATTAGATTCTCTGAAGGACTTTAACCTTGGTTCCCCATATACAAATGAATGATATAAACACTGGATGTCTAGATGCAGGTTCTTTTCTTTTTTGTGTTTTCATGGAGTTTTGCCAGCAATTTCAGTTTTGTTCAACAGTAAAATTATATATATATATAAACTGAAATTCAAAATATACCTATGGCTTAAAATTATTGTTTCCAGTCATCTGTACATGACACTTCATCTTTTCTTTCTACACCTGGAGACAGATCATACTGAACCTATTAGCTGCGTAAGTAGTTTTAGGTGCCTAAGTGTAATTCTATTCCATGTACTCAAGTCTCCAAAAATCTATCAATGCACCTACTTTTGTAACATGATGCCATCTTAACCTTAAGGATAAAAATCACAAAAAAGGAATGTACTTGAGGAAAACCTAATTGATTTTCATGAAAGAGGTCAGGGTGGAATAGGATGACATTTAGGCAACTTAAGTTCACTTACCATCTCAATAGTGGAGTATGATCTGGCTCATCCAATATTTATACTGGTGTCTGCCTACATTCTGGGTATCTGTTGTACGTGAAGAGTGACTAACAAAGTCCAGAAAATGGCAGCTGCTCATCAAAAGTGATGGTTGTCAAGTTAGTTGTGTGATCCTTGCTTTCTATGGTCTGAGATAGCAAGATAATTCCTTTATACTGCTTCATTTCTTTCATGTCTTTGAGAGTAAATTGATACTTGTATAACTAATTAAACTATCTGTGCTAATTGAAAGGACTTAGTTGATTTAAGTTTTTGAAAGGGGCATTTGGCCTCCAGGGCTGGCAGGACATGGTAGGCACTACTGGCTGCCCTCCCCGCTTGGGAAGAGAGGCCAAGCAGCCTAGTTCCAGCAGGACTGGGCCCTCAGCTACAATAGATGGCAAGAGTGGAAGATGAATAGAAGACAAATGAAGGAAGAGGAATAGAAGGGGGTGAGACTGTACTACCTTAGGTGGCCACTTTGTCCCCTCCCCATCTGCCCCTGGAAGGATTATAAAAATCTTAGTTTCCTAGCAGAAAAGAATTAATTAATCAGGTATCTTGGAGTGGGGGGTACTGAAGCAAAAGCATAAAAAGTAGTAAAAGAAGACATCATAAAAATCAAGGAACTGAGAAAATACCCACTTAATCACATTGCTCTCCATTATATGATCTTACATATTCTTTCTATACTATTTATATTAAAAATGGTGAGACAATTTCCTATTTCATACCTATTACCCTGTTGATTCTATATAACGTAGAGAATAGTAATAATATTGATTAACATTTTGTAATAACACACACAGATTCCAATCAAGATTTTCTTCATGGATAGTCTGACCACTGAATGTAATCTGTAGTCTGGAGAATTTGCGGTCTAAAAACATAGGTAACATTCTGGAGATGGGTGAGAGAAACATTAAAAACTTTCATATGCTTTTTTGTTAAGCTTTACAGCTGCATAAATGTCTACCCACTTACCCCTTAGCTTACCCATTCAATTCTGGCTGAATTGTAGGTGTCATGGTAAAAAAAGGTTCTCTCACTCTGTTTTGAAAGTTTAATTCAATTACTTTCCACTTTGGGTAAAAGCTAGAGAGTAAAAGCAAGCTGGAGGCTGGTCTTGGATCACAGGGACACAGAAAATAAAACTTTTTGCTATTGGCCTGAAGCAAAATATTCACACCTCTCAGAGAGATGTATAGTTTCAGGCTGTCACCTGTCACTGAATCTGTTACACACAGTTTACTTCTCAAGGTTATCTCTGCAAGCACAAGGCCTAAGAAAGATTTTTTAAAGGAAAGTTCAAATTCTGGAGCACAATTCTGCTTTGAAGATGCCCAAATTTTGATGAAGATTGGAAACTCAGACACACCTTCTGCACAACATTTCCTACTGGCATCTGCAGAATCGTGTCACTACTGGGTGACAAGGAAAGGTACACCACCTTTGAAGGGTATCTGCTTCTCTTCATTTAGTGTACATAGAGCAACAGATTTAAATCCTACTTTATGTATCTGAATGGCACATGTGCAGGCACATAACTGACACTTATCACAATGATTCAGATTTGCCTAATGAATCTAGTAATTACTGAGAGTATGTCAGTGCTTTGATCAGACAGCAGTATAGCCATACAGCTCAAATCACTCAAATAGATGTTTACAACCAGATAAGTGTTAACATTTTAGTCATTATTTTAGCCCCATATTCTAGTGTCTATGATGCATGCCTAGCAAGCAAGAAACACAATTGTTGCACCCCCAGAAGGGAATATCTATCTCCTGCTGATTCTTCACTACCTTTTTCATGAGACTGACTGACTGGAAGTCAAAAGAGAAGCGCTCCAAAAGAGCAGGCCAAGTGAAAAAGAGAAGAGTCTAGTAAAGGACAGTCTCTGGGTTCTGGACTTCTATTCCCAATACAATAGAAACTTTCCCAGTCCCCACTAAATATTAAATGCAGGGAGAAGTGGCCTTACTTTTAAGAGGAGGACTAGATAATCTCTAACCTGTAATCTGGTAGTTAGCAGTTTAACTACATACAAATTTAAAACATTAAGGAAGAAGAATAGTGATGTGTGTCATTTAGGCTCCTAGACTGAAAAAGAATTCAGTCTAGGATGTTTTAGCATGTTTCTTGAATTGAAACATGCAATTCTTAAGCTGTTACTTAAGAATATCATAGTCCCCTTTCTTACATGTTAAGACCAATGTGTAAAGTATGGTTCTATAAAAAACAGTTATCCCCCCTTATCTGTTACATATAAACCAGTATAAATGATCAGAAACTGATTCAAATCTTAACACAAATTCACTGCATGTATATCACTTTCAAAATGGTCAAAACCAGTTTAAGATAGACCTGGATGAATATAGTATCAGAATTAAATTATTTAGATTAAATCAGATTATTGAAATTCTGTCCCAGATCCCATCCAGATTCAAGTTAACTCCCAGTCTCCCAGTATCTCAGGATGCTTTGCACCTCTTCCACAATGCCCCCTCTCCCACTTCAGGGTGGGTAGGCTAGCCTTGGCCCAAGCTACCTACTTCAGCTGAGCAGGGAAGTGTGCTCTAGCGCCCTCCAGCTTCTGTCCTGGACCACTGAAGTCATGATGGCTGCATTTCCAGAATCAAAAGTGAAAGTCTGTTCAATTGCTTATCAGTTCAATCTATATAAATTAGACAACCTGCAAAGAGTGGGTGGATTCAGCCTTGGGCTTTTTAACTGTCTGTACTTAGCTTAGAAGTCTAAACCTGTCAATGATGATGCTTCATTTGGGAAGAACACCTACTTTTTAGATGTGGGAATAAATAAGGGCATTGTCACATGGGATACTTAACATGTTTTATTTTGATCTCAGAAAGCAATACTGTGTTGAATTAAAAGTTAAAGCTTGTTCTGAGCAGTTGCACAGTAGTGTCTACTGTAATTGCTATGGGTAATGCCTGGCATAGTGCTGGATTGAACAACAGTTGGCTCAAGACTTCGCTGGGGCTGGGAGGAGGTGGGGCAAGGCAGAGCAGTTATGGTGGCTTCTGCCATGGCTCCCTTGGTTGTGCCTGCCTTTGCCCCAGTGGGGAAGCTGAAGGGGATCTGCCCTGCTGCCGCTTACCCAACCAGTGTGGGGGAGGGAAGTGTGATGCAGGTGCAGCTCTTTCTAGGTGGCAGCAGGACATAACCCTTTCTCCCAGCTCTGCTGCACCTGCATCAGCCCTGTGAGTGGGGACTCTGCTTTGCTGCCACTTGTCCCCTTCCACCTGAAGCAAGCCACACCCACATCCCACCTTCCCCACCCTGGCTAAGTAAGTGGCAGCAGGACAGTGACCCTACTCCCAGCACTGCCATACCCATAATGCATACTCGCATGCTCCCCTCCCCAAGTAGTGTGCCCCCCAACCCCAGCTGGAGAGCTTGCATCAGCTCCAAACCCAGTCCCTCCCTCCCCCATGTCCCTTTCCTTCCCCCTCCCCCAACCCCAACAAACTTACCAGATGGGGGCAGCTGCCAGCTGCCTGTTTAGCCTATGGCCAAATCTCCAAATCATCCAAATCTTTTCCAAAGCGTTTTTTAATTGATTCAGATGCTTTGAATCAATTTGGACCTTTTTCTTGGTTTCTTGATTCAATTCAGATTTGGAGAGTTGGTCCCTGAATCACGCCGAATTTCCTCTGAATCAAATCAGCTACTGAAGCTTCACACAGCCCTATCAAAAGCATGTTTATACCATGTTTACTCAAATATAAGACAAGGGTTCTTTTCTCTAGTGAAAATCAGACCTTGACTTATGATCACATACAACTTATCTGAATCCAGAAAATACTCATGGCTAGCCAACAGAGGGTGCCTGAGCTCCACTCAGGGTACAGAGTTCCTGGCTGGCTGGCAAGGTCACTCTAAGCAGCTGCCTTCCAGCATGTGCCAAGTTGCTTCAGGACCCTCTGGCTGGAAACCCCACAAGCTGTGTTCTTAGCCAGAATCTCTCCATAGCATGCAGGGTACCTGGTGGTCAGGTTGCTCACAACTGCTGGTTGGCTGGCAGATGCTGAGGCAACTCAGCACGTAGTAGCCAGGCTTTTTGCACACAGCTTGAAATGACCTGGCAGGTGTTGTCCAGGCACTGTTCCCACACCATGTGGGGAGTTTGGCCAGCATGCACTGAGTTTGTCTGAGTTGCTGCCCCAGTGGCAGATGCTGAAGTAACTTTTCACACAGTGGCATCCTATGCAAGTACCTTCCTGTGCACCAGGTTCTCAAGTATGTTCAAGAAAAGAGAAAGAAGAGAATAACAATCAGACACAAAATGCTTCAACTCAAGGCATTAGAAATAACAAAAGAATTGCACATTCCCTTTGAAAAACTGAAAGCAAGTAGAAGGTGGTATATTTGAATGATACAAATTCACTGAAGAGCATCAGACTGCAATGAAAAACTTGTTGAATTCCAGAGGTACATTATTGTACTATGCAAAACTCACGATTACTGGCTGGGCCAGATAGGCAATGTTGATGAGACTCCAGTCTATTTTGACATGCCGAGCAATGTTACCATCCATGAGAAAGGTGCAAAATCCATTAATATGAGAAATTCAGAAAATGAAAAGTTGCAAAGTACAGCGATGTTAGCAGTATTAGCAGATGGGAGAAAATTGCCACTCTATGTGATTTTGAAAGACAAAACTCTCCTAAAATAGAAGTTGCCATCAGGAATAGTGGTTGCATGCCAGGAAAAGATGTACGTCAAGTAAACTGATGAATGCCTTGTTAGATGTTGCGTGGAATTGGAGACCTGGGGCACTGCTAAAAAAAGAGGAATGTTAGTGTTAGATTCATTCAGAGAGAATCTAACATCAGATGTAAAAGCAAAAATTCAGTCTGCGAACTGTGATTTTGTAGACATACCTACTGGTATGACATTTCAACTCGAAGTACTGGGGGACCAGCCTGGGGCTGCTCCCATCTGGCTCAGTGTGCTGAAGAGGGGCTGGCTGGGACATGACGGTGCTCCAGTGCATGGCTAGCTGACAGGTAGCCCCTACATTGAAGCACCCTTGTACCCCAGCCAGCCCCATGAGCATCTACATATGCACTCTAGCACATTAAATAATGTCACTGCAGGATATTACTTGTGGTTACAAATACTAAATTACAGCAGTTTTTATTAGTTTACTGCTGCCTAATAGGACCACGCATGTAGATGCTGAGGCTTTACTGGAGAGCTCATTAGTCAAATCCACAGTAAACATCTCATGTAGATGCACCCAGTAATACATAAAACACAAGCCCACCTCACAAAGTACTTCCCCTGAAGTACAGCTGTCAAAACACACAGAAACGGTAAGATAGCTATTACTTAAGAATATCATAGTCCCCTTTCTTACATGTTAAGACCAATGTGTGATGTATGGTTCTATAAAAGACAGCTATCCCCCCTTATTTGTGGGAATAATATTAGATTCCTAAAAGATATCTGATTCCCCTTGCTTAACTTCAAAGTTTTAGGTCCTCTGTCTGCAATTCCTTGACTGAACCACTGAAAGACTATTTGCATCCTAAAATATTATAGCTAAAGGGAAGGTGTACATGCCAGTTTATTGTCTTCAATAGACACTATCCTCTTCATCTAGGGACTTTATTGACTTTGTTCTCTTTTTAGTGCTATTAAGTAATGGGGCCCATGGCATATGCTCTTTTTAACTCGTGGCATTGGTCTACCTTTTCTTTTCATTTAAAAGTCTTTTTTTGTATGGGATTTCTGGCTCCCTCATCAAAAACAATAACATGAGGAATTATTGCTGCTGTCTACAGCTCCTGTTCCCAAGAGAGAGAAAATGGAAGCAAACAGCACTCTGGCAGTCTAGAGGAGGGCTAGCAGTAGAGTAGAGGAGGGACAGCTGTAGGGCGAGGTGGCTGGAGCCCTTCAAATGTGACGTGCCCATTGTTAGTGGCACAGCGATAGTACAATAACAGAGTCTGGCTCTGGAAATTGACTATGGTGGACTATTGAGCATATTATACCTGGAGACAGTAAATTAAGGACTGGGGCTGGCAGTAAAATAAGATCAAACACAGGGTAGGAGTTTTGGGGTATATAGCCAGGAGTCCTAAAGATGTACTAATAACCAGACTGCTTATATTTTTGGTTTTAGTTTAACTAGTTGTTCGAGTGGGACTAGAAAGCAGGGAATTAGTACCTGAGGGACACATGACTACTTTGAGCCCTGCCAGGGGTCCCGCTCAAAACACAGAGTTTCCCCAAGAGGGACAGAAACAGAGCAAGAGAGCCCACATCCTAGAGAAGTGAGAACAAGGGCCAGCGAGCCTGCAGCCCTAGAGGAGGGAAGCTTGCGGTCAGGGAGCCCACAGCTTGGGCAGAGAAAAGATAAGAGCCAAAGAAGGCAAGACAAAAAGCCAGACCTGGTGTGGTGGGTCTAGTCCAAAAGGACCGGTCAGAGCAATGTGGGTGGAATCCAGGTAGGCTGAAGCCTCAACAGGGAATGGAGGCTTAAGGGGGCCTGGTAGTGTGGGGCAAGGTGCACACTAAGTGATAACTGGAAATACCTGTGAGGCCAGGCCACAGCTGTAAGGGAGGTTTGTAGGCCATTACTAGCCCTTACGTTGTTGAGCAGCCCCAACACTCGTAAGTAAGATCTTACATGCAGCCTCCTTTTATAAAGATGTAATACAATCAAAGCATAGTAGACAAGCTGAAGGAGAGATTACCTGGAGGAAAGAGAGGACAAGGGCTGATTAGGTATTCTAGGGGCAATTGCAGCCACCCTTGGGGTAGGATCTTGTTACAGCTAAGCATAAGCAGGGTTTTTTCAGGTTGGTAGGAGGAAAGATTGTTCTTTTCCCAACTATCCTGACTGCTGGTGCCTGAGAGCTGTAGTCATTTTGATGCATACTGCAATTGCCTTCCAAAAGGGAGGATCTGGGAGCTGGATTTGTGCACTATCTGGGTCTGAGCAAAATAATATATAACTTTCATCTGGGGATTTACCTTGTTGTCAAAAACCTATGCATAAGTAGGGTATCATGTTTATTACACATAGTCATCAACAACAAAGAATCATTAGTAATATCTACTTTGATTTCCTTTTTAAAGTTGTGTAATATTTGTTAATGGACTGTTGATTGGTCCCCAGACTGAAAATATTTGATTCTCTAAATTCAAAGCATATTCCTGGTTTTTGTTTTGTTTTGTTTTGGTTTTTTTGCCTAGACACATAGGTAATTTGTTTCCATTCCCTATTCATATGAACATGACTCTTAGATACAAGTTTTCCACATACATTCTGCAATGAATTAAAAATGTCCATTAATAAATACTGTTATTGGAAACCTCACCTCCAGCAAATTCTCTTACCAGGATACCAGCTGAAAGCAAGTATAGAAGAGGTACAAACACAATAGCCAATCAAATATTACATTAGATTTAAGCAACATTTTAGGAGATGTTTATAGTTTTAGCTCTTCTCAAAAAATGCTTCCAAATCCCTCTCCACCATAGTACAGAAAAGGAGCTTAGTAAAAAGGTTGGTCACTCACATGGATATAGATTAATTCTGGCTGCCTTCTCTCACTGATGCAGTGGAATTTCATTGATCTGGTAGCAGTCTTCCACAGAGTCTGCAGAAGCAAGACAATCCTATTAAATTGAATAATATTAAGTTTATATTTTATACATTTTTTTGCTCTTCTCTCCAGTCATGCTACTATGTTTTTATGTAGAAGTTCATGAGATTAACTTGAATGAGTCTGAAATTATTTAATTTATCTAAGAATTTTAGTTCTGCCCCTTGCTTCATGTCCCATTCTGGAGCTGAAACTGAAGCTGTCATGTGCTGCATGCCACAGTGGCAGCTTCAGCTCCTGCTCTAGCTTCATAATGGGACAGCAGGTGATTGCCATTGGCCAGGCAACTAGGGCTGCAACAGAAGTTACAAGTGAAATAGGCAGAAGGTGACCAAGACTGGGTCAGCCCTCAAACTGCCCACCTACTACCAATTGCCATGTTTGTCTGAGCCCAAGAGCTCTAGATTCTGCAGGAGGTCATTCCTCCTACCCATAATGCCTAATTTCTAGAGTGAGTAGAGTGAGTAATTTGCGGAGTGAGTCTGTGGACCAGATTTACATTTTTATCTTTGAAATCTCTGAATGTCTACATTTCTGTTTATGCACATGTCTAGACTTAAAAAAATATATACTCCTACATGTTTTATTTTTCTTCACTCCATTATTATTATTATATTTTTTTTACACAGAGCTAGATCTCTACCTTCAGAAGAATATGTTGGGCTGTGGGTGCATTTACATATGCATTTGATCTGAGAACAGTTAAATTGTAAGTAAACTACTTAAGAGTAAATGCTGCTGGGCAGGCATCTACACATGCAGGAGATAACAGCAGAAATGCTGCTCTTAGCAACAAACTGCTTCCACTTTTTGCAGCCATGAAGTGGGCTCCAGCTGTCAGCTGTCAAGGCTCCAGCTGCAGCTGCCAGTAGTCAGCAGGTATCTTAAAAGCCAGCTCTGCTCTCTTCTCATTAGCCAGCTGCTTTTCTAGCCAGAGCAGCATGCACAGTGCAGGAGAAGCATGTAGCAGCTCTCTCCTCACTGCCTCTGCCTCCCCATGCCATGGCTGCTCCATCCTCTGCCCCTGACAGTTATGATCAGCACCCCAGGCTCCTGCTGGCCATCACATTGGCTCTGCTGTCCCACAACACCAACCACCATCTTGCTGATGGCTATCTGGGCCTTCCCAGCTCCCCCATATGCTGCAACCACCTGCACAGCTGTAGTGTGCTGTCCCAGGACTGCTGCCACTGTGTAGCTGCCACCTGGACTCCATTTAGCTGGCCAGAGCCTGGCAGGGATGCCAATGACAGACTGCTAGATCCCACTGATGGGGCTGCCCCTGCCCTCCTGGGCATCCACCCTACTGCCTCTGGGATTGTCAGGCCAGGCAGGATTGGTGGCTGCACATTGTTCAACAGACCTGGGATGATAAGCAATGACTGGAGGCATTCTAGATGACCTGGGACATCTTAGGGATCTCCTGGTGCATCTCCAGCCACACCTCGAGTGGCAGGATGCCACCAAGTGGATGCCCTTCCCCGCAGACACATGGCTGGCCCGTGCCCTGCTCAAGCTGGCCATGCCCACCAGTCTCTGCTATGTGGACCACCCCTTTGGGGTGGGCAAGGCCACTGCTGGGGATGTCATTCTGGAGGTCTGCAGTGCCCTCCAGGATGTGCTGGGGTGTCTCTGAGTAAATGAGCCCCGGTGGTGGTTGTAGAGTTCTGTGCCCTACTTTTCCTGCAGTACAGTGGCAGCCAAATACAGCCTATGGGTCAAATCCAAACTTCCAGGCTACTGTATCTGGCCCATGGAGCCCCTAACATTTTTAGAAAATTAATTTTTATCTGCCCCTGGTTACCTGTCAAAGATTACAGGCAGCCAGTCACAGCAGGCCCCAGGGGGAGCCAGTCGCAGAACCCAGTGGCTGAACAGCAAAGCCCTCCCAGCTTCTAGACAGCTCTCTCCTGGCTAGGGCTAAGACATGGCTCCCTGCACCCAGGGGGGCTGCCTGCTGCTGGGTTGGGGACAAAATCCTCCTGCTTTGACAGGAAGGAGCCCCCAGACCTGGGTCCCTGATTGGGGCAGGGGTCTTAAAAAGAGCTGCTGGTGCAGGAGGAGGAAAGAATGGGCTGGAGAAACTCACCAGCCTGTTCCCTATCCAGCTTGCAATCATGGAGCAGAGAAAGGAATAAACTCCCCAGCCCATTCCCCACCCAATTCTATGATCATAGAGCTGGCCAGGGAACAGGATCCCTGGCTCCCACCAGCAGGGAGCTCCCAGCACCAGCTTCACAGTCATGGGGCATGGGCTGAGAGATCCATCTCTCTCAGTGTCATCCCTATGGTTGCAGGGCTCAGGCTGGGAGATAAGGATCTTTCAGCACTACCCGACAGTTGTGGAGCTAGTGCTGGGAAATAAGGATCACTCAGCCCCCACTTTCTGATCAGTCTCAGATCAAGGTGGCTTAGAACTCCAGCCTGTCAAAGCAAAGAGACATAGTCCCTGTCTAGACTTCAGTGGTGGATCCCTCCCCATCATTAGGCATAAGCCCACCCCAGCAACAGGTGGAAGTCCACCCCAGAAGCAATTTCCCAGCCCCTGGTAGCTGGGAAGACTGAGAGCAGATTTAATTCTGGACCTCTATACTAGCACTACAGAACAGTTAGTAATTGCAAGTAAATTTGCTATATGCATTTGTAGATAACAAATTTGCTTCAATTAGCATAGTAAACGTGCACATGTAGACACACATGCTTACTGTGCAGGTAACTATGTTACTTTGCAGTAAAGCATCTCATTTAGACAAACCCACTGAGACCTTTACTGTGGAGTTAATTAGTTAGCTCCCTATAAACCTCTCATGTAAACATACCCTGTAGGTTTCTTTCTGAGGTGACTAATTTTCCCTGATATACAGGAAGCCAATGTACCTTGCAAAGGATTCTGTTCTCCAGGAAGCTAAAAACAAGGAATTGTAAAACCTAGCATTGCAGCATCTAAGTCCAGATTCCTTTTTGGATCTAGGCCTAAGTGAAATGTGTTAAGTCACAGAGGCTGTTTGTAGGACTAGCTAGAATTTTACAACCTAGGCTAAGCAATAACCATCATTTCTCTGGATGGAAGTTATAAAGATAACAATCAAACAGATTCAATTTAAGAGCAAAGATGAAAGTCATCAACAGTTTCATTACATTATGCACTAGCTTATTCAGATGAAATAAAGATAGAATGTTGCCATGTAACATAAACTAATAATAAATAAATAAAATCACCCCAATCCGCTGCACTGAACACAGATATTGATGGGCATTAAATAAATAAATTATTCACCAAGTTTCAAGGATATTTATTTCACTCTTTTATTTAAACAGGAAAAGAAAGGATACAAGCCGTTGACTTAGAAATGTAATTATACATTTTGAATTCTTTCCAGATTTTACAATTTGTACTCTAACTTTTCTAATTAGTATACCCTTGATCTTATTTTTTGTCCAAAGTCCTTCACTAAGTACATTCCAACTGAATTTTCTGATCTATTTAATTTTTTAAGAGGCTTAGGTATTAATAATCTCTAAAATAGAACTTTTCATGATCTTTTTGAAGTGTTAAATCTATTCATATATATCCATACTTACAAAGCAACAGATCAATAGCATTCTCTTGGTGGATAAATTAATAGGTACTACAGTCCAGAAGTCTGATTGGATATTAAGTATGTGTGTTCAGACTCTCTGGTTTCAATTATACTTTTAAGGTCTTTGAAGTATATGGCTAAGGACTCAAACTGCATTGGCACGTCCTTATTTCTCCTTCTTCTTCTTCCTGTGAGACACCTTCTTAGCTATAGCATATATATCTTAGCTATAGCTATGGATATATGCCAAGCTATACCTGAATAAGTCTTTGACTCTAATTTTAATGTAGTACAGGTGACCCTCGCTATTCACAGGGGTTGTGTTCTCGTGTCCCCTATGAATGGTGAAATCCATGAATAAGGTACTGCCTTTATGAACACTGTTTGTGTTCACGAACTCAGACCCCCTGGTGTGGGGGCACAGCAGCTCTGGTGACTGTGGGAGCATGGCAGCAGCAGCAGAAGCCCAACCACGGCAAGTATGGAGCTTCTGAGGAGCTCCTTTAAGTGTATTTAAGCAGCGGGTTTGGCATTCACAAATATTTGAAAGTGTGAAAGCCATAACCATGAATAGTGAGGATTTCCTGTAATTTAATTAATCTCTATAAACTCTTCAAAGAAGAGATTATGTAGAACTCTTATTTTACTTTATGAACCCAAATGGCAGTTTTTCAGGTTTGTAACTACTTTCTAATTTTTAATTTTTTTTTTATACTTAAGCAGGGTATGGCATAAGTAGGGTGCATTTATGCCATTGTGGATGTCCTTCAGTCCTAAACCTCTCTTCAAAGTCTGTAACTTGATCACTGAGAGCAAGCGAACAACTTCCTGGTTCAGGGTACCTTGGCTTTCACCTGTTTCAGTCCCAGCCTTGCTGGCTCCAGCAGGGGAAATGTTGCCATTTTAAAGTATATCACCCTTTGTTCTACTTGTGAAAAAAGTATAGGGGATGGTCCCCATAGGAGTGACTGGCCTTTACAGTCAGATGCCCTAACTGGAGGCCCACAGGCTGCCTGTGAGGGGTTAAATTGTCTCTGGGATGCCCCTCCTTCCTCCAGCTGCTGCTTCCTACCTCTGGCCCTGGGGGCAGGGCAGCATATTGAGGAGCACAAAGAGCTGAGTGTGAAGATTTGGTCACATTTAGGATTGGGGACATGGAAAAGGGGCTGTGCATGAGGGTTCGTGCCCACATGGTGCAACAGTAGAGGGGAGGCACCATGTGGACTGACAGGGAGCATCTACAGAGTGCTTATTGTACTGGGGTACAGGGATTATGGTCACATGCCCACACACCACAGAGGAGAGTCACATTGTTTTCACACACCCACAAATAGCAGGAGGGGGAGAAAAGGTGCTTTGTACACCTATACAGTGCAGCATGAAATGGGAAGTGCCCCATATGGTGCAATAGGGAACGTGCCCACATAGCATGATGGCCTGGTGCCATTGGAGATGTGTAGGTGGGGCACGGGGGAGGGGCATGTGCCCCTCCTGAGATTTGCTGCCAGAAGTGGGGGCACTGAGAGAAGCACCGGCATGCTCCCCTTGGGCTGAGAGAAACTCCAGCAGTGAAACCGAAAGTGCTAGCAGAAGTGCCACTGTCAGTTCTGGGCTCAGTGATTGGCCGGTGGGGGACTCCCTGCTGGTCAGCAATAGGCTACCACCCAGAATCAGAAGGCACTAGTCACCTGTGACTGGTATGGCTCATGCAGAATATGATCCCTGCTGGTGTGTTAGTGTGGGTGTGAATTTTGACAGCCCTACTCTAAAATCACAATCATAACAGAAAATCAGTAAGGCATAAGAAATAGCAAGCAAAAGTATTACATAAACAAGAAAAGTCATATAAAGTGACTGTATATTTAAATAGACAAACAAACAAACAAACAAAATCTATGGCTAGGAACAGACATTCCATTTGCTCCTGCATAAATTGTGCCTATGTTTTTTCCTGAAAAAACAAATACTCCAGGATTAATGTGTACATATGCCATACTTCTAATCAGGGTTTAATGAGTAGCCAGAATGCACTGATGCTTTTCTGACATTGATTCAATGATGAAGATTTCAAGGGGTGTCCACAGGGGCTGCCTGGATCCAGTGTTGTTTAACATATTTATTAATAATTTGGATACAGAATAAAAAGCTTTGTGATCAGATTTGTGGATGACTTGAGCTGGGAAGGCCTGCAAACATTTGGAAGATAGGAGTAAATTTTCAATGAATCATGATTAACTTAGAGAACTGAACTAATGCAACAGAATGAATTTCAATGTGAAGTTCAAGTATAAGATGCTATACATTCTAAGAAATAAGCAAATTCACATGCAGAATGGGAGATCCTGGTTTTCTCTGATTAAAAACAAACAACTAGCCAACTTTTGGATTTAAAAAGTAACCCCAAACCCACATTTTCCCATGATTAAAATGAAACACCACTACACACACATCTTTCTATATTATTTATATGTAGAGAGAGAGAGAGAGATTAAAATAAACACTAGATAGATAGATAGATAGATAGATAGATAGATAGATAGATAGATAGTGTTTTATTCAAATCACAGAAAGAATTGAATTTAGGGTTACTTTTTTTAATCCAAAATTGGTGATATTTTTTTAATCAGAGAAGACCAGGATCCTTAATGAGAAGTACCTGGACAGTAGCATTACTGGAAAGGAGCAGGGGGAAAGGTGGGTAGTCACAGAATGGGTGATTGGTGACAATTTACTCGGGGGGGAACATGCCCCCCCAGCGACCAGTTAGTGACCAAGCCCATCTCACTGACTGAGGGCAGGGGGATCTCCCCATGGCTGATATCATTGACGGGGGCAGGGAGGGGTTCCTCTGAGGGTGATTTCACTCACCAGCTCCCAGAAATGGCTGTGGTGCTCCCAGAAGTAGCTGCAGCACTCCCACTCCCTGACCAGAGCTCACAGGGGTGGGTGCTCCCACCAGCCTCCCCCACCCTTTGCCTAAGTGGGGAGTGCAACCTGTTAAGGAGTGCACCAGTGCTCATCCTATGGTGTACCAGTGCACTTGCAGTTAGTAAAGTTAGAATCTGATATGATCTCATGATACTTTTCACCTGAAAGGGAGCAACTTTGCAGTGCAGTGATGGAACTTAACATGTACTAAGCTGCTTGAACATGTAGATGGTCTTAGACATTACTTATCTCATGTGCAAAATGCTGTTAAGATGGGAGTGTCCACATGGTAAGGAAGGTAAAGATGATCTAAATGCATTATGTGTGCCTCAAAGTTATGCCTCTCCAGTTGAGAATTATCTCCATAATGCTAGGCAGCTCATGTTGCAGTAACATCCACCTATCTTATGGCCTAATACCAACAATTTTCAGTCCTCCAGTATCCCAGGAGGCACTGCTCTCCGTGCTCCCCCTGTAAACCATGCATCTCTACTGCCCCAGAAAGTTGAGAAGAGTTGTTGACCAGGAAGCTATTGTCGTGACTGTGGTGATAGGCATAGTAGCCTCAGTTGTTGGCGAGTGGGGAGATATGAGAATGGCATATATGAGCAGGGAGTCACAGGTGAGCTGCAGGTTTGGAGCAGGCAAAGAGGGGAGCTATTGCATTACCATATCAGACAGCTGGGCAGCTACGGGGCAAACTTGGCAGTTCTGAGACACACTTATGCTCACCAGACCTAGGAGCAAGTCAGAGTTGGGCATGTTAAAGAGGGTATTAAACACTTAATATGAGACTGCTCACAGAATGTGCTAGCCTTAATACAGTCTAACATTTCTTAGAGGTAGAACATATGAAATATAAACTGTAATAGCAGCCTGAGTTTGCTTGTATTATAACTTCACATAGTGAGTGTTAAATTGAACATGTGACACCACCCTTAGAAGGGTTATAATAGTAGCTTTCTAATATCTGAAAGGCAGCTATGTACAGAGGGGAAAAACAAAACAAAAAATGGCTTCTACTTACTGCATAGGGCAGGACATGAAGCAGTAGTTTTTAAGTACAAAAGCAGATTTAGATTAAATCTTGGGAAACTCTGTTAATGGTAAAATACTAACACAATGGAAGAGACTCCCCAGATAAGCTGTAGAATTTCTTCTATTGGAGACTGAGTGTTGATAGGGATAGTTCAGGAATAGCACTCCTACATGGGTTTAGATCCAATGACTCTTGAGCACCCTTCTAGCCCTATAAAGGTGTCTATGAGGTTTAAATCTCTATGGGTAAAGAAGGCTTAGAACCTAATTCTCTTATTTAATCAAAACCTGAAGCTTTGCACCCAGCACCCAAAGCTTCACACAGCCCTAATACATAACTGCTATTTGGGTGTATAAAGGAAAATAGAATTATGTCCTATATCATTTTATTCATTTGTAGCACCTCTCACTTTGCCCACAAAGTCAAGGATAGAGGTCTAAAAAATAGAAGGGGAAGGACACAGGAGACAGACACAAATCCACTGATAATCAAAGATGTCTTAAGAGGTTGGTTCCTATGTAGGCTGCACAGAAAAAGGGGTGAGGAAGAGTTGGCTGTGCATATTGGTAGTGTAACTAGGTGGCAGCAAGAGGGACACCCACTGGGTACCAGTGTAGAAGGGGTGCCAGAATTACCTCTATGGAGGCAAAGTTCCACACCACCCAGACATATAAATGGGGAAGCCCTGCACCCTGTAGTATATGTGAGGAGAAGAATTCTGCCCACCCCCCACCAGGATTTTTGCCACACGAAGTGTAGCTCTGGTGCTCACCCAATAGACAAGCTACTGGATGAGAAGAGGTCACCAGGGGCAATCCCTAGGACAGGGGTGGGCAACATGTGGCCCATGGGCTGGATGCAGCCCACCAGGCCATTCTATCTGGCCTATGGGGCCCCTAAAAAATTCAGAAAATTAATATTTATCTGCCCCTGGCTGCCTGTTATGCAGCCCTTAATAGCTTGCCAAAACTCAGTAAGCAGCCCTCCACCCAAAATAATTGCCTGCCCTTTTCCTAGGGACTGCTGCAACTGACAGACAAGTTCACTGCACACCAGATTCAGAAACTCCTGTACAATCTATTTAAGATGGGGAATAGATCTGCCCCTCCTGCGTCAAAAACCCAGTGGTGGGACAATTCTTCATACCCATATATTCCATAGGGTGCAGAGCTGCACAGCTTCTATGACTACGTGGTTTGAGGCTGCACCTGCATAGCAAAGACTTCCATGTAGCATCATTATGGTGCCTCATCTGCAACAGGTATGCAGTAAGCTTGCATGTTAGCTGTAGAAACCTGTATGTATGCTATTACAGCAGCAGCTGCTGCTGCCAGAGTTGGCAGAGAGTTGGGGTGGGTAAGACTCTTTTCTCCCTACCCTTCAGTGGGTCAACACTCTGCTCAGGATGCTGCCAGAGCTCACTATATCTCTGATGCATGTAACCCTGAAAAGAAAGTGTTAGACCCCAAGTCCACGTGGTGCCAAACGACTAGGCAGATCCAATTGCTCATAAATCCTGTTACTTATTAGCCAGAGCAAGCAGGGAGCAAATGCTACTTGCACACATTGCTTGCAACAGCTTTATTTAGAACAGTGACAGCTTCAGGCCAGGTTCCAAAAAAGCAGAAACTGGGGACCTGTCCTGAACAATAGTTCTTTCCACATTTATACACTTTGATTCACGTTCATTAACATTCACTCCACCTCTATCCCTTTTTCTGCTCCACCTATTTCTCTTCCCATCTCATGCTCTGCCTCTGTTTACTGTTTACTTCATTAACATGGAATTGCCTGTGCATTTCCTTCATTTGCATGCTTCTCTACTAAGAGTGCATGCATAAGACCATGAACTTGGCTTCTCTCAGTCATTTGCTGGTTCTTTTGGGTTTCTTGCTGACTCCAGCATCATCTCCAAGGTCTTGCTTCTGCTTTATCTCTTGATGATAGCTGGTAGGTTGCAACATGTTCTTCTTACAAGGAACCATGCATCCTATGCACTATCCCATCCTGCACACTTTCCCTAACAAGGAAACTACTTACCTGAGCATTTGCAAGATTATGTTTAATATATCGTTCTGCCTTGTGGTCAGAAGCTTCACTGAGACACAGCGCCTTTATTCATCTTCAAATCCAGTGCTCCCCAAGATTACTGTCACCCTAACAGATACTGTCACCCTAACAGAAAGCATATATATTCCAACAAGCTTAGTTTGAACTCTAAATGTAACTTGAGATGGCAACAAGTAAAGTTCCCTATCATGTCCGTAGAAATAGCTAAAGAGAGACTGGGTTTATGGGTAGAAATGATTTAACAGGTTGAGTAGAGCAATATTTTAAATTGTTTCACCCTGGGAAAATGGTTGAGTGGAGGGTGGGAGGGAATGAGCTTGGCTGGTGGGGGAAAACAACTTTTCAGAATGCTAGACCACTTCTATTATGTTTTAATCACATTTTGTGGTGGACAAGAAATCAATGGATTGCACATTTTTCTAGCTGGCAGTTCTTCAAGACTTCCAAGAGTGTTATTTATAAAAATATATATTTACACACTCAAGCCAGTGCAATCCCACCTTCTAATCAGTGTTGTTGTAGTAGTAAGTGTTGGAAGAGTGTGATAAAGTAATGGGCAACAAGTTTCTTTAGCTGGCATTTCTCCAAAGTACTTGGATGTAATAGGATGTGTCATCAACAGCTATCAAGAATAAACCTTTGCTTTCAACCTGTTAAACTGGAGTCTTATGAAAAAAGCAAATGGCTTTATAAAAAGGAAAGAGGACTCCCATGACTTGCAGAAGCAATCTGAAAATTACTGTCCTCTTAAAAAATGCATTTCCATCTTTCCATGCTTCCATCTGCTGCACAAATTTCCTGAGCAAATCACTCACCCTCATCAGCTAAGAAAAGATAAAAAGTAGGTAGGTTGATACAGTTATTGGTGCCTGTTGTGTCTTTAGAAGGGTAAGTTACTCTACTTATCAAAATCTATAGGCTTAAAAGCTTCACTGATGTCTTTCTATTTTACTTGCAAAGTTTGATAAAACTGGCAACATAGTTCTTTCGTATTTCATCCTTATTTTAGTCCTAATAAGAGAATATTTTTGTAAGTATTTTAATTTTGTGGCAGATATTTAATGAAGATAATTAACAAAAACCTAGGGCTTTGAATTACCTGTTGGGTTAAATTCATTAAAAAAAAAATAAAAGGGGAAACATCACAGAGTAGTTTAAATTGTGACACTTCAGAATTTACTGATGGAACGAGAGAAACCTAACTCTAGTTAGCAGTAACAACGACTAGGGCAGGACAAGTGGGGCACCAGCCCCAGGTGCTGACTGTGTGGAGGTATTAGAATCACACCCCCACCCCGCAAGGACTCTTTGCCATGACAGAGCAACATCACACAAAGCAGTGTATCTAGGGGGAGGTAGGTGAGTAGAACAAATGAAATGGTGTTCTCCCACCCCTTCCCCAGGAGCCTTTGCTAGAGCTGACACAGCCCTGAGTCTAGTGTGTATTTATGAGTGTGTGGGGAACAGGGCACCAAAGTCAGCTCCAAGAAAGCTCAGAAATGGGTTGCTGCTGCCTGACTGGAGCTGACATTGCTGCAGCCTTCTTTTCCCTACATCCCCAATCTACAGTGTTCAACCTACCCATGGATGCTCTCTCCCTCCACTCTGGGTAGTGATTAAGCTTGTTCCACCTCTCCTACTCAATTGATAAGATTCATTAAAATAGTGTGGCAGTTAATATCTGTCCTTCATTTCTGGATGAATAGTGCAGTCAATATGTGCAGTAACTCTCATCAACTAAAATTAAACTGGTTTCTGAAATACCATAACAGGGATGCTATACTCTTTAAAAAAACAGCTTCAATAAAGTGAGAGATTTTCTGGGAAAAGCTTATTTTCTACTTCTTTACCAAAATATTAAGGATTTAGGAAGAAAGAAAAACAGAACAAAACAAAATAAAAATAATAATACCAAAAAAAAATCAAACTCAGGGGAAAAGAACTGGATGAATCATAGGAAAGTAGAGCTAGAAAGGACATCAGAAGGTCCTTCTTAGCTGTATCAGTTTAATCCACAGGTCAACTGACAGTTCTAGAAAGTTTAGATTGTGTAAACTCAGGGAGCTCAGCTACCTGAGTCCAATTCCTATTTCAGGTTCAGCAATGTCAGCATCAATCAAATGGTTAGAAATTGTTTAGAGATGCACAACAAAAAGGTAAAATTGGCAGAAACTGTTAATTTTGCCAAAACAGTCACTGCTTAATTAATGAATTTCCAACAGGCTTCTACCTTGGAGTTAATTTCCAGAGGGGGCAATATGACCTGCATATGGCCAATGGATAATCAATTAAAAAGAAGATATTTTGGAGAAAAATCCCATAATTCAGTACTAGTACAAAAATGATACAAACAATACTTAAAGTATTATTTTACCTTCATTCTAGATTGAAATTAATTAAAACACTTTTTGGAGAGCATGCAAAATATAACATATCCATGAGAACAGTGTTTGCTCAACCTGTTAGAATCTGTTATATTCCTGTCCCAAAACCATTGCATTATCTAATATTTTCCATTATTCACTTATGTCACAGATTCAAGGAGGGTGAAAAAAAAATATGGGGAACAAAATAGCTGTTACTTATTTCAAACTGGTGTTATTTACCTCTGATGACAAGATAAAGTTGTAAATAATATTTATAAGATATTTATGTTGACTATATTTGCATATATCTTCTTCTACAATGTCTTGTGTTTAAAGTTACTACCAAATGCAGAACAATATAGATAAAAAGGATAAGCTATATGTATAAACATCTGCTTTTCCCTGATACACATAATCATACTCTAACTTTGTTTTCAAAATAGTTAGACACTTTGTTTCATATGTTTTCTTTTTTTGTCATATTGAAAAATGCCATCGAGAAGTTGTTGAATAATTCTATAACCTCAATGGGTATTACAAAACCAAGGGATTCAGTTAAACCACAAAAAGATCAAAACATCCAAGTATTGGAACAAACTGCTTAAGAGAAGTGTGTAATTTTCACTGAATGGTATATAAGAGACTGAATATTTATCTGCTAGGGGTGGCGGAGGTTCAGTTGAAGATCATTCCAACAGTATCGTCCTGAAATGCACACATAGTTGAACTAGGTGATCAAAACTACAATCAAAATACATAATTAAATTGGGCACAAAACATCATTTTGGCAAAATGTAACCATTTTTTTTATCACCTTTATGTTCTGTCCATAAAATAAGGCCCTCTTAATTCTATTGTATCTATAATTAGTTGTACGCACTAATTCCCCAGTCTTGCAAACAATATAAGCACATGCATAGCTGGGAACAGTCTTTCCTGTCCAGATGCTAAGTATGTGTAAGTGTTTGCAGGATCACTGAGATTTGCTATGGATCTCCCACACTGCCAGTAAGAAAAAGTGTTTATGATGGTAGATATTCGCTTTCAGACTGATGTGTCAAGCTGAATACAAGAACTATCTCTAGTGTTATTACTAGGCATGTGTGAAGTGGCTGGTATTTGCTTTGGATTCAGATTCAGCTGATTCAGGGGGTAGTGATTTGATTTGGTGATTCAAATTACTGTCCCTAATCGATTCAGTTGAATCTGATTCAGATATTTGACTGCCGCCATATCAGCTGAATCTCTGAATCAAACAACCCCCATCCCCTGCCCAGTCTCCCAGCCGCAGCCTCCCAGCTCTTTTTAAAAAAAAAGCCCAGCATTCACCAGCTGCTGTCAGGTGTGTGGGGAGGGTGATCCCACTTCCTCATGCCTATTTTTCCAGCCCCAGCATCCCATCTCTTTGAGAAAAGGAAAAAAAGCCCACACTCACCGGGGTTTTTTTAAGCACCAGGATCCTGGGTCCAGGTCAGTCATTGATGGGCTGGGAGAGCGGGCAGGGGCTGGGTGGCACTTGTGGGGGCTGGGGGAGCAGGCAGGGGATGGGAACTGGTGGGGGTCTCCCCATGGTCATCTCCTCCAGCGCACTCCCCACCCCCTACTTACTGGCATGAAGTCTGGGTCCAGTTTCCTGTGGCAGTGATCAGAGACTGTTTGAATTTCCAAAGCTCTCCAAATCTTTTCCAAATCCATTCAGAGAGCTTCGAATCATTTGAACCTTTTCATTGGTCTTGTGATTAGATTCAGATCTGGAGATTTGGCTACCAAATCAGGCCACATTTCCTCAAAATTGAATCAGCACCTGAAGCTTTGCACAGCCCTAATTATTACTGATTTTCCTATAAATAAGGATATGATTGTCTAGATAAAAATTTAGAACAAATATGTAAATTCCAAAATGAATTATCTCCTGGTTCTTGCTTATTTCTAGAAAATTAATTTACACTGTTCCATCCTAAAAAAACAAACAAACAACAAATATTCAAAACAGAAAGGGAAACCATGTTTAAGACAGTATAGGAGTAGATTTTACTATTTTGTGCAAAACCATGGCTGCATCGATGAGCCATGTGGTGTCACAAATGCTGCATACTGCACATTGAGCTGTTCTCTGCCTTGCAAGGAAATTCCAAGGTCAAAAAAACCCGTGCAAAAAAAGAGCAGAGTGGTACATGTGGGGCAGATCTCACAGTCCAAAACTGGAACCTGACCAGCCATAGCCACACTTCAACTACCAGCCAGGCTCCCGTTGACAGGATTACTGCTGCAGTATCCCCCAAAGGCCTCCAGGATGACAGGCAAGACTGCTGGTGCCAGAACAGTTTCTGGCCCCAGCCTCTCCTAGCCCACCTGGGGTAACCTGCCATGCGCTAGAACGCATGTGGCACAGGCATTCCCTGATGACAAGTTGCAGCAGCTCAAGCTGTACCAGTGCTTCTTTTCCACAGAGAAGCAAACATCCATGCTTTTATGACTGTGGCCCATAAGATTAAATATAGAAATACTACTTCTTGAGTTTTGTCTTGAGTAGTTTCATTTGGTGTGCTGACAACTACATTGAGTAATAGAAGAACATGAAACAGAATATTTTAGTATCTAGAACTACGTAGAAAAAACTGCTTGCAAATTTGAGATGAAATATATTATTAGAAATATATGATGGCACATAAACTAGAACAGAGCAAAATTGTAGACATCAAATTTTAAAATTGTTATCCAAAAACCCCACATCTATGACTGCCTAATCCAGTTTAAAGTCTCTAAATTTGTACTTAAGAAATCCTTATGTCTGGAGTTTTATCTTATTTGCATTTCCAGAACTTCTGCAAGTCAAGATTATATCTCCATGAATAGTGTGGTCCACAATTCATATAAATATCATTTTCAAAAAGATAGTTGACAGCTATCAAGTTAAGGTAAAATTGGTATGTCAGGAGGATAAAGTTAAAATGATCTTCAATTTTAAATTAAGTGATATAATAGAAAAAATAGAAAAAAACATGATAGCTGCATCTAGGAGATAAAAAGATATGGCTAAGAAAGACCATATTGTAGATATTAGACTAAGCAGAGAGAAGTGAGATATTTAAATTAAAAAAGCCATGATGAAAATGTGTTTGAAAAGAATGTGTGTCAGGAAAAGAAACTGATATTATGGAATCAAAATGAATTAATTTACAGTTCTGAGGCAGAAAAGGTTCTTTGGGTAAACATGAGAACTTTATTAGACCAACTAATTAGTTGGAAAAATTGTTCTTTACATGCTTTTGGGCACAAACACCCTTCTTCAGTCACAGGGAGATTCTTCTGGTGTTTAGTACGTCTACCAAAGACACAGACTATGTAGTAGCTTAATAGATTGTGCTGTAGTATTGTGTGGCAAAAACCATGATGCAAAGCTACTGCACAGTAGTATTAGTCTACTGTGCAGTAGTGTCACAAAAAAGCCATTCATACTTGTATAAACAAGTAGTAAATAAATGTGTGGTAACCACTGTGCAATAGCATCTCAAGTGTCCTTTATGCACTCCTGGGTGGAATAGAAGCTTAATCCAATATGCAAAATGCAGGTATGTGAAAATGAAAATGCATAGCAGGGAAGATCAGAGGGGATGTGAGTTAATAGGTGTGACACAGGTAGTTGGGGTGGGGGAAAGGCATGCTAACCTGGTGATAGAATACAGCTAGTAAAATGTAGAGAGCGTGCCTGGAGTTATTGATAGCAGGTAGGTTATAAAGTGCCAGAAATCCATTGTCCATATATAGTCTATGATTTTTTTGTATCCAGTAGATTCATGACATGCAGTTCATAAGATTATCTCTGAAACATATTTTGTAAATTCCCTTTGAAGATTAAAACTAAGGTATTGGAAAGAGAGTGGCTATCTTGTGAGAAATTAGCACCTACAAGTAATTGGGTATTTTTGTCTTTGATAGATTTTTCAGTGTGTGTTCATTCTGGTACAAAGTTGTGTTTTGGTTTCTTCTACGTATTTTCCATCAAGGCATTCAGTGCATTGGATGGTATATATTACATTTTTGGAAGTGCAGGTATAAGATCCAGGAATGGTGATGGTTGTATTGTGGGATGTAGTTATTTTCAGAGTGGTGGTGATGTATTGGTAGGTTTAAAAATTTTTCCAGGATGGTTTGGATCCATTTGGTGTGCTTTGGGCCATAGGAAGATTACTTCTGGTAATGAGATTGGTGAGGTTCGGTGCCTGTTTAAAGGCTAGAATGGGTGGGTCTGGAAAGATCTCTCTAAGAATTGGGTTTTCTTCTAGTATGGATTGAAATTGTTTGAAGATTTTCTGTGTAGGTTGCAAGGAGAGATAGTATGTCATAACTAATGGATTAAGGACAGATATTCAAAAAGACTGAGCCTGAACTGATTAAATTTTTGCAGGTTAGTCTAACCTGGCTTGACTGAACTGGTTTGCATATGCACAGAAATTCCCTCTGGGCTGAAAAAATTCAGGCAAATGCCTGTAGTAGCTCAAGCTAGAAACTGGGGGATGCTATAGAAGGCCTCCCTTCCCTTCCACAAACCTTAACTGAGGGGGGAGTGGCCAGGCCCTTGTAAGACACTCTTATTTCCCCACTCTTGAGCAGCCCAGCAAGGAATGTGCATCACTCCTAACTCAGTGTTTATCAAATCATTAAGAAAACAAAGCCTCTCTCCATAAGTTCCTCTTCTTAAAAAGCTTTTCCAAGGAAGGACATTAAGCTACCTGTTGATTAGCTCCAAAAAGCCTGTCTGCCTTTGTAATCTCCCACAGCACAGACTGTAGCTAGCATGTCTGAGTTGAGGTGTCTTCATAAGGCAGAGGAGTGGAGGAAATTATCCCTGATAAGCAGGAAGAAGTCAGGCAGATCCTCTGTGCCTGCAAGTCTCCATTGGAGCTATGGCCAGGGAGTGGGGGGAGGTGGGAGGGGCCAGCCCTGCTGTGGATCAGAGAGTTCTGCCCAGCCCAGAGAGCATGCTGGGATGCTGGGGGAGTCTGGTTTATCTTAAACAATCAAAGGGTCTGGGATAGACACTGCATAAACAGGTTTGACCCAAATCAGTTAAGACTGATACTACATTCAGCCAGCTTTATCTCTAACCAGTTACAGCCATTTTCAAACTGGTTTATGTGTACTGAACATCTGTTCTGTTACAGGTTAAAACCAGTTTCTGAACACTTAAACCAATTTATGTATAATGTCTGTCCCTAGCCACGGTGTGTGATCTGTGGGGATTTTCCTTTTGTGCTGCAGCAATTCTTCACGTGATATCCAGCTGGCCATTTTAAAAGTGTGATCTGTCTCTCTGGAGAAGTGTCTTTGTTGAGTAAAAGTCCTTTTAAGATTTGCAAGGTGACATTTCTTGTTCTCCTCAGTGAACATTTGGTGGTATTGAACAGCTTGGCTGTATATTATAGTTTTCTTGGTTTGTTTAGGGTGATTGCTAGTTCTGTGTATACATGCATGTTGATCAGTGGGATTTTTTTTATATGGTGGTTTGTATTTCACCTTTCTGGATATTGGTCATAGTATCTAAAAAGGAAATGTTAGTGCTGGAGTATTCAGTCCGATGGTAGAGTGATGATTATTGAGTTTGTGATGGAAAATCAGTCTGAGACTGCATAGTTTCTGGCAAAATTATGAAGATGTCATTCATCTATATATCTTAGGTATAATGTGGATTTGATGCTGCAGTTCTTATCACAGTTCTGGGCATACAAGAAAGGGAAATGTGATGCAAAAAAAGAGAAGCATACAGTTTAGAGGGTGTGACTCAGATTGATGCTGACTTGGAAAGGAGCAGGTTCCTAAATTCCAGTCTGAACGCTTCCTGAAAACAAGATAAAAAAACCCCACATTGTATTATTCTCCATCCATGTTCATGAATTCTTAAATACAAGGGGCAGTGGCTCAGGCTAAAAAGAAGAGATGGGTTAGTAATGCTTAACCTGTAGTATGATAGTAGTAGCCCTGTATTAAATCAGTGAGAGAGAAGTTCCAGTCTCCCATTGGTGAGGTCTAGAAGATAGTTCTCACATTTCCTAGGCAAGTGCCCTAAACAGTAAGCTAAAACATAGGGTGCAATCTACTATGCCTGAGAGACATTTTGGGCAGACTAATTAATGCAGCTAAGTGTTTTTGCCAATTAGCTTGTCCTTATATAAATCAGTCATCCCATGATGTCAAGCAGCTATGCTGCTTCCATTTTAAAAGGTAGCACATCCAAGAGCAAGTCTTAGTCATTGTTCCACTTGAACTATACAGTTTATATACTATCAATTACATGTCAATATTACTACAAAGTTTACAGTAACTTCCAGTGTAGTAAATTCTTAGCTGGTTAATATTGAGTATTCAATATTCAGAAGTCAAGATCGGACAAATACAATACAGTATAAAGTTTCTTAGCTTAAGAATGCCTAACATAGAGCTTAGAAGTTGCAGAAATATTATTACATTGCTATTAAGCACTGGGTTAATGGCTGTGATAATTGCTATTACATTCATGGTAATTATTGTGGAACGTGCAACTACACAATTGTTACCTTTAGTCCCTATAAGTTTCTGAGCTCTGTAAACATCACTACAAAAGGTTTATACACTGGATTGACTTTGGCAGAAACACTCCTTAGTACTTCTTATAGAATAATAAATTGATTATGTGAAATAATATTTACAGACAAAAGTTTGCACCAAGTTAGACTTGTAGGGAAAAAATACAACATTAGCAATACAATATTATTTGTTTGTATATGGTGATATTAAACTAATGTTGTAGTGCTATGTAATGAAATATAAAATACATAAACAAACCCACTAGCTATGAAGGCATTTACAGTTCATTCTTGCCAAAAAATGAATGCTGCCCCATTAATGCTCTTTTTATGATCAGATATGTAATAAATACAATAACAATACCACATTTATTATTTTGTCTAGTGGAAGGGTACTGTTGATGCTTAAGCCATAATAACTAATAATTCTAGACAACTACTATTCCTGGGAATATGCTAATCTAATTAAGAAAATAAACAATTTTATTTATTTGTAGTATCAAAGTTACTGTGACAAATCTGATCTTATTGACCTGCTGCCTGGTATAGTTCCTTCTGTTTTTTGGTTAGGAGACATATTGGTTGTTTTCTATTACAGAAGTCTGATATAGTACTGAGGAACTGAATACTGAAATGATGTGCATGCTGCCTGCGAATCTAGTTCAATGAGAAAAATAATTAAATGATAAGAAGTCTAGGGGGGCACCAATATTTTTGAGGGGGTGAAGTTTTTGCAAAGAAGTAGCTCTAATTACATTTTAACACTCAACTATTTATCTAATTCTCCCCCAAAATTTTTAAAATATCCACAATACAACTGTGGTGGATTAATATTTACCTGAGTACATATCTCGAAGGGGTCCCAAATGACTCTTTTGCCCAGGACCCCAACCACCCCAAAGTCACCATTGGTGCAGTTTTCTGAGTGCCCCAAGAGAATGTGGGCTCTGTTGTTGTTGTTGTTCAGGTTATTGTCTGCGAAGATTTGTCTATGCTACTTTTTCTACAGAAAATGAAATTTTGTGCACATTATGGGATATTTGGCACATGACCAGTTTCAATTCACAATCTTATCTTCTATGTCTTTGCTGTATCTGAAAGTTAAGTGATTCTCTCCATATGTACACACAGTTTGGACACCTGTTTTTTCAGCACAGGGAAGCAGTCAGATGCTAGATTTACAAATGGAAAGATTGCCTCTGGTGGTCTTTCGCCTTATTAAAGTTCTGCACAGCTTGAGAGGCCACCTGTACAAAGTAATTGGAGATTCAAGAACATTGCCTGTACTGTGGGAGGTGTATTGATATATAAATCAGCTTCCACCTGACATCAGCCTTTGCCCTCAGGGAGTGAAAAAAGTAACAGTCAGAAAATCTGAATTACTGAACTTTAAACTGCATCTAGGCAGTCTAGACAGCAATAGTTTCCTATTACCTTTAAAAGTTATAAGAATGATATATTGCCTTTTCTGTCAGGAATTTTTTTGTAGTTGCATTAGGGAAGGAGCATCACTACTGAAGAAGCTGCTTGTGATGGAGCATTTTCTTCTTTTATTTCTTCATACCAATTTCAGCTTTTTAAATCTATGGATGAACATTTGGATTAATATATTTACTATTTGTTTTTTAACTGAATAAAAATACACCTCATTTTTAATTAGTTAATTTAAATTTGGTCAGTTTTAATTCTTTGAAATTTCAGAAGACTAAATAAACTCGAGGTAATATTAAATTGGATGTGCAACAAAAACCCAGTCCCACAGCCCAAAGGTGGAACAAAGGTTTAATCCCTGTTAACATGTGAATACTGTGGCTACATGCATTTTGTAATAAAAACAATACAAAACAAAACTCAAACCTTCTGGAAATGAATATGCCCAGAGTTTAACATGTTTACATTTATTCTTGATTTCAGAGACCAGTGGATCAGAATTTAGCAAGAAACCATGCAGTTTAACAAAAACAAACTCCCCATGCATGATTTCAGTACTATAGGCTGAGGTATTGCTGCTTTTTCAGGTACTCGGTGTCAGGAAAGAACTAGTTTCATAGTTTCATAGTAACTAGGGTCAGAAGGGGCCTAGAGCAGGCCATCTAGTCTGACCCCCTGCCAATGGCAGGAAACAAGTGCTGGGG
>JAGPOW010003316.1:74732206-74781218 GCA_030014935.1 Caiman crocodilus
CGGGTGTAGGTCATCCGGACCCGCCGACTTAAAGACTTCCAGCCCTTCCAGAAGCCCTTCCACTAGGTCAACCCTCACCCTTGGCCTAGCAGCGATTTCTGTTCTCTCTCATCTGAACTGATCTTTCTAGAAGAGGAATTAAGGGAAGAGTAGGACATAGCTCAATCACAAAAAACAATTTGAATAACCTAGTTAACTCCTATCATCTTCTTTTTAGCCCAGATATAATTGTGTACATAATCATGGGCTTGTCCAAGCCCCCAAGGTCTGGAATAGCCTGCCATCGGAGGTGGTTCAAGCACCTACATTGAACACATTCAAGAGTAAATTGGATGCTTATCTTCTTAGGATCCTATAACCCAAGAAATCTATGAAATCTCACTTTCCCATATTTTTTGCTCAAACAGTTTTGTAGAAAAACCTGTTTGAATATTTGCAGCAAAGTTGCACCTTATCCTGGTCTTCACTGCTCCAGATAGTCAGCACCAAAAAGACAAGGTTTTTAGATTTGCATATCACTCCATAAAAGATATGAGTCTGTTGTTCATTTATGACTGAATCCTCACTTATATGTACTTTCAAAGACAGAATGCTGGTAATGTTACAGCAGTATCTGCCAGCTACTTTGACTGTCTAGCTCTGACACTTTTTGTATCAGTTAGGTCCCTTGGGCCAAAGTCTCTTTTTCTTCTCCACAATAACCTTAGTGTGTGTATGTGTGGGTTCCTCCCCACCCCTTTTTTAAAATTAGTTCTTTTAAAAAGCCTTTGACCTGATGTCCCATGATATCTTCAGGGAAAAAATTGAGTGACTGCAGCTTTGACTACCCTACGGTTCAATGGCTGGGGAATAGGCTCTGAGGTCAGACCCAGAGAGTGGTAGTCAATGAAACTGAATCTGCATGGCACTCAGTGACCTAGTGGTGTCCCCCATGGCTCCATTCTCAGATCTGTACTCTTTAATCTTTTTATAAATGATCTGGACTCTAGTGTCAGAAGTGGACTGGCTAAGTTCACTGATGACACCAAACTTTGGGGAAGAGTGTCCACATTTAAAGACAGCCCGGTGATCCAGGCCAACCTCAGTAGATTTGCAAAGTGAGCGGATGTAAACCTGATGGCATTCAATATGGAGAAATGCAAGGTGCTCCACCTTGGTGGGTGGCGGGGAGAAACCTCCCTCCCACACACATCACAGCCTCAGAAGTGCTATGTTTGCTAACATCATGGCCGAAGGAGACTTGGGGGTTATGGGTGACCACAAGATGAACATAAGCCACCAATGTTATATCGCTTCTGGAAAAGTGAACAAAACTCTCTACCAACGCTTCTTAAGCAAGACTCAGGATATCATCCTTCTGCTGTAATTACTTGACCTTGGTGAGGCCACAGCTGGAGTACGGCATCCAATTTTGGGCTCCACAAGTCATAAAGGACATGGGAAAACTTGAGATAGTCCAGAGGAGAGCCACACACATGATCAGAAGGCAAGAGAACAAGCCTTATGAAGAGAGCCTGAGAGCCATCCTGGAAAAGCACAGTGTGACGTTAGGACTTCAGGTTCCCTAGTACCTCCTTGTGGGCCACCCCAGCCACCCGTCTCGCCGGCCACAACTTTGATGTAATATAATTTTTTTTTTAAGGAGGGTGTCCAGTGTAGGTCTAAATACCGTAGGGATGTCCCCGAGGGGTACTCACGAACATGATGTCTGATGTTCCACGAGGCTCCGCCACACCTACACCTCGTCCACACGCCAACCATTCATTTATTGGTTCATTAGTTGAGATATCTTGGTCCTGTGGTATCAGGATCCTTCTTGATTGGAGTTGTTTGGATCAGTTGGATTAGTTGAACAAAAATAATACTTTATATTCCAAAATTTTCTTTCTTGTTTTAGAAAAAATACTTTGCTGTCCCAGAGAGACTTTCTGGGGCAGAGTCTTGTTCTGGCTTGCTTGCAGAAGTAAACCTAGCCAGAGATCCAGGTACTACACTAAGTTCCCCCAGCCACTGTGCTAGGAGCGTTTCTCCAGTAAGCATGGCAGACCCTTCAGGAGCTGCAGCACCAGCTTGCTGCAGTCTCCTCTTCTGCTATTGCTCACTCTCTATATCTCGCTCCTCTTTGCCAGCACCCTGGTTGCAATGCCTGCCGGAGATTTTAAACTTTCCCGTGGCAGCTGAACCGGCTGCCGCGATTGGCTCCGCTTTCTTGCCTGTTAACACTAGCCGCTTAAATGAGTGGAAGGGAAGCGGCTCGCGTGGCCGCACCAGCGTCTGTTGCAGTTGCTGCTGCCGTCCTTCTTCTCCGTGCCCTATCTCCTCAGGTAAGTGCTTTTTCTTTTCTTTTATTGACCCCGCGGGCCCTCCCGGTGTTCCTAATGGCAGCGCGCCGCCGTCACACACAGGCTATAGAGTGACTTGGTGGCAGCATATAACTACATAAGGGATGTGCATCAGAATCTGGGAGAATGCCTGTTCAACACAGCACCCCAAAAAATAACAAAGTCAAATGGTCACAAACTCCTCCAAGACCATTTTAGGCTGGGTAGAGGGAAAAACATATTTATTGTCCAGGTCCCAAGGCCTGGAATAGGCTACTCTCAGAGGTGGTACGAATACCTACTCCAGACACTTTAAAAAAAAAAGGTTGGATGCTTATCTTTCTGGGATCCTTTGACCCTAGCGGATTTCCTGCCCCTTGGACAGGGGGCTGAACCTGATCATCTTACAACGTCCCTTCCAGCCCTAATGCCTATGAAATCTTAACACCACTTACTCCAGGCTGAGCTGGATTATGTCCAAGTAGGTTATCATCTCCCTTCCCATTAAAAATTGGGTCTACAATGTACATATGTATGTGGACCCATGAAATGCTCAGCACATGGATCTATCACTAAATACATACTGACAAGTTTTCTTCCTGAAACTCTATAGTCATAGTCAGGTAAGATCAAAGGTTAGCATAGTTTATGGGCCACTTCCATGCCCTTGATTTCATTGAAGAGCTTTCTGAGTGACTTATGAGCTGTCAGAATGGTGATAGGTGGGAATATGAATGTAATGATGATAAATTTTTATGATTTCAAAAACAATAGCTAGTCTTTCTTTACCTAAATATAAATAATTCCATTGAAGTTGGCTGGGGACCATGGCACACATCCAGTTGGAAAATCCCCTAAATACCTCATATTATATAACAAAACTATAGTTTCCTCATATGGCCAAATCATACACAATAGAATTAGTTCTTTGCCTAGGCAAAAAAAAAGAAAAAAAAAAAGCAGTGCTGAGGACTTCTGAGAAGCATACTTCTCTTTTTTTTTCCCCAGCATCTCCTTTTTCATGAATTGAACTGAAAGCTAAACATTCTGAAATATCTGGGAGGAATCCAAGCTAGTAGTTATAGTGCATTTTAGCTCAGTTATTTTCTAAAGACCTGAGTGCTGTTCAGGTTCCATGGTCTTGTCTGCAACACAGTGAAGCTAATCTTTGTTGCCAGTTCTGCAACACAAATCAATGCAAACAAGGTCTCCATCCATATACTGCAGGTTACAAAATTGTTCCTTCAGTTAATAGGAACAGAGTGGGTGGCGATGGAGAACTCCCCTTAGAAAAGAAAGCAAGGAAGGGTTGGAGTATATCTTTACCCAATAATACACTCTGTTAATGCACATTATGACCACTATACTAAACACAGAAGCCTCTAAAGATATTGGATTAGAATAGGTTGATCTTCCAAAAACAATGAAGAGGACAAGAAGTTAGTCAAAGCTATTTGGGGCCTGATTCTGTCCTTTAGGATGATTGTACAAATGGCAGGGGTTTAGTCCCCTAAATTGAAAAAGTGAATTTTTAATTGTGATGGTTAAAAAACAACCGTTTCAATTTAGGTGCTTCTCTCACTGTTATACAGAGGGGTCTGATGGCTAGAAAATGACAAAGCCTGACAGAAAAACCCTTGGCAAAGGCCAAGAAGAAAATGTGTGTGGCAGGATACACCTTGGAGCACCTGCCACTTTGAGAAGAGAGCACTGCTGAAGAAGCAAAAACCAGGCCCTTTCTGTACAAACAACACGGCTAGTTTTCATGGATGGTTGAGAAAGGCCTGACCCTTGATATTTCTCCAGCATTTTACATGATGGAGGGGCACTGGTAGTGCCATGATGGTACCAAGCATCTAGGTGGGACAACAAGAAAGCATCAACCATTATACAGGAGGGGTAAAATTGATAAGAATATCCCAGAGATTCTGACCATGTGCTGTTTATATGATCTAAATAGCCATCTTGACAATCAAATAAGACACTGATTGTGGAGCAGCATGCTGTCTGAAATGCTGAGTAAAAGGTTTAATAGGTATCTTGGGCCATACATTCCCTGGTCGCAATATGAGAGGCCTGTTTAAACACAATTGGCTAGAACTTGAATGCTGGGTTAGGGAATGCTGAGGCAAGAGACCAAATCAGAGGGGTATGAGCAACTTTTAAACAATGGTTAAAGGTTCATCATAACATCCAGCCTGGTGGAGCCCCTGACCATGAATGCCGTCATACAGAGATTCAGAGATTTGAATTGTCTGCAAAGAGGCAGGCACAGCTGGGTGGCTGCAGGTTCTCCCATGGCTCCTCCAGCTGTGCCTGCCTCTATCTAGGTGGGGGGAGCCATGGGAGAAGCACTCATGGCTGCCTTGCCCATCCCCATCCCCTCCCTGCACTTAAAATAAAACAAACCAAAAAAATCCCTGTACTCACCAGCTGTAGCAGCAGTGATCAGGGCCTCTAAGGGTGTCTGGCAGAGATTCCCATGCACTGTGGGGAAATGGGGGGCAATGGGGATCATCCCCCCCAACCTGGCACCTGCACGACACCTGCCCTATGGTGCATGTGCAGTGTCTGGGAGCTGGGGCCACTGGGGTTGAGTGGTAATGGGCTCGGACGGCCTGCTGGAGCCACCACAGCTCCCAGACAGTGTGGCACCCTACCAATCCATACTGCATATGCATGATGCAACAGCTGCCATGCAGGTGCTAAGTATGGTTGGGGAGGCAGTTATCCCCGCTGCTGCCCCATGCTGTGCTGTGGTCTCTGCCATGAGCCCCCAGAGGCCCCGATCACTGCTACAGCAGCTGGTGAGTATGGGGCTTCTTTTTTTTTAAGTGAGGAGGCTGCATTGGGCCAGACACCCCAGCCAACTCAGGGAAGAGTTGGATCTGGTGGATGCTGCCTCTGAGCTGCAGCATCCACAGCCTGTTACCTGCCTGCCTGGGCAGTCCCAGGGGGCTTTGCTACCATGGAGGTAAGGACCAGGGGCCCCCACAGCTCAGGGTGTGCTTGGCCCACTGATAGCTCACAGCCTGGGCCATAGGAAAGGTGTGCAGGCTCCACCAAAAAAAAAAAAAAAAATGATTGGACCCCTTGCCACTTCTGCCTTCAGCCCATCTCTCTCACCTTCAGAGTTTGAGCTGTCAGATTAAAGGCTACAACATTGCAAAGTTCTACATTGCAAACTAAATGGCATAGGGATGTGGTGTAGTTTGCAACTTAACAAACTCATTTACATTGCAAAAAAACCCTCCCGAACCCTGTATATGTAAAGTGTGACACAATTAAGCCATAAAAATGGGTAATTTTCATAACTTTTATAAGTGCCTCTCTAGTTCTTCTCCTATGTGAAGGCAAGGATTCAAACACAAGATTCAAAGCTCCATGTTGCAATACATAATACATATCCAACTTTCTTATCAAACCAAAGGCATAAATACCTAGAAACCTCCTAAGAGCATTCACAGCTCTCTTCTTAAATCTCCATTCCTACCTCACAGGGTTGCCATGATTTTACTCCTGGTATTATCCGAATCAATTATATTTTAAGTTGTTCAGGGCAATGACCTTGTATTTACATATATGAAACACCAGGGACACCAAGGGTCAGAATGATTGGTTGTTAAATATCTTAAAATATGCAGGCACCTCACAACCACAGTGACAGCTCTGGGAATAGAACATCTAATAAAGGTTAGTTAACTCCTGCTGTCAGGCAGTAGATGCCATTGTGAATATAAATAGCTAGAGCATTAAATAGTGTTATTTGTAAATCCCAAATAATGAGTGTTAAGAATATTTTTATTTCAAAATCTGGAAGGATGGTATAGTATATTTCTAAGTTTATGTTTTGCTAGCTTGAAAACACTCAACACATTTTAAATTATTCTTCCCCTTCTTTATACTCTGTTTTCATTTCTGCAGGATTAAGACAATAAGAAATTGACTAAAATTCTTTATTTTTGTCCACAACACACATGAAATAACCATATGTGAAAACTTGTCTTAACCTGACCCCTTCCTCTCCCCAGCACTGCACTGGTGCTTAATATAGTAGGATGTAGGAGGGGAAAAATCATATATGATGGCACCAAGTGAGTACAGTCATACAAAATAGGTTCCCATACCATAAGCAGTAAAACACTCCCTTTCCTATACTCAGGCCATGTTTACATGAGATGCTTACTGTGCAGTCATTACTGTGTAGTAGTGCTGACAAACATCTTATTTTGTGATGTTACTTCACAATAGTCTAATACTGCTGTATAGTAGCATTGCATCATGGTTGCTACCACATGCCATTACTGTGTAAAAAGGTTTGCAGTGTCACAAACCACACATGCCTGCACACTTGGATCCAGCCTTAGACTCTTCCTTTGAGAAGGAGTTAATGGTTTAGTCTCAAAACCTTGACAATTGTTTTAGTTTTCTCTGAGTTTTTTTCAGACCTTTCCTGTCTATTGAAATTCAGTGCTCAAGGTAAAATCCAAGAGGTGCAGAAACCTAAATAGAGAGCAGCATAGTTTTCATTGCTTTTCTATTAAACTTAGGTAATCTAACATGCGGAGATTCTTTTTTTTTATTTGTAAAGACCTTAATTCCTTTACTGTATAATTGACTTTATGTGACTGAACATACATACATAAATATTGTCTTCATCTGAACAATGCTAAATTTATGAGCTGAACCAAGCCAAACTTTGTGCCACAATTTTGTGTCTCAATTTTACTAAATATACTTCCACGTATTAATTTTCCTGGAGGGGCAAATCATAGTTAAATGAATTTAAAAGGGTTTTTAAGCATTTTTGTAAAGTTTGGCAATTCTAATCTTCAGCATTTTGATTTAGTGTACATCACTATGGTGATAATATTCAGTAAATTACCTTTTTTAAAAAAAAATTAGAGAAGCATTAGAAGAATGTCAAGGGACCAATGTGGCTTCACTAGCGCTTCTATGATGCTTCAGACTGAAGAGCAAAGCATACAGTGGAAAAATGGGCAGGTCAACAAGGAAGTGTACCAGGAAATAGCAAGAACTAGCAGAGACAAAATCAGAATGGCCAAGATAAAGCACATGTCAAAGTAGGTTAAAGACAACAATAAGATGCCCTATAAGTATGTTGGCCAGAAAAGAAAGACCAAGGAAGCAGTGTGGCCTCTGCTAACTAGACAGGGGGAAACAACAGAAGATAAAAGAAGGTGGAGCTAACTCAACAGTTACTTTGCCTCAGTCTTCACAAGGGGTAGGGATGGACATTACACATAAACCAGTTTAAGTGATCAGAAACTGTTTTAAACCTGTAACAGAACAGATTTTCAGTGCACATAAACCAGTTTGAAAATGGCTGAAACCAGTTTGAGAGAAACCTGGTTGAATGTAGTATCAGACCTAACTATTTGGGTCAAACCTGTTTATGCAATGTCTGTCCCGGACCCCTTGCTGGTTTAAGTTAAACTAGACCCTCCAGCATCCCAGCATGCTCTCTGGGCTGGGTGGGGCTCTCTTCATCACAACAGGGCTGGCCCCTCTCCTCTGCTTCCTGGCTGGCGCTCAGCAGAGACTTCAAGTGTCTGCCTGGATTTCCCCTGCTCTCCTCCTCCCCACTCCCTGATAAGCAGGAATTGTCCCCTCCCCCCTGCCTTACATAGACACCTCTTAGCATTAGGTAGCAGACCACATGCTGTCTACAGTCTGTGCTGTGCCAGACAAGACAAAGGCAGAATCAACAGGTGTCTAGTAATGTCCCTCTGTTGTTTTCTAAATGGACTGATAAACAATGAGTTGGGGTGATGAACATTGTATTATCAGTTCCCTGATGGGCTGCTCAGAAGGAGTGTGTGTGGAGGGGTGAACCTGCTGGGGCCTGGCCATGTCCCCCTCAGCTCAGCACTATGGAAGGGAAGGAAGGGCTGCTTTAGCACCCTCCAGCTTCTAGCCTGAGGCACTTCAGACATGTGCCTACATTTCTGGGATGTCTGTGAAGTTGCAAAACTGATTCAACCTAGCCAGGTTAGACTAACATACAAAGATTGAATCAGTTCAGGCTCAGGCTTTTTGAAAGTCTGTCCCTAGCCAAAAAAATTCAGCTGCAGCCAGAAAACGAATCAGGATCATTTGGATATGGAAGGGGGACAGCTGAGGAATAAGATAACAAAAAATTCAGGGCCTTGCTAGGCCTTATGTGGTAAGCCAAACAAATGTAAATCTCCTTAGAGTCATTCAGCTTAGTCCAGCAGTCACATGGTAAGGTGAAAAACCTGCTTTGATTGTCCTTAACCTGCACAATTATGTATTACCACTAGAGGCTAGGTGTCCAGAGGCAAGGTTAGGAGCAGAACCCACACGCTGCTCCTGCCAGGCAGAGATCAGGCCCACCACCAAGTCACTTTCAGTGAGACCAGCAAGACCTAAGGAAGTAGCTTCCTTTGGGTATACTGGATTTGCTGAAACAGACACAGTGGCTCTGTGCTGAGAACAGGGCTGTTAGGGTTTAAGCCTAGTGTCCCTGCTCTCCATCACCGTGCCAGTTTCAGGGAAAGTAGAGAGCTCCAGGGCTGCAACCCTAGAACTTACTCATTCTGAGCTCTGAGAGGCCCAATCTTTTTTTCTTTGGACCAGTGGTGGCTCCTGCTCCCTGTACCTCCACTGGCGGGAGCAGAGCCATGTTCAGGGTGTACACACACACACATACCCCTCAGAGCTCTGAGCAAGTAAGTTCTAGGGCTGCAGCCCTTGAGCTCTCTAGTCTTGCTGAAACTGACACAGTGACTCCATGGAAAACAGGGCCTCTAGGTTTAAACCCTGACAGCAAACACACACACACACACACATACGTAGATATACACATATGTATGTACACACACATATACATATGTATGTATGTATGTGTGTATATATATGCATGTATATACATATGCATATGTATGGATGCATACAAACATACACACATATGTATGTGTGTGTCCATATGTGTGTGTGTATGTAGCTGCATCTACATGAGCGGTGGACTGTGGCATTGTTACTACACAATAGCATCCCCACAAATTTTTCTGATGCTACTGTGCAGTAGCAGTGAGTTACTGTTCAGTAGCTTGTTAGTACTAGGCAGTAGCATTGTGGCATGGTTAGTGATCCCGAATTGTACTGTGCAGTAGCAATACAGAGCAGTACTCATTGCTCATTGCAATTGCTCATTAGCTCATTACTAGTGCCTAGGAGTGTTTCATGTAGACGTTTGTGTGTGTGTGTGTGTGTGTGTGTTTTCATGTCTGGTTGTTTGATTGTCTGTCAATTAACATTTAGCAGCATAGGTCTGAGGTCTGGTGCACTAGAAGAGGAACTTTTTTGTAGTACTAATGGCAATCAGATGGTACATTTTTGCATAATACCCTTATAAAGAGGCCCCCTAATAAAGGGGCTCAAATTGCTGACATAGAGAACTCATCCTATGCTCTCATAAGGCTCATTAAGCAATAACAGAATATAACATATAATTATTCTTTGAGGTATAAATGTAGATGATCTATATTTTAATTTGATCCATGACTGGGCATGGGTGCGCGTGCACACACACACATACACACACACTCTACAGTACAGAACCTATTTAGGAAATGTGATAATTGGTTGCTGTGCAGGTTATGGGACAGTGGAAAAAAATCTGTTCACAAGAAACTCATTCATAAGAGTCCCAATTTGTGATGCCAAGGGGAGCGGAGCATAACCATCATGTTTCAACATCTCACACAACTGTAACCAAGTAAAAAAAAAGAAGCCCCAAATTGCTTTTGACTTGGTTCTAAAATACTCTTTGTTGGGTTTTTTTTTTCTTAAATCAGATTCCTCTCAGATCTCTAGTAAGTCACTCAAAGTGCAGAAACATAACATTTCTGTCAGCTTTTCTTTAAGCTTTTTTTGGAAGTCTGTCAAGGGTTTCCTCAGGTTCAATGTGCCTATATTTTATTGTTTTAATAATTTTGCCTCTAGTCTTTTTACCTCTACCTTTTCTAGGGACTAAAACTTGAAAACTAAAAAGAATGGCAATAAAATGTAAGGTATACAACAGTTATTAAGAGGCTGCTATCCAGTAAACTGCTCACTCCCCTCTAATCTTCAGCTTCTTCCTTATTATAGATGGTTTCCACAAAACTATAAAAAAAATAAAAATCTGTAATGGTGACATTCAAGTCTGGATGCTTGTCAGAAACTGATCTGACACATCCAAATTTTATTAATCCACAACGTGGATTAATAACAAGCATTTTAGTTTGGAGGAATTTGTTCTGTAACTAAAACAGAGCTGTGTAACTTATTGTTTCTGTTCATAAGTTTCTCAAGAAAAATCTTTTTCATGATATATCTTGAGACATAAAAATCCAGAGTGGTATCACATGCTCAATTTCACTCTTACTAAGTACAGTTAAAATGCAAACAGACACATGTCCAAGGAGTTTAGCTTGTGTTAAGTGTCCTTGTGGCTACTACATTTCAGTTCTTTGCAACTGTTGCAAGTTACATGGGACAAGACTCTAAGATATGAATTGAACACTCTCTTGTCATTTGTTCACCCTCTTCTCCCTCCTTAACCATGCCCCCTCCCAGACTGTCTACCTCCCCTTCAGCATTTATGGTGCCAGCTCTTGCTCAAGCTCTAGCAGGTGGGAGGGCATAGCATCAAAAGTGGTGCAAGGTATAGCAACAACAGCCAGAGGCTCATTGCTGCAGGTATCACCTTTTTTCCCCAGCAAAAAGTGGTGTTTAAATGGCTACCTGACATGCTGGAAGTAGAAGAGCTCCCACAGAATATGTTAACTTCTGTCCCTCTCCACCCACTCAAGGGAAGCCAATAGATTAGTGATCAGATCAGTAGATTAGTGTCAGATCAGTTTCTGGCTCACCTATCTGGCATTTGGGTGACCCAGGTGTACATTCTTTGTGTGAACTGAGCAAAGCATGGACTTGAGTCCAAGAACTAGGCTCTCTGCTATCTTGACTGGACTCTCTTTAAAAGATATGAGAGAGAGTAGTTTCATCTTAAACCAAAGCAATTATTTTCCAATCTCATTTTACTTTTAAAAACCTTTAATTTATAGTGCTGCATTCTTTGATGACTTTCCAAATACAGGCACGCTTTCAGTAGCACTTATACTATTAGCCCTCCTTGCTCCACAGTTCCAACAGATGACACAAATCCAGTTTTCTGAAGGAATTTAACTGAAACTTCAAAGCTACCAGGTCCTCTCTCAGCCTTCTTTTCCTCAGGCTTTAGAGTTCCAGATCCCTCAGTCTTTCCTTGTATGGCTTGCCTTTTAAAATTCTGATTGGGTGGCTCTTCTTTGGACTGTTTCAATCTTGTCCATGTCTTTGTTGAAGTGTGGTGCTCAGAACTGGTTGCAGTATCCAAATGAAAGGTGTTCAAAGTGGGTGCTTGAACCACCTCCAGTGGCAGTCTATTCCAAACCTTGGGGGCTTAGACAGTAATGAAGTTCTTCCTTATGTCCAGCCTGAATCAATCATGGTGGAGTTTGTGAACATTTGATCTTGTTATCCCTTGGTGTGATCTGGTGAACAAACGTTCCCCCAGATCCTGGTGAACAGCCCTGATAAACTTATAGGTGGTCATCAGATTGCCCCTAAGTCTGCACTTTTCCAGGCTCCCTAAGTCTGCACTTTTCCAGGCTGAAGAGTCCCATGGCTCTCAGACTCTCATCATAAGGTCTGTTTTCCTGACCTCTGATCATGCATGTGGCTCTCCTCTGCACTCTCTCAAGTTTCTCCACATCCTTTTTGAATTGTGGAGGCCAAAACTGGATGCAATACTTGAGCTGCGGCCTCACCAAGACTGAGTATAATGGGAGAATGATGTTCTGGGATTTGCTTGAGAAGCACCTATGGATGCAAGCCAGCATTTTCCTAGTTTTATTAGCCTCAGCATCACATTGAAGGTTCATGTTCATCTTGTGGTCAATCATGACTCCCAAATCCCTTTCTTCTGTAGTGCTAACCAGAGTAGCATTGCCAAGCCTATAAGAATGCTGCAGGTTTTTTCCTTCCAAGGTGGAGAACCTTGCATTTTTTAGTGTTAAACACCATCAGGTTCTCATTTGCTGATTTCATGAGCCTGTCAAAGGTAGGTAGAGTGGCAAAAGAAGCACTCTCCTGTCCTCAGGTGTGGATGCCTTACTCTGGGGTAAGTCAGCAAACACCTTACTCTGGTGTTGTCAGCAAACTTGGTCAACCCACTTCTGACACCAATGTCTACATCATTGATGAAGATGTTAAAAAGTATAGGCCCTACGACAGAGCCTTGAGGGACCCCACTAGTCACAGGGCATCATGACTATTGATTTCCATCAACTACCACCCTCTGAGTCTTACCACAGAGCCAATTCCCCAGCCAGCAGATCGTGGTGTGGTTGAGGCTGCAGTTAGCCAGTTTTGCCAAGAGGTGATCATGGGATACCAGATCAAAGGCTTTTTTGAAGTCAAGATATAGGACATCAACCTCTTCCACCTTGTCCAGGTGATAGGTCACCTGGTCATAAAAGGAAATGAGATTGTCAAGCAGGACCTACGTGCAACAAACATGTGCTGAGTATCCCTCAGGATATTGTCATCAGCTAGTCTGTTAAGGATGGCCTCTTTGATCATTTTTTCTGAGACCTTCCCCAGGATAGAGGTCTGGCTGATTGGCCTGTAGTTTACTGGATCTACTTTCTTCCCTTTTTTGAAGATAGACACTGTGTTGGATTTCTTCCAATCTTTGGAAATTTTACCAGAGTGCCAGGAGTTTTCAAAAATCTGTGGCAAGGGCTGAGCTATGATGCTTGCCAGGTCCTTGAGTACCCTTGGGTGTAAACCATCAGGGTCGGCTGACTTGAAGGTGTCCAGCCTGTCAAGGTGTTCCTTCATGAAGTCAGCTTCGATGGAGGGTAAGGAATCTCCCTAACCTGGGCCTCCCTGACCCACAGTGGGCAAGGGCATCCCATGAGACTGATGCAAAGTACCCATTGGTGAAAAACTGATGCAAAGTACCTATTAAGCAAGTTTGCTTCTTCCTGGGCATCAGTTGTCAGTTGTCCCATCTGGCTTAGCAGGAGTCCAATGTTGTCTTAGCTTTTCCTCAAACTCCCCACATATCTAAAAAAGGACTTTTTATTGTCTTTGATATTTGTAGCTAACTGGAGTTCCATTGCAGCCTTCACTTTCCTGGTTTGCTCTCTGCAGGTCCAAACCAGAGTATTCCTTCTTGGTGGTGGTTCCAGTCCTCCATCCTTTGCAGGTCTTCCTTTTAAGACACAGGAGGTCTGCTAGTTCCTTGAAGAGCCAAGTGGGCTGCTGTGCCCTTCTGCTGCTTTTCCTCTGAGATGGGATAGACTTTGCTTGCACATCCAGCATTGCTCCCTTGAGGAGCAGCCACTTGTCTTGAACTCCCCTCCGCTTTGGGTTGTGGCCCTTTACAGCCTGACTGACAAGTCTCCTTAGCTTGTCAAAGTCATCTTTCCTGAAGCTGAGGACTTCTGTATTACTGGCTGACTTGCTAGCTTTACGGTGAATGGTGAAGGTTATCAGCTCACGGTCATTGTCAACCAGCTTCCCTTCAATTGATAGGTTGCTGATTAGGTCATCCCCAGTTGCCAGTACCAGGTTGAGCAGTGCTTTACTTCTTGTTGGCCCGTAGACTTCCTGTGTCACATAGAGCTCATCCCCGCATGAGAGAAAGCTTTGTGACTGCTCAGATTTGACTGAACACTCCTCCCATGAGGTATCTGGGTAGTTAAAGAGTTCCATGACAACCATACACCAGAAGCATGTGGCCTCAGCCAATTCCCTTGCAAACTTCTGGTCAAGGTCTTGACCCTGGGTAGGAGGTCTGTAATAGACACCCACCATAGTATCCCCTGTGCTCTGTTCCACACAGATTTTAACCCAGAGGTTCTCAAGTCATCCACCATGGGTGCCAATGTCAGCTTGCAGGGATGCGGAGCTTTCCTTGACATAGAGAGCTACACCCCCACCCCTTTTGTCCACTTGATCCCTCCTGTACAGGGTATAGCCATCTATACCTGTGGCCCAGTCATGGGTGGAGTCCCACCAGGTCTCTGTTATCCCTATGACATCATAGTTATTTGTGTTTAGCAGTGAGGAGAAGTTCCTCTTGTTTGTTCCTCAAGCTCCTGGCATTTGTGTATTGGCACACAATTTTAGGTTCCCTTGGGGGTCCTAGTGTTGCCTACAGTTCATTCCAGGACTGAGGCAGGTGTAAATTCCCTTAGAAGCCTTGGCCTGCTGGCTTTGCAAGGGTTTCTCAGTGGGCCAGCAGTGGCAGTAGTCCCTCCATCCCCCGGCAGGCTTAGTTTATAGTCCAGTGGAGCAGGTCAGCCAATCTTCATGCACACCTTTCACTTTCAGTCCCTGGTCCCACATCACTGGTCCTACTGTGACTTAAGATTGCATTTTTGAAGCCCAAGACTTCAATTCTGCTGTCTGATTTGTCTGCTTTATGTCTGACAGTGAACATAATAGTTTTATGGTCACTATGGCCCAGATTTCCCTCAATATTTAATTTAGCCACCAAGTTATCTCCTTTGGCCAGGAGCATGTCTAGCAGAGTGTCACCTCTGGTTGGTCCATGCACCTCCTGCATCAGGGAGAGGTCAGGAAGGATCATGACTGATCCAATTTAGCTGAGTGTTCCTCCAAGGAGATGTCTGGATAATTAAAATCACCCATGACAACCATGTCACATGTACATGCAGTATCAGTTAATTCTCAGGTGAACTCCAGATCAAGTTCCTCCCCCTGGTTTGGTGGTCTGTAGTATAAAACCTACAGTTAAGTCTCTTTTGCCACTCTACCTACAACCTGACCCAGAGGGTAAAGATCATCAGGTCCAACCCCAAATATTTTGAATCTTGTGGAATTTGAACCAACAACCTTTGAATAACATTTTACAACAGAAGTCCAGTGTCCTGTCCATTGCATCACAGAGCCATCTGTAGCCATCATAATAAATGCAAAATAAAAATGAGTGTATGGTCTTTCTACACAAATATCACATAAATCATATACAAACTTTAAATAATATGTCTTCTGTTAATGGGCATATATCATCTCTATAATTGTTTTGCATGATGAATACACTCTTGTATTGTGATACTTAAAAAAGTCTAAGATTTGTCCAACATCTTGTAGTTATATCCACTTTTATCAGCATCTTATTTCAGTTTATTATTTCAGATTCTCTCAACTTAGATGGCTCTTGGCATAAATTGTTGAGCAAAAATAGATAAAGGAAGTATTGCATGCAAGTTAACAGCATAGGCAACATCTGAAAAAAAACAATATTTTACTAAACACTGTATACATTTTGTCCTCAAGAAAAAAATCAACTATATTTTTCAGACATTTTTGTATAAATAAAGGAATAATAGAAACTTGTGCAAATTTGTCAGATTATTTTCTACTATTATGAAAACATAAAACTTACATTCCATTAATGACAAAAAAGAATATCAATCTCAAAGAAGTTCTCAACAATATCAGAAAAATACTGCTTCTTATTAAAGCTGTTTGATGGTAGCCTATTTCAGGCAGGAACACTTTTTTTTTTTTTTTTTTTTTTTAATAAGTGATTGTGAACATGTCCAAGTAGCTCTTTCCTCTGTATTTTGAGCTATCTCAGAGTCAGCGAGAAAGTCTGTAATTCTTCAAGCATTCAGAAGGTGACCTTGCAAGTCAGACAAGGTATATTCTTGGCAACAGAATCATCTTCCTTGTCATTGCACTATTATTTCTCACCTTGTTGACACTTATCCAGACATGTTTGTACTAAAGAAATGATACCATCATCTATTAGGGCTTCTGTGCATTGTTCATCAGCAGAGATCCTGGTTTTCTCCGATTAAAAAAAAATCCCCAATTTTTTCATTAAAAAAGTAATGAAAATCCATATTTTTCCATGATCAAAATGAAACACCACTATATATATCTATGTATCAGTGGCATTTTATTTTAATCATGGAGAAATGTGAATTTGGGTTCCTTTTTCTAACCTGAAAATGGGGGTTTTGTATCAGAGAAAACTCAATGAAAATAATAAGTGGATGCCTTAAAAGTTGTTTGGACAAAGCATTTAAAAATACAATTAAGAGCAACATTTTGAAAAAACAAAAACAAAAAATCCTTACCTAGTGAGTTATTGTATGCATTCTATCAATAGAACCACTCATTTACACTGAACCCATGTATTGTGTAAATGAAGTCCCATTTCCTTTTCCGTTAATTGTTAATAAATCCTTTCAGTGTGCATTGATGCCTGCTCATTGGCATGAGTACTGGAAAAATCCTCCTTTACCAAACCCAGAACTTCAGTCAGGGCGTTGTCACTTACATCTATTTTAATGCTATCAAATGAGAGTCCATAGAACCCTTTTTCATTTGGCACAAAGAGAAAAAAAAGCAAGCAACCAAATGGTCATCAAGTAATTCTGAATTTTTCCTGTTTCAGTAGAAATCATGCTTTATTCATATTATACAAAGTAATGGCTGATAGTTTTTTATGGGAAAGATATTTCCTAAAATGATACCTAATATTCTGCATTAGTCCTAAATGCATCAAACAGAATAAGACTAAGGTTATGAAGTTTGGTGAAAGAAAAAAACAATTTAGTGGCTGTGACCCATCATTAATAAGGATCTACTATTCTGCAGTCAAATATGTGGGTCTGCATGAGAGTCAGATGAAGTTATTATCAGTGAGCATAAAGCACTAGGCAAGTATTGTCATCATTTTTGTCTAGCCTTTACATACCTTTGGTAAAAAAATTCACATACCATCACACTTTAATCAGCTAGAAAATGTCTATATGGAGGTATTTTCTACTTACTTTCACAAGAATATTAGTTAGATTTTTTTTTCCTTTACATGTTTGCAGCAACTAATATGTTCTTTTAACTGTTTTCTGCTAATCATATATTGGGCACGTCTATAAATTATGCTGTTAATCAGCATTATTTATTTCAACATATACATACTTTTGCAAAATTTCCTGGAGAAAATCTGAGATTTATCCAGCTGAAAAAAAGATCTATAAATTTTCTTTTTAGAAGAGATGGTGGTGAGCCTTTACAATGCTAAACCATCCTTTGCTTCCTGTGAAAACCCCCAGACATGGCTGATCAGAAAAGTCTTTGGCCCTTTCAGTATATATAACCTTGCTGATTGATACTAGATTTTTCAGAGGCTGGGGGGGAGGTGGGGAATGAGGAGAGGTGCATTTGTTTTTATTGTGTATTAAACCATACAGATAACATTACTTCAGCATCTTTAGATCTTGCTGCTTTCCTTTCCTTTATTTCAAAGAAATATATTTATTCCTTTGTGTCCAGTGTTTATGTGTTCATCAGATTTTAGCCATGCAGGCAGAATGTTGTTTTTAATAAAATGTTAATTTCTAGTATTTTTTTCTAGATTATCAACTTGTTTGATGGCCTGATTCAAAGTTTCATATGAATCCTATGAAAATTGCAAGGTAAGGCATTGAAGAAGTTGTCATTTTAGTCAAAAGTTGGAAAAATAAACAAACCATGAAACGGCATGCATGGGCTTTTAATGTGAGAGATTTGCTGTCTGGTGCCAGTGCCCCTTGTTGTGTCAGATTATACTAAGATTCACTTCCTGGTGTAAGCACTTTTGATGAAAAATCAGACCTCTTCACCATAGTAAATGCACTGGAAGGCTTAATATGGCAAGCTGTTTATACAGCATTAAGGAGCAATCTATGTTTGTCAAAATTTGTCAACATAAATGATGAGAAAGGCGAGACTTTCAATCCACTTAGGGGCTTAAAACTTTTGTTAAAATAAACAAGCAAAAGTTTATGTAAACATCAATGCACACAGACAGGATTTATTAACAATTAACACAAACAGAAATGGGAGTTCATTTATAGCATAAATGGGCTCAGTGTAAATGAATGGCACTATTGATAGAATGCATATGGTCACTAACTAGGTAAGGTTTCTTTTCTTCCCTCCTTAAATAAAATGTTTGCTCTTAATTATGTTTTTAAAATATTTTGTCCAAACGACTTTTAAGGCATCCACTTATTTTCATTGAGTTTTTTAGGGTGGAATGTTCTTGTGCAGTATTTAATTACTACTTGCTACCCTAACTGCAGAGCAAACAAGTTACTAGAAATAACTAAGTGCTCAAAGAGCACTACAACTACACCCTTCTAATTTTGGAGGTGTAACCATGCCAAATTTTTCACAGTAGAACTTGTTCTGTGACAGCCCGAACACTCTTGGTACATTTGTCTGTTACTCCTCCACTCTTCATACCCCAAAACCTTTCCTTCTTATCATCTAGGTTTTTTGTTACATCTAAGCTTGCCCTTTCCCTCTTACCTCCTGTCTTTTGCCTATAATATATTCTGATCCCAACGATTTATTCTCCCTTTTCTGTCTACACTCTTCACACTTTGTCACCTGTCAGCAATTTGTAAACAACATAAAGAATGATGGGCTAAATCCTATTTATTTTTATTCACCTAAATGACAGTTGCCCAGCTGCATAAGTGCTATTTTTAGCTTTTATATTCTATTTAGGGTACAGTGTAGGCATGCAAAGGATCATAAGTCCACTGAAATTATTCATTCATTTATTTAGTTGATGTATATTCTAACCTTCCCATTAAAGGCCCAGAGTGGCCTATAATAGGAACACAAAATAACTTATAAAATAGGAAAAGTTGTCATCCTTGTACTGAAGGACTTCTGACTGTATGCAATGGCTTTATCTTTTATTTCTTCTCTTTTATAACTGTCTTCTAGTAAAAAGACAAGTCTTCGAGGAGTCTTTAGATGACTGAGAAGAATGATCCAGGACCCACATATTTGGCAGCAGAATAGCTCTGGGAGAAAGGAGTAGATCCTGGTTGATGCTGGGTCACTGCTTTTTGCTTTTATCCCTCTCAAATATTCACCTCCATAGTTTACTTAATAAGATTAATGCCTTACAGTATATCACAGTGCCACAAGGGACGTCTCAGTGGGAGACTCAATCAGCTATAGCTGTGATACAAATAAAAAAGAGTGCTGGTGAAATCACGTATCCTTGCTTGACTCTAGTTTTAATAATGCAAGAGTCCATTTCCAAGCCATTGCCTAGGGAAGTTGTGGTTATGTTGTCAATGATTGTCAACATTCTTGCAGGCATTCACACCTGAATGTCTTGCATAAGGCCTCTCTGTTAATTGAATCAAAAGCCTTAGCCAAGTCAAAGATCTCAGCGTTCATGGCACATCAGCAGTCTAGCAATAAAGGTCATAAGTATTGTAACCTATTGTCTGAAACTACTTTGGGACTTAAATAGAATCTCCTTGGTGAGTACAGAGAGTTTATTGAGGAGAATGTGGGCAAGGCTCTTCCAAGGCACGGACAGGAGTGGAGTGCCATTGTAATTGCTGAAATCTAATCTATCTCTTTTCTTGAACATGGCAATGATTCTGTCATCTCAGCTCACTGGGAATCTGTTCATATTTCCAGATTTTCATAATAGAATTGTGTAGTTGGTGAGAGCTTTTTCCACCTTGTTTATACATTTCAGCTTGTATTCCATCAGATACATATTCTATCAGGACTAGTATACAATATCCTACCCTGGCTGAGTTTGCTAAATGCTGTCTGAAGCAGAATGATCTTACAATGTTTCTGAAATATATCTAAACTTGGGCATCCCAGATATTACCCAGTCTTCTGTCCTGCCTAGCAAGGGCCAGGAAAAAGAGAACAAACAACAGAATTTAGGACTAAATGAGGCAAATTTATCAGAGTCTGCATGGGGGAAGAGCTTCAGATGGGAAATGGTAGGGAGCAGAAGTGGGGCAGGGGAGGGGACAGGCAGCAGCTGTGGCTATAGTCCCAGTCCTAGGTAGGGTCTAGAACCTGAGCCCCAGAAGAAGCCTCCTGCCCCTTCACAATCGTTGTACTGGATTCTGAGGTGGGGAGCTTCACTGCCCTCCCCATGTTAAATGAGGTGGGGGAGCCTTGTCTTAGAATTGAGTAAATACAGTATTTACAGAAGATTGATACTGTTTCACTAGTGGGCAAAATCGAATCTGAATCTGTGGGTAAATGCCAAAAATGGCACTTATGCAGATGGCTAACTCTTATTTAAGCATATGGCATTAAATAGGTTTCTCTCCTATAAGAATATCTTTCATAATCCACTCCCTAAGATCACAAACTCATTGCACTCATTTTATTGCAAATATCTTGGCAAATAATATGAAAGGACTCTGTGAGTATAAAATGGAAGTTTATTAAGAGATCTTTGTACAGAAAGGCTGTGATTGCAGCTAGAATTGAAACCATATGCACACAAATTGATTTCTTGAGGCTTCCTCCATATACTTTCCTCCTGTTAACATATGTTCCAACCCAGAAGTTCCATAAGGGTTACAATAGCATACTTTTAAAATGATTTTTGTTATTATCTGTATTTTTTAAAGAGTTTGTTGACTTCCTGAGGTTAGAAGTTACTAGTATGATATATGTCCCACCTAAGGAACATGGTTTTTATTGCCAATCCAGTGTAGCATTTAAACCTTGAAGAATTTCAACAGTACTGATTTCAAAATTTCTCTCTCCAAAAGTCAGACTTATAAACATTGTGACTAGAGGAAAAGAAATTCTATAAAGATGGATTAAATTCTTTACAAGTTTGATACATAAAAAGGCACACCTATTTAAACATTAATTTCAGTCTCTTCAGATTCTTAGCGAGGCTTACAATTCAACAGTGTGAACCAGGTATTTAAGTATTAGAGCAACTTTATGCATCTCCCCAGCAACAGATCCATATTTTACAAGAGAGTCAGAGTTTGTTCTGAAAATAACATGGTTTTTGACACACATTAAAAAAAAAGTGCAGTACTAGTAAACTCCTAAAATTTCCATTAAACTTTGCAGGTAGGAAGCAAATAGTGCCACTTACCGTTTATATAACTGTCACACAACAGCAGCACACTGTATTTTGAAAAGCAAAGTAACATCCTCTCTTAAAATGAATTGTAAACTGATTTGTCCACTTTGACAAACCTTTTTTTTTCATTCTCAAAATTGCCATGTGTATGTGTACACAAACACGTAGGTATGAACATACAGAACTGTGATAACAGCTCAGAGAAAAAGTGAGCTCCACAGATTTTTTTTTTTTTTTTTGTATCTTTAATGATACTTATACACAGAGACATCTTCTTTACCTATCTCATTTTAGGAATATGGAATATCCTGTTCAGGTTGCAATGTGTCTAGTCAAATAGTCTTCTCATTCCTAATATGCCAGCAGTGAAATAAAATCTGAACAGAAAGCTGGTGCAACATTATGATTCTATCCAAGATTTTCCATCCATGTTATATATCTTTATGCTGCTTAGAATTTATATATTTAAATGTCATGGATAATGACATGGGCTTTTATAAGTTAACATTTATAAGTTAGCATTTCTGAATGCTTCTGTAGAGTAGACAGAACTCTAATTTATGATCTTTTTTTTCCCTTGATTTAATCTTAATTCCTGCAAGAGGTGTCATAATCTGAACATGTCATCTATGGTACCATATCATCTTTGGTGTGCTGTAGATGATTTTAGTCAATAGCTTTATCCAATGGTTTTAGATATACGTGCATGACCCACCAGTTGTTAAATCTTCCGGACATGTATCGCCCATATCTGAGCCTTAATTTGTCCTTGTAAATCTATGTATTCATTCAACATACATAATTTTATATTTGAACATAGTACTGGGAAGGATCTCCTGGTTCTTCCTTGGCAGCCCCTATCATACAAACCAAGTTTTAGCATCTTACATCTTGTTAGTTGTATCTGGCTATGAAGCTATTTAATCTGACCAAAGGACGTGAGACTTTTGCCCACATGGTGACAAAGGTTCTCTGGTTTCCTGTGCCAGCATGGGCAGAAGAAATGGCAGTGGGAACTTCCCTTCATTGCCATTGGGACAAGTGGAGGTGGCATAGGCAGTGGCAGTGCCTGAATCCCAGCACCCACCCACCACTGCTTTGAACTGGGTCATTCTGCCCATAGCCAAGAAGGTTGCCAAATAGTGAAAGGTTGTTGACTGATAAACTGATCATGTTCTATATTAAAATCAGGAAGTCTGTTCCAGAACAGTAATTTCCTGTGATGGTTAAAAAGTTGCTTCCCTTTCTCCATCTAAGTTTATTCATACACTTTTGTTTGGTGCCAACATAGGCTGTGTACTCACATTCAAATAATATGGGAGAACTCTCCCAGTTTTGCTCTCCTGGTAGAAACATATGCTTTTTTTTGAGACACTCATATTTCAGAAGAAAAGACAAAACCTTATTTGTGTTTATATTGTTTGAGTTGAAGTTTGATAGTTAAAGAGTATAAGAGATATAATACTTACTTCTACTGGAAAAGACATCAAGTAGACTCTGGGGAAACAGGCTTCTATTGATTCATCCAGCTCAGTAGATGCTGATACCTAAATATATATATTTTTTAAAAATCAAGATGTAAACATTGGATAGATACTTAATAAAAGTGTCTTAGTTCAAAGAACACACCGTGAGCTTTTTTTTTTTTGTTTAAAGGAAAATCAATTAAAAAAAAATCAATAAATAAACATTTTTATGAGAAAAGGTCAAAACCTCAATAGTATAAATCAATACTTCACTGCTCAGGGGTGTTTAGGTTACATATTCCTCAATAAACTTTGTTTTGTTTTGGTTTGGTTTTTTTTTTACAATAAGACTTGGCAGGCAGGACTCAGGGTCACCACCAAAAGAAGGAAACAAGGAATAATCAGGCTATTTGTTACCTAATCTAGCCAACTGAGGTTTATATATTACACGAGATTAGAGTGAACTCTCCACAAGAATCATAAGAACTATGTTCTCTTCTGAGTAAAGTCACAGTATATACAGACATTTGCACTTCCAGGAGAAACTTTCCTGGGATTAATTTAACACTGGTTGTCTCCGGCCACAATTCTCCCAAAAGAAACAAAATATCTGCACAACACTATAATCTTGCATGTTAAATATTTGTTTTCTGCCTTGGTCTTTCTTTTATCTTAACACCTTTTTATCTTGAATTTATAGACAGTAATCATATCCTCTCTCAGTATTCATTTTGGTCAGCTAAGCCAATAAAACTCTAGTATCTTCTCTCACGCAAAAAAAAAAAAAAGTTTTTGATTCTTTGAATTATGTTAACAGCCTTTTCCTTATCCTGCTACAGCTTCAGTTATTTTTTTTTAAACAGAGATATACAGAAGGATGAACAATATTACAAATTAGGTATCATCAGTGTTTTGTACAAGGGAATTAAAACGTTCCTATCTTGTCTGGTAATACCTTGCCTAATACAGCCTAGCATCACATTTGTCGTTTTCACAACCTCATTAGATTGATGGCTTGTAGTCTTCCTATGAAATACTAATATGTCCCTGTTTTTTCCCCTTCTCCATCATTTCCAACATAAGAGTCACAAGTTTATAGTGGATGGTTTTGTTCTAGGGTCTTAGATTAATGTTCTTGCACTTTGTATTATTAAACTATTCTTTTCCTGTTATTGCAGTCTTCAAGGTAGATAAAATTCTCCAATATTTCTGAGATGTTTACCAATCTTTACAAGTATTTAGGACCCAGTCATGACTCTATTTTGGTCAGAATGTGCCTGATTATTTAAAAAAAAAAAGTTTTACTTTATACCTAAATTTTCTGCAGTTTTCTGTCATATTGTCCTTGTCTTTTCCATTTTATTGTAATTTGTTAGCAAGTTAATCTATACATACAACTGTTGTTGTTTGGTTTTAACATGAAAATCTGACTCCTCGTGTCTCAAAAGTTAGAGACTGCATTTGCCAAAACTCCCCCCCCCCCACCAAAGCGCCACCTTAGCATTGAGTTTATAGCTTCTATAACTTTCAGGAATATTGCATCCATAGGGTCTTTTAAAAGTGGGGCTGACATCAAGGAGGATAATTTAACTTTAATCTAGTTACTTTTTAGCTGGTACTATAACTGACGTATGCTATTTCCTATAAATAAACTTTTATATTAATTATTCATACCCACTTTGCCACTGGAGCGAGAAATCCTCTGATGTTAAAAAAATATTATCAGTTCTACATGCTCTGTTTCCATGCTAAGAGATTGGGGATATGTGATTGTTTTATTAAAAATGTATGGAAGGAGTTCTAGTTGGGTATTGCATTGTGCACCAAGTCTGCTTCTAGCAATCTCCTTTTTTATATTTATACTTATTATCATTACTGTTGTATGACAATATTTTAATTTTAATAGTTGTAGAAAGAAGACTAAAACAGAAGGAATAAATCCTATTTGCTGCAGTCTGCCAACCATAAGACCGGTTTAATTTCTCGTTGGATAAAATTTTATAAGGACAATTGTATTCTTCTATAAAGAACTAGATTTAGACAATCAGTTGTTTGGATAATTTCTTCCTTTAAGTTCTGTTTTCTTTGTCTCTGAAAGGGCTATCACTATCTTTCACTTTTATAGAGATATGGAGTCCCATTCAACCCTAGTGTAGGCAATGGCTTTAAACCTGGGATGAACTGAGCTTTGTGTCTGTCATAATGGTCACTTTATTAGTTTATAATTCAAGGCCCACTGGTCTGTGACTATGGGTAAATCAGGCTCTATAAAACCAGATTGAATCACAATTGTGTTGTTTTGAATATTTGGTAACATTTAGCTGGAGGTCTCCAAGTACAAAAGCTATATCTTGCAGCCCTTATAGAAAGGAAATTCTAGACCCAGTGATGCTGTAAATGAATGCAAATTTAATTTCATCTGCTCTGGTAAAGTCACAGTAGGAGTGGAATAGAACAACTTAGGTTTATCATATTGATTGAAATAAAAAAAATGTCACTGCAAAAATTTCACTATCTAAGACATTCTATTTGCAATTTGACATGGATTCTTAAACATATTCTTAAAGAATCTGTTCATATAGAAAATATATATACAACATATGGCTGTCCAAGTAGCAACCTGCAGGCCACATGCAGCTAATAAGGGGTTAATGTGTGTCCCTTGGTCCCCTACTAAGAAGCTGGTAAGGAATATATAGATTTTTTTCCTTACTCTGAACATATCACTATCATTGACATTCATGAAGTAAAAAAGTAAGCTTGAAGAATATAACATAACCTCAAAAATATTTTACTATTTAAAAAGAAAGCAGCAACAAGAATTAATGGTATAATTGGCCCCTAGATATTCTAGAGCATGATCTACTCTTGTGTCTTACAGGGCACATCTACATGAGATGAATTCATGCACGTTAGCCTAATTTACTGTGTAGTGTGGGTGTACAATTATACATGTTCAACCCTACTGCACAGTAAAATGGCTAATTGTGACTAAATTTGGTACGTAAAAATGCAGGTATCAAGTTTAGTCACAATTAGTTAATGCTCAGTGCCTTTCCCCCACTCCCTCCTGCACTGTTAGGATTGCCCCATAACCCAGCCTGGCCAGGGCCCCATTCACCTTTAATGGGGTGAATGATTTGCCCCTGCCACACTCCTTCCTGCCTTGTGAGGGTCTTGATCTGCCCCTCTCCCCACAAACCCAGTCACAAGCCCAGGCCAGGCTGTGCCCAAGGTGGGTGGTAGTGACACTGGGAAGAGGCTACAGGAGGGGTTGCAGCCACCCCAATATTTGCCGTAGGCCCCCCAACCTTCCCCTAGCACAACCCAGCCCAACATGTCTGCCAAGAATAGCCCACAACAGGCCACAATTGGCCCTGTCCCATGTGCTTATCTGGGGGCATGTGCCCTGATGGGGGAGTGTGTAGCAGCAGCAGCACTGGGAGGGAAGGGCTAAATGGGAGGGCAGGGCTCGCATGTTGCAGCCACCACCCCATACTGTGCCACTTTGCCATGGCAAGCCATGGCTGTGTGGGCTGCTGACTGGCCTTGCACCTGGCCAATTGTGCATCACTGGGGGCAAGCACATTCCATCCACTCCCCTGCCACTCAGACCCTTATGTCTCTGCTGCAGGGGTACCAGCCAATCTGGAGAGTGAGCTGGGGTGCACAGGCACCATGGTGTCCTGCAAGGGGCTGCCAGCACTGGGTGTGTCCCACTCCCTCACCTGGGTAAAAAGCAAAGTATGGGAATGCACATGGGAAACACTGCCACTGCGGCCCATACACTCCATCCCTGCCTGCCTGCCTGTGCATACCACCTATAACCTTTATACCCCTAGTTAACAACCCCTGGCCTATATGATATCTCTTTAGAGTTGCAATATTCTGCAGGTACTATAGCTGCCTCATTTCTATTCTAAAGGCTCATGAAGAAATGGAGAATTTTTACTTAACTCTGAAAAAGAAGATATCTATTGACCTCAGCCTTTTGGTTATAAGAATATGTTATAGGAAGCAGGATTTTCACCAGGTGCATCTATATATTCATTAATGTGCCTTTCCTGCTGCACATTAAGTTTAGTTCCTCTAATATAAGGTACCAGATAAAGGCACAGTAGTTGCACTAATATACAGTAGCAAAAAGAAAACCTCCTTTTGTGACACTTAATGCACAGTGAACTAATTCCACTGAGCAGTAGTGCATTACCATGGTATTTACTGCGACACAGTAATGTACAGTAGAACAGTACACCGCATATTAAGGCAACTTATGTAGATGCACCCACTGACTCATATACAGACAGCTTGCTCACTATAGGCAAAATAGTACTTGTTAAAATATTCCCAACCTGTGCTCCATGGAGCCTCATAATCCATAGACAGTTACTTCTGCACATGGTACTGGTTCTCTTTGTTCCAGCCCAAGAACAGAACAGATGGACCGGCAGGTGAAAGGAACACTTAAATGAAACAGTATGAGCATCTTATTGTAGACATGATGAAGCATTTATTACACTAACGACAGCTAAATTATTATTTTTTAATGTTGTTACGTAAGTGGTGGCATAGTTATCACAGATGTGTTATGCTTGGGGAATGAAAAAGAAGCACCAATCCTTGAAATTATTTAATAAATTAAGCTGTGAGCCACGCTATGAAAAAATGTTAAGAGTTTTATACTAAAAGGTAAAGTGCTAAATTGTGGAACTAGCAGGTAAAGTCTTGCCATTTATTTTGAACTGTGTCCTTTTTTGGAATGTCATTGTTGGTTTGGAATACGAGTGCCACAATTTGCCCTTCATTTTAATTGAATGAGTGTGCATATTATCCTGCATCCATTTCTTCCATTCGCTTTGGCTGTAAGAGAGAGAGTCTATTTCAAGGCCCTGTAGTGGACATTTGGATCTCTGCTGCCTAACAGATAATTCTCTGAGTTGGTTTGCAGTAATTTTAGCAAGAGGAAGTTTGAGTAAGGCATTTGCCATTGACACATGAAGGAGAGGTGCAACTCAAGTCTTAAACTTAGAACAAATTTCACTATAGCCTATGCATACAAATAATCGGCTGTGCATTTGAGCACATGGAAAATTTGTGATCTATGCATTAAAAGGTATAAATTTGGTACAAAAATAACAAAATGAGTCTGGTTTCATTCAGGATTAAATGTACCACTGTGGGGCAAGGCTAACCTTGTTGTAAAAGCTGTGTCATGTGTTCTCAGCTTTTTTAAAAATTGAGGCAGATTGATTTGATATAAAATTTCCCACTCATGCCTGCATAGGCTAAAATGGAAATTTCAAGGGTCTAAAAAATTTTAAGCCAGGCTCTGGAGCCTTTAGTTACATGAGTTCTCCAATTGAAACCAATAGATTGACTGACTTGAGTAAATGCTCAATAACAGGAGCAAACTTATACATCCATTGGGGTTGATTAAGATATTCTTTTGGCTTGATCAGAGCCATTGGTTTCATTGAAAAGACTTTCACTTCAGCTAGCTGAAAACCCCAAGTTAGGGCACAGCCCCTCCCTTTCAGGTCACTAGAAACCAATTCACTAACCTTTTTCATTTGCAGACCCCTCTGGAAATTTTGAATGGAGGTGCAGACCCCATTGAATGTTAAATGTGGATATTCACATACAGGATACCATTGCCATTCACAGGGGATACATTCCAGAGATCCCCGCTAATGGCAAAATCCATGAATACTGATGGGGCTCCCTGTCAGACACCACAGCATCCCCCTGTTCTGCCCCATTATTCGCAGGGCTCCCCTGCAGCACCTAGGGACTGACCCCTTCCCCTGAGTGCTGCCACGGCTGCTTCAAGCACCACCGTGGCTACTGCTGCCACCCTCCCTGTCCCTAGTGCTCCCCTGCAGCACCTGGAGACCAACCTCTTCACCCCAAGCACTTCTGCGGGAGAAGATGCCACCTTTGCCTCTCTCCATGTCCTTGGCACTCACTCTCCATCCAACTCCTAGCTATGTCCTCCCCTGCAAATATTTGATCTTGTGAATCTGGAGTTCACAAATAGCGAGGGTTTCCTGTACTTTGAATGATCATAGTCATCTTTCATGGGCCCAGGGGTCCATGGACCACAGGTTGAAAATCACTGCACTAAGCCATATTTCTGGTTTGTCCGCTTCTTTCTGGTCTCATGTATCTCCTACATATGTCTTGCTTGTGGTTGTTTAGGGAGCCAGTGTCAAGGTGCTCTAGAGAAGGACTTGAAAAATAGCATAACTGTGGTTTGGTGGTTAGTATGCCATACCAGGAGATGCAAGCAACTCGGATTCAAACCACTAGAGCAGGGCAGCTAGAACCCAAGTCCTCTTGCTTTCTTACTGAGTGCCTTAGCCACTGAGGGCAATGGATGGGAAGTTTCTCTCTTCTTCTTCCTGAGTCTAAGTCCCTTTAGTCACGGGTTTCGGTTAACTTCATTTCATCTGAGGCCACTAGGGCTACATGCATCATATATAGCCATGGATGTGATCAGGGCCATGCATCTAGGAACAGAATTCCTCTGAGTGAAAATGTGCCAAACAATGATCACTTACACAACCAGGAAAGTATAGAATGTCACCCACATTATAAGCTACCAGTCTTAGTAATAGTTGTTATAAATTATGTTTTCAGTTACATCATATAATCAGGAGATTTTCTTCCTTTTGTTGTAGGGAAGAATTTGAAAGCATAGACCAACTATAGCATAAAGGATCACATTCCAAAAGATCCATTCTGGATTCTTTTTATATCTAATTGTTGAGTTTTAAATCAACATCATGATTTAGTGGCTTGATTCATGATTTTTGATTGCTTTGAAGTTGAAACTGCAACCCAATGATTGGGACTTATTGGAACACGTTATTAATTGTAACTCATTGGTTGGGGAGAAAAAGCATTAAAAATTCCTTTAGCACCCAATGCAGTGATTCTTAATGAGGTTACCACAGCACTCTGGGTGCCTGGAGATCCTTTCAAGGATGCCACAGAATGCCATGAAATGCTTGTACTACAAAGTGTACAAACATGATTCACCAGATAAACCTAGAGGCCGCATCTAGATGAGCACACCCGTACAGTATGTGGCATGGCAGACAGGTCTGCAACACTACATGCTTCCTGTTCAGTTGTTCTCTGTGGTGCAAAGGGAATCAAAAAAAGAAAATGCAGAGTGGTGTGTGTATCAACAGCATGTGGTACCCCAAACTTGAGTTTGGCTGGCCAGAGCCATGCTCCACTGCCAGCCAGGCTCCATGTGGCATGAGCAATTAAACTGTAGCCCTGGGAGGTCCCCAGGATGCCAAGTAAGGCTGCTTGGACCAGCCCAGTGCTAGTTGTCCCCATGGAACCAAACATCCACACACTTCCAGATATGGCCAGAGATTTTAAATAGGAATCCATACTGTTAAAAACGTGTTGATATGCTAAGGTCTTTCTGAGTTCTATTCTACTATTTTTCTAATAGAAAAAAATAGTAGTAGCAATAAGAAAAAAGAGTAAAAATTGAGAACTAGCATATCCCAAGGGGTGCCTTGAGTCTAAAAGCTTTGAGAACCACTGATCTAGTAATTTCAGGGGAAAGAATACACTCTTACTCCAAAGCTGGCCAGCATCTGGCCTGCATGAAACTGAGCTATAATGCAGAGACATTAGAGGCATCTCCTCAGCCCTTGGAATCTGTACTGTCATGGAGATGAGTACTGTGGAAGAATGGAGCAGGTAGGGGAAATGCTGAGTGAGGGAGAGAAGGGTGCAGGGGTAGAGGGAAGACCAAAAGCACCTCTACACAAGAAGTCTTATCTTTACAGCTTTAGACTTTTCCTGTTCTAATGGCCAAATAATATATTGGGAGACAAGCTATGATGCATAGAATCCTATGATTCTTTCTGGTCACACATGATCTTGGGTTATGATGTGTCAGAGAATAGAGAAGAAATCCTTAGCAACTGACTGACCCATCACAGGCCACTTGAGGTGATCCCAATTACTGAATACTTAGAAGCATTGAGAATGAACAAGCTTTTAAATCCCCTTTGTCTAACAAAACTGTGCAGTTATGATTACTGCATAAGCAAGATGAATAAGAAAAGCACAAAATGTAACATAAATTATTTGATCAGATGTAGTGATGAGATATTATGGTCTTAGAATAACACTTCTCTCTATCTGGAGTACCTTATCTAAACAAATATTGAAAGCTTCAGTTGAAAATTCTCTGTTTAAACAGACTTCTATAGTCTGTGATATACCAGCACCTTTAGCTGCTTTATTTTGATCTTATTCCATATAGCTTTTTAACATGTTTGACTATACAGAGATTAGACTGCTGCAAAAAGATTGATGAAGAAGCTGTATCAGAGAATTTTTGCTTCATTTAAGCCAGAGTCTCCACACCAGCTATAGAGTATTCCAAAATGAGGTCAGCCAGAGGCCAGGTTGATCCTGAGAAAAGTAGATAGCTCCTATTACCATACTTAAAATAGGATATTCTTATGAAGCTGTAATGATCCATTTTTAGTTTCTTCAAGGTCTACAGCAAAATGTAAAACTTTCACAGAAGTATTTTTAGATTATATACTCATACCTCTAAATTGTATCTAACTCCTATTTCAAGGTCATTGCTCACTGGAGAAGTTTTGCTTTCACCTGACATGAATGGATACATTTTGGGACAACAACTAAGGGCTCCATCCTTCAGATAAAGGATTTTTTGAGAGGAAGAGAAAGAAGCTAATAATCAATAAATGTAACAGGTTTTTTAATTAAGAAAATAAAAAGTTTTTGTACTTTTTTGGGTAGTTTCATAGAGTCATATAAGAAGTCTGAAATAGAACATTTGAGAAATCTATACTTTATGACCAATTAGAGAGTGAATAACTCATTATACACTATCAGTGGGTGAGCACAAACTACCTGCAGTGAGGAATCCTTATTGTGATGTTTTATTTCCTTTGTAGTGCTTCTAAATATACTCATTTGTCACCTGAAACAGTGATTTATCATCAACTGAAAAAACAGGCTCTGATAAAGGTATGATCCTGAAGCAAAATTTCTTTTGTTCACTGGTTTGTGTGATGGTTTGAATAGCCAAATGGTGACAGTTTTGTCACCTTGAATTCCATGTTGCATTGATTTTTAGACTCAGATACGTACACACACACACAAATTAAGGTACTTTTAGACTTTTTTAATGCTATATTTAATGAAATTCTCTTAGCGCTCTGGGAGATAATGCATACATGCCATTTGTCCTGAAATATTGGGTAGCTTTTCATAATGACATGTGTGGCTACAGGAGGTGTTAGAAACACTGCCAGCCTGACACCTGCTCTAAGCAACAGACTCACCCTAATGTAATTTAATAAGATGTCTTTTGTTATTAAACCCAGATTTTTGTATTGCCAGCCAGACCTCTGCTGAGGTGGAAAATAGGTCCCAGAGGTTGTTCTCCTTTCTTGCACCTGTAGTTATTTATAGCGGCCTATAATATTTAAAAGTCTATTACTAATTTCAGTGTTGCCTGTACAAACCTGCTTTGTAGTGTTGTTGCCAAATTATCCCTTGAAGGCAAGTGCTGTAAATAATTTCTCAGTTCTGTTCCTAGACACTTGCCAAGGTCATTATCTAGCTTTCCCAGAATCCCTCTATTCTGACTTTGATTGTGAGTGGTAACTAAGAAACAGTTATGAGATGCAATCACAAGCTGTGGCAGTCTTATCAAAAGCTGAAGATGGTCCCAGAGCACAGTTATGATGCCAGTGGCTCAGCTGCTCCTGCTTCCTTAATACTTCATTTATCTTTCGATTTGGTCAACCAACAGAGCAGCAACAAGAGCAAACATAAAGCAGGAAGCCTGAAGCAGACATGACAGCCAGAGAGAAAGGGGAGAAAGCCAGCTGGCTGGAGTTGATTGTAAAATCTCAACATTTAACTTTTTAATGTGTAATTATTCCTTCTTGTATGATTATATTGTGGTTCTCATCTATGAAATTCAAAATAATTTGCATTATTTATATGTATGTCAGTTACCTATAAAAGCTTTTCTAGGATACAACTTACAAGGTTCAAGATCAAAAGCAACTTTGTTTAACACTGTATCTTTATTTTTCTATAATACCAGAGAGGACTTTATGCATATAGCAAGTATTAATGAAATCACCCTCAAAAGCTTTGGGCTTATTCTAACACTTTTACTGATTGGGAAAATGAAGACAAAAGTGTCAAGTTGAAAAATTTCAAACCTGCCTGACAAAATCAGGTACTCAAATCCATGCAAGGTCCCTATGAAGGCTTACATTTTGGAAGCAATGGGAGGAAAAAAAAAATCCAAAAATATGTATTCAAATTCTCAAATAGTGGTGGTAGATTCCTAAAAATAATATAGACCTCTTAGCTTTCAGTCCTATGCTTTGGTCACTATGCTTTGTTTCAATGGCTTTGAATACTAATGTTATCCTAATTTCAATGTGGTTGGGTATTTTGTAACTTTCAAAAATAAAATATGTCAGAATTGCCTTACTTGTAAAGTATTAAGCTAGTGCTATGGAGGACAAAAGCCATATTATCTTATGAATTAGCACCTTTTCATTCCTGAAAAGGGGGAAGCCACTGTTCAGAAACTCACAAAAGCATTTTCAAGTGCAGTCTAACTGCATGATTCTGTTATGCTACAGGTTAACTGGATTCCATTAATTTTGACCCTGAATTAAAGAGTTAAATTGGCAATATTTCTATTCCTTTTTTATCACTACAGAATTGCACAGATGTTATAGTTACATTATAAACAACACTATACTTTGGCATAAATGTAATTATTATATTTGTTTATACCCTAATTGATTTCCTGGCTAAGTACAGACTTCCAAAAATTCCACGTCTGTAGACTAACCTGTGTAGATTGAATCAATAAGCAAGTGACCAGGCTTTGACTTTTGATTCAGGGAATGCAGCCACATGCCTGGAGTGGCTCAGGGCAGAAACCAGGTGGTGCTACAGCATGCCTCCCTGCTTAGCTGAAGCAGACAGCTTAAAATAAGACTTACCTGCCCACCCTGCAAGGGAGGCACAAAGGAGAGGTACAAATCATCCTGGGATGCGAAGAGACTCTGATTTAACTTGAATCTGGAGGGGATCTGGGGCAGAAGTTCAATAAAACAATTTAACTTAAATCAGTTAAGTCAGATACTACATCAACCCAGGGTTATCTTAAACTAATTTCACCCATTTTGAAAGTGATCTATGTGCACTAAACTTCTGTTGTGTTATAGATTTGAACACATTTCTCATTTCTCATCTTGTATACAGGTTTATTTGTAATGTTTGCCCCTGGCCTATAAAAATCAACACACCACCCCAAGATATTATTCTATTTAAAACATAATTAAATCAAACCAATGATTTTGAAAATCTCTCATCTTTACATGTTTGCATGTTAATAGAATCACGTGTGTGTGTGTGTGTATTTAACACACACACTTACTATTTTGATATTTAAAACTCCATTGAAATAAATTAGGTGTCCAAAACCATTTTTTTAAATCTAACCCATAGTCCATGATTAAAGAGTAATTTAGAAAAAAACACCAAAAGTTTTAAAAAAGATGTTGTGTTGCATTATTAGAAAAAGTGGATGTGATACCTTAGTAAATATTTTGTCAAAATACATAAGGGAAAACTTCTGCATTCAATCCTCCCACTTTGTTTCTCTTTTGGGTTGTTACTTTTCCAAATGTCATGCAACATTAGGGCAGATTTTTATTTTCATTTAACATATATGAAATCACAACATGAATATGTTGCCACCAACATTTTTCATTTTTGTTACTTTTCCTTATATATATATATATATGTATGTATTTTAAAGGCAGGAGTGAAGAGATTTTAATATAGATTTGAAAATCTGCCTGCATTCACCCATTAGAAGGAAAATTCAATGCTAGTGTAAGTAGTTCTCTTAAAAGTAGATGAAGCAATTTAGTTTTACAGACATGGACTTCTTTCATGATTTCCTCAAGCTTGTTACACACAAAATGCAAAACTACTTCTAGCTCTGCAATTAGATAGCACTTACCCTTTTTTAAAGAAGTGATTTTGCTAGCTGAGGTTGAACTTATTATTCAATAAAGTGATATCCAATACGGTTTCCTTGCTGAACACAGATCATTTTCCTCTTACTGGAGACTATCAACTTTCTTTTGTATTGTCTTGAGTTCATCTTGAACATGTGTATTTAAATGACACAATAGCAAACAAAAGAATGAGAACAAAATAGGGCATTTCATTTCGACTATTCATTTACCAATTATATTTGTTTTGAAAATAAGTTAGGATAGTTGAAAGAGGGAAAAAATGAGTAAAATGTTTCATTCAGCTATAACTATATAAACTATAGTAGATAGTTACTGCATAATACACACATGTATATGTTATCAGGGATGATTTTGCTATGCTTTGTAATTCCCTTCCTCTGAAGGCTGACCAGACTTATAGGCTGGACTTTACAGGAAGTGCTACAAAACTGTTTTATCTGGACAGGCATTTAAAAAGAAGGTTCATTTTGAGGTGTGAGTGTTGTTTGGGGAGGTTTTGTTATATATATTAGCATTTTGTCTCTTTGTATGAAATTTTTGGAACCAGAATTAGTGTGAGCTCATAGAATCATATAATTGAATCATAAAATTATAGAAAAATTGTGCTGAAAGGGACCTCAAGAGCCCTTCTAGTCAAACCTTTTGCTCCAGCCAGAATCATCCCTATGCAAACCATCCTATGCAAATCCATTGTCTAACCAATATGTAAAGGGGATTCAGAAAAGGGTGATCTGATGGTGGGGGTCTACTACAGGCCTCCCTACAAAGAAGAGGAGAATGATCAGGCATTCTCCAGGGAACTGCCTGAGGCAGCCATCACTAAAGACCTGATTGTCATGGGTGACTTCAGCTACCCTGACATCTGTTGGGATGACCATTCTGTCAGCTCCAGCAGATCAGCCAATTTTTTGGCAACTATTGATGACTTTCTTCTTGTCACAAGTTGTTGAGGGTCTGACTGGGAGGGAAACCACTTTGGACTTGGTGCTTATCAAAGCAGAGGGCATAGTAGGGGACCTGAGGTTTGGTGGTACTCTGGGTGACACTTACCACAATCTGATTAGGTTCACTAGAATTTCAGTTAGTAGAACAGAGTTCTTAGACTTCAGAAGGGCAGACTTTAACAAATTCAGGAGTCTAGTCAGTAATGCCCTGTGCAACCAGCAACTGGAGGATTTGGAGGTCCAGAAGAAATGCCACTTCCTCAAGGGAGCAATCTTCTCTGTACAAAGAGATGCCACTCGCATGAAGGTGGGAAGGGAGACAAGAGACCTGTTTGGCTTAATAGGGAGATCAGAGACCTTTTGAAAAAGAAAAAAGTACGTATATAGGCAATGGAAAGAAGGATCAACAACTAGAGAAGGGTTTGCTTATATAACCAGGGTCTGCAGGTATGAGATCCAGAAAGCCAAAGCAGGCATGGAGATCAGGCTAGTATTCCTTAACAAAATTAAGGAAAACACAAACATCCTTGTACAGGCACATGGGGAGCAAGAAAAAAAAAATTGAGCTCCACTGTGGGACCCCTACTTAATATGTAGGGGCAGCACACAGTAGATCCCCACAAAAAGACAAAGCTTCCAAGCAGCTACGTCATCAGAAGGATAACAAGAGATGTTCACCTGTCCTGAGGTCCAGGGAAAATGGGGAGGTCAACAGATAACATGTAATCAACCCCGACCAGGTGAGGTTCCTCTTAGAACAATTAGATGTTTTCAAGCCCATTGGGCAAGAAGAAATACACCCAAGAGTCCTAAAAGAACTGGCTGAACTCATAGCAGAGCCCTTGGCTATTTAAAAAACATGGAACACAGGAGTGGTACCGGTTGACTGCAAGAGAGCTAACGTTACTTATCTTTAAGAAAGGGAGGAGGTATGACCCTACAAACTATAGGCCGGTCAGTCTGATTTCACTCCTAGGGAAAAAAAAAAACACAAAACTTTGAAAAAAAAATTGTTAAGGATGCCAATCACAAGCTAGCAACTGACAGAGTATTAAGCAACAGCCGGCATGGCTTTGTGAAGGTAGATCATGCTTAACAAATCTGGTGTCCTTTTATGACCAGGTATCTAACCAGCTGGACAAGGGACATGAGGTAAACACCATTTACCTGGACTTTAGTGGATGTTTGACTCTGTCTCCCATGAAATTCTCTCAGTTAAACTGGAGGGTGCTAGCCTGGACCAACCTACAGTGAGGTGGTTGGACAACTAGCTTAGAGGCCAATCCCAGAGTGTTGTAATTGATGGGATGGGCTCATCCTGGAGGACTGTCTCCAGTGGTGTCCCACAGGGATCAGTGCTTAGACCCATGCTTTTTAGCATTGTCATTAATGACTTGGGTGCAAGGGTGGAATGCTCTGTGATTAAGTTTGCCAAAGATACCAAGCTGTGGATAAATGTAGGCATACCAGATGATAAGATAAGGATCCAGAATGACCTAGAGAGACTGGTTCCACGGGCTGATCAGTAACAGATGAGGTTCAACAGGGAGAAGTGCTGGGTTCTCCATCTGGGTAGGAAGAATCTTCACCATAAGTATAGGATAGGCAACTGCCCACTGGCCAGCACAGCATCTGAATAGGAGCTGGAGGTCACAATCGACCAGAGGATAATTATGAGCTAACAGTGTGATGAAGTCAGCAGCATGGCAAATATAATTCTGGGGAGGTAGAAGAGAGAAATTGATATATGTAGTAACTGCAGGTGAAAAAAATTCCTTCTAGCCCCTTTAGTGACCAGAAGGCCAGAAGCATAGGAAATACCAATAGTAGAACATATTTATAGCTACTTCTGCATTTATGAAAAGATTCATCTTTTTTTCCCCATAAACTCAGATGTGAATACCCATCCCAGAAAATGTGAGTAAAACAATTTACAAAATACTTTTGGTAACCTGAACCTTGGTATGTACTATAGGGTGGGGAAGTCACCTTAAGATAACCAGAAGATGACAGAGAATCAATATAGAAACATATGAGTAAAACAAACAAACAAACAAACATTTTCCAAAAAGTTAGGTGTTAAAAGCATTGCAGCTTACTGGAATGCAATTCTTAAAGGCACTACCACAAAAACCAATGGGTGGGCCAGAATATTAAGCCAACATGAAGTATTACCCACACACCTGTGTAACAGCTGGCTTACTGAAGATCTTATTTTTTTTCCATTCTTCAGGAGTAATAAAAAATGTTTCACACAGTAAAAATTTCAGGTGGCCTATCATTTCTGAGCAAGCCAAGTACCCCTCTGCCTCCCCCACAGTTCATGAATTCCCTTTAGTCATTTTTTAGTTTGGTTTGATAAAAGATGCAGATTAAAATATTTTTTGAAAATCAGAAATTCTCCACTTAAAGGCATGGAATAATTTCTCTCTTGCAGTCAGGGATCTCCTACACCATATAGGACACTGAAACCTATGTTTGAAATCATTGCCAGCCCCACCAATTCTCCCTGAGTTCTGCCTACCCCTTTAAGAGTATTTCTTAATAAAGATTGCATTTTTAAGAGAAAGAGGTTCTGGGAAGTCCCAACTATTTTACTGTGAGAATGTTTTAAACTAATCTATAAGCTAGATAGAAGAATTTGTAGCAGAAAATTTTTTTTCATAACTTTAATATGAACAGAGACGTAATATTTATTGACATCCAAAGACAATGAAAATGCATATTTTGTTATAAACTTTTGTTAGACATCTTTTATCAGCACGAGTTAGTAAGAAACAGGAGACCAAGGAGTTGTCTATAATAGAAAAGAAAATCTCTAATAGCTGAAGGGCAAAGAACAGGGTTTTGTCATGGGTAGGAAGATGATAGTATCCAAAGCACCAGTGTCCAAAACATTGCTAGGTATGGCATGACCATATTACCTCACCTGACTTCCTCTCTTAACCCTCACCCTTGGGTCCTTACTGACAGCTATCACAAAGTTGTAATGTCTGATTCTTTTTGTTGTGACTCAGGTTCTTAGCCAAGAGAATACTGCAAAGAAAGGAAAGTCCTACAAACAGTGATCTTGTGAACAGATCTTCAGACCCCTACTCTGTTTACCACATACTTAAGCACCTCACTTCATACCTTTCAATAGTTCCTGCATCTCTTCTAGGAGTGCTGGGAAGCCTAGGACCTCCAATGTCAGGCTTACACAAATGTCAGGAGCCTGGGGAATAAACAGGAGTAACTGGCCCTCCTGCTAAATAAAAATCAATATGATCTCATTGGAAAAGAGACCTGGTGGGACTCCACCTATGACTGGACTACAGATATAGATGTCTATACCTTGTACAAGTGGCTTTTGGCACCCAAGAAGGGTGACTCGAGACCATTTGGGTCAGATTACAGGGAGAACATGGTGAAGGGAACATACTGATAGAAGTCTACTACAGACCTCCTAATGAAGAGGAAGATCTTAACCATGCACTCACAGGGGAACTGACAGAGGCTGTATGTGCTTAGTGCATAGTTGCCATGGGTGACTTCAACTACCCTGACAACTCATGGGAAGAACACTCTGCCATATCTGATTGGTCATGTAGCTTCCTTACCTGCATTGATGAATTCTATTGGTCTCCAGAAGTCTACAAGCCACGAGGTAAGGTGCTTTTGGATCTGGTGCTGGCCAAAGGGGATGATCTAGTGAGCAACCTGAGAATCAGAGGGAAGCTGGGAGACAGTGCTCATGAATTGATCACTTTCTCTATTCATTGCAAAGCTGGCAAATCAGTCAGCAATACAGAAATCCTTGATTTTAGGAAAGTTGACATCAATAAACTCAGGAAGCTGGTTGCTGAGGCCAAGATGGACCAGGGTCTAATAGAGAGGGGATTCTACAATGAGTGGTCACTCCTTAAAGATGTGATCCTTGAAGCACAAAGGAAGTCAAATCCAGCCCATAGGAAAGGAAGCAAAAGCACTGGATGACTCCCATGGCTCAGTAAGAGACTCATGGATCACCTCTATCTGAAAAGAGAAGTCTACAAGTACTGTAAAGTAGGTAACATCACACAAGATCTCCTGAGGGGAGAGCTTACCTCCACTGGGTTCAGCAGCACAGGAGCCGGGACCGTGGTAGCAGCTGCAGCCACAGCTGTGGCCGCACGAGCTGACATTATGCCGGCTGTTTAATTAGCTGTTCCCCACGTGGGGAGCAACCGGACCAATTGCAGCAGCCAGCATGGCCACTGCAGGAAAGTTTAAAAGCCTTGACAGCACCCGTGGGGTGCAGGGGGAGCCAGAAGGAGAAAATGCTGGCAGGCAGCACTTCCGGTGTGCTGAGGCTCTCATTGGAAAGAGATACCACATAGCCGGCGGAGCACCAGCAGGTGAGACAGGGGAAACCTGTGAGCCCCAGTGACAGACAGGGCAGGGGATGTATGGTAGCTTCCTGCAGGGGGCTTTCCAGGAAAGACAAGCTCTTCCCTATGAAAAAGTAGAGCAAAGGAGAGGACCTGAGCCTCCTGTAGACAGCTGGGGATAAAGAGGTGACTCCACATCTTGCTCCTCCCCAGGAGAATATTATTTCTGAAGACCACAGGAAAACGCATTAGAAGAAAGGAGGAAAGTCCAAGGGATAGAGGGAGAAGGGACACAAGCCGGCTAAGCCATCCAGTTGCATGCTCTTCTCTCCACCCGAGGTGGACAGCGGACAAACCAGCAAGACTCAGGTTAACATCAGACCCACCTGTAATCAGCTGGGGAGTGGATGGGATGTAGGGGAGGCAGAGCCCCGTGGAACACCATGCCTAACAACCGTGAGTACAGCCATTGTCAGGAAACCCCTCTAGGAAGATCTCCACTGAAACCCTCTCGTGATAATTTAACAGCAAAGTCATGGCAGGTCAATCAACAAAAAATATGTATACTGTAAGTCAGTGTTTTATAACCATAAAAAAATAAAGGAGAATTAAAGAAGGCAACATGCCAGCTAACATTTTCTTCATGGCTTGGTGCCTCTGCTTCCCTGCTGCTTGTGATGCTTCTGCCTGTGGCACTTCTGCTGCTTCTCTGAAAGTCATCAGCAGTTCCCTTCTCACAGCAGCCAGACCAGCAGCCATGCCTCTCTGTGGAGCTCTCATATGCAACCTCTTTTCCCTTTGGCCACTGTCCCCTACTGCTGCCAAGCCCAGGGTTTTTATAGTTCTGGCCTTCCCCCTTCTAGTCACCTGACTAACTGGCCAGGTTCAGCTTTTAACCCCTACCCTGCCAGCAGGCCGTGCCTAGAAAGCTCTGGTCTTAAAGGGACCGACCCACCTTATGGTAACTGGTCCAGGGTTCCCTGTTACAATCCCCTGTCCATCCCAGCTGGGACCTATCTTTGATTAGAGCTAACCTGTGTTTCAGGTACAATAAGGATCATTCTTCTCTGTGATTACATTTAGCTCTTTTAGGTATTAATTCACATATTGTGCTAACTCTTCACAAATTCCAAATGGAAGTATAAGCCAATGTTGTCAGTTTCCACAAGATCACACACAAAAAAAATACTTCTGGGCCTTTATTGCTCCTCCCATCCAGTCTTCTGGTTTGTTAAAGCTAGAAGAGGTTTCTAACACGTTACTTTCTAAACAGCACTTACTGCAAGTTACCTGCCTTCAGAAGAATAGCTTATGTGGATTTGAGGCCAAGAACAAGCAAGTATATATTTCAGAATTATCTGAATAGTAAAGAGATGTACAGTGGGGCAAAGTGAAAAACTATTTTGAAAAGCACAAGTATGAAGAGGAGTGAAGTTTCCCAATGCTCAAAATTTGAGGCGCTAGGGTAGACTAGACATTATTTTTCTCCAAATTGTTTCCTAAAGCAGTCTTTTCCCAGCTGTTAGTATGCAGGACATAATTTAGGACAAATCTTATGATTCATTGACACATAGGGTAGTTGCTGTTATAGTGATGTAACAGCTCTGCAGGTGCTGTTTGCATCAAACATGAACTCATGCATCCCTCCAATTGCAGATTATGTCCCTAGCAGACAAGGTTTTTTGGGTAAATCTGATATCTTTTATTAGACCAACTCAAATAATTGGAAAAAAATTTCTTACCAAGCTTTTAGGTATACTTTTCATCAGGCTGAGGAAACATCTGAAGTTGGTGTGTACTCTTTCTGGATACAATGAATAGTAAAGAATGCAGTGGCTGGTATGCATGCAAGAAAATTTTCAAATAGTTGAAATTTTCAATAATAGTTCATAATTTTCATAGTTCATAATTTTCAAATAGTTGGAAAAATACTTCATAGCAAACTTTTGGGTGTAAATACCATTTTTTCAGGCTGAGGAAGCATCTGCAGTTGGTGTATGCTCTTTAGTAAAAAAGCCAGAAGCTGGTATGCATGCAAGAAAATTTGAAAGTTATCAAATTTACCCAAAGAACCTTTTCTGATTACACCCTTAGACCAACACGAGTACAACCTATACCCCTGTGATTATGTCCTTATACTTTCACAATAGGTCACTATTATTCAACAGGTAGTTGAAAAGAAACAACCAAGGTTACATGGTTGTAGTGAAGGAAAAGGATTGTGGAATTCAGAATATGATGAAGACTGCAGAGGAAGGTGTTTTCACCCGTTATGGCATGTCTGAGGAATAGAATGAGGAGGATAGCAGAAGTAGGTTAGGTTTTTTTTCTCTATGTTCTTCAACAGGATACTCAAGCTTTGTTCTGGTCACAGAGAACATGTATAGTTATCTTGTTATTACTACCCAGTTCATATCCTGCCAATTGTAACAGCTGTTGTTCAACATTCTTTGGGTTTGGAGAGGGTTGCAAACATGCATATACCCTCACAGTGACACTCTCCTGAAAATACTCTGCCTTGGATATACATGCAAGAATGATTCAGACAGTTGACACCTGATGACAATGATTTATGCAGAGAATATATGCTTCTTTATTACATAATGTAAGAAGCTCTTACATTTTAGAAACCAGGATTTTCAAAGAAACTAAAAGTCTTCAGTATTTCCCCTGAAAATTCATTTACTCCTAACTCCTCTTCCAAAATATTTCTCCTTCTAACTGTCAGTTTCAAGTTACCCCAGTTGCCTTTAACAGATGATATTTCTGCTGTGTCAGATGTAGAGCAAAAGGGCAACCTTTCCAAATCGGTAAAGTGAAAAGAGACCATTCTAGTTGCTATAAGAAGCAATAATTTAAACTGCCAATTGACTCCAGGATAGTACTATTAAAAAAAAAAATCTTGTCCTCCCAAATAGAGACATCTGCTAACCTCAGTCCTAACTGAATGTGTGTTAAATCTTCAGGATGTTTAAAATATCTTATATGAACAAGAGGAGATTCTTACAGAGGAATTCTTAATTTTCCTAGACAATTTTCAGTCTACAGTAATACTACCATTGCTAAGTTGGCACTGATAAAAATGTTCACAGCTGTATACAAGATGTTACTGAGGCAAACACAGAGGCGTAATCCTGAATACTGTCACTGAAGAACAGTTTTGCAATTTGTTCTTTTAGAAAACACCAGCATAAAGATACATAATAGAACACTTTATTAGAGTAAGCAAGAATATGGTTAAAATGGTTCAATTTCTGGGGGTTTTTTGGTTGTTTTCCTAGGTGTAGGAAGTGAAATGAAAATATGCATAACATGCAGGATTTAGAAGAAAGAACTTTATTTTCCCCTTCTCCACATAATAAATCACTTTAGAACTCATCCAAATTTGGCTTAAACTTTTATAACTTTAGGACTGTTTATATATATATAAAGTTAAGGCTGCAATAGTACAAAACAGTGGGAGCAAGAGTGTCCAATGTGTTATTATGTCAAGTTGCAAATGGAAAAAAAAACAGTTAAAAGTAAAATCAGGGCATTCTGTATATGTTTTTTCTGGGTGCTGTTGGTTTGTGGGGTCATCTTTTTCTCTTGGAGACATTAAAGCAGCTATCATTCTTACCTGGCACTCGTGGCTAGTAAGTGTTTGATCACTATTGTAAAAGATAATTGTGAAGTTTGCTAAGTTGCTTCAAGTAGAAACTATTATTATAAATGTGATATTTATATGACACTAATATATAAGAACTTCAGGAACCAGGACCCCACTGTATTATGCACTGTCCAAACAAATATGTCTGTGTTTCAGACAGTTCACATTGTAGCAAAATACCCAGTTTGTCTTTTTTCTTTCTTTTTTTATTAAATGCCTTCTCTCCCCTTCCCCAACAATTTTTGACTTTGTCCCTCCTTCTCTATTCCCTATAGATAAGTATAAGTGAGGTAAGACATAGGATAAACTTCCACATTTTATTTTGGTAGCAAGTTGTATTTGTTTTGTTTTTTCTTTTTCTTTATATTGTATAATTATTATGTTTATATTGATTTTTACTGTTCTATATTACTGTTTTACTGGTGCTATATGATTTAGGCCTATATACGTAAGTTAGCATAAGTCACAACAAGTTTCCATTTTGTTTGTCAAGTCTTCATCCTGTCCCCAGGCCTGGTTGCGTAACCCATGACTCATACCTACCCTTCTTATGTAACTTGGTTCGTGAATGAATGGGGATTAATGAGGGTGCTTGAGGGACAAGGGCAGTAGGTCTAAAAATAGCTCCCTCTGAATGTCATCAACACCAATAACTCAACCAACTAGCCAGCCCTTGGTACCACCCTCAGCATTCAAGAAACAAAAGATGAGGCAATTCACCATTGTGCCAGGCTGCACATTCTCAGTAAGAACACCTGAAACCCTTTGGAACAGGACTGATCTTGCCTGGATAGGCCCTCCGCATAGGATATCAGAGGTAGCCTGCCCCATAAAACGATAGTAAAGACTGACTCCTTGGGACACTCCCTCTGCCTATCCACACAGAGTCCCTGCTGGTGACCCCCGTCTGGACAATGCTTACTGGTCAAGGACCCCTTTCCAGCCTGGATAGGTAGCTATCACCCCCTACCCACTCTTCAACCAAGAACTTAGACTCTGCTTCTCTTCCCCACCTGGACTCCAACCCTTCCACTGAGTCTCTTTTTCCTTCTCCCATTCTGGTGCTTGTGTGTGTGTGTGTGGGGGGGGAGTCAATAACTTCATGGGACTATGTAGTATGCTGTTTGTTTAATAAGCCTGTTATTTTGAAACCTCGAGTTGGGTTTTTGTCTGTTTCCTGACTGTTGCCTCCTTGCCACCGTTTATCTGCCCCCGCCCATTCTCTAAGCTGTCAGCATATTTCCAGCCCCAAGCTCCCAGGTTTCTGCCTCTTTCTCTCTTTTCTGGCTGTCTCCTTCTTGCCACCACTTATCTGCCCCCCCCCAAAAAACAATTCTTAGCTTCCTGCCTCAGTTTCCAGCCCCAGTCTACCTTAAGTAACCCCAACCCTCAGTTCCTCAGCCAGCTTCTCTGTAGTCCACCAGTTCTAATATAAATTCTGGCAACTTTCACTCTCTGCACTTGAACTCTCTCTCGCTCTCCTTGACTTGAGTATCCCAGGTACCCCAAGCACACACATACATACAATGCCATCCAAGTTAGGATCTTACCTATGTGTTAGGTGGGTTGTATGTGTGTGAACTGGTGTACACATTTTTATTGTGTAGTGTGTATGTGCTTGAATTGGTGATAAGTATCCATGTGCCTAGGCTGGTTTCAATGTGTATGTGTATGAGGTGGAAGAGTGTGTGTGTGTATGTGTGTGTGTGTATGCACCTAATTGATTTGTGTGTTTGTATATGTTCAATTGTGTCATACTCTCTTGTCTAACAGTGCAATATTGACATCCTGAGAGTTGGCTTGAACCTACAGACCAACAACATCAAAAGACCTAAGCAAAAAAGATTTTTCAGCAGAGGAAACCAAAAATAATTTACTTTGAAATAGATAACACTCCATTGTATTGTGCCTATTTTATAAAGCAATGTCTTGGAAGGCAAACAGCAAAGGAAAGACAAAATAAAGAAACAACAACAACAACAGAGTTAATCTTTCTTATCTTTGAGTGTTCCTTTTGCTATGACTTTCAAACTTTTTTCTGATGGAAAAATAATCATAAATGAATTTAAGTCATTACTTTTGTTTTGTTTTTGTTTTTACTCCAGAATGTTTTTGTAACTTTCTATTGTACCCTCTTCACTCAAAAATTCCCATGTTTCCTTACATTTTCAGAATTTAAAATGTTGATAACTTCTATTAAATTTTGAGTATTAACAATACACAAGTAAAAAATGTGAAAATGCTGATGAAATGATCTGTTCAAATTCATTTAAAAATACTGCTTTTGACCAATTTTACATTTTTAAACTTCTTATTTTTAATGCCCTTTAGGACTAAGTGACCAATACTGGTTTTCTTTTTAGGAACATATCCAAAAAAAGAGTGAGATAGAATATTTTCAAATGCATTAAAATCTGTGTTATCTGAAACCTTACAAGCCAGCTTGCTCTGTTAACCCACATGCCAGCTTGTAAGGTAAAAGTGAAACTGGAAGTGCTCACCACTTCTGGTTTCACTTCTTCACAAAACTGGAAGAAGTGCTGCCAGTTTTGCCAAACCCCAATAGCCCAGGGCAAAGCAGTCTGTGTTGCTAAGCCCCCTTGGCCCAGGGCAGAGCAGCCTGTGCAGGGCCCAATTTCCTGTCTCTCAGGGTCCTTCGAGTCCATGTGATGGGTGGTGATGCAGCAGGAGGAGCAGTGATGCAGCAGAAGGGGCAGCAACGTCCCAGATGCAGTGAAGAGAGGTGGCAGTTCAAACAGTCAAGGACACCTGTTCAGGCCTTTCAGATAACTGGCAAACTTTTTTATCCATGCACTCCCCATTCTAGATTCAAAACAGATCACTTTTCTTTTTGGAACAAATCTTTATGAACAACTTTAAAAACCTCTGAAGTGCCAGGGATTTATAATAGAAATACTGCAGTCTTAACTGCAGTACATAAATAGAACCAATAGAGTAATGATTTGGACAGCTTATGATTCTGTTAACATTCTCAGTGTGCTGCTTTATAAACAGTAATGGAGCTTACAATAAGTGCAACAATCAGCACTGAGTAGGTTTTAATGTTTAAGAAACATTTTCCTCTGTGTTGTGTTCTTTTTATAAGCAATGAGATTTTAAAATGACAGCAAGGACCTTTGAGCCACAAATATTGTAGTATCGGGTCTGTGCAAATAGGGAACTATTTGATTCAGATTCAGCCAGTTCAGATGCCAGTGATTCAATTCAGATCTCCAAATTGCTTTTCTGATTCGATTTGGCTGATTTGGCTTTGGAAAATTTGGAGCCGATTTGGAGATATTTGGAGATTTGGCATAGAGTATAATGAGGAATCAATGAAATATATATAGCATTGCTGTTTTCTGGCTGATTTGGATGAAACATGCAGGAGTAGTAGCCTCTTCTGAGTGCATGAAGTATGACAGTATTCAAGGTGGCAGGTGAAGGGGTTTCTGGGAAATTGCACCTCAAATTCCTGAAAGCAAAGCTCATGTTGTGTGTGTTAAGCCATAGTAGGGTGAAAACTCTATGGATGGTAACACTTGCTATGGTCACAAAGTTTCCCATGTTTCAAGTAGATAGGTCAAAGTATTTCTGGGAAACTGCACCTCAAGCTGCTGACAAGCAAAACTCATGACATAGGTGACACTGTGCGTTTGTTAAAGTGCAGCAGGGTAAAAACTGCAGTCCTGCTGGGCCCTGCTGCATCCAGAAAGCCCACCAGCTGTCAAGGAGATAGGTGCAGGGGGAGTCTGGGTTCTGAGGCACCTCTGGCTGCTAACAGGCAAAACTCATGACATAGATGGGTGAAATTGTGTGTCTGTTAAGTGGAGGTGTCAAGGGGTGAAGGACAGGCTGGGGTGGGGGTGAGGGGAAAGGAGGATGCATCTAAGTCAGCCAAAAAATAACAGTTATAGATATTTCATTGATTCTCCATTATACTCCATGACCAAATCTCCAATTCTCTCCAAATTTACTCTGAATGTTCCAAAGCCAAATCATCCAAATTGAATCAGAAAAGCAATCTGAATTTCTGAATCAAATTGCTGGTATCCAATAGTCCAAATCCAAATTGAATAGTTTTCTATTTGCACAGGCCTATTACAAGGTCTTATTTATCTCCCTAGTTGACAAGCAAAATGTGAGGATAAAGATGGAAGGTGTTCTTTTAGCACTGATGAACAGACATCCTGGTTTTTTCTGATATAAAACAAATTCCCAATTTTCAGGTTTTAAAAAATAATGCCAAATCCACATTTTTCTATGATTACAATGAAATGCCACTAATACATATATAGATATATACATATATATATCCAACCCCAACCCAACAGGCATATCTAGTAATGTTTCGTTTTGATTATGCAAAAATGTGGATTTGGGGTTACTTTTTTAACCCAAAAGTTGGTTTGTTTGTTTTTTTAATCAGAGAAAAACAGTATCCCTGGTAATAAATAATGATAACATGAAGAATGCTTAACCATGAATCAATGACATAAAAGTTACAACTGCTTCCAACTACCACATATCAGGAAAGGAAAACAAATCCTAATATCTTTCCCTCAGGATATGTGAAAGTAGAGACACACAGAACCCCTTTTGAAGCAAATCTTCATGCTTCTCCTTAAGCTTTTGAGGAAAAATAGGAAGTTAATAACATGATAGAAAAGTGCCTATTATGCAAAACTACTTGATGATGTGTTGAAATGATGCATTAATAGTACACAAAGATAAAATCAAGAAATGTAAAAATTGCAACAATATCAGGACATTTGCCACATGCAATTTTAATGTAACTCTAAGGGTGCCTGCAAACATTTAGGATCCAACTCTAGCTCATGGTGATTTCCTTAAAGTACTATAAATTAAAGGCCCTGCTGACCCAACAGATGTTTGTCTGTTTGATTGAGGTGGAGGGGCTAGAGCCTGCCTGCACTGGCCCTAACCAGCAGGGAGAGGCACTCCAGCAGTCTCTGAAGACACTGCTGAACCTCCCTGTACCCAGCCCTGCATGGCCATCCCCACAACCCTGGGGCTGTCAGCAGGGGAGTGTCGCACCTCCGGAGCCTTAATTCCGACAGGCCTCTAGGGTGAGAATGAACGGACTCTAACTAATTTCTTTTTTCCCGCACTAAGCTTTGATTTCCCTTTTATTGGCTGCTAGACAGATCAGATATCGCGAGATTGCCGAGATAGG